>CM062291.1:25229527-25829527 GCA_031216915.1 Pictodentalium vernedei | reverse complement strand
TCTCACAGCAAACGTTCTGAATCGTCCGTTGAATGTGATTAAAGTTTCATTAAACTCGCTTGAACAAAAAGAAATAATCTGTGTTTAATATGTGTCCCAAAATAGAGAAACTTATTTCGATCGATAATCCCATTCGATAGCTCAGTGTGAATCGAAAAACACACTCAACATTAAAGTCAATCGCTCTGATCGATAATTACTTCAACACGAAACGATTGCTAGATAGAGTTACCCCCCTTACATTGTAAATTTGCGTCTGCTTGTTTACATTTTTACAAGTGCAATGAAGATAAAAGTAAATTAGCGGGCTGATTAATTGAAGGGACATACTGGATTTTTCCGCTGACATAATAAATACGTTACGGGAGGTTTATTGGTCGGATATGGTGTCACGTGAGGCGAAGTGTGATCAATATTAGGCTTGTCTAACGCCTCGCCTAATATTGATCTCACTTCGCCCCACATGACACCAATAAGCACCCCGTAACTTATAATTTATGCATGTTTATATAAATAAGGAGTCATTATTTTCCAACCTCAAAAACACCATGTTCTCAATCTGAAAAAAATAGATTCGATGTCATAACATGATATTTGAAAAGAACGACACATTATTATCTTCATATCACTTTTATGTCATTTTGTTACGCTGCTCTTTATGAAACGATATTTTAAGTGTTTTTGTTATTCCAATATAGTTTCTGTTTGTTAAAAAGACGTGAATGTTGTTATGTAATAAAATTATCTTCGGTCAAAAATCGCGTGTCACTTGTCTATTACTTCATCCCAACATGGGGGGTGAATGTTCCGGGCCAGGCCGAATGTTCTTAGGACCGAATGTCCCCAGTTCCCTTACAACTGATTTCACGGCTGGTTTAAATCACTCTGGCTGTTGTCAAAGAACCTACAGGTTCTCTCCACTGCCCTCCCCAAAAGAACTTCGAAGTTCGAAACATTTTGGGTGGATGGCATGTTTTCTGTAAATAAGAAAATGCTAGATTAAATTACAGTTTTCTTTTGGCCACACCATTGGCACTGCTTCGACATTGGGATGAGTAGACTTTAAACAGCATAGTTCTTCGGGCTTAAATTCTTCAAGAAATTGTCCAAAGCTACCCATTGTAATTTCCCAGAAAACATTTCTGGGTAGTATATGTAGGTACATTTGGTCCTAGAAACTTATACGATAAGATTATTGTTGCACCGGTCTCTGACTCGGAGGCCGATATTCAATTGCACCTTTGGGGGTAAAATCGAGACGAAATGTGTCTTGACTGTATCCGACTTTTCTCTCGATGTGGTTAAAACACTTTGAACGGTTAAAGATTCCCCAATCCTTGATGTTGTTGGTCGTTCTTAGCTGCTGGAAGTGTTGGTGAAACTCAGCAGCAAAGTACGTTACGCCACATACATTACTCTTAGAAGCTCGATTGCTTCACCTCGTCTGCCTTGCATTTCGATCATTTATAAAACACTATATTTGTTGAATAATTTGCAAGAAACTTACAAAAAAGGTCACAAGTTTCCGTCATTCACAGAGCCATAAATTACCCGCAGTGGCGGCGCCAGAAATTTTTTTGTGGGGGGGGGGGGGGGCAACTAGGGGGGGCAGACTCCCATGAAGGGGGGGCAAATACGTAAAAGGATCATATCATTACTTTGTTATGAGGTAGTCCAAACTTGGACCCAAAGTCCGTAATATACTTTTTTGGTTTGGTACGTCCTGTGGACGTACCAAACCAAAAAATTATATTACGGACTTTGGGTCCAAGTTTCGACTAAATGTAATGGTAATTAGCGGTCCTCCTTTCAAAAAATCCTGGATCCGCGTCTGGTGGGTCTGTGCGTGAGAGAGAGAGAGAGAGAGAGAGAGAGAGAGAGAGAGAGAGAGAGAGAGAGAGAGACTCATAATGCCCGTCTGTCATAATGCGAAATCCATGAATTTTTTTAGACAAGGGATATGGATAGACATGCCTTTGTTGTCTCATAACTTAATTATAACTTATAAGTATCTGCATCCGAGTCTTTAAACCTCTACTGCCTGGATGTGTTCATCAGCTAGCCTGAGGCTTTGGGCTAAGTGTGTATGGGAAATTATTGGGAATAAAAAAAGAGAGGGGTGTGTGTGTGTGAGAGAGAGAGTGACTGAATGTGTTTGTGTGTGAGGGTGGATGGAAATGCATGCGAGATGGTTGGGGGGGGGCAAAGCCTTCGTTTGGGGGGGGGGGGTGCCCCCATGCCCCCATGCCCCCCCCCCCCCCCCCCCCCCCCGTAGCGCCGCCACTGATTACCCGGCTTCTTGACAGGTACATCTCTGGACAGGTACATCTCTGGGAATGAAAATAAAAACTATACTTCAAGACACTGCGAGAATAGAAACACGAGACCAATAATATGATAAACATCATCAATGGTATTTAAAAATAAAGTTAAAAGGTCATGCTGATAGGAGAAAATAAACCAGAAAGGTGGGGAATCAGAGGTCACCAGTCATTTTTTCGCAGTGATGTCGCAGAACACTCTTCACTTGGATAAAGGAGCCGTAAGTTGATTCCACCTTCGTACACCCCGTCTCACCTTCGAAGAAGCGAGTTCCACCTGTGACCTTCGCTGTTCACCAAGGAAACTGACTGTCAGTTTCAAGCCTTGGGGATTGTGGCGCTGATAGTTGTGCAGGGAGGGTTGGTCCCACCTTCGATAATTGCGTTGCACCTTTGACGCACCTTCAGGACACCAAGGAAGTCTGACTGACTGTGTCGGGCCCTTGGCAGTTGTGGTATGACGCAGACACTTCTTTTATTTCTGCCCAGCACCTTCTAGAATAAGCCTCCACCTTCGACGGACCTTCGAGTTGTGTTATGGTAGCTGACTGTCTGTGTCGGCCCTTGTTGGATCGGTGTGTTGAAGGTGGTGCGAGTTTCACCTTCAGTCAGAGATTAGTACCTTCTATTCCCCGGGCACACCTTCGCCAAGAGTGATTACCCCTTTAAAAACTAATCGATTATACTCTGGCTCCCCGTGCCGGTGTAAAATCTTTCAGTAAATAGTTCGTATCATGTGGGCCAGGTTGTTTCTGAGGGTCACTCGACTGCCTCCAGTTGGGCGATGTTAGGAACAGCCTTTTAATTAATTTTCACCGACAAACACTTCGTTTATTGTTTTTGAGGGGAGAGTCTTAATTACTATACTACTTTCAATCAATGGATTCATTGCATAATTATTTGTAACGTTTTCACTTATCTCTTTGATCATTTTATGAGTATATCTGAGCACATATTATTGTTATAATTTTCATGTTTTGGATAGACGAAACCGGGAAAGTACCTGGTGTGGGATTGGAATTGGGGAGTAGCATCAGTGATCGGCATGATATATCCCCTATAGTTTCCCCAATGCATTCCCCGGTGGTGGGAGCAAAAGATTGAAGGTCAAGCCCCAGCAATATGATGGGACAGAAGATTTAGAAGAATATCTCACATAATTTGATATTGTGTACGAGATAAATAACTGGGATTATTTGTCGAAGTCTCTCCAGTTGACCGGTAGTTTGAAAGGAGGTGCGCGAGACTTGTTGTGCGAGTTGTCATCCCTGCAAAGGCGTGACTGTGATTCGTTAGTGCGAGCTTTAAATACGAAGTAGGATACAGTGGAGAGCAGAAATGTTCAGATCAAAACTGCAAACTAGAAAGCGCGGCAGAGATGAGTCTCTGTCGGAATTAGCCCAGTCGATCAAAACGTTGACAAGACAGGCTTACCCAGAAGCCACGCCTTCGTTAACGAAGGTTTGTCTCTTGATCATTTCATTGATGCTTTACCAGATGCTGATGTGAGATTGAGGTTGATAGAAAATAAATCGCCCCAGTGACATCGATGAGGCCGAAATTTCAGCTGTGCATTTGGCTGACGGTTAGAGAGGTAACAATATTCGTGATCTGGATAGGGAGATGAAAGCTGAGTCGAAAGCTACCGAAGAATCATCGTTGGTTGGGCAAAACTTCACCCCTAAACGCTGGGGAAAAGTCAGAGCTGAGTAAAACTATAGAAGACTTTGGACAAAAGATAGGTCGTTTGGAAGATGAGGTGCGCAAGCTAGTCGGTGAAAATAAACAACATAATGGCTTTAACCCTAGAGGTAATCGTTACCGTGGACGCGGCCGTGGTGATTGTGGAAAGACAGGTAAGGGTCTGCCGTCGGGAAAATACAGTTTTCCCCGACAGGGCAACCAGATGGAGTCGATTTTCATGGCCGGAAATCGAGAAAATTAGTTAGCCCCCAAATTGTAGTTGCAATAAATTCATGGACACTTCAGGATGGGTTATTTGTGGAGGCAATGATACAAGAAAAATGTGCTGTTGTGCTGGTGGATATTGGAGCCAGTGTTAGTATTTTAAGTAAGGAGTTTGTAGTCTCTGCCGCCTGAAATATATCCATTACTCGAACCTGTCAATTTACGTTTCATAACGGCGACAGCTGAATCGGCGTTTGTTGGCAAAGCGGAAGTAAACATTAAGCTGGATAAGTTGTAACTTACACATTGTTTATCCCTTTACCCAACGTAACGGCAAAACCCGCGAGCACTATTCACAAAAATCGCCAATTAATTTTCATTATTTTTTCATTTTTTGTCTCAAAAACATAGGTTATGACCCCTCTTTGGAACGAGCTCGTCGAGCTCGTTCCAATGAGGGGTCATAATCTATGTTTTTGAGACAAAAATGAAAAAAAATTCGTCATTCAAGAATTTTGTTTGCATGTGTCGTCTGCTTTTCATGATAGGTAGCTTAAAGGTTTATATGTCACTGAAGTAGAAAATGAGGGGATTTTGGGTATGGATTTTCTTGACATTCATAGTTGTGACATTTTATTGAGTGCGAAATTGTGAGCACACCTATGGTCAGTTCCGCTAAATCTGCATGTTGTGTTAATACCTCCGAGAGCAGAAGCATACCAGACCATTTGTTGGTTCTTTTCAAGGGAAGTTGTCGGCAATTGTCATAAATTCAGTCGGACATGTTGGCAGAGTTGTTATTGGAACATCAATATGTTTTTTTCTAAATCTGTTAATGACATTGTTCAAACTTGTTTAGTTGAACACGAACTGGAAATGCAAAAGCTAAGAAGCAGTTCTTGAGGCGCATTCCCCTAGCAAAAATGAAGGATGCAAAAAAAGAAATTGAGAATATGGCTAGGAGAGGAATTATAGAATCACCTTGTAGCCCTTGGTCGTCGCCCGTTGTGTTGGTGCGGAAACTGGATCAGTCATTTCGATTTCTACATCTGAATGACGTAATGGCGAAGGACTGTCACCCCTTACCAAGGATTGACGATACCCTTCATGCTCTATCGGGAAGTAGATGGTTTTCTATATTAGATATGAGCAGTGGGTTTTGTCAAGTGTGTCTTGCTGAGGATGATTGACCGAAAACTCCGTTTTCATACCCAGGGGGTGGATTGTGGTAGTTCATAGTCATGTAATTAAACTTTCGTTTTGCTCATGCATGTTCAGGCAAAATGATTGGCTAACGTATTTTTGTTTCTAGTTCTATTTATAACACAATGAACTGAAAAACGTATTTAGGCCCGCCCTAAACCACGCCCACAATGTCTGTCTTAAAAATTGCGTTGCACAGTGTGAATGGAAAAGAACCCATGCACCCTCATATTGTTTCAACATGAAAAGTAATTAATATTTATCTCATCATATTAAAAAGACTTTCAATATAAAATTTAATAAACAATGAAACCCTTATCATGCTTTTTATTCCATGTTCTATTTGCTTATATGCAATAGATGATCGTCTGCGTTCATCGTTTTACCCAAATCAAACGTAAACAATGACCGGTCATAATAATCCACAAACGAAACTCACACCAAGAAAACTTTCAAATTTCCAAATAGCCTGAATGAACTCTTTCTGAGACAAAGTTCAACCAACTTCATGTCATCTGGTTTTATATCGAACTCCACATTTACAAACTGTGTTTTCATTTCCTCAGGAAATGGTCAAAATCAGAATTCAATTTAACTTAGTGTTGCTTTGAATGACAGCACCCTCCGGTCAAGTAGAAAAGGAGAGTGAAGTTTTGTGTGGGTGTGGCCTTTTAACTTGCGCAATTCGTTGGTCAATAACATTTTTAATGACACAAGAACATGTTTCAGCGAAATGTATCATTATTTCAAACAGAATTTTAGAAAACTAGGGCTTTTTATTCAGTTATCACTAGGAAGTATGATGCGACCTAGTTTTTAATTTAACTCCGCAAAGTAGAAAGTGGTTACATTTATTGCCCCTCAAGTTTAATTAAAAGGAATGATTGTTTGCTTCTGTGAATTTCTTGACTTTTGGGGTTCATAACTGAAGAAATAGACTATGTAATGCGCCGGCCACATTCGAAAGGCTTACAGAAAAAGTCTTCTCGTCGTTAACATTTAGTAAATGTTTAGTATACCTGGATGATGTGATAGTATTCATGAACAGTTTTGAGCAGCATATGAAGAATCTCAGTGATATGTTTGTGCCTTTGAGAGAGGCCGATTTGAAATTAACTCCGGGAAAGTGTAAGCTTTTCGAGAAAAAGGTTACATTTTTGAACATCATGTGAGTTAAGACGGTGTCTCTACTGATCCCAAGAAAGTTTTGGCATTTGAGAACTGGCCTTTTACCTCGTAGTGGAAAGGATGTGAGAAGTTTTGTTGGATTGTTTTCTTACAACAGACACTTTGTGAGAGTTCTTTCTGACATAGACAGAGTTCGTCCTCTATATAAGATGACGGAAAAGGGACAGCGTTTTGAGTGAAGCGAGAAAGAAACATTTGACAGATTGAAAAAGGGCGTTGGTAAGCGCCCCTGTTTTGTCTTATCCAAGAATCAAGGAGAAATTCATCTTGAATACGGATGCCAGTGGTTTCTGATATCGGTGCTGTGTTATCACAGATGCAGGATGGAGTTGAGAGAGTGATATGTTACTATATAAAAGGTTCAGTAGGAGTGAGCGGAAGTATTGTGTAAGTCGGCGTGAGCTACGCGCTGTAGTCAGTTCAATAAAACAGTTCCACCACTATCTGTTTGGGAAGGCCTTTCTAGTGAGGAATGACCATGGGGGGTAAAGTTGCTTTTGAACTTCAAAAATCCGGAAGGTCAGGTTGCTCGGTGGGTTGAGGTTTTGTCGTCGTATGATTTTGCGATTGAACACAGAGGTGATCAGATGCGCTGTCTCGGAGGCTGTGCCTCATATCACAGTGTTCTTATTGTGTCCGCTTGGACAATAAAGTGGATCGAGGTCAAGGGGGAGATGATCACATATGTAGTGAGACTGGTACCCTTGGTTCTAATGTAAATAAGGTGAAAGAGGATCAGAGTCGCATGTGGGGGCCGTAGTCACTAGACGGGAAAAGAAAGGGAGGTTGGCTTCACAGATGTTATTGACACGTTGGCTTCAGCACAGGCAGATGCTGGTCCATCAGAAGACGATAGTGTTTTCATGTCGAAGGAAAGAACTGCAGTTAACCCTTTACCCAACGTAACGGTCAAAACCGGCCAGCGCTATTCTCAAAAATCGCCTATTAATTTTAATTATTTTTTCATTTTTTGTCTCAAAAACATAGGTTATGACCCCTCATTGGAACGAGCTCGTCGAGCTCGTTCCAATGAGGGGTCATAACCTATGTTTTTGAGACAAAAAATGAAAAAAATAGTTATTCAAGAATTTTTTTTGCAAGTGTCGTCTGCTTTTCATGTTAGGTAAAGGGTTAAAAGGTCCTGTTATAGGAAAGATACTGCAGTGGAAGGAGGAAAATGTTAACCCCACAAGAGAAATGATTTCTCCAGAGAGCCCAGCCGTGAATTTTCAAGAAAAGATTCTCTGTGTATACAAGGTGGTGTCTTGTACAGAGAATGGCAGTCTGGCCAAGGGCACCAAATTAAGCGGGAGATAGTTCTGCCTCGTTGTTTGAGAGAAATAGCACCGCGGTGCACGACGATGTGACAGCAGGTCAAAAGCATTGGAGTGAGGCAGAGGTATTTTTGGTTTCAACTTCGTAAAGATGTGAGCACTGCTGCACAGTTTGCGACAGGTGCGCCTCTCGCAAAAGACCTACAAGGAGGCATCATGTGCCTCTCCAGAAGTATGTGATTGGGAAAGGATGGCATGAGATGTTATGGGTCCACTCCCCATGAGTGACGGCCGGAATCGGTATTTATTGGTTATTGCTGGTTATTTTACGAAGTGAACGGATGCCTTTCCTGTCAGGGATCAGGAGGCCACTGCTGTTGCATGAGTTATTGTACAGCGATTTGTTTCTGTTTTTGGTGTGCTAGAGTGATTCATTCAGACTGTGGAACAAATTTTCAGACAAAACATTTCAGTGAAAGGTGTACTTTGTTGGGCATGGTACAAACACGCACAACGTCATACCACCCGCAGTCGGATGGGAGGGTAGAACGTGCAAACCAAACGATCGAGAATGTGCTTTCCGCTTTTGTGTCTGCACATCAGAGAGACTGGGATAGATATGTGCCTCTGTTGATGATGGCTTATAGAACGTCGGTGCATGTGTCGACTGGTGCTACACCATGTGCAATGATGTTGGGGAGAGAAATCAATTTGTGAACATTTTGATAGGGCACCCAGAGGAGCAGGAAAGAAACATAGTGACAACATACGCCTACGAATTGGTAAACGTTATGGGAGACATTCATGAACATGCTCGGCAAAGTATGGATAACAGTTATGAGAATATGGAAAAGCAGTATCATTTGGCAGTAACAAATTCGCAGTTTGTGATTTGTGATTGTATAATCAAAGGTCGTTTCCCAAGGCCACAAAGGAAGTGGACTGACCCCTATGTTGTCATGAAACGATTAAATAATGTCATTTATAGAATACAAGAGACCATGGGCTCAAAGCCCTGAGTGGTGCACCATGACCCACTGAAGCCTCACACTGAGGCAAATCCCGCAACGTGGTTGGTTTGTGGTACGACCCCAAACGTCTGAAGTGTTAGTCAGGGCGGCTGGAGGTGAAGCTAACTTATTAGTAGAGTTTATATGCATGAATACATAGTGTGTGTTGTTATTGTTGATACGGTAGAATACTTGATCCAGTTTCAGGTTACTTTGTGGCATTGTGGGGTGTGCGAAGATTATCAGTTTGATAAACCATATGCGGTCGAGAGGCACGTCGAAGAGCAGCACTCCGGATTCGGGTGGAAGTGTGACTGTTGCTGGGAGATATTTGGACTTCGAGATGTAAAACATTCAGGGTGCAGTGGACAGTGGCGGCGCTACGGGGGGGTGGGGGGATTGTGGGTGGGGGCGGGGGGCAGGGGGAATTCCCCCCCCCCCCCCAATGAAGGCTTTGCCCCCCCCCAACCATCTCGCCTCGCATGCATTTCCATCCAACAAACACATTCAGTCACTCTCTCTCTCACACACACACACCCCCTCTCTTTTTTTATTCCCAATAATTTCCCATACACACTTAGCCCAAAGCCTCAGGCTAGCTGATGAACACATCCAGGCAGTAGAGGTTTAAAGACTCGGATGCAGATACTTATAAGTTATAATTAAGTTATGAGCCAACAAAGGCATGTCTATCCATATCCCTTGTCTAAAAAAAATCATGGATTTCGCATTATGACAGACGGGCATTACGAGTCTCTCTCTCTCTCTCACGCACAGACCTATCAGACGCGGATCCAGGATTTTTTGAAAGGAGGACCGCTAATTACCATTACATTTAGTCGAAACTTGGACCCAAAGTCCGTAATATAATTTTTTGGTTTGGTACGTCCACAGGACGTACCAAACCAAAAAAGTATATTACGGACTTTGGGTCCAAGTTTGGACTACCTCATAACAAAGTAATGATATGATCCTTTACGTATTTGCCCCCCTTCATGGGAGTCTGCCCCCCCCCCCCCCCCCCCCCCCCACAAAAAAATTTCTGGCGCCGCCACTGGCAGTGGAGATATGCACTCCATGAGAATTATAAATCGAATGACAGGAGAATGCGGAGAAAATGCCGATAGCGCATATAGAGAGTTCCGGCGGACAATAGGGAGTAAAGAAAAGCCAGTTGAGGTCTCGCGGAGTGCAATACTCCCAGAGAATAAATACCACAGGGTGGAGGAAAATAGGAAGCGAAGTCATAGCAGTCCCCAATTCGGAAGCGAATATGTGACTAGTCGGGACATCGGTCAGGCAAGAAGCAGCGAGCCAACGACTCGGAATTCTGTTTGTTTGTTTGTTGGTGGTTAACGTCACATATTTATGCACCATGGCTAATCGTGACACAACATGGAGATGAAGTCAAGTTTAGTCAATCGTTGATCAACATGTTGCCCATTTTAGAGGACTTTCACCCCAAGCATTGGTGACTGGGTCCTATTTTACTAGTTAAGCGGAACTGATTTACCACAGTAAACAAGTGCTGCTTACTTCCCGGGGTTTCCACGGGGAGACTCGGAATTCTGATCTTGCTGCAAAATTACCAAAGATGGAGGCTGGGGGCTTGGATGTTTTGTCCCTCGAAAGCTGTAGCTCTTTTTGAGATAGTGAAGCACAATTACATATGAACCCTCTTTCGACAGGGACTGAGAAATAGATAACACCAAGCTCAAGATGATTGACCTGCTGAGTGGTCAGCAAATAACCATTGATGTTGGTGGACAACATTACGCCACCACTGGATCCACGTTAGTCCATTCCAGAAACGTTGTTCGACCTCGTTTTAACCCTTTACCCAACGTAACGGCCAAAACCGGCCAGCGCTGTTCACAAAAAATACTATCCAATTTTTATTATTTTTTCATTTTCTATCACAAAAACATAGCTTATGACCCCTCATTGGAACGAGCTCTTTGAGTTCGTTCCAATGAGGGGGGGGGGGGGGGTCATAAGCTATGTGTTTGTGATAAAAATGAAAGTGTCAATGACACTGTAGCCTAACTTGTCTGTGTGTTGTGTTTGATGAAAAGGATAATGTTCAATGTTTATGAAAGGTTTATGAAATAAGACAAGAATTGTGATAATTAGAAATATGTTAATTTCTGTTCCCTGTATGCAGTGTTCTCAATAAAAATAATAAGATGTGTAGATGTACTAACGAATTGAGGGGTGGGTTAATATGGCCCTCACAGTTAATGTATGTGGCCCTCACAATCGATGTAAGCCAACAAAAGTTACCAAGTTACAGTGAAATTATTCCAAAACGAGTTATCCTATCAAGTTACACTGAAATCCCTTCATAAATACGCCCTGTAGACTGTGCTAAAGGTTTTCGGGTTTTGGGCTCGGACAGCCATCACGGTTGACAGACCGCGACCAAAAGGGACGTTCTCGTCTTGGCATTATTTGGAGTCATCCTACCGAGTTACAATGGAATCCCTTCACAAATACAATCTGCAGACTGTGCTAAAGGTTTTCGGGGTTCGGGCCCCTGTAGCCGTGACAGTTGACCAACCGCAACCAAAAGGGGACATTCTCATCTAGATGTTATAGAGAGGCATCCAACAAAGGTACAATGAAATCCCTCATCACGACTGAATGATCGCGACGAAAAGGGGACGTTTTTATCTAGATATTATATGGAGTCAACCTACCAAGTTACAATGAAATCCCTCCATAAATATGACCTGTAGACTGTGCTAAAGGTTTTCGGGTGTTGGGCTCAGGCAGTCGTCACGGTTGACAGTTCGCGACCAAATGGGGAAGTTCTCATCTAGACATCATACGGAGTCATCCTACCAAGTTACAATGAAATCCCACCATATTAAATATGACCTGTAGACTGTGCTAAAAAATTTTGGGTTTCGGGCTTGGGCAGCCATCATGGTTGACAGATCATGACCAAAAGGAGACGTTCTCATCTAGATGTTATAGAGAGGCATCCGACCAAGTTACAATGAAATCCCTTCATATATACAACCTGCAGACTGTGCTAAAGGTTTTCGGGCAGCCATTACGGTTGACCGATCGCCACCAAAAGGGGACGTTCTCACCTAAACATGACCTCAAACCTGCATATGAAACTTCGTGACGATCGGACAAGAACTACGGGGTGTTGCCTGTACTGAAGGAAATCGTGAACAGACTCCCGCACGCGTGATGGCAATAGCTTATCTTGACTTTATTTGCAACTGTCGTCAGCTTTTCGTGTTAGGTAAAGGGTTAACCCTTTACCTAACATGAAAAGCAGACGACACTTGCAAAAATAATTCTTGAATAACTAATTTTTTTCATTTTTTGTCTCAAAAACATAGGTTATGACCCCTCGTTGGAACGAGCTCGACGAGCTCGTTCCAACGAGGGGTCATAACCTATGTTTTTGAGACAAAAAATGAAAAAATCATGAAAATTAATTGGCGATTTTTGAGAATAGCGCTGGCCGGTTTTGGCCGTTACGTTGGGTAAAGGGTTAAAGAAACATCCAAACATCACGCAAATGTTCTTTGACGGAGACCCGACGCACTTCCTATGCATCCCAAACTTCCTCAGAACAGCGGACAACAATGAACACTCCCACATGAACACCCTTCCAAGGACTCGGCATATTGTATGCAGTGTATAACAGAAGGCAGCGTACAACCATCTCAGAGATTACTGTAGAAAGTAAAAAGACGCCTCATCCAAGAAGACTGTGTCAAAGAGCTCGCAAAAGAAACAACAGTCCCATTGCCTAAAAGTTAGAATTTTCCAAAAATAGTCAACTTTAGAACTCCTGCACTCATGGGTATATGATGTTGGTACCAGACATACACAACAGGTTTAGGTTTTGATAATCATGACTGAACGTCACGTCCAAGTACTTCAAGATTACTTCATTTTTCACACTGACAAAAATTGTAACAATGAAAGTGTCAATGACACTGTAGCCCAACTTGACAAACTTGAGCTTGTTAAGTTATAAATGAAATGACAAAATTGAAGATCATTGGTACCAATGTTATTTGATGAAATTTCAACATAACAGCATTGTGTGTACACAACATCAGAGTAATCCATGCATTTTTAAATGTAAACTGTAAGACTGGCTAAAGGAAGAATGTTGATACACAAATGCAGTATGTTCAGATGTTATTGTAAATGGCAACTTTTTTTCACAGAAATGAATGATAATCAATAGATCTTATCTAAAGGTCTTGCCTAATGAGCACACCAAGTTCAAAAACAATCCTATGATAAATGTGACCCGCAGGCCATGTCAAAGAATGTTGATGCACAAAAGCAATAAATTCAAAGATTGTTGCTGACAGCAACAGTTTTTGGTGGAAATGAAAAGAAAATTAATAGCTCCTATCTTTGTCACCCTGCATAAGCTTACAAAGTTTCAAAACAACCTAATAATGAATGTGCCCTCGGAGGCATGCCAAAGAAAGATGTTTATGCACAAATGCACTAAGTAGAAGGTCATTGCTTGTGGCAATGTTTTTTTATGGAAATTCATAAATATACCATGCAGAGAGTGCAAAAGGGATAAGTTGATGCACAAATGCAGTAAGTTCAAAGGCTGGTGATTACAAATATAATTTTTTATGGAAATGAAAAACAAGAGGCCCCACGGGGCCTGAAGCGCTCATCTTGTACAGAACACAATTTAAACAGAGTCCAAGAATGAGTCTGCATTAAGCAAGCCATCTCCATAGGCTGCACTGTCAATCATTGACTCCCTCAGGAGTGACAAAAATAATCTGGGCATCATGCCTTTTCTTCAGTTGATCATAAGTAAAATTTAGAGCTCCCCTATGAAGCCCTTTGATACAACCTATGTTGTACCTCTGGAGGGAACTGAATACAAAATTGTCAATTCTTCAGCAAAATGGCCAATTCCGGCTCCCATTGAGAGCCCCAATATTAACCCAGGCTCTTGATTTGAACACAGTTAAATCTGACTTCCCTAGAGATGTTGTGTACCGAATATGAAAGCATTCTGACTGTTGGATCTGAAGAAGAGAAATTGTAAAGAAATTTCTTCGAATTGCACTAAGTTCAAATTTGGGCTACCATAGCAAGCCCAAATATTAACCTACGGATCCGATTTGAACAAACTTGAATTTGACCCCCCTAGAGATGTTGTATACCAAATGTGAAAGCATTCTGACAAGTGAATCTGAAGAAGATTTTTGAAGAAATTCCCTCATATTGTACTAAGTTAAATTTCATGTTCCCATATGGAGCCCAAATATTAACCTAGACACTCGAATTGAACAATCTGGAATCTGACCCCCCTAGAGATGTTGTATACCAAATATAAAAGCATTCCGACTGGTGGATCTGAAGAAGAAGATTTTTGAAGAAATTTCCTCATATTGCACTAAGTAAAAATTTGGGCTACCATAGTGAGCCCAAATATATACCTAGGGATCTGATTTGAACAAATTTGAATCTGACCCCCATAGAGATGTTGCATACCAAATATCAAAGCATTCTGACTGATGGATCTGAAGAAGAATTTTTTAAATTACCCTCCATATTGAACAAAGATAAAATTTGGGCTTCCATAGGAAGCCCAAATATTAACCTAGGGACTTGGTTTGAACAATCTAGAATCTGACCCTCATAACAATGATGTATACCAAATATTAAAAGATTCTGACTGGTGGTTCTGAAGAAGAAGATTTTTAAAGAATATTCCCCATATTACCATATGTTAAAACTTCGGGCTCCTGTAGAGAGCCCAAATATGAACCACTGAGCTTTATTTCAACACACTTTTATCTGACCCCCCTATGAATGCTGTATACCAAATATCAAAAGATTCTGATGATTGGTTCTG
The DNA here is from genome assembly GCA_031216915.1 of Pictodentalium vernedei. Lineage (NCBI taxonomy): Eukaryota > Metazoa > Mollusca > Scaphopoda > Dentaliida > Dentaliidae > Pictodentalium > Pictodentalium vernedei. The sequence goes on along the minus strand of CM062291.1, from coordinate 25,814,751 downwards.
GAGAAAAGATTTTTTAAAATTTTTGCAAATATGCTGACTCAGCATTTTTTTCGATGCCCATTACAGAAAACCCTAACATAACCGATGGCAATTTTTTTTTACCATTCAATTCTACTGGTCATAAGGATACTTCATACCAAATAAAAGCTCTCTGTTCCGTGGGGTTTGGGAAATATGGGCGTTTGAAAATATTTCTATTTTTAGCTCCCAGGGTTCCCATGGGGATGCGGGAATTTTTTTTTTTGCATGGGTCAAGTACTTATGACCCAATACTACCACACACCAAATTTGGTTCATACCGGACCATCGGTTCAGAAAATAGAAATTTTTGGTGGGGCCAAAAATCTTACCCCTCCTATTACAAAGCCAAATATTACTTCACGAACTTCGTTTGAACAAACTTGATTCTACACCTCATATGGAAGCTCCATAGCAAATATCAAGTCATTGTACATACTGGTTCTTGAGAAGATTTTTAAAATATTTTGGAGCATTTTCCCCCACTCCCTCCCTATGGGGCTGGGCATGCCGAGTTGAACAAAAATGAAATGCCCCTTTGGGACCATCACTCACACAAACTTTCACTTGAATTGGCCCAGTGGCTTTAGAGGAGAAGGCCAAAACATGGTGTTGACGGACGACGGACGGAGAGCGATGAGATTAGCTCAGCTTGACTTTGTCAAGATGAGCTAAAAAGCAATAGCTCACATATAGAGGTCACCCCGAACACACATGCCAAGTTTCAAAGTGATCCAATCATAAATGTGCCCTAAAGGGTGTGTTAAAAGAAAATATTGAGGTATGACTAAACTAAGTTCAAAGGTCAGCGGCAACATTTTTTGACAGAAATGGAAGAAAATCGACAGCTCCCATATAGATGTCACCCCCACACAAGCACACCGAGTTTGCAAGCGATCCAATCATAAATGTGCCCTGCAAGGTGTGTCAAAGGGAAATATTGATGCTTAACTGCACTAAGTTTTTACTAAATTCATCGAAGGTCATTGCCAGTGGCAACATGTTTTGACGAAAATCGATAGCTCCCATCTAGAGGTAATCCCAAACAAGCATACAAAGTTTCAAACCAATCTGATCATAAATGTGCCCTTTATGGCATGCCAAAGGAATATATTGATGCCTGACAAAACTAAGTTCAAAGATCGTTGCCAGCGGTAACATATTTTGACGGACGGAAATGGAAGAAAATCGATAGCTCCCATCTAGAGGTCACCCCAAACAAGCATACCAGGTTTCAAAGCAATCCAATCATAAATGTGCCCTGTAGGGTGTGCCAAAGGGAAATATTGTGGTCTGACTAAACTAAGTTCTAAGAACGTTGGCCGCGGCAACATTTTTTGACGGAAATTGAAGAAAATCGATAGCTCCCATCAAGAAGTCACCCTAAACAAGCATGCAGGAATGTGTCCTGTAGGGTGTGCCAAAGGGATATATTGAGGTCTTCTGACTAAATTAAGTTCTAAGAACGTTGGCCGCGACATTTTTTGACGGAAATTGAAGAAAATCAATAGCTCCCATCTAGAAGTCATCCTAAACAAGCATACAAAGTTTCAAACCGATCTGATCATAAATGTGCCCTGTATGGTGTGCCAAAGGGAAATATTGTTGTCTGACTAAACTAAGTTCTAAGAACGTTGGCCGCGGCAACATTTTTTGACGGAAATTGAAGAAAATCGATAGCTCCCATCTAGAGGTCACCCCAAACAAGCATACCAAGTTTCAAAGCGATCTAATCATAAATGTGCCCTGTAGGGTGTGCCAAAGCGAAATATTGAGGTTTGACTAAACTAAGTTCTAAGAACATTGGCCGCAGCAACATTTTTTGATGGAAATTGAAGAAAATTGATAGCTCCCATTTAGAGGTCACCCCAAACAAGCATACCAAGTTTCAAAGTGATCTGATCATAAATGCGACCTGTGAGGTGTGCCAAAGGAAATTGTGGACGTACATACTAACGTACTAATGTACGTACGCCGACGGACGAGAAGTGATGGCAATAGCTCAGCTTGACTTAGTCAAGTTGAGCTAAACATGGGCGATTGTTGTAACAAAAGTGGTGAGCGAGTTTTTTTTATTACAAAAATGTGCGATTGTTTTTTTTTGTTTTTTGTTTTTATCGAGCTTCCGCAGCCCCCGAGGGCAACAATAAATCCTGTAGAAATAATAGACGAAAAACAAGAGTATGATTGTTGCAAACATTATTTTATTCACTGTACATGAAAAACAACAAATGAGGGTACGATATAGGTATCCAATGAAATCAATGTTTTACTGAGCACTACTGTCTTCGGTAACTTGCTGAAAAACAATTCATTCTAACGATGATGCAATTAATTCACATACGTCAACAAAACACGCTGAATAAACAATATATTATATTGATTATGGAGTTCTCAGCTAATACTGAACCCTAAAATGGTATGAAAAATTAAGTAATGAGAACAAGTTAAAGACACAATGGTGAAGTGAAAGAACAAATACATTGTGACCTGTCGAATCGAAAAAATTATGGTGATGGAAAATTTAAGTTAACAGTCATGAATCTATTTTATTGGAACTTATTGGATTCATCATGACTGCAATGTAAGTATGAAGTTTATTTATTTATTGGTGTTTAAGGTCACCTATTTCTGCACAATGGCTAATCATGACCATGGCTGTTTTACGGGGGTAGGGTGGGGGGGGGGGGGGAAGCCGGAGTATCCAGAGAGAACCACCGAGCAACTGTCAGCCCCATAACATACTAATGCCACACAAGCAGGATTAGCATTGGTTGAAGACAGATGAACCATTGGCGTAAGACGCAACGCCACCTTGCCACCACGTGGGCAATGGGCTTGAAGTGTCTTGCGCAAGGACACTAAGCGGTTGCCACAGGTATTAAGTTAAATTTAGCCCATTGTTTATACTTATGCTGGCCTTTTTGAGGACTTCCATCTTTCAGGCCTAACAACATAATGTGCCTGTTACCGGGTTCTATTTTGGCAGTAAAACAGAACTTGTTTACCACTCAAAATAAGCACTGCTCTATTTCCCGGGACTCCCAAGTGACATGGATAAAACAAACTAAGTTTCAAGGTTCAGTGTTAATAAGTGTAAAATATTACCATTGCTTATTGTGTGATTAAACAAAATACAATTTGCCAGTGGGGGTGCTTAAATTATTTGGGATACTTAAAATTTATTCACATGTTTTTGATTGTTAAAATTTATGGGAGAGTGCCTCCCATTAATTTGTGACAAGACAAATCCATTCACATTGGCATGGCGGGGGTTCGAACCCACGCCAAGAGAGTTTCCTTCGGCACCAACCGCCTAGCGAAACTATACTGAACCACGCACACCACTCGGCCACCGACAGTGGCCGAGCGGTGTGCGTGGTTCAGTATAGTTTCGCTAGGCGGTTGGTGCCGAAGGAAACTCTCTCGGCGTGGGTTCGAACCCCCGCCATGCCAATGTAAACAAAACCAGCGTCCTTTCTTAATTCTATGGCATCCGAGAAATTTGAAAAAGACAAATACTGTCGCTGATTTCTTCTGAGGAGCAGTTCATAGAATTAAGTGCTTAGATGCAACTATCTGAACAAATCCATTCAGACTAAATAATTTCTCATCTATGAGAATATGAAAAGCATCCAAAGAAATAATTGAAGACCTTTCAATTGTGACACCCCACACTTCTCAATGGAGTCCAATTCTGGGCTTCAAACACTCAACAAGTTGAATCTCAAGAAACGAAAGTAAAAAGCAATAATAGATGGCAAATGAAGTAGGTGGTATGGTAAATCCGAGTTGTAATTTAAAAAAAAAAATGAACAATTGATGGAATGATCAGTCCATAAATTGCAAACACTTATTAAAGTGTAGCTGAATGGTGATTAAAGTCACTTTCAGCATGTATAGCTATATGATAACCTCAAGTATAAAGTGAATTCCACCAATCACTTGTGACAGTGCTACCAACTTCAGAAGTCGCTCGCCCCAGGTATCGTAACAAGGTCCTATTAGGACAGTAAAGACCTTGTCCATTACAAAAACGAGGCTCCACTAGGGCATTAATGAGTATAAGATGACAAATGAAATGTATGGTATGATACGTATGGATTGTAATTTGCAAGTTTTGTGTAGCTTTCAAAATTTATTTCACCATTACACTCAAGCACAAAGGTAAGTTTGGAATAAAGCTCCATCTTATGATTTGTTTTTACTTTTGGCCAACATGATATAATGAAGCAGCAGCTGTACTTTGCAGGCTGTCGATCACCACCCTCAAAATCAAAAAAGGAAACCAAATTCCAGTAAAACAAGAACACCCCCCCCCCCCCCCCCCCCCCCCAAAAAAAAAAAAACCCAGTAGGAGTCAAATTAACTGGTAGAGTGCTAAATTATATTTGACCATCAAATCTTGCGCATATGTCTTTGCCTTGTTACCATTTATGGGAGAGTTCTCTTGGGCACTCTCCCATAAAGGATAACAAGGCAATCCCTTAGAGACTACTTATTTATTGGTGTTTTAAGGTCACATATTTCTGCACAATGGCTAGCCATGACCGTGACAGTTTCACGGGTGGAGGAAGCCGGAGTACCTGGAGAGAACCACCAAGCAACGGCGATGAAATGTCAGCTCCCCAACATTCCAACTCCACACAAACAGGGTTAGCATTGGTTGAAGACAGGTGCACCATCGACGTGCAGTACGCCTTAGTACACAACGTCACTGTGCCCCCATGTGGGCAATGGGGGGGGGGGGGGGGGTGAAGTGTCTTGCCCAAGGACACAACGCGGTTGCCGCAGGTGGGATTCCTTAGAGACTAAATAAAATCACTTCAATCATATCTATAGCTATATAAACAGAAGAATACAAGGACAAGTTTAACCAGTACATTAGACTTCAGCTGATGAGTTTTAGAGACCTTGCACCCAAGGCGATGCAGCTTTCTGTTATACTAGAAAAAAAGCTTCACTTTTTGCATTCCCAAGAGAAGGAAGAGCATCTGATGGACAAGCATATTAACTTTCTTGAACAACCAAAAAGTTTAATTTTTTACCTCAAAGACATACCCTATGACCCCCTCATTGAAACGTGCTCAGTAAGCTCATTCCAATGAGGTGTCAGAAGCTATGTTTTAATAGAGCTCATTCCAGAGAGGGGGACTAATAATACCATCCCCCACCCCACACATTCCACACAATGAAGGTTGCAAAAATACTCAAGTCAAAAAGGTTCAATAACTCAAAATAAATCAGAATGATCCGAAAATTGCAGGTGCACAGGCTCCCAGGCTAGTTAATCTCTTTGCAAAGTTGAAAAACTTGACTATAAAATGTAGGAATACAAGCTTGAGCAAGGTTGTGTCCACAAACAGATGTGAAAGCTGATTCGAGTGTAACCCGCCCCCCCCCCCCCCCAACTTTATTGGGGGGGGGGGGGATGGGTAAAAGAAAATAAAAAAAATGGTGCCGATTTTTCTGAATAGCTTGGGCAGATGTGAACATTACTTTAGGCAGATAGTTAAAAGTTAATATTAGCATCTCTCCCTACATTTTAACAAGTTGAGCAATCGATCAAATTTATTGTGACAATATCAGAATTCTTAACGCCAAAGCTTACATTTTATCTCACTTCACCAGTCAAACAGAATGACTGTACAACAGCAGACAAGCAGGACTCTGCATTCAAGAGATTCCATGTGGAAACCACAACTAAAATATTTCTTTGAAGGAGGCATCAGAATCCAATTTAATCGATTATGTTTGTATCATGACTACTGACCATCTTAAACCCCCGACATCAAATCTGACCAAACCCACCTCTTTTTATCTTCAAAAACTGTTTATGATCCCTCAATGGAATGAGCTCGCAGAGCTCATTCCATTGAGGATCATAAGCTCTGATTTTGAAAAGGAAAAAGGTTATTCCAAAAGAAATATTGCCCCTGTATTTAATTATTGGTGTTTAAGGTCACATACTCATGCACAAAGGCTAATCGTGACAGTGACAATTTTACGGATGGAGGAAGCCGGAGTACCTGGAGAGAAACACCAAGCATCGACAAGCAACTGTCAGCTCAACATTCCAACTCTGTTTCATGTGCACCAGTGATGTGCAGTATGCCTTACTAAACAGCATCATCATGCCCCCATGAAGGCGGCCGGGATAAAGTCCCTTGCCCAAGGGCACAACGCGGGTCGTTCCGGACAAAGACCGAACTACGGACCTCTAGCATAGAAGTCCAACAGTCTACCACTGAGCCACCGTGCTCACTATTGCCCCAGTAATCTTGTAAGTTGAGCTGGGCAAAATGATAAAAAAGATGCAAATACTATTCTTCGGACAATTCCAAACTTGCTAATCGAGAAGTGAATTAATTGTTTTTCAGCAAGAATTTATGAGAACAGAATTGAAACAGATTAATAATAATATACGAGTGGGTAAAACTAAATGACATTCTACAGTATCTACACCAAATGGACAATAAATTATTTTGTGAAACAAAAATGACCGAATCCAACATTTGAGGAGAAATATGAACAATATAAAATGATGTGTGTATATTTATATATATATATGGTATGTATAGATCAACTATTATACAATATATTGCCATGAGAAATATATTTTGATTGTGAGGACAGCAAATTAATGAAAAGGCATCTTGTTTGAGAAGAATTCCCTAGCGATGAAGTTGATTTACACTGAGATTTTATTTTACAAAGGAAACTTTGTACAGAAATTATAAGGTGCGAAAAAGAAAAAAAAAAATAATGAATTCATTATCATGTGGAAATTACCACAGGACAAATAAGGAATTCTCCTTAAACACAGAACTGCCTTTCAGGTGCAACTCAACTGGCAAGAGTTGCCTTTTAAAGGTCTTAGTAAATTAATGGCAATCTAATGAAGCAGTTTTCTAAAGATAAACGCAGATCTTGGATATATTCTCTCAAGGTAACTCAAACTACAGACTTTGAAACAGCAATATATACTGCAGACCAAATTGGGGGTGGGGGGGGGGGTGGGGTGGGGGCAAGAGATACCAAACATGAAGACCAAACTTCCTTACAAGGAAAAAAAAGTGTCTGAAATCACTTTGGAAGGAAGTAGGAGAGGCTCAATTTTATGCCTGTCTAAATATCTCAAGAATTAATGGACTTCCTCAGACCTTCATGTTTTCTATCAAACAACTTTTATCAAAAAACATTTTTTCATAGCCTTTACTTTACAATGATGTATGTGTATCAGAATGAGTATTTTATACTAATTTTGGGGAGATGGGGGGGGGGGGGGGGGGGAGCCACTCTCATGAATTTTTTCCCAGGAGGGCATTAGTTGCTCTTCTGCAATTTTCAAAATGACAGGCCTGGAACTATATAATGAGTTTGTGGCAAAGTATTTTAAGATTTAAGCTGATAATATTAGCACAAGCAATGAAGACATTTTAAACCCCTCCAAGAATCATTTGTCACTTGAGGCTGATAATATGAAAAGGTAAATTTTTAAGTCGATTCAGTCAAGACACTTATGGCATTCCCCCATCGCACTGCAAACACACACACTCAAATTTCCTGCTCTGAAGGAAATATGACTGACGAGAAAAGATATGAAGTTTACCTCAAACTTTATATAACTAGAGAAACAAAGACTAATCAGACAGGGTTTAATCTTACCTAATCCAATTCATTAAAATATTTTGACAGCAATATGAAATCAAAGTCAAAAATCTATTTTAAATTTTACCAAAAATTGCGAAGTTAAAGTAACAGGCAATTTGTTCAATTTTAACCCTTTACCCAATATCAAAATTTATTATTTCAAGTTTCATTTTTTTAAATTTAAAAAAAAATGTCAACAAAACCATATCATGTGACCCTTCGTTGGAACGAGCTCGACGAGCTCGTTCCAACGAAGGGTCACATGATATGGTTTTGTAGAAATTTTTTGAAAAATAATATTTTTTCAACTGCTGAATTTGCATATTACATGAGCGGATGCGGGCGATTCGTTGGGTAAAGGGTTAATCTCTTAAGGTCCAATTTTAACAAATGTTTATTGCCCCAAAACATGATGCTCGTTCAATTTACCAAGAAGTGTGGGAATGTAAGACAAGTTAGTGTTTTCTAGTCATATGTTTCCTACCTGCAATACTATACAAATCTGTAAACCACTGGCAGAGTGAGGTCTAGTGGGAATTCGAGAATAGTCCAGGGCATTAAAAGTTTCTCAGATCTAAACATCAACTACCAAGTCTCGTTAAATGAAATATAGGCACAGCCATTCCCTACGTATCAATGAAATGCAAAGTTTAACATCCTGTGAGTGATGACTAGATTTTTGTGTGATAAATCTCAATTATCTGCACCAGAAAGCATTGAAATGATAAATGAAGGAGAAATAACATTTGTTTTTGTCTACATAAATGGCAAAAAAAACCCCCAAAACAACTCATGGACATGGGTTTTGGGGGAATTAATTTTCAGGATATACAGAAATGATTTGGTTTCTAGTTTGTCAGTGAACAGTATATAACCGCCTCCCTCCCCCCCTCCCAAAAAAAAACAAACAGAAAAACAAAAACGCAGACATGTTTCAGAAAATGGATAAGCTGGTAGGTCGTGGTCTGTCAGTTGGTATTGTCCATGGTTTCAGACTTTCTGCTGATCATGCAAAGAGGCATGTGGGTAGATTTCGTGGTCTGTCAGTTGGTATTGTCCGTGGTTTCAGACTTTCTGCTGATCATGCAAAGAAGCATGTGGGTAGATTTCGTGGTCTGTCAGTTGGTATTGTCCATGGTTTCAGACTTTCTGCTGATCATGCAAAGATGGATGTGGGTAGATTTCGTGGTCTGTCAGTTGGTGTTGTCCATGGTTTCAGACTTTCTGCTAATCATGCAAAGAGGGATGTGGGTAGATTTCCCTCTCAAGAGTAATTTGAAATAATTCATACCATAGTTTAAGCCTTAAAGGGCAAAAAATTTTATATAGTTTAGCAACACTTTGACAGCCTACATCCGGTGACTTTGCAGTTATTTCTATGCAAGCAGCCACGATTTTCATGGAAACAACTGTGATGGTACTTATAATGTACATTGAGAAAGTTTTCCCAGACACTGCTTCTTGGGTCACCTGTTATAATGCAGCAAAAACTTGTCAAATGTTAGAATTGGGTCGTTAATTAACTGGTAGAGTGCTGGAAGCCCGTATTTCTGCTTTATTCTGAAATCTCGGAACCACATCTTAAAGGCATCATATTCTGTGGATGTTCTTCATATCACCTTTGAAGTTAAGTTATTTTGTCTGTTAGGATTTACCTTGCTTCAATTTTTGGGAGAGTGCTGGCACTCTCCCATAAATTGTAACAAGGCAAAGATATGTGAACAAATTTTGATAACTAAAAATAATTCCGAACTCTACCAGTTAATTTTAGTTCAGCAATTTCCGATCCAAGCATGTACTACAAATATAAATTTTGGACAAAATTATTTCTTTCCGTTTATCCCAAATCTGACGATTTGTTGACAATGTGCCAACAAAGTAGCCCAGTTTTGATTTGATAAATCTTTTCAAGTCTGGGCAGTTGAATGCCGTATGAAGATGGAACTGTCATGTTACTGATCTTTGAAGAAATGTTTCCAAGACAGAAGTAATAAATGAAAGATCAGTTTACTTACAAATTTCTCACACATGATAATACACTTTTAAACAGTAAGGGCTATATTGAAATTTAGGCAAATCTCTCTAGTCTAATAAAGCTTGTTCTCTTCGAAGTGAAAGGTCAAAACCAATCGTTTGGTTCCAAGAAGTGAAATTACGAGTTATTTTGAAAAAACATATTTGTAATATCGAGCCAACTTGCATTTGGAAAAAGGATGTTTAAAACCATGCAATCTGTATTAAATTTTGTTTTCGATGCAAGTCAAATAATTTAATTCCACTTTTTCGCACATTGCACAAGTTCTTGTGATATCTTTACTTAAAAGGTTTCAAGCAAATCAACTCACTACAGTGGAGCCCACTTAATGGGATATCTCTTAACAGAATAGCTCTGTTAATTGAATATAATTTCCCCACACAAAACCATTTACCATACCTCCAGTACAAATTTGACCTGTTAATTGAATATAGGTTATAGAGTAAACTCCTGTTAATGGAATATAAAATCTTGTAACCTATCGAGAAATTACGCTGACTCTCCCCAGTCTTTCTTTGTTTATTGATCTATTTGGCATCAGTACATCCAATACAGGCATTTAATCTGTTATATCTTGTTTGACAGAGCTCCATGAGCTCTGTCATACAAGATATAATAGAATAAATGCTAAGTTTATCTCTAGAATACAGGAAAGTGGCATAATCCCTGTTAACTGAATACCCCTGTTAATTGAATAATTTTCACTGGCAAAGTGGCTATTCAATTAACAGGGTTCCACTGCACTGTTTTTCATTTTGCAATCCTAAAAACTAGCTTTTTCAAGAACTAATATTAGAGTTGACGTGATACATGAAGAAAAAACAAACTTTTTTTTGAAGTTCACCCACAGCATGCTGGTGAATACTTCAAACAGACATAACAATATTCTCATCTCTTATTGAGGTCCATTTCCAAACAAAATCAACATCTGTGAACCGAGTAAATTTTTTTTTTCTACAAAATTTTCGACTGGAATAGCAATTTTCTTCAAAAGCAGTCATGGATGTTTTAATGCATTCATGACTGCATTTTGAAATATTTTTTTTAGAAAATCTTTAGGAGATGTCAAATTATACATACTGTCATGTTAATTGGCCAGCCCTAATTTTAAACCTAAAACACAATGTAGCTGCCAGACAATCCTCAACAGTGCAAAATCAATGTCTTCAGGAAAATTATAGAATTATCTTGACCGTGATATCTGGTAAAGTTTTGGCTGTGTTTACAGGCAGCCGAAAATTCTCAAGAAATCGCTGCCAAGCTATCAGACTTGCAGAGTGTGGTAATAACGAAGAAATTTTAGAAAACTGCTCATGCCTCAAAACAGTTACAGAAGTCAATAAAATGTATTGGAGTTCAATGTTGATGGCTATTTTGTGACCAACCACAAGTTTTAAGTCAAGTTTAACCATTTGTTTATAAGTATGCTGTCCATTTGAGAACCAGCACTACAGTTTTACCATGGCCACCAGAATGAAAATCATCTGCCACAGCAAACAAGCACTGCTCCACTTGCTTAGATTTCCAATGGTAACAGACCATTGAGAAAGCAGGGCGAAGCTCTTTATAGGCAAATCTGGTTTCTAATTCAGAAGTAATGCCTCTTATATGCATGGTACTTATATATCTTGAGATTCAAACAATTCTTTCATCACATAAAATAGTACATGTCTCCGTGACGAAGAACTACCGATATTACTGGATTCTATACAACTGAGCCCTTGGCAGAAACATTTTCATGTAAAAATACTGGTAAAAATCGGTCCTCTACTAAAGGAATTACAACAGGAGATGTCCACCTTTAAAAAATATTTTTGTTTTCTTCTTATTGACACTTGGGGAGTGTCTCAACTCATCAACAGTCAAGGATTAGTAGCAAAACGTCTGTTGGAATAAACTGTTGCACTTCAACTTCCGAACTGAAGAAAAAACAGAAACATTGTTAATTGAAAGGCAAACAATAAAAAGAACTTACATTTTTTCTGCTCAATTCAGGAAAAACTCGTACTGAATGGAAAGGACAAATTGTAGATGGAGCTACAAACATTCAACAACGTTATCCCGTTTTTCACCACAACAGCAAAGGTCTTCTTATTCAGTTTTTCACATCTGTTATTTATTTATTTATTGGTGTTTTAAGGTCACATATTTCTGCACAATGGCTAATCATGACCATGACAGTTTTACGGGTGGAGGAAGCCGGAGTACCCAGAGAGAACCACCGAGCAACTGTCAGCTCCCCAACATACTAACTCCACACAAGGAGGGTTAGCATTGGTTGAAGACAGGTGCACCATTGATGTGCAGTACGCCTTAGTGCATAGCATCACCGTGCCCCCACATGGGCAATGGGGATGAAGTGTCTTGCCCAAGGACACAATGTGGTTGCCGCAGGTGGGATTCGAACCGAGGACCTTTGTTGTTCAATAAGTTGTAATAAAACAAATTAAAAATTAAAACAAAATATTATTTGTGTTGACTGAAAATGAATCAGGACTACAAAAAAATATTTGTTTTTGTACTGGTATCCTCATTCTTTTGAAAGCCCTGATAATGGCTTCTGGCACTCAACTCCTCGAATGCTAATGAAAGATATGTCGTCTGCCCAGGATATTTATGCAGCAGATCAGGACATTTTTCATCCAATTTTTTCCTTGTAAATTGAACAAACTTTTTAACACTTTACCCAATGTAACGGCCAAAACCGACCAGTGCTATTCTAAAAAATCGCCAATTAATTTTCATGATTTTTTCACTTTTTGTCTCCAAAACATAGGTTATGACCCCTCATTGGAACGAGCTCGTTCCAATGAGGGGTCATAACCTATGTTTTGGAGACAAAAAATGAAAAAAATTAATTATTCCAGAATTTTTTTTGCAAGTGTCGTCTGCTTTTCATGTTAGGTAAAGGGTTAAACAGAGATTTCTGGAGTTAAATCTGCATGAATGTTTCATCGAACGCAGTCATGGCTGCCTCACAGCAGCGATGACTGGATGTGAAGAATTGTTAAAAAAATACTCCGTGGGTTATGGTCACTTTCCATTTATTCACTGATTGGTATTTAAGGTCACTTTCAGCATCTTAAGCTATCTGATGACCACAGCATTAGGATGAAGTCAAGTTTAGCCAATCATTTATTCGTGTGCTGCTTCCTCCAGAGGACTTCCATCCCAGGCATTGGTTCCGAGTCCTATTTTACCAATATATTTATTGGTGTTTAAGATGACATATTTCTGCACTATGGATATCATGAGCGAGCCATGGAGATAAAGTCAAGCTCAGTCCATCGTTTTCCCATTTTAGAGGACTTCCACAAAGGATGATAGGCCATGTTTTGGAAGGAAAAATGGATATTTTTTAGTTATTCACTGAATTTTTATAGGTAAAGCGTTTAAAAAAAATCATATGACTGTATTGATAATATTCACGTCTTTTCCAAGATTGGATAACCAAATGTAAAAGAAAAATCATACGAAAGAGATAATGTATGTATCTTTACTCAAACATCAGGTTTATTGTCGCCCAATTTCAAGAATTTGCAATGGGCAGTGCCTGTGGATTGGAATACAGTCGATGAATGTCTGAAAATAATGCTAGAAAGGTTAGCCAGAAAACTGATTACACTGATAGTTGGATGATCGTGTTTTTGTTTTTTTTACACATTGTAAAAATAAATAAATATATTTTATTTCAGTTGAACAAGAATGAAAATTCAACTGTCAAAAAACCAGAACCTGAGTACAATTTTTCAAATGAAAAAAAAAAAAAAAAAAAATATCCAACTTGCATTTCTCATCCAAAAAATGAAACAACAATTCCATAATTTGTCACAATAATATGTCACAAGAAACAAAAATGATGATTTATTTACAGAATATTTTTACTGTTTACAAACAATTCTGGAAATGTACACAAGAAATGGGCAGTAAAAAAAAAATGTACAAAACATGAAATTTATCTGACCCAAATGAGTTTGCATGCGTTCACAAATCTAAAACAGAAACCTAAACATTTTCGGCTATTTGCTTCAACTTCTTGTTTGAATGCTAAAGCCAGCAGGCAAAGGAAGGAAAACATGAGAAAGAATTGTTTGTTTACTGCTGTTTACTTATTTATTATGCCTAAACAAAATTGAAAATCAGTTTGGCTACCGCATGCTCTCTTTTCATAATTAATGTAAACTTAAAAAAAAAAAAAAAATTAAATGATTTATGTCCGATATTTTATCCAAGTTAAAAAAATTGAGGAATTTGTCCCTTGAGTGCAAGAAGGCTTTGCAATGCTTTAGCATTACAAAGCCTTCTTGCTCTCAAGAGACGAAATACACCAACGTCCATGCTATTCTGTAGATCATACAGACTAAAACATGAACAAAGAACATGAATTTTTGATGGCAAAGAAATAATTACCGAAATAAAAAAAAAATAAAATTTAAAAAACGCTCACCACATGCAATTTTATAAATAATAGCCCGAGAAACAGAAGATCTACTTTCTGTGGCCTTATCATCATTATTTGTCGTTTAGGCCCCACAAAGTAGATCTTGTTTCTCAGGCCATTTCATGTAAAATCGCATGCAGGCAGACAGTTTTTTATGTTTTTATTTTTGTAATTATTTTTCTTTGCCATAAAAAGTTCATGCTCTAGTTTTATGTTTTAGGCCTCATAATCTATGGAATAGCATGGGTGGTTGTTAATTTTGTCCTTTGAATGCAAGATGGCTTCGCACTCGAGTGCAAAAAGTGCTTGCTGCACTCAGGAAACACAATTTATCAATTTTATTAATTTGGGTAAAATATCAGACATAAAACATAAAATTTTTTATTTTTTAAAGTTTACATTGGTTATAAAAAGAGAGCATGCTGCAGTCAAAAGGACCATGCAAGAGGGCTTGAGAAACAGACTCTTAACTTTCTGAGGCCTGAGGTCACATATTTCTGCACAATGGCTAATCATAACTGCAAACATGAAGAAAAAGTCAAGTGCAGCTGATAGTTTTTTCCAATGTTGCCCATTTTAGAGGAATTCCATGCCAGGCATGGGATATCGGATCCTATTTTACCAGTACCACAACAAACAAGCACTGCTTCACTTTGCAGGATTCCCACAGGGACTACTGCAGTTTAGCTATACACTTTCAACTGCCAGCCATCATATTGATAGTGGAGTAAGCTGAAATACTTACGGAGTACCACAAACCAGTGACAAGTAGATGTGGGACTATCAAACCTACAAGCTTGGCATTGTACTGGTTACCAATGTAGTCACAGTGCCCAATACCTTAACACACAGCAATCTCATGCTCCCATTTGGGCAACAGATATAAAACCAAAATACAGAACCAAAACAGCGAATATTTAACCCTTGTGCACTGGAATGAGGTTTTTAAATTTTTGGGTACATCATGACAGACCACAAATCCTATGGGATTTTGGCCATTAAATGTTCAGCTTTTAGCTGCCTGTATTTTAACCCTTTTCCCAAAAGACACGATATTCAAATTTATTATTTTAAATAGCATTTTTTTCAAATTTTAAAGAATACTCAACAATATCATAATATCATGTGACCGCTCAAAGGAACCAGCTTGAGAATCTCGTTCCAATGAGGGGGTCACTTGATAGGGTTTTGCTGAAATTTTTTTTTTTCAACTGCTCAATTGTGTTTTACGTGGTCGAGTGTGGCTGATTTGTTAAAGGATTAATTTCACTTCCACATCTGTGACAAGAGTACGACAACACACAAGCATACATTTTGACAACTGCTAATATTTATGTTGATAATTTTTGCAGGTCGTTTACGGAGCTCCATTTTATCTAAAAAAAACCCCCCAAAAACTAGTCTTCTACAGTAAACAAACACTTCTTCACTTCCCATGGTATTTTGAAGAAAAATAAAGTTTAATTACATTGAAAGGGTTCTTAAAATTGGTCTTACTTGTCTGCGAAAACATTTATCTGGCAATTTATTGGTGTTGAGGATGACTCATAATTTTTGGATATATCATAACCGCAACATAAGTATAATGTAAAGTGTTGGTTATAGTTTATACCAGATGTCATCTAATTAATTTTTAGGAAAGCGCTCATCAAAGATTACTTTCCAACAATTAACTGGTTGAGTGCAAGAAGCCACTATCAGGGCGTTCAAAAAATGAGGCTATCAGAGGAAAACCAACATTCTCTTTGCTCATTTTTCTTATTCAAACACAAATAAAATTTTGTTTATATAAATTTGTTTTATCACAAATTACTGAAGAGTGCCTATAGGCACTCTTCAATAATCTGTAATAAAACAAATTTTGATGAACAAATTCAGACCACCAGAAAAATGTTGCCCCCAACCAGTAAATGAAATAAGAATTACAAGTGTGTTATAAATCTTATTGAAACATTCAGTCATATTAGCATACAAAATGTAGGTTCACCATATATGGTAAAAGTGGGTGTGGCAGATGGTTAAAGAACAATTTGCAAAAGTTTTTTTTTTTCAGCAAAATGGATAAATGGTGAGAGTATTTATTCGCAATTGTTATATTTTGACGATTTTTATGTGAACCCATAAAAAGTAAAACTATCTTTTTATTGAATTAACTCCACCTAAAAATCTGAATCCCTAATCCTGAATCATGATGTAATTATTGGAAAAAAAATGTTCGGCAATGGGCTGAAAGCACCACAAGCTAACAACTAAATGATGAATGAGTACGAATATTCTCAACGAAAAAACAAAAGCAATCCAGATTGGCATGGAAGCATTGCAGAAACGTATAAACACACAAAAAAGGAACTCTTTGAGAGAAGCAAATTTTCTTGCAAAATTAGTTATCAAAAGTTAACACTCTCCCATGTCAAACAACAAAGTAAATATTTTAACAAAACAGGAATAAATAAGAATAATTTTGTACAAATCGGAATAACATAACTAATCCAGTTTGCAATGGGAGAGAACTCTTAACAAACATTACTAATAATAGCATCATTACCAAGAGTTGTAAATGCAGACTTCTAAGTATTCTTTCATTTTATTTTTTTTTTTTACATTTCATGTTTCTATGGAGATTCCAAACTCTTGCCATTTGTGATAACTAAACATTAAAATATATATATTACTTTTTTTCTTTTGTACAATGTTGCCATGACAACCCTTTCAACACACATACATTATCATATTTGTGTACATACAGAAATATCCCTTTACCTAAACAAATAGACAAGTTTCTGTCTGGTCACTCACACAAATTACGGCACACAAAAAAAATTTGAACTACAATTTTCAACAAAATAAAAATATATACCCCTACGTCTTCAAAGAAGCATGCACCTCAAGCTTCAATGAAGAATAGACGATATATAATTCGCTGGAAAGAAAAAAAAAATTGCTCTTTGCATGAACTATCTTAAATATACTTTGAGAATATGGAATGCTTATGAAATACAAACAAGCATGACATCAAATTTACCCATCTTCAACCCCATATTAAGGTTTTACTCTAAAATGCAGTTGCGGCAACTCATAGGCTTCAAACTCTATGGATGTCCTCATAGTATCTTTGAATCTAAATCATCTAGTCTGTACAGCGTTTCCTTGTTACAATTTATGGGGGAGTGCCTACAGGCACTCCCCCATAAATTGTAACTAGGCGATGACTTAAATTTTTATGACTAAAAATAATTCAGTACTCAACTAATAAACTATTTATTTATTGGTGTTTAAGGTCACTTTCAGCACCTTTGGCTATTTCATGACTGCAACATGGGGATGAAGTCAAGTTTAGCCTATCATTTATTCTTATGCTGCCCACTTTAAGAGGACTTCCATCTCAGGTGATGGTAACTGGGTCCTATTTCACCAGTAAAGAGAACTAGTATACTTTAGTACACAAGCACTGCTCCACATTCTGGGGTTCTCACAGGGATACTTATCTTTAATTGAAAGGCTCTAATTATTTATTTATTGATTTATTTACTGGTGTTTAAGGTCACACACTTTTGCACAACGGCTAATCATGACCACAACATGAGTATCAACTCAAGACCAGAGGTGAGCATTAATAAGCCATGTTGCCAATTTTAGAGAGGGTTTGCACCTCCCAAGCATTGGTGACTGGGTCCTATTTTACCAGTAAAACAGAGCCTGTTTACCGCAGTGAACAGGCACTGCTTCACTTCCCGGGGTTCCAGTGGGGAAAGGGCTCTAATTCCAAGTTGACAAACGATGTGGTTTCAAAGTTGTTTTTTTCTTCAGAATAGCATGTTTATTCATTTATTAGTGTCTAAAGCCACTTTTAGTATCTATGGCTATATCATGACTGTACCAGAAGAATGAAGTAGAGATTAACTTATCATTTATACACAAGCCAGAAAATAAGCAGACTGACATCTGCAAAATGAGGTCCCCAGAGGGTGAATTTAGTGATGCTACCCTGCATAGCAGGGTAGCATCACTACATTTACCCTCTGTGAACCTCAATCTGAATCATGGTCTCAAAACTAAAGAGAAGGTACCCAGAGGATAAATTGGCCCACTGTATGGGATAGCATCATCAAATTCACCCTCTGGGGACCTCATTCTGCAAATGTCAGACTGCTTATTTTCTGGCCTGTTTGTATAAAGGCTGCCTACTTTAAAAGACTTCCATCATAGGCATCGGTGACGGGGTTATATTTTTTCCATCACAGGAAGGAAAGTTGGCAGATTAAGTTTCCTTTTCCACCAGGTGGTCTGGGAAAAAGAACACCATGGTGAGGGTGTGGTCTACTGAACAAACTTGAAAACAGTGAAAACAGAAATGGATTTCTCTGCATATGAAAGGATGTTCAACAGAGTATGAACTCAATTTGCTGTGCGATAGGCACATGGTGCTAAATATGATCTGGTTCGTCGAAATTAATGATATTCAACTATTTATTATTTATTGGGGGTTAACGACACTTTTGACAGCCAGGGTCACCTTGTGTAAGGCAGTTTTACAGGTGGAGGAAGCTGGAGCACCCAGAGAGAACCACTGAGCAAGGAGTGCAACTGTCCGACTCCCGAACATACTAACCCCACACAATCCGGTTTAGCATTGGCAGAAGACAAGTGCACCATCAATGCCTTAGTACACCGTGCCACCATGCCCCCACATGAGCAGTCGGGATTAAGTGCCTTTCCCAAGGACACAACACAGTTATCCCTGGCAGAGATTAACCCTTTACCCAACTTAACGACTAAAACCGGCCAGTGCTATTCTCAAAAATCCCCAATTAATTTTCATTATTTTGTTCATTTTTTGTCTCAGAAACATAGTTTATGACCCCTCGTTGGAACGATCTCGTCGAGCTCGTTTCAACGTGGGGTCATAACCTATGTTTTTGAGACAAAAAATGAACATAATTAGTTATTCCAAAAATTTTTTTGCAAGTGTCGTCTGCTTTTCATGTAAGTAAAGGGTTAAACCGTGGACCTTACGGCTTAAAGTCAAATGCCATCCAAATTGTCCACCCTGAAACCCCACCGATTGATGACCATAGACCTGTTTGTATTCCATCTGCAAGCATTGTTCACGATGTTCAAGAAATGTCTGGAACTCAGGATCTACAGGCATACTCAAAAAGTTCTCTATTTTATGTACGGTTTTTGTTAATGAAATAATTTAATACATTTTCACAACCATATAGCTGCGTCAATATCAAAATAGTGTTACTGGCACATATTCATCTAAGCACACTTTTCAACACACCTGTTAGAATCAGCTCGTCGACAACTTGAAACTTCAGATGACTATTTTATCTTTCCTGTGGTTTAGACTGCGTAAGAACAAGTTGTGGTTTTTCAGAATGGGTTGAAGAAAAGTATTTGTAATGCAAAGGATTATCAAGCCCGAACAAAAATAAAATGACTAGCAGAATAATTTGACCAATTCTTACGGCAAATGAATTTATTTATTTATTGGGGTTTAATGACACTTTTGGCTGCCAGGGTCACCTTGAGTTGGATCAGAAAATAAATCATAAATTTCAAATCCTACAACTTGCACCCTCAGACATAATTCTGCCTCTGAAACAAATCCAACATAAAACTCACATTAATATTACAGTGGATTCCAGTTTGGTTTTGGTCATCTCTGAAGGTAGAAGAGACTCTACTTGAAATTAGTGCTAAGCCACTAGACAAGAATTCCTGATAATTTACCAGGCCATTATTTATCAAGTCAAAGTTTAGCCAATTGTTTAAAATTATGCTGCCTATTTTAGAGGGTTTCCGTCGGACATTGGTAACCAATAAAACAGAATTAGTTTACTATAGTAAACAAACTCCACCCCACTTCTTGGGGTGCCCATGAATAGCCACGCCCTTAAGGATTTGGGACAAATCAACTCTAAAAGGCTTTGACAATTTTGCATGACACATCAAGCTACTAGCCAAGTGTCATCATAAAAATTTACAGCCTTTCCCACTGAGAGGGTAAATTTATCCTAGTATGAAATATTACGTCATGTTGGAGTGCCTGTTCGGAGGTAATATGATAGTTTGGTGAGAAAACTACATTTGTTGAGTTCTTTTCCGAATTGTGCCGATGGTGAGACATATTTCAAAGGAATATTGAAATCAGATATTTGAGGGATGAGTTTTGAATTTTGACCTGATGCTGATGAAAATGAATTTTCTAATTTATTTATTTATTGATATTGGATCTTTTGAACCCGAGAGGATACTTTTCCAGCACATGAATCAGGTTCTTCATAATATCATTTATTTATTTATTGGTGTTTAAGGTCACATATTTCTGCAGAATGGCTAATCATGACCTCGTCAGTTTTTACGGGTGGAGGAAGCCGAAGTACCCGGAGAGAACCACCGAGCAATGGTGAGCAACTGTCAGCACCCCAATATACATAACTCCACACAAGCAGGGTTAGCATTGGTTGAAGACAGGTGCACCATCAACGTGCAGTACGCCTCAGTACACAAAGTCACTGTGCCAGCATGTGGGCAATGGGGGTGAAGTGTCTTGCCCAAGGACACAACGCGGTTGCTGCAGGTGGGATTCGAACCGAGGGCTTCTCGGCTTGCAGCCAGCACCTCTACCTACTGAGCCACCGCGTCCCCCCATAATATAATTAAGTATGATGATTCTTGTTAAGTGAATGTGTGGGGTAGACCAATCAATATTTTCAATGTGTGGCACCAAAGGCTGCACATTGAAAATATTAATTGCTCTACCACCAAATAATGAATATGGACTCTTCCAATTACTGCCATTAAACTGACATGGAAGGTACCACCAGCCTTCAAAGGGTTAAGATCACTCTCAGCATCTATGGCTATATCGTGATCACAACATTGGATAAAGTCAAGTTTAGCCAAATGTTTATTTATGCCTAAGCAGCCCATTTTAAAGAACTTCCGCCCCGGATCCTATTTTTAACAATAAAGCAGAACTGGGTTACCACAGTAAATAAGCACTGCTCCACTTCCCAGAGTTGCAACAGGGGAGAATCTTCTAATATACTTTGCAAATTTTTCAGTGATTTTTATTAATCCAGAACTGATGTAGGTCTAATCACGCCCAGTGAAATACAAAAAAAAAATTCAATTCAATGGGAATTCAGACTTCTGAAAAAAACTGGAATTCAAGATGAACTTAAGAATTTCAAGTTTTTTTTAAAGTTCAATACAATTCCAAGTCGTGTCTGTATCCTGAATCTGATTTCTCAGAAAACTTCCATTTCCATAAATTGAAATGCAGTCAGCTCTTCCACAGATGCGATTTATTTCCTGAATTTCTATTGCAATTTTTATTCCTATTTTTTGCTTTCTCATGTAAGTCCGACAGACAGTTCATGGCTTACAGGGATACAGAATTAGGACAGCTGAGCGAGGCAATGTAAATAGTCATCGGAACTTTTAAACAGAATTGAGGAGCTGGTTCTACCCAGGTGGCGGTGCAAGACAGACCCTCTCAAGAAAAAATCAACAAATTATATCAAATGTTTTCGCCTGAACTTCTCAGCCAATCTTACATTGGAATAAAAAGTCATCATGGTTCAAAAGGAAGAATTTATCAATCCATTGTTGTATTATCCATGTGCCTTACAAGAGATATGTCTATTAAATCGAAGTACAAATTTGTTAAATTACAGAGGTCATACAGGTTTGGCAGCTATCTTTTATTCAAAAGACTATACAACAAATTTTCCACAGCCCAAAGCACAATTAAAATAAGTGTGCATGGCATGATGTGATACTTGACCACCCAACATGGGGCAATGTACCCACAACGACGTTTTTAGCTCATTAGAAGCTTGAAGATACAACAGGCAATCTATAGTTCATTGACCACCAAGTGAAATACCTGTTGGTTCATGAACTACAGATTTGCATGTCAGGTTCTCACGTTTCTCCATGTGAAAAGCCCAGGGTACAACACAACAGGGTTCATATATATTGTCAGAAAAACAATTTCATGACATTTCATGACTTTCAATGACCTTCTCATTAAATTTCCATGATTATTTGTAACCAAACCTGGAAATGAGCAGACTGTCATCTGCAAAATGAGGTCCCCAGAGGGTAAATTTAGTGATGCTACCCATCATTAAATTTACCCTCTGTGAACCTCAATCTGAATCAAGCTCTCAGGCTTAAACAGAAAGAGGTACCCAGCGAATAAAATGGCCACTGCTTGGGATAACATCACCAAATTCACCCTCTGGGGGCCTCAAGTGACTGATTGCTTATTTCCAGGCTTGTTTGTAATGCTTCATTGGAAAGAGTGAAGAAGCCAAAACCTTGAAAACTACATCCAGAACAGTTGTCAAAATGCATTTTTTTCATCCTGGTACAGAGGCATTACCTGTCCATTCCACGACCCACAGGAACCTGGTACAGAGGCATTACCTGTCAATTCCATGACCCACACAAACCTGGTACAGAGGCATTACTTGTCAATTCCACGACCCACATGAACCTGGTACAGAGGCATTACCTGTCAATTCCACGACCCACATGAACCTGGTACAGTGGCATTACCTCTTAAGCCATTTGGATTGTTATATTTTCTGTGTTTAACCCTTTACCCAATGCAGAGAATATCAAAATTTATTATTTTAATTAGTTTTTTAGAATTCTTGAAAAAAATTAAACAAAACCATATCATGTGACGCCTCATTGGAACGAGCTCATTCCAATGAGGGGTTACATGATATGGATTTGTTGAAATATTTTTTAAAATTTCTTTCAACTGCTCAATTTACAAATTACGTGGGTGGATGCAGACGATTCATTAGGTAAAGGGTGAAGGTCTATTCCAGCATCTATGGCTACATGATGAACACACCACAAGAATAAAGTCTTAAGGTCTATTCCAGTATCTATGGCTACATGATGAACACACCACAAGAATAAAGTCACGTTTTGATATTCGTTTATTTTTATGCTGCCCACACAAGAGGACTCAGACACCAAGCATTGGTTACCAGGTCCTATTAATAACATCAGTAAAACAACTTGTTTACCACGGTAACTAAGCACTGCTCCCCTTCCCACAGTTCCCATCAGGATCCTGCTGTGCGGTGGCATATTACTGTGTCCTGGTCAAACTCTATGCACTGAGTGTACATTTCAGTTGCTATAAATGGAAGAATGGCAGCAAAAACTCTCAATCAGGCTCCTGCCACCAACCATATCTTGGAACCTGCATGACATGTCAGTACTTGGAGTTTGAGGATTCCGGATAGAATTACAACATAAAATCCAAAATCTCCAAAGCTTCTGCTGCAGAAAAACACTAAAACTTTCTCCAGCTTTCGGTATCCTTAAAACTAATCTGGAGTTTTCCATAACTTCCCAAGAGTTTCCAATACCTGTATGAACCCTGTCATTCAATTCATATGAAATTCATCCATCCTCTACTCGCCTGAAGAGTCGTTTGAAGAACTTTTTCCCCTGGTTGTGGATCAGGTAAAAAGAATTTCACCATATCTCTTTCAGCACAATTTTATCAACAATGTTCGATGAGACACAAAAATGAAATTGTGAATAACATGGACACACATATCATGTGAAGGTGAATACAATTAGTTGGAAGGTTGATTTTTTAAGCATGTTTTAAGTGCTGAAATAATACAAGAAGCCAAAGCTTTCCTTCAATAAACATTTCATTTTGGAATGTATATATTAAATTTTTATGAAATCAGTCTGCCACTGAAAATTATGTGAATGCAGTATCAGAGAAGAAAGTCAGAAAAAAAACTTACTGTGAACAATACAAAATCGGAAGCTGACAAACCTCAGTATTGCTACATCCCCCTTCCCAATTTATACATTTATGGACTTTAACAAGCCTTTAGCCTATCTAATTTAACCGCTAAATATCACTACTGTTTGACGATCTTTTCCTGGTACCCGGAACATCCACCGTGTTGAATCCGATTCCGTATCACTATAGTACGATAGACTATTTACGGGTGCATTCGAATTCGTATAATTAGCTGTTCCGGTTGCAGAGAGCACTTTTCTCAGAATTGGAATGGATGTGCTCAACCGTCGGTCTAGGATTTTTTGTACCGTATTCATATTTTTTTTTATCGTATCCATGCGTATCGGGGTATTCCCCAGAAGTGTGCACCTGTTACAAAAATAAGTGTAAACAAAAAATAGTTCTTTTTAACTTCAATCCAATTTACCCAAAAAAGGTTGGGGGAATTGTTAATGCCAGCGTTGGCACACGATGTTGAACTATAAGTCATATAATAAACCTTTTATTGGTACACT
Source organism: Pictodentalium vernedei (assembly GCA_031216915.1). Taxonomy (NCBI): domain Eukaryota; kingdom Metazoa; phylum Mollusca; class Scaphopoda; order Dentaliida; family Dentaliidae; genus Pictodentalium; species Pictodentalium vernedei. Next base: position 25,790,284 of record CM062291.1, on the reverse strand, counting down.
GAAGTGATCTGGGTCGTCGTATCACATCTTGTTGAGGAAATCAGATCGTCGGATCAAACTCGCGAGAATGATCCGGCGATCTGACCTCCTCAACAAGATGTGATACTACGACCCAGATCACATCACTGTGCCGATATGTATTGATTAAACGTTTTGATTGTTGAAGAAAAAAAAATAATAAAAGACAATAGGTGTGCATCGGAGATGCAGGCGTCGAGTTGTGGCTACTTTCTTCATGATCTCTCTACTGAAAATCAGAAATGTCACCACGTTGAGCTCAAAATTCGGACCGGGCCAGTTTTCAAACTCGCTTGAGATATTATTGCAAAAGATCTGTATGGCAAATATTAGTTAAATCGGAGAACGTTTGTTCAAGTTATTGCACTAACGACCTCAAAATTCGTAAAAATGTATGAATTAAGGACCATAAAACTGTAATGAAAAATCGTGTCGGGCCGGGCCAGTTTTCTAAGTTGCTTGAGATATTATTGCAAAAGAACTCTATGGCAAATATATTAGTCAAATCGGAGAACGTTTGTTCAAGTTATTGCACCAAGAGTGCGGGGATGCACACCGCCCATCAACAAACCATAGGTCTAGATTATTAACCCAACTCGACCAAAAAACAGCTTTCAGTTTAAACCGTTAACAAACTATCACAAACTGGCCAGCCACATTTACAAAAATGCCATTCAAATTTTATTATTTTTTCAATTTTTGCCTGAGAAACATAGCCGTTGATCCATATTGGAACGAGCTTGTTGTGCTCATTCCAATAGGTGTCACATGTTATTTTGAGGCAAAATATGAAGATTTTTTGTTCAAGAATTTCTGTCACAAGTGTCAACCGGCGATTCGTGTGGGATAATGGGTTAAAGTTACTGATTACATCTTGCCATGGACAGTGTGGCTGTAAAATTTCCTTATAGCATATAGGGAGCAAGATGTATTACAAATATTACATGAATGAGGAATTTTGCAGTTAAAAATTTTAACGATAACTGGAAAAGGCACAAAATGCACCAGCAAATTTTCAGCTCATAAACCACTCGCTACAACAGAATGACGTCTATGTTCTTGATTAAACGGAATATTTCCAAAATGATGTGAAATCAAACATTTTTAAATTTTGAGTCTGAAGTATGAGTTTCTATACAAACATCAAGACTTTTCAGTGTTGTGTGCTGAGAATAATTTTGATTGATTCCAACATTGCTTTTTTTTTTAACGAACTCCTACACCCCACTTTTCACAGCCCCCCCCCCCCCCCCCAAATGATTATTCACGACGGAGATAAAACCACCAACGCAAGCCTGGAAATAAGCAATCTGTCATTTGCAGAATGTGGTCCCCAGAGGGTGAATTTGCTGATGCTATCCCATACAGTGCCCCATTTATCCACTGGGTACCGCTTTCTGTTTTGACTTGAGACCTTGATTCAGATTGAGATTCACAGAGGGTGAATTTAGTGATGCTACCCTGCTTAGCAGGGTAGCATCACTAAATTCACCCTCTGGAGACCTCATTTTGCAGATGACTGTCTGCTTATTTCCAGGCTTGCCAATGCAACTTCTTACTTGCAAAAATCAGATTCCAAACACTAAATACAGGAATAAATATAAAAAAGTTCAATTAATGAACCACCGGGTACAATCTGTTCCAATGAGAGATCAAATGTTATGGTTTTATGGAAATATTTTTTGAAAAATAATTTTTCATCTGCTTAATTTGTAAATTAAACAGCAAACTGAGAAGGTAGATTTTTGAAAAAAGGGTTGAAATCAATTGATTTCCAGCACCAATTTGTATTAGAGAGGTTGAGTAATGTTTGTGTTTATTGATGTTTAAACTCACTTTCAGCATTAAGGTCTATACTGCAAAACAAGTGGAAATACATCTTCAGGCACTCATTTAGAAAGACCTTGCTCCTTTTGCCTCAAGCACTGGTTACTGTTTGTTTATTTATTTTATTGATGTTTAAGGTCACATATTTATGCACAATGGCTAATCATGAACGTGACAGTTTTACGGGTGGAGGAAGCCGGAGTACCCGGAGAGAACCACCAAGCAACAATGAGCAGCTGCCAGCTCCCCAACATCGTAACTCAGCACTGCAGCATAGGCAGGGTTAGATTGGTTGAAGACATGCGTACCATCGAAGTGCAGTATGCCTTAGTACACGGTGTCATCGTGCCCCCACATGGGCAATGGAGATGAAGTGTCTTGCCCAAGGACACAACACGGTTGCCACAGGTGGGATTTGAACCGAGGACCTCTCGGCTTGCAGCCTGCCCCTCTACCTACTGAGCCACCACGCTCTCACTGGTTACTATTATGCCAGCCAAGAATTTGCCTCCTCTAGTACACAAGCACTGCAAACCTGGCATGTCCAGGGAGACAACTGAGTAATTTGGGGATTTTTCTCACTTTAACCACGGTATTATTAGAATTATCTTTCTTCAACCCTCAACCCTTTACCAGTGTAACGGCCAAAACCAGCGAGCACTATTCACAAAAATCCCCTATTAATTTTAATTATTTTTTCTCTCAAAAACATAGGTTATGACCCCTCTTTGGAACAAGCTCATTGAGCTCGTTCCAAAGTGGGGTCGCAACCTACATTTTTGAAACAAAAAATGAAAAAAATTAGTTATTCAAGAATTTTGTTTGCAAGTGTCGTCTGCTTTTCATGTTAGGTGAAGGGTAAAGATGTGATGACATTTTATACATTATTGCTCCACTTTGACAGGATTCATAACAGTAGCGTTGCAGTTATTTATTTATTGGGGTTTATTTATACTTTCGAAAACCAGGGTCACCTTGTGTTGAACGATTTTACAGGTGGAGGAGGAAGTACCTGGATAGAGCCACCAAGTAGTGGTGTGTAACCATCAGGCTCGCCAATGTCCTAACTCTGCACAAGCAGGGTTAGCATTGTTGAAGACAAGTGCACCATCAAGGTGCAGTATGCCTCAGTACCTGGCACCACTGTGCCAAATGTGAGCAGTCTGGATTAAGTGCCTTGCCCAAGGACACAGTGCGGTTAGCCCTGGCAGGAATTGAACCGTGGACCTTTCGGCTTGAACTCCAATGCCATAACCACCGAGTCTACGTCATCCAGTTGCTTCTATGTAAGTTATAGCTGTCTATATAAGCAATAATTGTCAATGTACAATGAATGTAACTTGAAAGTTTGCCCAATAGAGATGTATGTTCGGGCACCTGTTTTATTGCAGTAAAGAAGGCAAAATCTGCCATATAAGGGCTAAAAATTGAAAAATTTGAACAACTTCATTTGAATATTATTAGGTTTTACATCCCAATATTAGGTTTTACATCCCAATTTATTTATTTATTAGAGTTTAGTGACACTTTTGACAGCCAGGGTCACCTCATGTCAGACAGTTTTATGGGTGGAGGAATTATTTATTTATTTACTGATGTTTAAGGTCACATATTTATGCACAATGGCTCATCATGACAGTGACAGTTTTTACGGGTGGAGGAAGCCGGAGTACCCGGAGAGAACCACCGAGCATGACGAGCAGCTGCCAGCTCCCCAACATCGTAACTCTGCATTGCAGAACAGGCAGGGTTAGATTGGTAGAAGACATGCGTACCATCGACGTGCAGTACGCCTTAGTACACGGCGTCATCGTGCCCCCATGTGGGCAATTACGTGTGGAGGAAGCCGGAGTAGCCAGGGAACCACTCTGTAATGGCAAGCAACTGCCAGACTCCCCAATGTACTGATGCCACACAAGCAGGGTTAGCATTAGTTGAAAACAGGTGCATCATCAATGCGCAGTATGCCTTAGTACACAGTGTCACCATGCCCGCACATGTGTAATCAGGATTAAGTGCCGTGCCTTGCCCAAGAACACAATGCATTTACCCCTGGTGGGGACTGAACCGTGGACCTCTTGGTTTGAAGTTCAATGCCGTAACCACTGAGCCACCGTGCCCCAATTTTACATCCCAATACATGTACTTTTTTTTTATTTCTCTAAGATAGGGAACAAATCAACAACATCCAATTTTGTGATTACTTGAAACTTCTGGAAATATTTTTTTATTTATTTATTTATTGGTGTTTAAGGTCACATATTTATGCACAATGGCTAATCATGACCGTGACAGTTTTGGAGGAAGCTGGAGTACCCGGAGAGAACCACCGAGCAACTGTCAGCTCCCCAACATACTAACTCCACACAAGCAGGGTTAGCATTGGTTGAAGACAAGTGCACCATTGACTTGCAATACGCCTTAGTACACAACGCCACTGTGCCCCCACGTGGGCAATGGAGATGAAGTGTCTTACCCAAGGACACAACGCAGTTGCCGCAGGTGGGATTCGAACTGAGGACATCTCGGCTTGCAGTCTGCACCTCTACCTCCTGAGCCACTGCGATCCCTACTTCTGGAAAAGAATGTTTTTTTCTTGATTACCACCCAGAAGCAAAGGGGACGTTTTCCCACATGACACTTTTTCCCACATGACACTTTGAATTAGTAATAAAGTCACAAGACAACCAATATTTTTCTTGGCATTCATGCTTTAAAAGCCTTCATGTCACCAACAATATGCTCTATTTACCAACAGTCTTTCTTATCTGTAACAGCTAAAAATATTTTCTAAGACTTCAACTTTTCTGTGTGATTTTGGAAAAGTGCTCTAAACTTATCTAGAACAGAAAAAATAATCAACTTCTGTTAATTAAAAAAAAAAACCCTAAAACTGCCAACCTGTGAAATTGTTTGTACTTAAAAACAGAGACTTAATTTCTGGAACTGAAACATATCACAAATCTCCAGTGGCAAGACTGATAAAAACATTGTGCAAACTTGTAACCATGATTTTATGGAATATCAAAAAACGACATGCAAATTTATAAGCTATCAGCTAAAACACAAACAACTCTTCAATACTCTGAAAATGCCATAATTCTCTCATCTTAACCCTTTACCCAATGCAGACGATATCAAAATTTATTATTTTAAATATCATTTTTTTAAATTTTTCAAAAAATTTCAACAAAAGCATATCATGTGACCCCTCATTGGAACGAGCTCATTGAGCTTGTTCCAATGAGGGGTCACATGATATGCTTTTGTTGAAATTTTTTGAAAAATTTAATTTTTTCAACTGCTCAATTTGCATATTACGCGGGCGGATGCAGGCGATTCATTAGGTAAAGGGTTAATTTTTTTGCTTTCGGTGATAATATCAGAAAGGAGAGGTGTACCAAACCAAGAAAGAGTTTTTGAATGCTTGAAAGCCAAGTTCAGTTTCATATTCACGATTAAATCTTCATGTTAACATTGTCTTTTATGTAAAGAATTACTGTTGATGAGCTCTCCATATTTCCATTTTTGGACATAATATTAGAAAGAACTGTGTGAGAAGCCTTTTTCAATAATATATCAGTATTTAACTAGAGGTACTGTGAGCAAACTCACAAAGTGATACCCCCCGCGCCCGAAATGTATAAATTAGATTATCTCCCCTTGGAAATGTCAGAACGGAATTATATTGCTTCATGCACATCTTCATATGGAGTTCTTCCATTGTGTAAAGTTTCATGAAAATTCTTCAAACAGTTTAGGAGGAGTTGCGCTTACAAGGATGGTCAGATGGACAGATTATCTCCCCTTGGAAATGTCAGAACAGAATTATATTGCTTCATGCACATCTTCATATGGAGTTCTTCCATTGTGTAAAGTTTCATGAAAATTCTTCAAACGGTTTAGGAGGCGTTGCGCTTACAAGGATGGACAGACGGATGGACAGGGTGATTCCTATATACCCCCCAAACTTTGTTTGCGGGGAGTATAATAATTTATTCGGGTTTGAAGGCCACATACTTATGCACAATGGCTAATCGTGACCCTGACAGTTTTATGGGTGGAGGAAACGGGAGTATCCGGAGAGAACCACCGAGCAACTGTCAGCTCCTCAACATTCTAACTATGTTCAAGCTCAAGCAGGGTTACAGTGGTTGAAGACATGTGCACCATCAACGTACATGGTGTCATCGTGCCCCCATGTTGGTAACCGGGATATAGTGCCTTGCCCAAGGACACAACATGGGTCTTCTTGGAATATATTAGTAACAGCCCAACACCAGCTTAATGAATAAAATCTGGAAAATTAAATGTCACACATCAAGCTGGTTAATAAAACTGTCCTGCCAAGAAAATATGAAGTTTCTCTGCATGGAAATGGATTAGATTAAACTGTTCCATTAATTGATTAAGTTTAAAGTTACTTTCAGCATCTATGGCTGAATCATGACTGTACGAGTATAATGTCACGATGAGCCAATTATTTATGTTAGTAAAAAGGAAATGGGCTCCTGACAGTTTCGTTTCAATGTTCATAATTTTTTTCAAGCAAAATTCTAAAAAATGATATAATTATATGATATAATTTTTATGAATAGCGTTGACTAGATATAAGGTCGTTACGTTAGGTCAAGGGTTATATGAGTTAAGCGGAAATTGTCTTTCATGAGATATACCACAAGAGAAATTTTTTCAGAACAGAAAATAAAGCAAATTAAATTTGATTATCATGTTCGTCAAGTCAATGAAGAAAAGATGGCAGTTATTAAGACAGTATTAAAGGGTTGTTTTTTGTTAATTTGCTACATACTAACTGGGATGAGAGTGACGACAACTAAATGAGCTGAAATTTTCATATTTTAACCTGAAAATAAAGATTTTGTCAGCTATTAAGATGTGTGTATTGTCAAGGCAGAATGTGGCAGAAATTTCATTTTTTATAAATTTACATGAAAATGGTCTTTCAGACCATTTTCATGTAAATTTATGAAAAATAAAATTTCAATATTTTGTTATAAATTAGCTGAAATCAGCCAATCAGCTGAACTCTCTCATCCCTGAATTACTAAAACGTTTTTCTATACTACAGCTGGGAAAAAAATAATGATCATATTAAAAGTTGTATTAAAGAAAAGCTTTGGCTTTTAGTCTACATCTTTCTTTATACAATCCTGATGTCGTTGTTGCTGCCATTGCTAAGGGCAACTACATTTCAAAAATTATATCCAGCTAGCCAGAGACACACCAAGGACTAGAACTGTTATATGCAGAAATGCAAAAAAGATGGTTAGAGGAAAAAATATACTAGAAAGCTGATGAAATCATATTTCTAATAACAAACAATATAACGACTTCAGCACCATAATTTCACAATAAATAAAAAAAAATTAAAAAAAAAGAACAAGACAAAGAAAATGGGAAAGAATTAATTCTTCCATTCATTCAAAACATTTTAAACATTTCATTTTGAGGAATTTGATTTTCTTGTCGAGTTAAAAGACATAGCATCAATCTCATAAAATTGTAGATATAAGGAGAAGTCCACCATGTTCTCAATAATTCAAAGAAATACATGCAACACATCAACAGAAGTGACTCAACAAGTCAGCCTCACTGAGATAAATATGACCAAGACATTTTACGATTTATATTTATTTATCAACTGCCTTCTTGCTGTTTAATCCTTGAAGGTGCGGAAAATTTTCCACTATTTTTACCACACATGATGAGCTCTGTCCTGTTCATTTGTAGTGGTTACTAGTGAAGTTGTGTTATTTATTTATTTATTGGAGTTTAATGACACTTTTAACAGCCAGAGTCACCTCGGGTCACACAGTTTTATGGGTGGAGGAAGCTGAAGTACCCGGAGAGAACCACCAAGCAATGGTCAGCAACTGCCAGACTCCCCAACGTACTAACTCCACACAAGCAGGATTAGCAATGGTTGAAGACAAGTGCACCATCGACGTGAAGTACGTCTTACTACACAATGCCACCATGCCTCCACGTGGGCAGTTGGGATTAAGTGTCCAGCCCAAGGACACAACGTGGTTGCCGCAGGTGGGATTCGAACTGAGGACCTCTCAGCTTGCATCTCTACCTACAGAGCCACCACGCTCCCAGTGAAGCTGTGACTACCTGCAAAGGCTGCCACATCGTGACTAGAAAACATGGTGAGTAAACTGTGAAATTTAACTGGTCTGTTGACACATGTGCTGTGAATTAAGTACCCTCTTATGAGGTAGAAATTTTTTTTAATGTTGTAATTGTTCGACCTTTAAAGGTTATGTCAGTATGAGAGACTGGCTGATGAACTGGTGTTCTCATGAAGGCTGCATTTGTGGGGATTATTTATTTATTTAATGGTGTTTAAGGTCACATATTTATGCACAATGGCTAATCATGACCGTGCATTTGTGAGGATAATAGAAAAAAAGAAGAAGTTAATTTCAAGAAAAGTTCTGTCTGTCATGAACACCTTACTCTGCTGATAGTTTCATTCTGAGTACTCTACAAATGGTCTCATGTTTGAAGCCCACATTTGGGCTTCACTCACTTAACCCTTTACCCAACGAATCGCCTGCATAAAATGCAAATTGAGAAGTTGAAAAATTAAATTTTTCAAAATATTTCAACAAAACCGTATCATGTGACCCTTCATTGGAACGAGCTCACTGAACTCGTTCCAATGAGGGGTCACATGATATGGTTTTGTCGAAATTTTTTGAAAAATTAAAAAAAAATATATTTAAAATAATAAATTTTGATTTTGTCTGAGTTGGGTAAAGGGTTTTAAAGGTTTTATATTCTGTGGATGTCATTCATATTTTTGCCAATGGGCACTCTCCCATAAATTTGTAATAAGGCAAAAACATTGGTACAAACTCTGAGAACCCTCCCAAAAATTGAGCACTTTACCAGTTAAAAATCCAATTTCAGTTTAGGAGTCTGGTGTTAGGTCAATATGCAACACAATACAGCCAAAACTTCATACTAGAAAATAAAAAGAATTTTTTAAAATGCCCACAATTATAAATAATTTCCCATTTCTGTCATTTTAAGAACCTATCCTTTGCCTAGGTACTGAAACTTGCTTGTCAGGCTGAATCAAATATGAATTTATTTAGTTATTGGTGTTCAAGGTCACTCTTAGCATCGGCTACATCGTGACTGCAGCACAAGCACAAAGTAATGTTTAGCCCTTTGTTAATTTACCTGTGTATTTATTCATTTCTGTTTTAGGTCTTTTTCAGTTTCAGCATCTATGGCAATATCATGACCACAACAAAGGTATAAAGTAAAGTTTAGCCAATCGTTTATTCCAATGCTGCCCACCTTGGGGTATATCAAACTCAGAAATTGGTTAACCCTTTACCCAACGAATCGGCCGCATCCGCCCGCGTAATATACAAATTCAGTAATATTATTTTTTAAAACATGTCAACAAAACCATATCATGTGACCTCTCGTTGGAACGAGCTCGACGAGCTCGTTCCAACGAGGGGTCACATGATATGGTTTTATTGACATTTTTTGAAAAATTTGAAACAATGATATTTAAAATAATAAATTTTGAAATCGTCTGCGTTGGGTAAAGGGTTAATATGTCCTATTTTACCAGTAAAACACCGCATGTTTACTAGAGAAAACAGGCACTGCTTCACTCCCATGGTTCCCACGGGCCATTTTTTCATGATGTTGCCAACTTAGACAAATACCCTCAAATTCTCTGAAAACGTATGAACTGGATTCAATGTTTCAAACAATGGACTTCAAAATCCAATCTGAAGACTTATTAAATAAATCTTTGTTTATTTTCATTGTACTTATTATTCAAAGAACATAATTTATTGCCTGGGTGGAATCTCCACTCCAGGTGTTTTTCAATAGGCCAATCCCTACATTTATTTATTTATTGGTGTTTAAGGTCACATACCTATGCACAATGGCTAATCGTGACCAAGACAGTTTTATGGGTGGAGGACGCCGGAGTACCCGGAGAGGACCACCGAGCACTTGTCAGCTCCTCAACATTCTGTGTTCAAGCTCTGCTCAAGCAGGGTTACAGCAGTTGAAGACATGTGCGCCATTGATGTGCACTACGCCTTAGTACACGGCATCATCGGGCCCCCATGTAGGCAACCGGGAAAAAGTGCCTTGCCCAAGGACACAACGTGGGTCGTCCATGACGGGGATCGAACTCAGGACCTCAAGCATAGAAGTCCACCATTCTACCACTGAGCCACGGGCCAATCTCTACATGTGGTGTAGCTTAGCTTTCACTAATAAATACATTTTATTACAAAGAGTACAGACTTTCTATCGGTTACATCTTCAGCCTTTCATTTATTTATTGGTATGGGTGTAACATCTTCGGCATTTTATTTATTTATTGGTGTTTAAGGTCACATATTTCTGCACAATGGCTAATCGTGACAGCACCTTAGATATGAAGTCAAGTCCACCCAAACATTTATATGTTTATGGTCACATATTTCTGCACAATGGCTAATCATGACTGCACCTTAGATATGAAGTCAAGTCCACCCAAACATTTATACCCATGCTGCCCATTATAGAGGACTTTCACCCCAGGAATTGGTTATCGTCTCCTATTTTACAAGTAAAACAGCTTGTTCTACCATAGTAAACAAGCACTTCACTTCCAAAAGTTCCCACATGGAAGTCTTCAGCCTTTTTAATCTATTTATTTATTCATGTTTATTTATTTATTGCTGTTTAAGGTTACATATTTCTGCCCAATGGCTAATTGTGACCATGACAAGGATATAAAGTTAAGTGCAGCCAATTGTTTCTACACGTTGCCTATGTTGGAACTTTTTTTTCTACTGTTTACAAGCACTGCTCCACTTCCTGGAGTTTCTCCTACTTTTGACCTAACATCTCAAATCGTATACCCCTCTGATTAAAACTCAATGAATTTTCCTAGAAAATTTCAAGCTCCATCCAAGATTTCTGTTAACTGGTAGAGTGCTGGAAGCCCATATTTGGGCTTTATTCTGATGTGGCGGTATCACAATTTAAAGGCTTCATAATCTGTGGATGTGTTTCATATTATCCTTGAAGTGATATTATATATGCTAGGATTTGGCTTGTTACAATTTATGGGCTAAGATACACACAAAGAAATTTCAAGGACCAAAAATATTTTTGCACTCTACCAGTTAAAACTATTTTAATTATCTGTGTTGTCTGATTAATTGTCTTAACTGGTACTCTGCAATAAATTGAAACAAAACTATTATTTATGGGCAAACTCTTATTAAACGGCAGCTCACCTTAGTAGTAGCATGGCATCTTTGATAAAAAAAAATTACTGGTGTTAGGCCCCACAAAGTATATCTTCTGTTTCTCAAGCCATTTTTTTGTAAAACTGCATGTGTGCGGGCGGTTTTTTATTTTATTTTTTAATTTTTTAATTATTATATCTTTGCCATAAAAAAATCATGTTCTTTGTGTGTTGTGTGTTTTAGGCTTCATAATCTACAGAATAGTATGGTGGTGGTGTATTTTGTCCCTTGACTGCAAGAAGGCTTTGCAATGCTAAAGCATTGCAAAGCCTTCTTGCACTCGAGGGACAAATTTACCAATTTTATTATGTTGGGTAAAATATCAAACAAACCATTTAAATTTTATTTTTTTTATATTTGCAATGGTTATTTATAAAAAGAGAGCACGTGGCAGCCAAAAGGACCATGCAGGAGGGCCTGAGAAACAGATTATTAACTTTTTTAGGCCTCATAAATCACTTTCTAAAAATAATTTAGCACACTCTCAGTTAATAATGAAAAAAAGTAAAAAATTTTTGAGCTGCAATCCTATTTATTATTTAAGGTCACTTTCAGAAACAACAGCTTTATGGTGACGATAACAGGAATAAAATCAAGGTTTGCAAACAGTTTATAACTATGTTGGCCACCTTAGAGTAAGTAATTCCACCCCAGGCATAAGTTACCGGGTTAAATTTCACCAGAAAAGCAGAACTTATTTATCAAAGTAAACGAGCACTGCTCCATTTTTTAGGGTTACCTGGGGTACTGCTCTATAACTAAATAAATAAAATCAAGACCTTGCAAAGGCTGTTTCCACAGTTCAGGACTTTAAAGGCATCAAAATTTTCCTTTTCAAATCAATTCTGTGCCAGAACCTTACAATAGGGGAACACAACTTTGAATGAACAAATTTTGAAGTGCTTAGAATTTCTCTATACATAAAAGAACAGCTTCAGAACTTTCTCTCATAAATACTCTTCACTTTCAGTTAAAAAATCCTGTCTTTTAAGTTAACTGGAAAGATGTCTTATCAATTCTAGCATCTATGGCATTATTATAATAAAAGTATTTTTTGTTACCCATTTACAGAACATGCACACGAGGAAAAGTAACAGACTTATAACTTTTAATTCAGATACAAACTTGTATAAACAGCAGACAAACCTAACCCGTGTCCCAATGAAGAGACACATTTTCAAAGTGTCTGAGTGAGCATGAATAACAAGAAAGCAGCAAGACAGTTAACAACAATTCAGCAAAAGCATGGTTTTATAGCAGTTTCCTAAGAGAAAATTGAGAAAGATGGTGGATTTTTAGTCAGTATATATCACTTTTATGAGATTAATGTTAATAATCTTCGGAATCTTCACACAAATAACACTGAACAGTAGAATTAACTGTGGAAGCTCATATCAAAGACTGCATTCACTGCACTTTTTGATATTTCAAACGGTAGAAACGCAACAGGAAGCTGCTATTTAGGTTTTTTTTTTCAGCTCTAATCCTTATGCCGTCTTTGACCCTGGATGACACAGTAACTAGTAACAATTTTTTTTAACATCTTAATCCCACAAACATTTCTCCTGTGTACTTTATTGATGTGGATACCAGCGAATTCTTGTCTGGCTTAAAACATTTACCAAGATTTGTTGATATTTTTATCATATATGCAGTTAAGTATCCCACCTCTGCCCCCAAAACTGACATCTAAACAATATATAATCCAATACTTGAAAAATAAATGAGGTACTTTTTATTGGAATCAGCCGAACCACCAAATTCTTTTATAGCAATGCTGTAATCAAACTGGAAATGGCTGTCAGATGTTTTTCACTTTGCAAAGAATATCATTCTTTCAAAGAAAAAAGGTCTGGGCAGATACTAACAGAGTTTCAGGACACCAGTTGAAAAAGTAAATAACTGCATTGAATCGCTCATAACTGAATACTTTTCAATGGAATAAGCCAGTAATTTTAGCAAACACAGAACCATTTACCATTCCTTCAGGACAAATTGCACCAAAATTAAATCCAAATTAAATAAATAAAAAATATTGTGATCAGTTCCAATATTGCACCGGCTTAACAGACTCTTTTGGCCCAGTACTTCCAATGTAAACATTCAAGTTGTTATATCTTGTCAAACGAGATATAATAAATAGAATAAATGTTGAATTAATCACAAGAATGCACATAAATACTGAATTCTGGTCAACAGAATACTCCAGTAAGGCCCCACAAAGTAGATCGTCTGATTCTCCGGCCATCTTTTGTAAAAATTCATGTGGGCAGGCGTTTTTTTATTTTATTTTTGTAATTATTTCTTTGCCATCAAAAATTAATGTTCTTCATTTGATTTATGTTTTAGGCCTCATAATCTATCGAATAGCATGGGTGGTGGTGTATTTCATCCCTTGAGTGTAAGAAGGCTTTGCAATGCTAAAGCATTGCAAAGCCTTGTTGCACTCAAGGGACGAATTTAGCAATTTTATTAACTTGGGTGAAATAACCGACATAAACCATTTATTTTTTCAAGTTTGCATTGGTTATAAAAAAAGAGCAGGCGGCAGCCAAAAGGACCATGCGGAAGGGCCTCAGAAACAGACTTCTTACACTTTTAGGCCTAAACTGAAGATTTTTTGCGTAGCAAAGTAACTATTCTATCAACAGTTTCCACTGTATTTTGACCTGGGTATCCATATGAAGCCTTTTGAACAGAACGGAAGAGGTGAAAACCTTCTATTTCATCAAGCAAACCAGTTCTGCAGCCTGTACGTTCATCTAACTTTAGGGACATAACATTACTTGGATAAATGTATCAGACTTAAGATTACTCGATCATAACCATTTCTATGAAAACAGCTTAACTGCAGTTGAATTTGGTCCAGGGAGATGTCAAGGTGAGTCTTACACATCTCGGCTGATTGATAATTCCACAAACAGAATTGGTGCCAACTTGTTTACTGAAACAATGATCACATTTTCTCTGTGAAGAACCGATGAAATTCACTTGTGGAATGCATCAGTAAGAAGAGTTCCTTTGCACAAGTCTTTGGAGAAATTTCTTGAACATTGTGAACCCGAGTGCAGAATTAGAACTGCAAGCAAAATAAGATGATGCCGTTTTGAACACTCAAAGTCGTAAAACATCAGACTGGTTTAGGAAGACATCTGATTTGATTGATTACAACAGGACGATTCATTTTATCACATCAGAGGTATTTTACACCCATTCAATAACACAGATAAGAAATGTCCATCTCCCAATTTATAGGGTGGATCTGCGTACATTTTCCACTTCTAGTCATTTGGCTATAAGTTGATAAAATAACAGTTCCATCCTAGAAATTCAGTGAAATTTTTGTTTTCTTTCTTTCAAAATCGTTCAACTTGGACTTGTAAAATTAAAACTGCTTTTAACCCTTAAGGGCCTGAAGATTTTAATGCACTCTTTCCATATTTTGACTGTCTACATCCTGCATCTTTGCCGTCATTTCTAGGCGAGATTTGGCTGCCTATAGGCAGCCAAGACTCGCCTAGAAAAAAATGCAAAGGTGCTTAGAATGTTACATGCAAGATTCCCCAGAGACAGCATGTTGGGTTACCAGTTTTGTTGCAGCAACAAGTGACCAAAGTTGGAATTAGGCCCTTTAGGGTGACATTTTGATGACAATTCAGTCTAAATCTGTGAAGGCGTGATTATGTCCATTTCCAAATGGGAAGCACTATCATTGTACCTGAAAAGCCTATTTGTCAAGAACATTCACCGGTACCACATCAACCAAGAACAGAGGTTGGTTGCTTGTAAGGAGAAAACAATGAAAATAAGTTAACAACAAAATAAACGGCGACTATTATTGCATGAAGTAATCAGGGTGGTCGGGCTCTTTTTCGAACCGTTTGGCCTCTTCCTGCATAGTCTCTTTAATCTTTAAAATAGCCGCTGTATCGTGCGTATCCTGCAAAAGTTACAAACAGTAACAAAAAATTAAGTTTCCAATCAAATAATTTTTTTCAAAACTAAAACACTAAAACTTGTGACAAGGGGGCATCATGTTTTGTCGACTAATGAATATATGTCAACATCACATCACCAAATGCATGCACTGTGATTTGTTTTTAATTGTGATTGTTACCAAGGATGATGCAAAAGGAGGCTGAAAATATTTCACCAATAAGATTAGCTGTTGCATCTCTATCGCTGAAAGATTTGGGACCGACCATCAAATTCATCAAGATTGTTTCAAGTTAGGATGAGTGAGAGAACGAAGCATATTACATTCACTGCAGTAGCTTGATTTTACCCGATGGTATATCTACAAAATGTTGATTTTGAATTTTTTTTTTATTGCGTTCTCCTTCAGGTACTCAAAAAATGACTAAAATTGGATCAGTTCCACAAACCAAAATAGAGGAAGTAATATTTGGGAGGTTTCAGGTAAACATACCCCACAATGGACTGACTGTTGGATAAAAACATCTTATTCAAACTATAAAACTAGAAACTGAAAACTTTCTACAGTGCAAAATTTATGGGTTATCCATAAATCACAATTTAACCCTTTACCTAACAAACCGGACGTATCTGACTGAATAATTTAAAAATTGAACAGTTACGAACAATTTTTTCGAAAGAATTCAACATAATCATAACTTGTGACCCCTCATTGGAACAAGCTCGTTGATGTGATTTTGTTGAAATCTTTTGAAAAATTTGAATAATAAATAATTAAAGTAAGGCCCCACAAAGTAAATCTTGTTTCTCAGTCCATTTTTTGCAAAGTTGCATGTGGGTGAGCGTTTTTTTTATTTATTTTTGGGATTATTTCTTTGCCATCAAAAGTTCATGTTCTTGGTTTGTTTAAAGTTTTAGTCCTCATAATCTACAAAATAGCATTGGTGGTGGTTTATTTCATCCCTTGACTGCAAGAAGGCTTTGCAATGCTAAAGCTTTTATTCTTTAAGAATTTTATTAACTTGGGTAAAATATCAGACATAAACCATTTAATTTTTATTTTTTAAAGTTTGCATTGGTTCTAAAAAGATAGCATGCGGCAGCCAAAAGGACCATGCAAGAGGGCCTGAGAAACAGATTTTTAACTTTTTTAGACCAAACAAATTTAAAAAAACTTGTGAGTTGGGAAAAAGGGTTAACTTGATCATCAACCCATCGATAAATTTCATCCACGCATTCCCAAAAGTGGAAGCCACAAACGATAATTTTGTGAAATTAAACATTACAATTGTGGGCTATGAGATGAATTTTTTCCAGTGTGTTTTATGCCAATTTTCAGAAATCGTAAATAAATGTCAAGTAGAAACTGACCCACCCACCCCACCCATGATCTTCTAGTGATCTGCTCTGGTTATACTGTACCTGTCTACCGATGACCAATCAAGAATTTAGTATTTAACACCTTGTTTTACAGAATACCGGGATCCGAAAAACACTATTTTACAACACCAAGTATTCTGGTAGTACAATCATTTTTCTTCAGTCTTATTTTCTTTCACATACTGACTTACAAATCTGACCAATTGACCCTTTGATACTTTTGCACGTCTTTTGACGTACAAAATCAAACAGCATATCGATACTTTGTGGTCATTTGGGTTTTTATTATTATTATTTTTTGATTTTTTAAAGTTTTAACCTCGATTCCTATTTTCTCCCGAACAGTGCTCAGTGACAACCGTTGAGCCAAATGTTATTGTAGCTTAAAATACTAATATAATCCTGCTGTCAAGACTTCTTAACTGGTTGAGTGCTAGAAGCCTCTATCAGGGCTTTCGAAAATGAGGATGTCAGGGCAAAAGCCAACACTTTCCTTGTTTATATTTCATATTAAGTCAAGCACACATAATATTTTGTTTGTATAAATTTGTTTCATTACAAATTATTGGAGAGTGCCTGTGGGCACTCTCCAATAATTTATAATAAAACAAGTTTTGAATAACAAATGCAGATCACCAAAAATAGTCTAGCCCTCAACCAAATAATCACTGATGTGAAAAATATCTTTGTACTTTCCAATGTTTGAGGTCGAGTTTTGAGAAACGTTGATTCCCAGGGGTGTTTGAACGTCAGGATAATTAAAGTCTCAAAGGGAAAATATATCTTATTTGACCGAGCTCAAGCAGGTCTGTCAAACAAGATATAATTGGTTAAATTTTCAATTGAAGCATGGAAAAAATTTGCTACTGAAAAAATTTTGACATCAGAGAGCAGAGATTTAAAATTTTTTTTTTTGTATTTTCATCTCGAGTACGAGGCTGATATTTCTTATAATTAGTATCTGTTTAGTAAGTTTCCGGATAACCAGAAGAAAATTGTTTAGTTTGAGGTTAAAGGTCACTTTCAGTATATATGGCTACATCATGATGACACAGTATGCAGAAATGTTCAGCCAATCGCATATCATTATGTTGCTGACTTCTGAGAAAACACCCCTCACATGTTGTGAACTGGGCCTTATTATCTGAGAAAACACACCTAAGGTGTTGTGAACCGGGTCTTATTATCTGAGAAATCACAACTTGTTTGTTGTGAACTGGGTTCTCTTATCCAAGAAATTACACCCCAGATGTTGTACACTGGGTCTTATCTGAGAAAACACACCTCAGATGTTGTGAACTGGGCCTTATTTATCTGAGAAAACACACCTCGGATGTTGTGAACTGGGCCTTATTATCTGAGAAAACACACCTCAGATGTTGTGAACTGGGCCTTATCTGAGAAAACACACCTCAGGTGTTGTTAACTGCACCTTATTATGAGAAAACACACCCCAGATATTGTGAACTGGGTCTTATTGAGAAAACACACCCCAGATGTTGTGAACTGTGTCTTATCTGAGAAAACACACCTCAGATGTTGTGAACCGGGTCTTATTACCTGGGAAAACACACCTGAGATGTTGTGAACTAGGCCTTATTATCTGAGAAAACACACCTCAGATGTTGTGAACTGGGCCTTATCTGAGAAATCACACCTCAGGTGCTGTGAACTGGGTTCTTTTATCCAAGAAATTACACCTCAGATGTTGTGACCTGACCCTTATTTGAAAAATCACAACTGGGTTGTTGTGAACTGGGTCCTCTTATCCAAGCAATTACACATCAGATGTTGTAAAATGGCCTTTATTATCTGAGAAAACACATCTCAGATGTTGTGAACTGGGCCTTATCTGAGAAATCACAACTCAGATGTTGTGAACTGGGTCTTATTATCTGAGAAAACACACCTCAGATGTTGTGAACCGGGTCTTATTATCTGAGAAAACACACCTCAGATGTTGTGAACTGGGCCTTATTATCTGAAAAAACACACCTCAGGTGTTGTGAACTGGGCCTTATCTGAGAAATCACACCCCAGATGTTGTAAACCGGGTCTTATATTCCGAGAAATCACACCACAGATGTTGTGAATTGAGTTCTTTTAAGCTATCTATTTACTGGTATTTAAGGTCACATACTTTTGCACAATGGCTAACCGTGACCACAACACGGAGATAAAGCAAAGTCCAGCCAATCGTTTATACCCATGTTGTCAATTTTAGAGGACTTCCACCCCAGGCATTGGTGGCCAGGTCCTATTTTATCAGTAAAACAGAGCTAGTTTACCACCGTAAACAAACACTGCTTCACTTCACTCAAGTAACAAGAGCACTGCTCTACATTCAGGTATTCCACAAGATTTATTTTCATTGGTCAATATGCAAGTAACAGATTAGATTCCTCTTCCATGCATTGTAAATTTGTTGGTACTAAAATTGTATGTGATAATTTTCATATTGTGCTAAGTGTAATACTATATACTAAGGAATGAATAGGTGGAGGTTAATTTTGAGTGTTTTTCATGGAATCTCTGATATCCTGTATAAAATATGACATTGACAAATGGGCTACTTGACTGGTACATAATTCTCATATGCTGAAAGACATAATCGAGAATGCAGCTCTCCCGAGGGTTTGATTGCCGTCATAGATTTAGGAAGCATTCTTTTCAATATCTGGTGTTACTTTCAGCACCAATACCAGCATTGTGACAACAGAAAGCTTAAGAATCAAGTTTAAACATTCAGGCTATAAAAAAAAGGGTTTTGATTCTCAAGCAATCCCTCATTAAATTTGAACTCCCTCATTGGACATTTTTTATTGCCTTTCAATGTCTTCCAGTAAAGGTACAAACCCCCGGAAGACCCGAATCTTTTTACATTTTCTGATTGATGCCTATTTATTTAGCATCTCCAATATGTTTACCTTGTTACAATTTATGGGAGAGTGCCTTTAGGCACTCTCCCATAAATTGTAACGAGGAAAATACCCATAGAAAATACTTTTACTTCAAAGATAATACGAGGACCATCGGAAGAATATGAAGCCTTTGAATTGCTGTATCTTGAGTTTGTATTTTGAGGAATGTTTTATTTTTTAAATTAAAAATGAATTTATTTGTATAAATATGCACTTTTTATCATGACAACAACATGGTGAAAAAGTCCAAGTTTAGTCATTCGTTTATACCTGTGCTGTTCATTTTAGAGAACTTCCGCACCGTGCATTTGGTGACTGGGTCCTATTTTACAAGTAAAACAAGAGCACCAAAGAAAACAAGCACTACTTCACTTCCTGGGATATCCACAAGGATCGTGATGAGTAAATTAAAGGCAAGTGAAGCATCATTAGCTTAGATTGTGTTCAGGTGAGTGATGGCGACAATTTGTTTCTTATTTGCTTTTCCAAATATCCCAAAAATATTTGATGGGCAAATTGAGCTTTGTTGTTTTATTGGGGGTTTATGAGCACTTTCAAAAGGGCAGGATCACAGACAGTGGTGTAACAGTAATATTGGGGGCACTTAGGCCACATACTGTAATTATTCAGTACATTATAATGTTATATTCTAGCACACTGACTGGGTACAAACGTTCTGTTCAGTATAAGTCCACCCGGCTCAATAAGTTCTAGTGATTTATTTATTTATTTATTGGTGTTTTAAGGTCACATATTTCTGCACAATGGCTAATCATGATCGCGACAGTTTTATGCATGGAGGAAGCCGGAGTACCCAGAGAGAACCACCGTGCAACTGTCAGCTCCCCAACATACCGACTCCACACAAGCAGGGTTAGCATTGGTTGAAGACAGGTGCACCATCAACGTGCAGTACGCCTTAGTACACAACGTCAACGTGCCCCCACGTGGGCAATGGGGGGGGGGGGGGGGGGGGGGGGGGGGTGAAGTGTCTTGCCCAAAGACACAACGCAGTTGCCACAAGTTCTTGTGATGGTTAGATTATACAGTATGGCGGTCGTGGCCTGGTCACTTTCCACAGGTGGCAAATATTTCTGCGGACGCAATAATATTAGATTCCAAACACTAATTATAGGAGTAGTAGTAAAAAATTTAACCCAGTGCTTCATTAATTAAAATTTTCCTACGAAGGTTTGATGTAACAACTTGTACAGATTGCATCCACATTTGTAAATGAATTTAAATTGTTTCGTCATTTGAACTACTGTCTCATGTTGTCATGTGCCACGTTCACAACCCCATAAATGATTTCAGATGATATCACCTGGTTTCTTTATGCAAGCTGGTATTGAAGCATCCAACCTCAATGCTTCAACTACAATACTCTTTTGAGACACTTAACCCATATAATACTCTTTTGAGACCCTTAACCCTTTACCCAATGCAGACGATATCAAAATTTATTATTTTAAATATCATTTTTTTTAAATTTTCAAAAAATTTCAACAAAACCATATCATGTGACCGCTCGTTGGAACGAGCTCGACGAGCTCGTTCCAACGAGCAGTCACATGATATGGTTTGGTTGAAATTTCTTGAAAAATATTTTTTCAAATGCTGAATTTGCATATTTCGAGGGTGGATGCGGGCGATTCGTTGGGTAACGGGTTAATAATGATTCTTCCCAAAATGTGTGAATTATTGGGGGCCTCTAAAAAGTGCAATTGTTGGGAGCCCTTAGGAGACTCCCTAATCCATTTGTTTGGGCATTACGCAACTGTTCACAGATGTGTCAGAGAGTTTTATGGGTGCAGGAAGCCAGTGTATGCAGAAAGAATCAATAAGCAGAAGCAAGCATCAGACTCCTCAACATACTTACTCTGCACAACCAGGTTTAGCAAAGTGCACCAGAGAAGTGCAGGCCACCTTAGAACAGAGTGCCACATAGATGATTAGGATTAAGTGTCTTGCCCAAGAATACAACACAGTTACCGCTGGTCAGGAACGTGCCATCGACCTTT
This sequence comes from Pictodentalium vernedei, assembly GCA_031216915.1. NCBI lineage: Eukaryota > Metazoa > Mollusca > Scaphopoda > Dentaliida > Dentaliidae > Pictodentalium > Pictodentalium vernedei. Next base: position 25,768,870 of record CM062291.1, on the reverse strand, counting down.
CGGTTTGAAGTTCAATGCTCTTATCCGTGAGCCACCACAGTCCGGCAAATCAGTTAATTTCTCAAAATTCAAGTTGTGTGTCATATTTATTTATTTATTTATTTATTTATTTATTTATTGGGGTTTTTAAGGTCCCATATTTCTGCACAACGGCTAATCATGACCATGACAGTTTTACGGGTGGAGGAAGCCGGAGTACCCAGAGAGAACCACCGAGCAATGGTGAGTAACTGTCAGCTCCCCAACATACCAATTCCACACAAGCAGAGTTAGCATTGGTTGAAGACAGGTGCACCATTGACGTGTAGTACACCTTAGTACACAACGCCACCGTGCCCCAACATGGGCAATGGGGGTGAAGTGTCTTGCCCAAGGACATTAACGCGGTTGCCGCAGGTGGGATTCGAACCGAGGACCTCTCGGCTTGCAGCCTGCACCTCTTCCTACTGAGCCATCGCGTACTGTTGTGTGTCATACCATGGGTCCTGAACTTGGCAAATAATTAAATAAATTTATTTTTATCCAATATCTGGACTCACTGGATAACAATGGGTGCGTTTGAAAAATGGTTTGGGCAATGATGCTGCCTATTGGGGTTTTGGATGGGACTTGAGAGGACATTATTTCATTATGATTCTGGGAATATCCATACAGAGCCACAACCAACATGAGGTGAAATGCTATCCCAATGATACTAATCAGAAATTAACTGGGCAGTATCATGGCGATGACAATTTATTTCACTTACCTTGTAACACTGAGAATTCCAGAAACACAATAAAATTTGACCACGAGAGTCTTACTGTTGGGTGTTAACCCTGGATATTTCAGTTGAGTGATCGATCACTTGACATTTTTTGCTCTTCAGGGGGGAGTCTGAGGCATAGAAAATCACTCACTCACCTGTGTAGGAGAGCCGTACTTGTGATCCCACCATGGAAAGAGTTCAGCCAACACATTTCATTGCAATGTCATTTGCTGTATTTTGGAAAAACATCCAAATGTTTCATTATCTATTCAGGGAGGGAATAATCAACCAGATCACCTCCGAGCCTGGAGGCACAGAATTTTCTACCACGAGAAATCAGTTTATAATTTTTTAAATTACATTATTAATTTTTCAGTAGGGCCCTGCATATCACTTATCTTCTATTAGAATTGAATTGGGTCTATTATTTGAAATTGAATTGAACCTTGTATGAAATCAGAGACACCTTAACTGGTAGAGCGCTGGAAGCCCATATTTGAGCTTTATTCTAAAGGGTGGGTAGACAACCTCGAGGCGTCATATTTTGTGGTTATGCTTCATGTTATCTTTGAAGTAAAATTATTTAGCCTGTGGGGATTTGCTTTGTAATTTGGGCACTCTCCCATAAATTGTAACAAGGAAAGGATTTGTGAACAAATTTCATGTGACCCCACTTTGGATTGAACTCTCGTTCCAACGAGGGGTCACATGATATGGTTTTGTTGAAATTTTTTGAAAAATTAAAAAAAAATGATATTTAACCCTTTACCTAACATGAAAAGCAGACGACATTTGCAAAAAAAATTCTTGAATAACTAATTTTTTTCATTTTTTGTCTCAAAAACATAGGTTATGACCCCTCGTTGGAACGAGCTCAACGAGCTCGTTCCAACGAGGGGTCATAATCTATGTTTTTGAGACAAAAAATGAAAATATTTTGAAAATTAATTGGCGATTTTTTAGAATAGCGCTGGCCGGTTTTGGCCGTTACGTTGGGTAAAGGGTTAAAATAATAAATTTTGATGTCGTCTGCATTGGGTAAAGGGTTAACCAAAATATCAGAGACTCCATTAATGTATAGATGAAATTGGGTTATATTTACGCAGGGACTTGAAAACAGATGCTGGGAGGCTTTGTCCCAGGAAACCTACTATGCCTACCTCTGATGTTGAAATCAAAATCAAAGAGTTCAACATCAATGAAAGACATGAACTACCCTGTAAATTTATTTGCATCAACCATGGGTAAAATTCAACGACAACAGTGAGATTATAACAAAGAAGAACTACGTAAATAATTCAGAAGCATGTGAAAACTGTCATAATGTTCATATGGAGATGTGGTATTTCAAGAAAATATCAATTAGCTCCGAACATGACGCTCATACTACTGCAGTGATCAAAGTTTCCAATAAGGCGAGTTCAAAGCTTGTGTATGTTAACGCTTTACCTAATGAATTAGCGGCATCATGCCACAAATTTACAAATCAATTTTTTTTTTTAAAAAACATGTCAGGTGTCCCCTCAATGGAACGAGAGGGTCACTCGATATGATTTTGTTGAAATTTTTTTTTAAATTTTGAAAAAAAATAATTAATGTTACCCAATTTGATTACTTGTTCATTTGGGTGAAGAGTTAATACCAACTCAGGTGAGAATACTTACCTTGCAATATTTTGCACAACTTCTTTCAAGGTACCTTCCACAATTAGCTCATTTCAAGAAGGGACCATAGGCTATGTTTTTGAGACAAATGTTGCATTAGGAATAGGGTTAAGAGGAGTCTGTTTAAACAGGTCATTCTCTATAAGGCTACATTAATTAATTGATATAACCTTGAACTGTATGAGTTTATTTATTTTTTTATTTATTGGTGTTCAAGGTCACATATTTCTGCGCAATGGCTAATTGTGACCATAATATGCAGATAAAGCCAAGTTTATTCAATTGTTTGTACCCATGTTGCTCTTTTTAGAGGACTTCCACCCCAAGCATTGGTAATCCAGTCCTGCTTTACCAGTAAAACAGAGCTTGTTTACCACAGTAAACAAGCACTACTTCACTTCCCATTGTCGAATGATATTAAAATACAAACTAATGCAAACTGCATTATCCGATGAAATCACTACTGACATTTTCTTCTCTCAATCAAACAAGGTTCATAAATAATTTTGAGCCAATTTACGTTAATTTACGCTAATTTTTCAGTACTTTTCCAGTACTAAATGAAGACAAGAGGCCTGTCACGCCTAGAGAGCTCCGCTGAGGACCACTGATCGCATGGGCATGTTTTCTAATACTAATATTGTTACAAACTTTAGCCGAAAAATTTTCAGTTGTCACGAAAATTATGGCTTGGATCGATTACATAATTTCTGAACCGCTGAATATTTTTACACCAAACTTCATAACAATATGTATTATCAATAGACGGTGTGTCATCAATTATTCTACGGTCTGTAAACCCACAGGGTCAAGGTCACAGGATCAAGAAAATCTTAGATATTTTATGATCCTGTGACCTGTGACCTTGACCCTGTGGATTTACAGACCACAGAATCATAAAATATCTAAGATTTTCTTGATCCTGTGACCTTGACCCTGTGGGTTTACAGACCGTAGAATAATTGATGACACACCGTCTATTGATAATACATATTGTTATGAAGTTTGGTGTAAAAATATTCAGCGGTTCAGAAATTATGGCTTGGGCAAACAAATATCAAAAATATCTTAAGATTTTCTTGATCCTGTGACCTGTGACCTTGACCCTGTGGATTTACAGACCGCAGAATAATTGATGACACACTGTCTATTGATAATACATATTGTTATGAAGTTTGGTGGAAAAATATTCAGCGGTTTAGAAATTATGGCTCGGACAAATAAAATGTTGACGACGGACGGACGGACGGACGGACGACGGACGAATCAGTATAAGAAAAGCTCTGCTGACTTTGTCAGCGGAGCTAAAAATTCCAATACTTTTGAGTTAAACATAAACATTATATTGAATAGGTTCAATATTTATTTATTTATTAATTGGTGTTTAACTCTTTACCCAACCCAGACAATATCAAAATTTATGATTTTAAATATTATTTTTTCGAAATTTTCAAAATATTTCAACAAAACCATATCATGTGACGCCTCATTGGAATGAGCTCAACGAGCTCGTTCCAATGAGGGGTCATATGATATAGTTTTGTTGTCATTTTCTGAAAATTAATATTTTTTCAACTGCTGGATTTGCATATAATGCGGGCAGATGCGGCCGATTCGTTAGGTAAAGGGTTAAGATCTCTTCGAGCATCTATGGCTCTATCAGGTCTGCAACACAGGTATGAGGTCAAGTTCAGCAAACCATTTATAACCATACTTCCCACTTTAGAGGACTTCCACCCTAAGCATTGCTAAAAGGGTCCTATTTTGACACAGGCAAAGCGGGGGTTTGAACCCATGCCGAGAAAGTTTCTTTAGGCACCAACCACCTACCAAAACTATACTAAACCATGCACGCCACTCGGCCACCGACAGACCCTAAAAGGGAAGGCTAGTTAAACAAGGATATACAAGGCCAGTACAGAACACATGGACACACATGCAGCGCAGTCTGTAGAATTAAGTGATGCAATTACGAATAATTGAAAAATTGAATATTTCGTGTGTTCTGTATTTGGGCTCCATTCATAAGTGCAGATACCACAACTTGAAGGTTTCATATTGTATGGATATGGTTCACATTATCTTTGAAGTGAATTTATTTCATCTGCATGGATTTGCCTTGCTACAATTTGTGATACAGTGTCTGTAGGGCACTCTCCCTCAAATAGCAACAAGGGAAAGACATCTGAACAAATTTAGCACTCTACCAGTCGAGACCCCGTATAAATCCTGCGTCCTACCCAAAGATATTCATATTTCTGCCCTTCCATCATTCAGTCATCAGTTGAAAAGAATATTGGTTAGATATGCTTTCAATACAACACTGTCCTCAAACTTTTTTCAAACTGCATTTCATCACTGATTTCACTGCCTGCCATGTGTGGTTCAAGGGTAAAGTTTTGTAATGGTTACTATTTTTTTAATCAAGAGAGGAAAATTTTAGTAAAAGGAAAAAAAAAGAAAAAAAAAGTCCAGACTGAAATATAAATAATATTGGAGATGGAGTTAGATCCTGTGTAGGAGGGGCATAACCTAAGACATCTATCTTTTGGAAAAGAGTATTAGCTGGATGAGTGCAAGAAGCCACTAATAGTGGCTTAACATTATTGCATAGGCTTATTTTATTAACAGTAGAAAACTGGATGTGACTCCTAGCAATACCCCCCCCCCCCCCCCCCCCCCCCTCCCCACAACAATTGACATACCGCTAAAGAACAATAGTTATAAAATGGGCACCACGGTACTGAAATGCATAATATTTTATGTCAAAAAGAACCATAACTATGGTAAAAATAGTTTGGCCATAACTATAATAGCAGGTAGGTTCACCGGTTCCAATTGTGGCGAACATGCATACCAAGTTTCATCGAGATTGGCAAAAAAACAGAGAAAATCTCCGGATAAAATTTAGACCATGCAGCAAATTATTCTAATTTGAAAAGGGGGATAACTATGGCAAAAAAATAGTCCGACCAGAACTATAATCCTAGGTGCACAGGTTCCCATGGAGGTGAACATGCATACCAAGTTTCAAAGGGATTGGCCTGTAATCATCGGAGAATATCCCTGGACAAACTTATGTCTATGGATGGATGGACAGACACCAGGAATGACAGACAGATGGATGGACAGATGGAGAAGAGGATTCCAGTATACCTCCCACCTCACAATTCCTTGCGGAGGGTATAATGTTTATATAAAACTGTTTTGTTACAATTTATTGGAGAGTGCCAACAGGCAGCCAACAGGCACTGTTCAATAAATTGCGACAAAACCGTTGTTCGTGAACAAAATCTTGTTAAACTAAGGCTTCCCTTGTTGGTTGCTGGCATTTTTTAAAAAAATACTCGTGTTTCAAATCACCTCTGAAAAATCATTTTGCACTCAACCAGTTAAATATGTCCAGCGAAGTATGCATAAATCACCACTGGAATTTGTTACTTGCTTTTTCTTGAACACCAAAGCTTGTAAAACCCTTCCAATTGAACAAATTAATGAAGACCAATCCATGAAGGTATTATTATAAATAGGCTATGGCTTGGGCTAAAAAATTTTTTAAAAGTTTTAAAACATCACAGAGGGATAAATAGTGATTGCCCTCACAGTATGTAAGGTAACAAAGGGTAGAGATTGTTGAAGGCCAAGACAGTATTTTAACAATGTGAGGTAACAAGGAAACAAGATTGTCAAAAGCCAAAATCTTTTACATACGATTTCATGATGGATTTGTCCTATCCTTAACTCCCTCACTCTGATGTCAAAATATCCAAATTTCAAGTAGCCATTTTTCCCATAATGCAACTGGGAATTTAACCAATTCAATCTTGTTTGACAGAGCTCAATGAGCTCTGTCAAACAAGATTGAATTTGTTAAATTTCTAGTTGCATTATGGGAAAAATGTGCACCTTGAACTTTAGATATTTTGACATCAGTGTCCAGGGGGTTAAAAGTTTTTTTTAAGTTGACCCCCCACCCCCACCAGATTAAACAGTTTAATAATTAGAGGCCAAGCTAATCTACAACAGTGAGCTTTTAGCATTATGATTCGTTTTCAGCATGCTTCAGGAGATGGAAGAAATATTAAAACAATACAGGAATGAGTCAAAACTAAGCTGTAAGCCATGAGAGCACATGCACATAACTACTACTGCTAATCCTAGCTCCCGCTGTTGAGCTGCAGTCACCAAAATGACTGCATATAAAAATCACACAAAATCTTTATGATTCAACTGTTAACTGACATCAAGGATTCATAAATGTATAATTACAGTTCATTAAAGGGTCTAGGAGTCAATATTTCAATTGACTCAGTGCTAAAATAATTTTAACCCTTGTCCTGCCACAACCACTTTTACATTCATCTGGATGACTAATCTATTCTTATGAGGAAATTAAATAAAATTTATAACACAAACGCAACTCTATCAGCTGATTAATTGTTGGAAAGAGCACTCAATGATCTCTTCAGAAATTAATCAGATAATGATATTAATTTGCACATGCCGAAATGGACTGAAAATAATAAAATATCAAACTAGTCATTAAATGCAAGACAACGGTTAAAAAAAAATCAATTCCTACAGGCCTAATACCAACAAATTGTGCGTCCTCAAGCGAGGTGCCCACACAATCCTAATAACGTGTTTTAGACAATCAACCTACCCTTGCAGTAGATTCTAATCAAGTTTTGGCTGCATATATAGCCAACCAAGACTTGAATGGAAACCACTGCCCTTTCTCCGGATTTCTTGGTAACGGCACGGTAAATTTGTTGAAAGTTTCCGAGCCGTCACTATTGGGTGAGATGGGAACATTTTAACTGGTAGAGTGGTAGAAGCCCATATTTAGGCTTTATAGTGAAGTGTACATACAACAATTGAAAGGATTCATTCTCTGTGGGTGTGCTTCATATTATTTTTGAAGTGAAATTATTTCAACCATATGGATTTGGCTTATTGCAATTTATGGGAGAGTGCCATTTGGCACTCTCCCATAAATTGCAACATGCCAAAAGCTAGTGAATAAATTTTGATGACCTAAAATATTTTATCACTCTACCAGTTAATTGCCACACATACCACATATGCTTCAGCACATGCTTATTCAATTTTAATTAACATTGTTCTAAAAGTTATTTAATTTTAATTTGGTTGCCGACAGGCACTCTCCAATTACCTGTGAAGAAAATAACTTTCAAAAGAAAAAACTTAAAATCAGTGCAGTTAATACCAAATAAAAATAAATGGTGCATTGAGCCTCAACAGTGGCTTCAAGTGCTTCACAAATATATAGGCTTCTTGCACTGAGTCAGTCACTAGCTCGTCAAATATTTTTTAAAGCCAAAATATATCTTCTAAAAACTTGTTTGAGTCACCACTTTGTCTAACAAAAAAATAGAAGACATACTTTTGAGACAAATATTTGTGTGTTATTTTAAAATTGAATTTTTTTTTTGTGTGGGCTTTGGCAAGTGTTGGGCGAAATCTTCCAGTAATGACTACATTTGTTGAAATCTCTGGTTAACTGCTGCGTGGCTTCACCCATTCTCGTCAGTGAAATACAATCTCTGTGCTCTGTCTGCTTCTCTTTCCTCATTTTCATGCTATTTTTCATCAATGATAACAGATCCAGCCACCTGAATGCATCCACAATGGCTTCGAGAAGATGGAAGACAAACGAGCAATGAAAGAGAATGAGAAAGTGATAGGTGTGGAAAGGGAGAGAATGTGTCTGTTGATCTAGTGTGTGACATACATTTAGCATGCAAAATTACTTGTAAAGAAAGATTTTAACATTTTTAAGATTTCTCAGTAAAAACTAAAAAAAATGCAGTGATAAGTGATTGAAAAAAGGAAGATGTGAAAAACTAATTTTGGGCATTTCTTTTTGGGTTTCATTTGATTTGCATTTGTCTGGTGACATTGTTTGGATTGATTTTTTGTCCAAAAATTCCAGGCAAGAGATTAGTTAGGCCCCATGAAAAAGATCTGTTTCTCAGGTCTTTTTTGTGGTAAAATTGCATGTGAGAGGGCATTTTTATATTATATTTTTATTTTTGTAATTATTTCCTTGCCATCAAATGTTCATGTTCTTGATTTGTCTTGTGTTTTAGGCCTCATAATATACAGAATAGCATGGGTGGTGGTGTATTTCATCTCTTGAGTGCAAGAAGGCTTTGAAATGCTAAAGCATTACAAAGCCTTGTTGCACTCAAAGGACAAATTTATCAATTTTATTAACTTGGGTAAAATACCAGACATAAACCATTTAATTTTTTATTTTTTAAGTTTGCATTTTGGGGCAGATTGATGGACGGACGGATGGATGGATGGATGGACAGACAGACTGACAGACAGACAGACCTTGTACTGTGGGTAGACATCAGTAAGATAGAGTTGCCCATCAAATATGAAGTCATTCCACTGAGTACTCTGCAAGTTATTCATGAATTAATTTCAAGGCAAACAAATTCTAAGTCCATAAGGGGCAATGACTCTGGAAATAAAATCTCTAACGACACCTGCATTTCACTATAGGTATACAGCAATAGAATACACTTGCATACCAAATATCAAGTCACTCAACCAAGTACTTTACAAGTTATTTATGATTGAATTTTTGGATGGATGGACAGGCCACAGACAGACGGATGGACAAGGTGATTCCTTTGTACCCACGCTGGGGATATAAAAACTCAGGACATTCAAGGAATTTACAACACTTTCAAAAACCTTTGCCCCAAATAATTTGCCAGTTAATATTTCGTATTTATTGTTATTTATTTATTGGCATTTAGCCCTTTGAACTCTAGTGGTATCTTCCACGCCAGTTCAATGGCAGCAATTAGAAGAGTCCATATTCATTATTTGGGGTAGACCAATCAGTATTTTCAACGTGCAGCCTCGGCTGCACGTTGAAAATACTGATACGTCTATCCCTCAATATTTATTGAACAGCCATCCTATATAATGACGTACCATGTTCCTGGCCGGAAAAGTGGTCGCTGGGGTTCAAAGGGTTTAGGTCATATATTTCTGCACAATGACTAATCATGACAACGACATGGAGATAAAGTCAAGTTTGTTAAATCATTCCCTTCCATGCATTGATGACTGGATCATATTTTACCAGTAAAACAGAACTTGATCACCATAGTTAACAAGCACTCCTTCCCTTGGTGGGGTTCCCAGTGGGGAACCAATGTTATCTTCCAACTAAAAATCTAGACAGAGTGGAACTGATAGTGACCCTGAAGTATTCAACATTCTACACAGCTGATTTCCTGTCAGTTTTGTAACTTCATAAGTACCACATTAACTGGTTGAGTGCTGAATTACTTTTTAATGGTCATCTGTAATGCGAGTACATTTTTTTTCAAAGATATCACATTACCAGCAAAAGGAGCCTTAGTTTAGCAAGATACTGCACATTTTGTTGCAATTTATTGGAGAGTGCCCACAAAACAATTTATATTGAAATCTTTCTTCTACAACTGAGCCAACAACAGATTGAAGTGCACTGTGGCTCAGTGGTAGACTGTTGGACTTATATGTTAGAGGTCCAAAGTTTGATCCCCGTCCGGAACGACCTGCGTTGTGTCCTTGGGAAGGCACTTTATCCCGGTTGCCTGCATAGGGGCATGATGACACTGTGTACTAAGGCGTACTGCACGTCGATGGTGCACGTCTTCAACTGCTGTAACCCTGCTTGAGCGGAGCTTGAACAGAGTTAGAATGTTGAGGAGCTGACAGTTGCTCATCGATGTTCGGTGGTTCTCTGGGTACTCCGACTTCCTCCACCTGTAAAACTGTCATGGTCATGATATGTCATTGTGCATAAGTATGTGACCTTAAACACCAATAAATAAATAACAACAGAATAGTGCAAAGGGCCTAAAGCATCATTCAACTATTTTTGTACTGAAGTTTGTTCCAGAAGAAAACCCATTTGTTTCCAGTAAGGTATTTTATAAATATCTTGTTTTTCCCCCACAAATTTGATTTAATTTTTACCCAACCCAAACATCAAATGACACTTGCAAAATCCTTGAATGACTGAATATTTTTCATTTTTTATCTAAAAAATATGGCTTAATACCCATCATTGGAGCGAGCTCATTGAGTTCGTTCTAATGAGGGGTAATAAGCTATTTGTTTAATTCAAACAATATAAACATGTCTTCTAAGTCTGAAAAGGTCCATAACTCTGCCAAAAAATATCGGACCAAATCCACTATCAATCCTAATCTGTATTACGTGGTAATAAAACTGTGAATTGCAGACAAAATCGCAAAAAAGTTCAGGGTCTTTATGTTAGGCCTCATAAAGTAGATTTTCTCGTTTCTTAGGCCATTTTTTGGTAAAATTGTATGTAGGCAGGCGGTTTTTTATTTTATTTTTTGTAATTATTTCTTTGCCATCAAAAGTTCATGCTCTTGGTTGCTGTATGCCTTAGGCCTCACAATCTACAGTCCATAACAGCATGGGTGGAGGTGTATTTCTCCTCTTGAGTGCTAAAGCATTGCAAAGCCTTATTGCACTCAAGGAACAAATTTATGAATTTTATTAACTTGGTTAAAATATCAGACATAAACCATTTAATTTTTATTTTAAGTTTGCATTGTTATAAAGAGAGCTTGTGGTAGCCAAAAGTGGGAGGGCCTGAGAAACAGATATTTAACTTTTTTAGGCCTTAGTAGAGATGCTTTTACAAACTTTGTGTACGTGTTCAGGTTACAAGCAAAGAACAGTGGAGGTACCTCATCAACTGAATATCTGTTTTCTCAGAGAGAATTTCATTAACAGACATCAATTATCCAGAAGTTGTCATTTTTTTTTACATTTTACGACAAAATTAAGTATTTATATGGTTACATATTGCTGGACAGAGCAGTTCTTCATTTTACTGCTAAAATGATTATTAAAAAATTAAGCAGTTGAAAAAAAAAAAAAAAATTTCAACAAAACCACATCATGTGACCCCCTCATTGGAACGAGCTCAGCGAGCTCGTTCCAATGAGTGGTTACATGATATGTTTTTGTCAGGGTTTGGGGGCAAAATTTGAAAAAACAAAAATTAAAGTAATAAATTTTGATATCATCTGTGTTGGGTAAAGGATTAAAGCCTAAGCTGTAGTAACAGGGGGGAAGAATCTGGGGTTTTTTTAACTTCTAAAAAAAAATCAACTTATGGTTTTCAGTAATGCAGTCAAGATTAAAAACAAAATTGAGAGCAAACATATAGAAAGAAAACATACTTGATTGTCCAAATTATTCCATCTTATATCCAATCCATTCTAGTTTTTTATCGGAATTTTTTTCTTTTTCCATTCCCAAAGAGGTTATGATCACTCTTTGGACTCTTAAAATTCAAATTAGAGTGTGGGTGTAAACTGACCCTCAGGACAAAAGAAAAATTTTGATTTTTCAAGAAATAAATTTATTTATTTCACACTGAAATAGTCAAAATAAAAAAAAAATAAAAAAAATTCTTTTCATTTTCGCCTCAAAAACATTGCTTATGACCCCTCATTGGAATAACTTTGAGCAGCTCACTCTAACGAGGGGCAAGGAAGAATAATAAAATCTGAATGAAATGTTTTGTGACTGGTGTTAGACTTATATTTCTCCCAACACTGCATATGTAACATACGTCTGTCCAGGGTGAGATAGCAGGGACAGACAGATGTATCCCACCCCACCCATGTGACGTTATACATTTACAATGTTATTATGACGTTATGCATATCGTATCAGTTTCTTGCTACCAACTAATTCATATTGACATCATCGGAATGCAGTGTGATCAAAGTTTGATGCTCTAAAACTCTTCAACCCTCAAGCTGCCACCGTTCCTAATTGATTTCATGGTAATATACCTTTGGTATATACATAACTTTTGCATGCTCTTTCCGATGTTGTCAATAGTTTTTCAAAACAACGAATACCCAATGAGTTGATTATATCAGCATGTGACCGCCGATTACCTCTGGCTAACGAAACCGCTGTATGGTGGGGGAGGGGGTGGGAGGGTGGGGGGGGGGGGGAGAGAAAAATAATCCCTGATGAATACGGGTGTGAGATAGGAAAATCTCACCCTCGGGACAAGATATTTGGTCCAGACACTCGGCAAGCCTCGTGTCTGGCCCTAATAGCTTCCCCTCAGGTGAGATTTTCCCATCCCATATCCGTACCCAACAGGGATTATAATAGTCCATCACATCAGGCAAACAGTTTTAACCCTTTACCTAACCTGAAAAGCAGACGACACTTGCAAAAATAATTCTTGAATAACTAATTTTTTCATTTTTTGTCTCAAAAACATAGGTTATGACCCCTCGTTGGAACGAGCTTGACAAGCTCGTTCCAACGAGGGGTCATAACCTATGTTTTTGAGACAAAAAATGAAAAAAATAATGAAAATTAATTGGCAATTTTTTAGAATAGCGCTGGCCGGTTTTGGCCGTTACGTTAGGTAAAGGGTTAAAAAAAATCTCTAACAAACTGCACATAAAATTATCATTATCATATAATTGGGACAAATTTTTGTTTCAGAGCTTAGTAGAACCTCACAACAAGCTCACAAGAATGATGGGTAATCAGCTAGTTATTGCTGTCTGAGTCATGGCAATATTTTTGTTAATTATCAGTTCTAAAGGAACTGGAGAACAATCATGGCAAAAATCAATGATTTCTGAAAAAAGATCAAATTGTAATCGACTTAAAAATATTGCTGAAAAGTTAAAGAAATAAAACGTTATTGTGATATCTATAAACAGTTATATACAGCTAATGTGATCACTCATCAGGACAAAACAAGATTATTACTTTACAATGATAAATGACTTACAGTGTCTTGTGGATACCCTAGGTTATATGCTCCCATATCAGGACCCTGCCCAGAAACAGGAGGCATATCATCTCGTGGAGTGCCTGGACCGTTAGCTGGGGAATTTTTCATACCTTCCATATCGCCTGTAAAATATTTTAAGCAATACAATGATGATACATTGCAACACAATGTAAATTTTATCACTTTATAACCATTTAACTAACACATCAAATGAATGAGGATAAATATCCTCCCACCATCCTCCCCACCATTCCTTTTATGTCTTATCAATGCTTGAGAGCATTATTCATCCAAGAAAGTTAAAATCTGTTGAAATTAGGGCTGTCGCGACTATCATTTTTTGTAATCGACTAATTGTGACCAGTAATCGACGGTTAGTCGATTAATAGTCGCTTCCCATGATTTTTTAGCAAATCATTCTTCTGTTCGTAAAACTCTGAAAATGACAATGGCACCAGTGTGTTCAGACGAAGTGGGGTTGTGGGAACAACAAATCGGTCCCGACTGAAGCTACATGTAGTCCAATCTTGGACCCACAGTCCGTAATATAATTTTTGGGGTTGGTACGTCCCGTAGGACGTACCAACCCCAAAAATAATATTACTGACTGCGGGTCCAAGTTTGAACTAGATTGAAGCCGATGAATTGAAATAAATTTACCAAAGAACGTTCCTGCATATGTTTCCTTTCTGCAATAAGTTTCTCGAAATTTTGAACATTGAGATCTATGCATTCCCTCGTCAGTTGTTAAAATTGGATCTTACTCTGAAGTTCCGAACTTTGAGAAGTGATCTGACGTTCTGACTTTCGTCATAATTTTGTCACTTCCGCGCTTTGGGTTTTCTAATGGGTGCATTCGTGTGTACAAGACTGGAGAAATTCAGAAGAATCTATTCTTCTCGAGTAACAGTGAATGTTCTTTCTTACACAGTCAGTGACAGTCGTACAGTCTTCCGGATATGAATGTTAACTATGGTTAGATATTTAAAGTTATTCACCTTCATTGATCATTCACCTCACAAAACAATGCAATTTAGCCCCGACGTGTAGTAGATGTGTACCACCTTGAAAATGAATGACGATCGACTAAAAATAAAAAACGTCGACTACTTCAATAGTCGACTAATCGAATAATCGCGACAGCCCTAGTTGAAATTCCTATATTTTCACAAACCGATTCCAGATCAAGAGCTATTGCTGAAGGCAATTCGTATTTCTTCCCCCCCCCCCCCCCCCCCCCCCCCCCCACCTGTAGTGCTGGACCGATGAAGCATAATGAATTAAAAATAAAGCAAGGACCATTGAAAACTTTTTTATAACATGTGCAGGAGTGGCTTGTCATAAGGATCCCTCATACCAAATTTCCTTGAATTCCATCCTCTCACTGGAAATCAGATGAACAGACGAACAGATAGATGCACAGCCGGAGGAACGAACGGATGAACAGATGGATGCATGTAATCCAGTATACTCTCTCCAAGAGCCAGGGTATAAAATCAAAATTTAAAGAAAAACCAAATTGATATCTCGAAGCAATGTTGATAGAGACAATTTTTCTATAAAGAGACAGGGAAATGGTTTTCCAGACCATTTCCCTGCCATGTTATAGAATATAGAATCTCAACAATTAAGTGAAAAAAAACCCTGAAATCAGCTGATTATTGCTGCAATGATTAATCGTGATATGCTTAACTCGCGATCCATAGTTCACGATTCATTATTACAAATCCATTCAACTTTAAACCACTGTATTTAACGGAATGGCCACTATGACATAAATGATTCTGTATTCAATGGGTGATGTACAAGCTGGAACTTTTTTTCCAGCACTGTTCATGCTAGTTCCTTTCCCATCGAGTCATTAGTAATGCTTCGAAAAGTTTCCAAATTTCATTATACAATTATCGACAGTCTGTCGCATAATGTGAAAATGAAAATGGACAAAGCAAAATAAAGTCGGTTCACAAAAAATTAGTAACCCAAAAATGAGATAATATTTTTAAAAACCCGCAATCATTTCCAACCAGAATATTAACCCAGTGCCGTGGCCGTCTCGTTTTGTGGATCCGTTATATCTAAATTGGTAAACTTTATTTTGGTAAATCTTCATACATCTTGCTTCGAATTTCTCTTAAAAATGTTTCTCCCGGCTGTTTTGCAAATCTGCACAAATTTGTACTTATATTTTTACTAACAGTAATAGCCACCAAATGGTTAGGCGTGAATGGACACCAGCCGAATAGAAACAGCGATACGAATTTCAACAAACACTGGTTTTGAAAAGGTTGTTTTGATTTTTTATCAATCCATTTGATCAGTACAGCTTCAGTCAAAACAAACAGACTCTTCACCTTTGGGTTTAAACATCGGAATTAAAATTTGTTTATTTAAATGAAATTTAATGTATGGGTTGTGTAATAAACACAGAACGTGATGTGTGTTTGAATTGGTGGGTGTTTTACGTAACGAGTTGGAATGGCGTAGTCATATTTCGCTACGGCTCTCGCGAAATATGACTACGCCTTTCCAACTCGTTATGTAAATAAAACACCTACCGATTCAAACACACATCGCATTCTGTCTATATATGCATCATTGTTCACTATGTATCGTAATTTGACAAATATCAATAATGCCCGGTAAAACCTCTTGGATTTTGAAAACTTTAATTAAAGGGATTATTCAGTTTACCAAAATATGGTAAATTCCACCTATTTTGATAAATATTTCTTTGATTAAATATTTATTGTTTGTTTGTTTGTTTGTTGGTGGGTAATGTCACATATTTATGCACCATGGCTAATCGTGACACAACATGGAGATGAAGTCAAGTTTAGTCAATCGTTGATCTACATGTTGCCCATTTTAGAGGACTTTCACCCCAAGCATTGGTGACTGGGTCTATTTTACTAGTAAAGCGGAACTGGTTTACCACAGTAAACAAGTGCTGCTTACTTCCCGGGGTTCCCACGGGGAAAATATTTATTTATTTGATTATTCCATTATATATTTTTTGAAGGAACTTAGAGGTTACATGGTTGGAACACGTTTCCTAAGGAAAAGACAACTGGAAAATGGGGCATAAATTCAAAAACATGGCTTAATTATTTATTTATTGGTGTTTAAGGTCACATAATTCTGCACAATGGCTAATCATGACAACCACACTGATATATAGTCAACTCCAGCCAATCGTTTATACCCATGTTGCCTATTTTAGAGGACTCCCACCTCACCAGGTCCTATTTTACCAGTAAAACAGAGCTTTTTCACAACAGTAAACAAGCACTACTTCACTTCCCAGGATTCCCAGGGGGAAGTTAACTTTATGAATGTGATTATTACATTGAGAAGTTACACACATTCTGTTGTTTAAAGTGTGTATTCAAAAATTTGTTTGAAATGGAAGATACTGGCAATGAATGCAAGTAGTCCTTAGTATTTTTTATTACTTTCCAAAGTGTGATTTACTGGGATTTCCAGGTTTGATTATAAACGATAACTTCACAAGTGAATTATGCAATCAACAATTGAGTCATGTATCCGTGCACGCAAAACGAAGATGCTTTGCCGTGGGTGTAATGGGGACTTCATTGTTTTTTGTTGTTTTAACCCTTTACCCAACATGAAAAGCAGACGACACTTGCAAAAACAATTCTTGAAAAACTATTATTTTCATTTTTTGTCTCAAAAATATAGGTTATGAACCCTCATTGGAACGAGCTCAATGAGCTCATTCCAATGAGGGGTCACAACCTGTGTTTTTTGAGACAAAAAATGAAAAAAATAATGAAAATTAATTGGCGAGTTTTGAGAATAGCACTGGCCGTTTTTGGGCGTTCGTTAGGTAAAGGGTTAAATAATATAATTATCGTTAATAATGAAAAGTAATAAACAGAGTAATCTCTTGATTGGACTGGTTACGTGAAATAATTCATTCAAGGCGAGGGACTATATTGTAAAACACTTGTGCGCATTCGCGCACTCGTGTTTGTACATTGTCCCTCACCTCTCATGAATTATTTCACGTAACAAGTCCAGTCAAGCGATTACTCTCTATGTAGTTGCATGCCATGAGATAATCTGTATCATGATATGTATCATATCACAGATACTGAATTGTGATAAACATTGTATCAGGAGGGAAGTATATCCTTGTTGTCCTACAGTTGATCTATCCTGATGATTATGACTACGAGTTCATTCTAGATAAAAACATAAAATATTGTTTGAAAAATAAATGAAAATCTCATTACTATTTCCTGTATGCTGTTGAATGTATAGTTCTGGAAAAAGCTTACCAACTCTTTGGAAAATGCTTCCAATTTTCGAATTTAAAAATGTCTTCAAAGTAAAATCTTTAGGCCCCACAAAGTAGATCTTCGGTTTCTCAGGCCATTTTTTTTCTGTAAAATTGCATGTGGGCGGGCTTTTTTTATGTTATTTTTTATTTTTGAAATTATTTCTTTCCCATCAAAAGTTAATGTTCTAGGTTTGTTTGATGTTTTAGGCCTCATAATCAATAGAATAGCATGAGTGGTGGTGTATTTCGTCCCCTAAGTGCAAGAAGGCTTTGCAATGCTAAAGCATTGCAAAAGCTTGTTGCACTCAAGGGACAAATTTATCAATTTTAACTTTTATAAAATATCAGACATAAACCATTTAATTTTTATTTTTTTAAGTTTGCATTAGTTATAAAAAGAGAGCATGTGGCAGCCAAAAGGAGGGCCTGAGAAACAGATTTCTAACTTTTTTAGGCCTTATATTGTGAATACAACTGATTTGCACAACTGATTGCCTCCCTTCATCCAAAATGCACACAGAAACAGTTATATTGTGCCAGACTGTTCCATCAGTGATGGATTCCTGTGAACTTAAACACAACCCACCTCAACCTCAACCAAACATTTTTTGTCCGGAAAATTTTACGTTCTGTTGGATTTCTTTTCCTCAAATAATACTATATCAGTTTATTGCCAAAAGCCAAAATCAAGAAAAATTATGTCTTTTTAGACGTTTATTTAGAATTTTTTTTACCAAACTCGAGGTGATTACATGCTCATGTAATATCCTCCTCTTTGTAATGCTGCTTTTTGTCATAAACTTTCTGGTCCTGCACCACCACCGAAAAACAAACATCTACACCACTGGTTGTATTGATATAGTAAATGATTTGTGTTCGAGTATCAATCAATTATCAGAAAGTCACCTGTGCAAGATAAGCTTACCATTCATAACAGGTGTCATATCAGGACCAATCGGCATCCCTCCTTCTGGACCACCCATTGGAAACTGCTGAAAAAGAGGAAAAAATATAATTTTGAGCATAGACGAATTTTAACAATGCATTTTTCAAACAGTAAAAGGGCGACGTTAATTTTTTCTGGTTATATTTCTACGGTATCCAAAGAAGAAGTTCAAGTACTGGCATAATCAGGCTGCACAAAATACATTAACTGATTCTCAGGCAATTTTTTTTATACAGTGAGAATGGATTTCTGAGTCTTTTCATAGATTATATAAAGTGAATAATTATACAAATTCAGTCATTTAATTTTTGACCTGAAGGGCCTCATTCTGACTCTGATCACTGTTTACTGCACCAGAAGAGGTACACTGGAGGTACACTGGGGAAATTTACAAGTTACATTCTAAGTGCTTGGCAGTTGTTTATATACTACTCAAAGTTTGCTAAGCACCAAATATTTGACACATCATTGTGAAATTTTCTTGTGACACATTTGCAATATTTTTGGTGGATATGATTGAGAAATGTATTGAGATGGTCCCCAATGTTTACATTAGCTCTCTTGACAGGCAGACCTTTCGTGACAGTCATGGAAAGCATGTACCCCTTGATTTTTATGATGTTTTCGTGTACTGTCTACATGTACATGACATGTGTAGGGTATTCAGTCTTCATTTCAACACAAACCCTTGTGATTTAATGATTGAATATGGCGAATGAAAATGTAAGAAGACATTTGTCTGAAGCAGAAATGTGGCGGCTGTAGGGATGGGGGAACAAGGGGCTACCCATCGTCAGGTTGGTGAAGCCCTTGGTGTGCACCACACGGTGATCATCAGAGCCTGGGCAAGACTTCAGCAGTATGGCAAACCAGTCAGACGACATGGTGGTGGCAGAGACAGGGCAACATCTGCAGCTGAAGACTGGTTTTTGATCATTCAGGCCCGTAGGAACTGCTTTGACAGAGCAACCCAGCTTCGTAGTGACCTTCAGAATGCATCCGGGGTAAATTTTTCGACGCCGACTATCCGGGCAAGGTTGCACGAAGGTGGTCTCCGATCGAGAAGACTATGTATTCGCATGCAGCTGTCCCAGAACCACCACCAGACACGATATGAATTTGCCATGGATCACGTTGGATGGACCAGAGAAGATTGGCGACCTGTCCTTTTTACAGATGAGTCAAGGTACTGCCTTGATAACACAGATAGGTGTTCTAGGGTATGGAGAAGACCAGGAGAGCAATTCCATACAGCCAACATTGCTGAGCATGACCGCTATGGTGGAGGGTCAATAATGGTCTGGGGCGGCATTAGCTGGGATGGACATAGAGAGCTCTGTGTCCTTGACCGTGATACATTGACTGCACAGCAGTATATTGATGAGATCCTGGATACCTACGTCAGATTGTATGCAGGTGCAGTGGGTGATCAATTCATTCTGATGGACGATAATGCCCGTCCTCATGTTGCCCATGCTGTCCGGGAGTACCGACAGAGGGAGGGGATTGAGCGTATGGACTGACCAGCAAGATCCCCTGACCTCAATCCAATCGAACATGACTGGAATAAGTTGCAGCTTGCAATTTCAGTCCGTCCAGTCCAACCAAGAAGTGTCCTGGAGCTTGGTGCCATGCTGGTCCATTCTTTGGAACCTGATTGGGACCATGAGAAGGCGTTGTCAAGCTGTAATTAACAACAATAATGGGTCTCATACTCGATATTGAACCCATATCAGTTCGCTCCATCAACTTTATGGCAAATTTGAAAAATTTCCTCTTTTACCAATAATATCCATTTACTTGGAAAAGCTAAAAAATAATGTCAAACACAACCAAAATCTTAATTTTTGTGCTCAAGTCATTAAAGATATAATTAAATAAAAAATATATACACTTTTCATAACAATATTTCAATTAAAACGTAAAACAGGTAGTGGGATCTACTTGGTGCTTAGCAAACTTTGAGTAGTGTATTTTGGTAGTCAAGAGTTGCCTGGAAACAACTGCAAAGTCACAAAAATGTAGTTTTTCTTTAACCCCCTGCACTCTGATGTCGAGAATACTCGACACCTCCCCCACTCTAAGCCCCACCACACCTCCCTGTCATCCATGGTTATCCCCCCTGTGTTATCAGAAATTCAGCAATTTAGATTTTGGTTGACAGAGCTCAATTGGAGCTCTGTCAACCAAAATCTAAATTGCTGAATTTCTGACAACACAGGGGGGATAACTATGGATGACAAATCAGGCGTTTCATCATCAGAGTGCAGGGGGTTAATTTAACTTATCAGATTTCAGTTACATACATCGATCAAAAACATAAAAAGTTTTAAGTCGCCCAATTTTGTAGTATTATTTATTTTTTTTATTCAGATATGTCAGAGACAAATTTGTTACAGCAGAAATAGAAATCATTGCAACATAGTTTCTATAAAAATACAGAATGTAGAAAAATAAACAATCCATTTACTTATGAAATTAAAGGCTCTTACACACCAGGCACTACACTAAAACGGATTTGATGACTGTTTCCTCCTATCTTTAGTTAGGACAAAGTGCGATATGTGAAACTGTAGACTATCAAGAAAGAAGAACAACCCAAGGGAATCATGTTCCGAAAAAAAATACCATGACTCTGATGCAAAACATCATTGCGTCAGCGCTCTAGTAGAAACACAGATACCCCACTAAACTCACATGACAAAGAGAGAATGTTCCTACCCTTGCATCCACGATATTGCCCAGGACGAGTGTTGTGAGCAACAGCATTTAAGACAAAAAAAAAAATTAGTCAGAAGGGGTGATGATTATAAATTCCCATGACAACGGTTTCATGTCAGAAAGCTCAAGTATAAACTGCCATTGTAAAGTTATAACTAAGCTTATTTTTATGTTGACTTTTCAATTTGTTTCGTTTTCACAAACATTTCATGGTCTTGATATTCTATGTCACTGGACTCAGTCCTGATGAAAATAGACACTTCAACATCTCCCATCTCTCTATCACAGCCTGAGCATTTCCACCAGAGTACATGTTGGATAACATTATATCGAGGTCATAATATGATTTTAAGAGCTCTATAAATGACTTGTTTGCCGGTGTGTATCGTTTCACTTTCCAGGAGTGAACAAATTTTGTATACAGAAGCATGCAGAATTGCATGGTACAAAAATTTTCCTCAATTTTGATAAGGCTTGAAAATAAGCAGTGTCTGACATTTGCAGTATGAGGTGTCCTATTGGTACCTCTTTCTGTTTAGTTTTGAGACCCTGATTCAGATTGAGGTTCACAAGAGGGTAAATTTAGTGATGCTACCCTGCTGTGCAGGGTAGTATCCTTAAATTCATCCTCTGGGGACCTCATTTCAAAGTATTGAAATTTCAGCCTGGAAGTTTTTCCCATAATGCAACAAGAAATTTACCAGATTCAATCTTGTTTGACTGAGTTCATTGAGCTTGGAAAAATAATTTCAAAACTTGGAAAAACTAGAGATGGTCTGTCATCCGGTATACCCGCACCATGGGATACCACCTAGTGTGGGTGACTGAAAAAGGGCATGCATCTTGAATCCGATCTGGAAAAAATTTATGCCAAACACTGCTCATCATGTCGATCAATTTATATTGAGTAAAAACTGTAGACATAGTCGCTCCACAAATATTTTTCAAAATCCAATATGGCGGCCAGTCGGCCATCTTGAATCCGATCTGAAAAAATATTATGTCATGCCCTTCTCATCAACATGTTTATCATTTTTGTGACGTTTCATGAAAATGCAATTAAAACTGTAGAAGTAGTTCGCTCCACAAGTTTACATGTGCAACGGACTGACGACAACAGGCCGACCGACGGACAAGTTGACTCCTATATACCCCCCTTAAACTTCGTTTTTGTGGGGGTATAATAATTTAAAAATACAATGATTTTCTAGGATTTCATGACTAGTACGAAGTGGGCAGTCTGATTGGTACAAATTATCACAGATCTTTCCAGGAGATCCATCCATGTGCTTATGTTTATTCGTGTTTAAAGATGATTTTCAGCATCTATGGATACATCATGGCCACAACCTGGACATCAAGATAAGCTTAGCCAAAGATTTCACCCAGGAGCCCTATTAAACCATGAAAAGAGAACTTGTTTACCACGTAATCTTCGTTAAGGCATGTCTAAGGTACATCTTGTATACATTCTAGATAAGACATTTAGATTTTGAGTTACAATAACAAATAATATTTCATTCTGAAAAGAATGAAGGAAGTAAAATGGATAAGGATGAAGGCAGTTAAAAGGGATATGAAAGAAAGAAGATGGAGGGATGAGAATGAAGGAAGTTAAGGGGTGAGAATGAAGAAAGTTTGAGGGATGAGAATGAAGGAAGTTATGAGGGATAAGAATGAAGAAAGTTAAGGGGGTGAAAATGAAGAAAGTTCGAGGGATGAGAATGAAGAAAGTTATGAGGGATAAGGATGAAGAAAGTCAGGGGATGAGAATGAAGGAAGTTACGAGGGATACGGATGAAGAAAGTTTGAGGGATGAGAATGAAAGTTTGAGGGATGAGAATGAAAGTTTGAGGGATGAGGAATGAAAAAAGTTAGGGGAGAAGAATGAAGGCAGTTAGAGGAACAGGCCTGAAAATAAGCAGCCTGACATTTGCAGAATAAGGTTCCAAAGGGTGAATTTAATGATGCTATCCCATACAGTGGGCCAATTTATCCTCTTTCTGTTTAGTTTTGAGACCCTGATTCAGACTGAGGTTCACAAGTGGGTAAATTTAGAGATGCTACCCTGCTGTGCAGGGTAGCATCACTAAATTCACCCCCTGGGGACCTCATTTTGCAGACGATAGTCTGCTTATTTTCTGGATTGTGGAGGGATAAGAATGAAGGAAGTTAGAGAACTATGAATGGGATTCATACAGACTAGTCAATTTGGTTTTCCATAACCCTGACATCAAATTTCCATAATCCCTAGGCAACTCAATATGCAATTCTATTTTTTCAAGATTTCGATCAAGAAAGCATAATTTTAATAATTAAGAAAGCCAAAACCGATACAATTTTAATTTCAAGGTCAGTGACCTTGACCTTTTGGTAAAAGGACTTAAATAACACAGACGGTTCTTCCTCTGATTATACCAGATCCACATGCCAAGTTTGGTTTCAATCAGACAAACAACATAATAATTAGAGAGAAGAAACCAACTCTGAGCGATAAAACTTTAAATTCAAGGTCACTATGATATTCACCTTTCACACAATAACCCCAAAATAAAGACTTCTTCCGTTCATCATGCTCAAGCCATAAGCCAAGTTTAGTCTCGACAGAGCAAGCAAAATTTCAATTAGAGAAGCCAACTTTGGTAAATGTTTCAGGTCAAGGTCACTGTGCCCTCGACTTTTGGCACAATCATCCCAAAATAAACAGAGTTCTTCCTCTCATCATATCTAACCCACATGCCAAGTTTGGTTTCAGTCGGTCATGCATTACTTTAATTACAGAGCAGAAACCAACTCTGTCTACAGATGGACAGACGGACGGACAGCACCATGGCTATATACCTGCAAAATTGTTTTTTTTCGGGGGATTTATTTATTTATTGGTGTTTAATGTCAGATATTTATGCACAATGGTTAATCATGACCGTGACAGTTATATGGGTGGAGGAAGCCGGAGTACACGGATAGAACCACTGAGCAACGGCAAGCAACTGTCAGCTCTCCAACATACCAACTCCACACAAGGTCACATGATTTGGTTTTGTTGAAATTTTTTGAAAAATTTCAAAAAATGATATTTAAAATAATAAATTTTGATATTGTCTGCGTTGGGTAAAGGGTTAACAAGAGTCGAAGCTAGAATCCTAGCCAATACCAAAGTGTCACAGACAAGTGCTGGAGTTTCAACAAATAAAACATTTACATGGAATTTCATTTTCTAACAATGAATTTGAGTTCATAAATTTTATTACAGTTTGTTAACCCTTAAAGGCCCATTTCCAACTTTTCCAACCTTAGAACAGGTGACCCTTAACATGCCATCATGAGGTGGTCCTGCAGACAAAAGACAAATTACCTAAGGTAGTGGTTTCTAGTCAAGTGTTGGCTGCCTTAATAGGCAGCGAAGACTTAACCAGAAATCACTGCAAAGCTATCGAGATGTACAGAGACTGTGGAATAGTGGGAATTCAAGACCCTTGTCCAGGCCCTTGAAGGTTAAAAGTTATCAATTAGTCCTCTTCAATAAATTGTAAACAATGAAGGTGTCAATGACACTGTAGTTCAACTTGTCAAGACAAAGACATGTACATGTATAGTATGTGACACAGCAATGACAAACATCTAGGTAATGACCTGATAACAAAGGTACATATAAAGTAAAGTAACGGTCTGTACATAAATACTGACCGTAGCCTGTAACAAATGTATAGGTAAAGTATTGTAAAGGTGGGCGACAGTCAGATGCTAAACTAGAAAAGAAATCTTCGAGTCCCAGAGTGGGTCTGACTGAACCCCAAAATATTTGTTCTCATAGCACAGTGATAACAAAGGCACCCAAAACACACTCATTCCTGTCCCAAAGTGAAAACAAAGGTACCCAAGAAGTTTCGTGAAGATCAGTTCACAAATATGAGCCGTGTAGAAGTTGTGACAAAAAACTGATTGGACCTAATTTCGGTACAAAATGGCCACTGGAAGCCATCTTGAATTTTGGTCCGCACCCAGAAACACTTGTTCTCATCCCAAGGTGATAACAAAGGTACCCAATAAGTTTTGTGAAGATCGGTTCAAAAATACAGCCTCTAGCCCGAGCCGTATTGACATGTGCACTTACAGGGTATAAGTAGCACTGAATAAATCAAAGTTCATCTAATTTGCATAATTTCTGCTTGAGGAAAAAAAACGTATTATATGTGATGTATTCCATGTTACTAAACATTCATACAAAAATTTATTCAAATCAGAACTTTCATACAGAAGTTCTGTACAAAAGACTGATTGCACTAATTTTGGTACAAAATGGCTGCTGGTGGCCATCCTGAATTTCGGACCACACCCAAAAACACTCGTTCTGATCCCACGGTGATAACAAAGGTACCCAAGAAGTTTCGTAAAGATCGGTTCACAAATACGGCCTTTAGCCTGAGCCGTATAGAAGATGTGTACAAAAAACTGATCAGACCTAATTTCGGTACAAAATAGCCACTGGCAGCCATCTTGAATTTTGGACCGCACCCAGAAACACTCGTTCTCATCCCAAAGTGATAACAAAGGTACCCATGACGTTTCGTGAAGATCGGTTCATAAATACAGACTCTAGTCCGAGCCGTATTGACATGCGCACTTACAGTGTATAAGTAGCACTGAATAAATCAAAGTTCATCTAATTTGCATAATTTCTGCACGAGAAAAAAACCTGTATTATATGTGATGTATCCCATGATACTAAACATTCACACAAAAAATTATTCAAATTAGCGCTTTCATATGGAAGTTCTGTGCAAAAATCTGATTGCACCAAATTTTGTACAAAATGGCTGCCATCGGCCATCTTGAATTTCGGATGGGACCCCACGGCGATAACAAAGGTACCCAAGGAGTTTCGTAAAGATCGGTTCATAAATACAGCCTCTAGCACGAGCCGTAATGGCATTTGCACTTACAGTGCTGAAAGTAACACCAAAGAACATCAAATTTAGTCTAATTTGCATAATTTACGCACGAGAAGAAAACCTGTAGTATATGTGATGTATCCCATGGTACTAAACATTCATACAAAAAATTATTCAAATCAGAGCTTTCATATGGAAGTTCTGTACAAAAAACAGATTTCTGCACGGTCGGTACAAAATGGCGGCTGGCAGCCATCTTGAATTTCGGACTGCACCCAAAAATACTCGTTCTCGTCCCACGGTCATAACAAAGGTACCCAAGAAGTTTCGTAAAGATCGGTTCATAAATACGGCCTCTAGCCCGAGCCGTATCCAATTGTTGACGGACAGACAGACAGACTGACGACGGGCCATGGCATAAGCTCAAATTTGGCTTCGCCAAAGTTGAGCTAAAAATGTATGAACGAAATAACATGAATTTATGAAACCTGAGTCATAGACATGCAATAGTACCAGGCTTCCTACACATCCAAGAAAACCAAATTCTATTATTTTTGATGAATTAAATTTAACTAAATGTCCTTTTCTGGCAGGTGTGTGTAAAATTTTAATATTTCTCATGAGAATAACTGTCGAAAAGTCAGTACATTTAATCATCCATCAAAACAGCTTCTGGAGGACAGGTGTGGGAACTTTAATTTTCATTACTAACTTTAAACATTCACTTTTTTGGCTTCCAAACCATAGCTTATGATCCCTAAACAGAAGTAAGAATGCCTGTAACTCGAGGGAGACCAGATAGTTTTCCATGGACATCTGTGACTCTTAAGTATCCAGGAAACCTACCACCACAAAATTTTGACTCTTTTCACCCCACCCATGACCAAGTCATGCCACATATGACCAAGTCAAGTGTAAGATTGCGGAAGAGTATAAAAGATAACAAGCAACAGTACATCTTTGAATTAAGGATACCTCCTTTATATTTTATTTCTTCTTGGTTAACCCTTTACCCAACGAGGACGATATCAAAATTTATTATTTTAAATATCATTTTTTCAAATTTTTTAAAAAATGTCAACAAAACCATATCATGTGACCCCTCGTTGGAACGAGCTCGACGAGCTCGTTCCAACGAGGGTTCACATGATTAGGTTTTGTTGAAATTTTTTGAAAAATAATATTTTTTCAACTGCTGAATTTGCATATTACGCGGGCGGATGCGGCCGATTCGTTGGGTAAAGGGTTAATGTAAACCCCAATACCGAAAACAAAAACTGAAACAGAAATTCACCTGCACATATTTAACTCTGCGCATGCTGCTGGCAGATATTCCTGCTCAGCACAGGGTTTCTTTTGTCATCCAAATAAGTATAATTTGGACACATGAAATCATATTTTCTGCCTTAAATTGAATGGTGTTTTTCACCAATGATTTCTTGTGTTATATTTAGATTAATTTTTCATCAAATCTAGTCATGGCTGCTTCATAGCAGCCAAAGACTCGATTTGATGAAAAATATCTTGAAAATACTCAGCAGGTTAAGAGTTAAGTATAATTGATCAGTCAAAATACCATACCCACAAATCTCATAATAAATAGCAGAATGAAAATATTATTTTCACTGCTACCTCACAATCAACCAATCACCACCAACACCAAGAGCACCTACAGTGTAAATAAATATTTTGTAACTGGGTTTCAATCAACACAGAAATTGATTAACACTGTGCATGCAGCTGGCAGATATTCCTGCCAATGACAGGAGTTCTCTTGCCACTGAAATAAATATAATCAGGGCATATTTAATCAAATTTTCCCCATGTCAGTTGTATAGCATTTTTCACCAATAATTCTTGGAGTTAAATTTAGACAAATTTTCCATCAAATCTAGTCATGGCTGCTTTATAGCAGCCATGACTAGATTTGATGAAAAATATTTAGAAAATACTCAGTGAGTTCACTCTTTCAACCCAGTGTGCATAAATCATGCTGTGAGGAAAAAACTGAAGTGGTCGAGCAGACAGTGACCTTCACCTTGCAGATGCGGCGGAAACTATTATACGTGACACACCTTCTGACTGTCCTTAACATTTGTAAAAAGTTTAACAATTGTTCTTTGATTTGCTTCCGAGTTATGGCTGAGACACAAATATTGACTGATTTTCAGTGTGACCTTGAAATGTGACCTTGACCTTGAAGGTATGAACCCGGCTATGGTGTGTGACACATCCTTCCAAGGTGCTTTATTATTGTTTGATGTTTGATGACTGTGGCCCTAACAGTTTTCGAGTTATTGGCTCGGACACACACATGGACACACTTCAATCACTATATGCCACCCGATCCAAGTCGGGGGGCATAAAAATCTGAAGCGAGGCTCAGAAATAATTTAATCCAACAGCTTGACAGAGCTATTGGATTAAATTATTACTGAACCTCCCAACAAACCACGATTGTTTTGCGCATTTTGCCTTTGACAGTATTCACTGAAAAGATACCTTCCAGGGCACCAGTATTGAAGGGTTAAGAGCTATAGCATCAATCTTCTTTTTCATCATTGGGGCTATGTAAAGATTCAATAGTTTCTGTGCCAATGCAAATCAAAGCTACCAGAAGCATTCCATACAATTCTTGGAACTTCTTCCTATGAACTGATTCCAAGTGACGTTTGACATAAAGGGCTCTGAAAGGCTTTTCTATTGTATAGAGCAACAGTATTTCATCAGCAAAAAATGTTATTCTAATTCTATATTACTGCAAGAAAATAATTAATTTCCTTTTCAGCATATGTGCTTATATTCAGACAACAGCACATGTGCATTAAAATGTGTTATATTCTTAACACTTTGCATGCTGCTAGCAGATATTCTAACAAGGACACCAATCTCCTTGTCACCAGAAATGGGATAACCATGCCACCATTTTTTTGTTATTGGGGTTTAAACGTCATCGAAAATCTGCCCTGTGACCCGTTTTTGACCAGGAATTGTCCTCAAAATACCATTTTGCATTTTACCAACTATATCTTGCTTGACACGAGCTCACTGAGCTCTGTCACAGAAGACATAATTGGTTAAATTTTCAACTGCAGTATGGGAAAATTTCTCTGTTGAAAACATTTGGTTTTTCAATAGAAAGGTGTAATAAAATCAGGTATATTCAGGACTATTTTGTGGATTACCAAAAAAAAAAAAAATTTCTTCGCTGATTAAAACAAGTGCAATGCCAAGGGTGACTATGCCCCCACATGCACTGCCCCGCCACATACTGCAACTGTTTCTAGTCATTTATCTCATTATGTTGATACTGAATTAATATCTTATCTCCATTAAACCATAGCACCAATACTTCAGGCCACCAAATGTGTCCATGGGACACTAATGTCCTCGCTTTATGATAAACTATATTTAGTGGTTAACAATGTCTAAAACGGGGCCATAACTCAGATAAAAATTATCGCACCACACTTAAAATCAAACCCATCCAGCATATTGTCTGCAGTATTATTTGACTGAAAGTGGACACCTGTAACTCAAGTTACCATCCGGAAATATCAATATGTCCTTTTAGTCGGAAAATGGCCATCACTTGACCAAAAAGTAGTGGACAAAGCCCCCTATCAATCCCAACCTGTATTATGTCGTTACAAACTTGAGTACAAAATTTTATTTAATTTTGTTCAGTCAAACTAAAGTTATCGTCCGGAAACCAATATCAACATGTTTTAAGTCGGAGAAGGGCCATAACTCTGCCAAAAAATATTGGTCACACCCACTATCAATCCCAACCTGTATTGTATGGTTATAATCCTAGGTATAAAATTTTGTTTCGTTTCGTTCACACTAAAGTTATTGTTCAGAAACCATATTCAGGGCAGACGTACATACGTACGGACAAAGGTAACACTTGATGCCCCTCACCAAACTGGCAGTTGCATAAAAATGTTGTAAGGCAAGATGTGATCATATGGGTTACCACCAACTGCAGAATTAAAAGCCAACTCTACATGAATCAAAATCAAATCTTTGCGATAATTTCTCATCAAACCAAATCTCAAAACATCACAGGACACCAAGCCTGAAAATAAGCAATCTGTCATTTGCAGAATGGGGTCCCCAGAGCGTGAATTTGCTGATGCTATCCTACACAATGGGCCAATTTATCCTCTTGCTATCATTTTCTGTTTAGGTTTGAGACCCTGATTCAGATTGAGGTTCACAGAGGGTAAATTTGGTGATACTACCCTGCTGTGCAGGGTAGCATCACCAAATTCACCGTCTCGGGATCTCATTTTACAGATGTCAGTCTACTTATTTTCTGGCTTGCAGGACACCAGTATGAAGTCATGCTGATAACTGATAAGCCAGGTTCTGGGATAAAAAAGGAAATAATCCTCCTAAATGCTTGGATATAATTACCCTGAAATGATTAATTTCTCATAAAACATCATTATACATTGCTTCATTAATGGACATTCTCTACTGGTTGAAACAGATAAGTTTAAATTGATCAAAACCTGTACACCACTGAAACTGCAGTATCTGTAAAGCATCTACTTACCGCCTGCCCGTCCACCAAGGGCGGAGATTTTATCAGTACAAACTGTATGTAAAAATATATTATAGTTTAGACAGGACTCGACTAAATTATCAACAGACTTCCTTCCACCAACAAAGCCTTATATTCTCATTCCATTTATCAATCAGCATCAAAATGAAAAGGATGGCATCTTCCAATTTTATGTTTTGTGTATTGAGGGTGTAATATCACCTTTAAAATAGACTTATAACACTGGTAGATGGGGAGTGGGGGGTACCCAGTGCAGCCTCCACCCATTTCTTGTTACTCCATTTCATTTTTTATGCAACCATCATGGACTGGAAAACCAAACTTGCAATGAGCAATTAATAAGAACTAATGTATGTGTTTTAGGACTACACTGTAAATTACTAATGTAGATTTTATTGTTTGATATATGTATCATAAGTACAGTGTAGCCAATAAAGGAGTAGTAGAATAATTATAATGACTGCTCTATGGGGAGTTACATTTTGGAAAATGTTGTCTACGTTGTGGGCGGTATGAAAAAACGCACACACAACCTAAACAGTACCCATACCGAGGACACTGGACAAGCTATATCAGTGCAATGAATGTACAAAGGTGTTGGTTGGGGAGGCAGGTGGAATTTTGATTGGAAATTCACCACCTGACCTAGTCGTTTCGATGCAATTCACAGACTGACTGGTCACAAATAAACAGCGAGAAATCAAGCACAAAATGTCCGGAGGCTGTCATAATTAACTCATGCAAACCAACCCAATCGGAGATAACTGAGGTCAATGAAATAACTCAAGGATAACAAAAAGACAGATCTGGGATAATTAACCCTAAACTAACCATATAAATGTAATATGATTGCTGCCTAAAAACTACCATAATTCTTCTGGTATTGTATTTTTTCACAAACACAGAAACCAGAGAACATGGTATTATTGGCAATAATACACAGCAATTAACAACCCTCTATATTTATTGTCACTGTCCAATAAATAGTAAGAGAACAATTTTATATAAATATTTTTTCCTTCTGTTGAGCAAACAGCAAGCTTATGTATAAAGTAAATAGCTGCTAAAGTGGCTTTTAGCACATTTCAATATGGCTAGCATTCAACCAGTTTACATGATTCCACTTTATTACATGCCCATGCAGTCTCTCTTATGCAATACGACATGCAATACGGCTGTGCAATACGGAATTCCGTATTGCACACCAACCTGTTCCAACTGGGACTTTTTTTATGCAATGCAACTGCATAAAGTGCATGGTGTTTACCACCGTTGATAGAAAAGAAAATTAGGTCAGTAGGTGCTTGGGTCATGTAATAAATACAAAACCACATGTATGTTTCAATGAGTCATTTTGTATTCAATTCGTCAGATGTGCGTAGAAAGAAAACGTCTCGACCTTCGGTCTCAACGTTTTCTTCCTACGCACATCTGACTCATTGAATACAAAACGACTCATTGAAACATACATGTAGTTTTGTCTATGTATCAAGTCAAGTTAGTGAATAGTTTATACCTACTCGGCCCACCTTCAAGGACTCTCAATCCCCAAGCATTGGTTACAGGTCCCTATTAAATCAGTAGTAGAATTTGTTTACAACAGTTATTAAGCCCTGCTCTTCGATCTTAAATACAATGTGGATACATGGGGATACTTACTGTTTTGGAGTTGGGATTAGAATTATCTCACAAGTAACTGAAAGGAAATACATATACAACAAGAGTGCTCGTATCGCTGAAGCAATACAATGTCCCCTACCGGACTAATGAGTATTAATAATTATACAAATGTTATAACCTAGATGTGATCAGCATGAATTTCGTTGAAGCATTTCCAAAAAAAGTCCAGAAAACTGATATTTTGGCGCGTTTCCATATTTCCAAGGGCCATAACTCACACAAGAATAATGCAATCAGCATGAAACTCAAACTTGATCTGTAAGTCATCGTTCTATAGTTGATTACAAAGAATGAAATCATTCGGTTGAAGCATTTCCAAAAAAAGTCCGGAAAACTAAAGTATGACTGACAGACTGACTGACAGACTGATGGATAGACAGAGTACAAATGAAAGTTGATCTTTAAGTCATTGTTCTATAGTAGGTTACCAAATATGAAATCATTCTGTTGAAGCGTTTCCATAAAAAGTCCGGAAAACTGATATTTTGGCGCTTTTCCATATTTCCAAGGGCCATAACTCACACAAGAATAATGCAATCAGCATGAAACTCAAACTTGATCTGTAAGTCATTGTTCTATAGTATTTTACCAAAAATGAAATCATTCCGTTGAAGCGTTTCCAAAAAAAACTCCGGAAAACTGATATTTTGGTTCTTTTCCATATTTCCAAGAGCCGTAACTCACACATGCAATGAGCATGAAACTCAAACTTGATTTGTAAGTCATCGTTCTATAGTAGTTTACCAAAAATGAAATCATTCCGTTGAAGCATTTCCCAAAAAACTCTGGAATGGAAAACTGATATTTTGGTGTATTTTTCCCATATTTCCAAGGGCTCACACAAGAATAATGAAATCAGCATGAAACTCAAACTTGATCTGTAAGTCATCGTTCTATAGTTGTTTACCAAAAATGAAATCATTCCGTTGAAACGTTTCCAAAAAAACTCTGGAAAACTAAAGTGTGACTGACAGACTGACAGACGGACAGACTGATGGATGGACAGAGTGCAAACCTATAGTCCCCTCCGGCGATGCCGGTAGGGGACTAAAAATTTTGACAAGCAGCTGAAAGTAACAAGTTAAAATTTAAGATTTCCTTACAGTCAAGAATGGGATAATTCTGCTACCCTTTCAAAAACAATGGGTACTCGTTTTATTATATGCGATGGAATGTTTGAATTCCAATTAAATCAGGTTTTAATTCCATTTAAAACACGCAAACATTAAAACAGGATGATATTGATATGAGGCCAAGCATGAAAATAAGCAATCTGTCATTTGAAGAATGAGGTCCCCAGAGCGTGAATTTGCTGATGCTATCCTACACAATGGGCCATTTTATCCTCTTGCTACCACTTTCTGTTTAGGTTTGAGACCCTGATTCAGATTGAGGTTCACAGAGGGTAAATTTGGTGATGCTACCCTGCTGTGCAGGGTAGCATCACCAAATTCACCCTCTGGGGACCTCATTTTGCAGATGTCAGTCTGTTTATTTTCTGGCTTGTATGAGGCTCCACAAAGTAGATCTTCTATTTATCAAACCATATTTGTAAAATTGCATATGGGCGAGCGTTTTTTTTTATTTTATTTTTTATTTTGATAATTATTTCTCTGCCATCAAAAGTTCATATTCTTGGTTTGTCTTATGTTTTAGGCCTCAAAATCTACAGAACAGCGTGGGTGGGGGTGTATTTCGTCCCCTGAGTGCAAGGCTTGGCAATACCAAAGCATTGCAAAGCCTTGCTGCCAAGCCAGAAAATTAGCAGACCGTCATCTGCAAAATGAGGTCCCCAGAGGGTGAATTTATTGATGCTACCCTGCATAGCAGGGTAGCATCACTACATTTACCCTCTGTGAACCTCAGTCTAAATCAGGGTCTCAAAACTAAACAGAAAGAGGTACCCAGAGGATAAATTGGCCCACTGTATGGGATAGCATCATTAAATTCACCCTCTGGGGACCTCATTCTGCAATTGTCAGGCGGCTTATTTTCAGGCTTGCTTGCTGCACTGCACTCAAGGGATAAATTAATCAATTCTATTAACATGAGTAAATATCAGACATAAACCATTTAATTTTTATGTTTTTAAGTTTGCGTTGGTTATGATGCAGCAACTAAAATGACCATGTGGGAGGGCCTGAGAAACAGATTTTTCACTTTTTTAGGCCTGAACTACTGCAAAATGTGTGTTACTACCATTGGTAATATTCTCTTAGAAATATCGGGACAATAGATTATAAAGAAACATTTAAGATATTTCCCGCTATCCTTTTACGAGGCATATAATAAAACAAAGTTTCCTGAATGGTAAAAACCACTGGTAGAAATATGTTATTTTCCTCAGAATAAATGAATGATTCAGATATCCAATTAAAAGTTTCATATTTTCATTTTATCATGTTTTCTTTCAGTATTGCATCCTGTTAAAACATTTGGGAAAAATCATCCGTGTGAAAAACGGCACATCTTGCTGCAGTCGGACATATCTCACAAGTGTAATGTGAATTTGATGATGAAAAATAGACACACATAAGTAACTCTGAAGTACTTTGAACAGTTTAACACAGAAAAGCAATAAAATAATGTAAAATTTTGCAAATGATAAAAAAAATATGGAGACAGTTCACAACATCTTAGAGAGGGAGCTGTAATAGTAAATTAATTCAGGCCAAAAAATAATTAAGGAATTACTAAGCACCCTTTATAAGTAAAAACAGATACCAACATCTTTCACAAGTGAGTTTACTGTTATACACCAAATTTAATGGGACTGTACGGAACCGCATATAAACACTTGCATTCATGGTCTGTGCAAGCCTGAAAATGAGCAATCTCTCATTTGCATAATGAGGTCCCGAGAGGGTGAATTTGCTGATGCTATCCCATACAGTGTGCTAATTTATCCTCTGTGTACCTCTTTCTGTTTAGGCTTGAGACCTTGATTCAGACTGAGGTTCACAGAGGGTAGATTTAGTGATGCTACCCTGCTGTGCAGGGTAGCATCACTAAATTCACCCTCTAGGGACCTCATTTTGCAGATGACAATCTGCTTATTTTCTGGCATGCAGAGGGACTCAATTCTTTTCATGCGAATCCTAGCAGAGGTGCGGCAATAATCTACATGGATTCTCACTGGTTTTGTTGCACGAATCAATTCTTGGATTCTCGTCGAAATATAAGCCCTGTCTATTAAAATGTTAATACTTAATAATTAATTTCAGTCACTTATATTCCCAGTAAAAAAATAAAATCCTGTAAAAAACTGTAAGGCTAAAGAGAAAAAGCATTTGGTACTCGGGTATCTCCGTTATTGAAACTGAACCACCTCATTGAACATTTTGATTGGTTTGCAGTGTCTTCCAAAATAATTATGAAATCAGGAAACTTTAAAATTTTGCCTTTTTGAGTGGTGTATAGATTCATTTGAACAGGTTTTCAACAAAGCATGATAAAAATACAGAGTCTATATATTGTATTTGTTTTGTTAACCCTTTACCCAATGAATCGCCCGCATCCACCCGCGTAATATGCAAATTCAACAGTTGAAAAAATATTATTTTTCAAAACATTTCAACAAAACCATATCATGTGACCCCTCGTTGGAGCGAGCTCATTCCAATGAGGGGTCACATGATATGGTTTTGTTGAAATTTTTGGGAAAATTTGAAAAAATGATATTTAAAATAATAAATTTTGATATTTATGTTTTTGAAAGGATTATGAAATAAGACAAGAATTGTGATAATTGGGAGTATGTTAATTTCTGTTCCCTGTATGGCATGTTTTCAAAAAAAATAATATGAGGTGTAGATTGTACTAAAGAATTGATGGGTGGGTTAATGTGGCCCTCACAGTCAATGTATGTCAACGAAAGTTACCAATTTACAGTGAAATTATTCCAAAACGAGTCATCCTATCAAGTTACAAAGAAAATCCTTCATAAATACGACCTGTAGACTGTGCTAAAGGTTTTTGGGCTTCAGGCCTGTGTAGCCATCACAGTTGATCGATCACAAAAAAAAGGGGACGTCCTCATCTAGACATTATACTGAGTCATCCTACCAAGTTACAATGAAATCCATTCATAAATATGACCTGTAGTCTGTGCTAAAGTTTTTTGATTTTGGGCTCGGGCAGCCATCACGGTTGAATGATCGCGACCAGAAAGGGACGTTCTCATCTAGGCATTATCTGAGTCATCCTACCAAGTTACAATGAAATCCTTTCATAAATATGATCTGTAGATTGTGCTAAAGGTTTTCGGGCTTTGGGTCCCTGTAGCCATCACACCAATCAGGACCAAATGGGGACATTATCATCTAGACATTATATGGAATCAACCTACCAAGTTACAATGAAATCCCTCCATAAATACGACCTGTAGACTGTGCTAAAGGTTTTCAGGTTTTGGGCTCGGGCAGCTGTTACGGCTGAATAATCGTGACCAAAAGGGGACGTTCTCATCTAGACATTCTCTACCAAGTTACAATAAAATCCCTTCATAAATATGACCTAAAGGTTTTTGGGTTTTGGGCCCGGGCAGTCATCACAGTTGACAGATCGCGAGCAAATGGAGAAGTTCTCATCTAGACATCATGCGGAGTCGTCCAACCAAGTTACAATGAAATCCCTCCATAATAAATATGACCTGTAGACTGTGCTAACAGTTTTTGGGTTTCGGGCTTGCGCAGCCATCACGGTTGACAGATCATGACCAAACGGGGACATTCTCATCTAGATATTATACAGAGGCATCCTACCACGTTACAATGAAATCCCTTCAAAAATACGACCTGTAGGCTGTGCTAATGGTTTTCAGGTTTTGGGCTTGGGTAGCCATCATGGCCAATCGACAGCGACCAAAAGGGGATGGTCTCATCTAGACATGACCTCAAACCTGCATATGAAATTTTGTGATGATCGAACAAAAACTACAGGGTGTAGCCTGTGCTAAAGGAAAATGTGAACAGACTCCCAGACTAACAGACTTCCCCATGCGTGATGGCAATAGCTTATCTTGACTTTATCAAGTTAAGTTAAGCTAAAAATAAAAATAAAAGCCTCCCTCCCGCATTGATTTGAAACATTAGTCATTCGAGAACCAAAATCATTTTTTTATTTGGCCTAAACCTTTTATGATATTGGTCTCAGACAGTATGATGGAATACAATGCCTGTTACATGCAGTGAGAAAGTTAAT
Source organism: Pictodentalium vernedei (assembly GCA_031216915.1). Lineage (NCBI taxonomy): Eukaryota > Metazoa > Mollusca > Scaphopoda > Dentaliida > Dentaliidae > Pictodentalium > Pictodentalium vernedei. The sequence continues at coordinate 25,731,289 of CM062291.1, read as the reverse complement.
TCAATGGCCGAATGTAAAGCATATGCTCTATGGTAAATGAAATCCACTAAGATGAAATTAGTCTAATAGGGGTTAATGTAAGAAAAGCAAAATTTGATCTGAGCTATCAGGAATTAATCATATCAGTTTTAAGCACTAGTTCCAACCTCAGTGGTACCAGTTTAACTGGAAGAGTGCTGAATTATTTTTGGTCATCAAAATTTGTTCACATGTCTTTGCCTTGTTACAATTTATGGGAGAGTGCCTATAGGCACTCTCCCATAAATCGTAACAAGGGTAATCCATACATATAAAATAATTTCACTTAAAAGATAATATGGAGCACTTCGACTGAATATGTAGCCTTTAAGTTGTGGTACCTACACTTCGGAGTAAAGCCCAAATATGGGCTTCCAGCACTCTACCAGTTATTTATTATGTATTTATTGGTGTTTAAGGTCACATATTTATGCACAATGGCTAATCATGACTGCGACAGTTTTATGGGTGGAGGAAGCCGGAGTACCCGGAGAGAACCACAGAACAACGGCGAGCAACTGTCAGCTCCCTAACATACTGACTCCACACAAGCAGGGTTAGTATTGGTTAAAGACAGTTGCACCATCGACGTGCAGTACACCTTAGTACACAACGTGACCGTGCCCCCATGTGGGCAATGGGGGGTGAAGTGTCTTGCCCAAGGACACAACGCGGTTGTTGCAGGTGGGATTCGAACCGAGGACCTCTCGGCTTGCTGCCTGCACCTCTACCAAATGAGCCACCACGCCCCCACTCTACCAGTTAAATGTTTAAACAAGGTTTTTTGTCAGTTTTAATAAATTAATTTTTTTGTGATTTATCCACTTTTTAACAAACACATGGAACTTAAGAACTGTTCGAGATAGTATCCATGTTTTATCATACTGAAAAGGATATATATATATATCTTCCTCTCGAGACAAGACAGCATCAATTGCAACAAGCTTTTCTCAAGAACTATAAAATGTCTTATTGTAGATTAGTAAAAATGACAACAATATTCCACACAATTGTTTCGTCTAAATCAACTACATATGAAGAGATGCCTACCCCTGGCATTCCCGGCATTGAGCCTGGTTTCATCATACCATACATTCCATCACCCGAACTAGTTGAATCTGCAAAAAAAAATATATATTTCGTCAGTAACATTAAACTGAAATCTTGAAATATGGCCTTCGAACCATCAATGTAATATAATGCTTTCAACTGAACAGGTGAATTTATCATGAAAATTAACTGTCTAAATTACACGAATATGAGAAGTTTGTTTTGGACATCTATTTTAACCCTTTACCTAACGCGGACGATATCAAAATTTATTATTTTAAATATCATTTTTTCAAATTTTTCAAAAAATTTCAACAAAACCATATCATGTGACTCCTCGTTGGAACGAGCTCGACGAGCTCGTTCCAACGAGGGGTCACATGATATGGTTTTGCTGAAATTTTTTGAAAAATATTTTTTCAACTGCTGAATTTGCATATTACGTGGGCGGATGCAGGCGATTCGTTGGGTAAAGGGTTAACTGTCAAGAGAGGATCTAAAAGAATATTCAACAATTTGGAAATTGTGATGGACAAAAGCAAATGTCCAGGTTCGCAAGCAGCAAGCCTGGAAATAAGCTGTCATCTGCATAATGAGGTCCCCAGAGGTTGAATTTGGTGATGCTGCCGTGCAGAGCAGTGCACCATCACTGAATTTACCCTTTGTGAACCTCAATCTGAATCAAGATCTCAGGCCAAACAGAATAAGGAATGCAGAGGGTATATTGGGGGATCTAAGCCCACTGTATGGGATATCATCAGCAAATTTACCCTCTGGGGACCTCCATCTGCAAATGACAGATTGCTTATTTCCAGGCTTGGTTGGCAGTGCTATTGTGCCACGGGTTTTATACACATCCCCATCCTTCCCAAGAGAAAAAATCTAGGAGTTCCAAGGGAGTTTCAAGGATTTTTCAATAACTTTCTGGGACTTTCTCTGTAACGTTCACTTACTTTCCAGCTACAAATTCTTATGCATGTATTCCGAAAGGCCAATACTAGCACCTGAAACTGATGCTTGGGAGGTTCACACTGAGTGTGAGGCAGGTCTGATTTGAGGAGGGCCTCATAAAATCACAATAAGGTGAGTCATCAATGCACTCCTGGCAGTACTTGTTGCACTCAACATTTCCACAGCCGATACCTCAAACCAACTAAAATAAACTAAAATTGCTCACTGGACTAGAAAAAGGAGGGTGATAATGGCCCCTCTTGGATTTTACAAATTATCAGGCGGCCTGTTGGGGGCCGATATTTTGTCAGTTAAAAAATAAATTCAATTACAAAATGTTGGAAATAGGCCCCCAGCACTGACAATGATTTTTCTACAAGAAATATTGTCAAGGTATGCAAAAATTTTTTACTTCAAATTATCCGGTTCAGTTAACTCTTTACCTAACATGAAAAGCAGACAACACTTGCAAAAGAAATTCTTGAATAACTTATTTTTTTTTCCATTTTTTGTCTCAAAAACATAGGTTATGACCCCTCATTGGAACGAGCTCAATGCGCCCGTTCCAATGAGGGGTCATAGCCTATGTTTTTGAGACAAAAAATTAAAAAAACTAGAACTATCACTGAAGGTGATTAATACCCCCACTTTGGGTTCTTAGAGGAATGCACTTCTGATCATGTAGGCGAAGGCCATAAGGAAATGTATACATAAAGATCATTTTTTGTTGTTGAAATTTGTATTTGCATGTGGCCTTCCACGGAACAGCACTGAATACTTAAAGAGCCCACACATATATGGTTTACATTTGGAAAAACACATTTACAATGTGCAACATGTATTCAAAATCGGTTCATTAATGTAGGAGTTGCACACACAAGAATCCCATTTGAAAACCCATAATAAATCCAAGTTAAAGGGAGATAACCTGGTTAAAATTGTCGCAGATCAAAAATTTGGGAATATGCGTATGTTCACTTAGTTGTGATAATGTTTGAAAGGTTTCGTCAAAATTGATTGATAAATGTAGGAGGAGTTGCACGCACAAGAATTTCATGTAGAAACCCATAATAAATCTAAGTTAAAGGGAGATAACCTAGTTAAAATTGCCACAGCTCAAAAATTTTGGAATATGCGCATGTTCACTTAGTAGTGATGATGTCTGTAAACTTTCGTCCAAATTGATTGATAAATGTAGGAGGAGTTGCGCACACAAGAATTTCATGCAGAAACCCATATTAAATCAAAGTTCAAGAGAGATAACCTGGTTAAAATTGTCGCAGATCAAAAAGTTTGGAATATGCACATGTTCACTTACTAGAGATGAAGGTTTCATCAAAATCGGTTCATTAATGTAGGAGGAGTTGCGCACACAAGAATTTGTCCGGGCGGAAAGAAGTACGGACGGACGTACGTACGGACGCACAGGGCGATTCCTATATAGCCCCCACTTCTTCGAAGCGGGGGTATAATAATGAGAATTAATTGGCAATTTTTGTGAATAGCACTGGCCGGTTTTGGCTGTTGGGTAAAGGGTTAACTTGTATTCATGGCATAGCCAACTGAGTCAAGAGTCGACAGTAAGCTGAATCGGTCCATCACAGAAGTCAAGCACTGGTCATTTTTCCATGGTTCCGGTGTTTTTTGTTTTTTTTTGCACAAACATGAGAAAGGCATCTCCCGTTTTTTCCATCAAAACAACAAAATGAATACAGCTTGGCAATGTGCCATTCAGGAAACATTATTCAAGTTGAATTATTCAGGATCCGAGTTTCAAAATGGTGCATGCTTCAAGAAAAGTGGCCAATATTGGTGCAAATTGTGCAAGTCAAATAACTGATAAAAGTGCTCCAGGAATAGTTCAGAATTATTTGAACACGTGCTCACCTTCCTTCAACCAGAAAAAGAAAATAACAGAAACAGACCATGATAACAGTTTGTTTGTTTATTGGGGGTTGAGGTGATGTACAGTGTCTGTATCTTGTCAACAACACAGGTATAAAGTCGTGTCTAGCTAATTATTAATAACTAGTGGATGCAGGTCTGCGGTAAGTACAGTTTTTTATAATGGTGATTCATGTCTGTAAAAGAATAGAACCGGATGAGACATAATTACCTATTTTTTGGAATAATGCAATTTATTTATTTATTGGCCTTTAATGCCACTTTCGACAGCCAGGATCAGCTCATGTTGGACAGTCTTAGAGGTGGAGGAAGCCACAGTGCCTGGAGACAACCACTGAGCAATGGCAAGCAACTGCCAGACTCCCCAACATACTAACTCCACACAAGCAGGGTTAGCATTGGTTGAAAACAAGTGCACCATCGACATGCAATATGCCTTGCTTAGTGCACAATGCCACTGTGCCCCCTCGTGAGCATGTGTGATGAAATGTCTTGTCCGGAGACACAACACAGTTGCCACAGGTGGGATTCGAACCAAGGACCTCTCGGCTTGCAGCCTGCACCTCCACCTACTGAGCCACCACGCTCCCGGGAATAATGCAAAATATCGCAACCAAAAATTTTCATTCAGTTATATTGGACAGAAAAACATCAAACATGTACAAGTGGAGCTTGATGTCGATCGGGCCCATTATTATTTATTGGTGTTTAAGGTCACATATTTCTGCACAATGGTTAATCATGACCATGACAGTTTTACGGGTGGAGGAAGCCGGAGTACCTGGAGAGAACGACCGAGCAACTGTCAGCTCCCCAACATACTAACTCCACACAAGCAGGGTTAGCATTGGTTGAAGACAGGTGCACCATCGGTGTGCAGTACGCCTTAGTACACAGTGTCACCGTGCCCCCACGTGAGCAATGGGGGTGAAGTGTCTTGCCCAAGGACACAACGTGGTTGCCGCAGGTAGGATTCGAACAGAGCACCTCTCGGCTTGCAGCCTGCACCTCTACCAACTGAGCCACCGCGCCCCCGATCAAGCCCATAGAAATTGGAGATCAGACATATCATGACAAACAGAATAACTCAAGTTATAGTAAGATTATGTTGTCCAGTTTACAGGATATGCAGTTTCCCCGAGTCCAATTTTACCTACATAGCTGAGCTTTCCTACCACAGAAAACAAGTATTGCTCTACTTTCTGGGGTTCCACACAAAAATGGTTACAGTGATAAGATTTTACCAAAATAGTCAGTTTTTCAGCCATCAAAAACTCCAAACAAATAGGATATGCCATTAACCCTTTAAACTCAAGAGGTTGCTTATTCAACCCAGGAACATGATGCGTCATAATTTCATTAAGTAGAATGGCTGCTGCGTGAATGTGGGTGGAAGACCAATCAATATTTTCAACGTGCAGCCCCAAGGCTGCACGTTGAAAATATTAATTGGTCTACCCCCAAATAAAGAATATGGACTCTCCCAATCGCTGTTATTGAACTGACATGGTTGATACCAGTTGGGTTCAAAGGGTTAAGCAGGGGTTTGTCAACAACAATCATTCTGATAAAAATCGGTGACATCGACGCCGTAGCTGCGACGGGTGGTGCAATCTCACAAAATTCTAAGTTCATCAAGAGCCGTAACGCCAAGAAAAATATTTGGAACAACATATGCATTGAACAGTGGCTAGACATCAATAAGATACACTTACATGCCAAATATAAAGTCATTCCATCAAGTATTTCAAAAGTTATTGAGTTTTGAAACTCGTTGGTCACAGACAGACCGACAAATTCTAAGTTCATCAAGGGCCATAACTCCAAGAAAAATAATTGGAACACCACATGCATTGAACAGTGGCTGGACATCAATAAGATACACTTACATGCCAAATATAAAGTCATTCCATCAAGTATTTCAAAAGTTATTGAGTTTTGAAACTCGGTCACAGACCGACCGACAAATTCTAAGTTCATCAAGGGCCATAACTCCAAGAAAAATATTTGGAACAACACATGCATTGAACAGTAGCTAGACATCAATAAGATACACTTACATGCCAAATATAAAGTCATTCCATCAAGTATTTCAAAAGTTATTGAGTTTTGAAACTCGTTGGTGACAGACAGACGGACCAACCGACAGACAGACCGACATTGCCACTTATAGAGCTGCTAGTCGCAGCTAAAAATAACAAAGAAATTAAGTAACTAAATAATGAGAGCTCACAGTGTATTGGATAGTGCCAAGAAGGAACTCTTCAATTTCAATGAAAATTATTTTTATAATCAGAAATTTATGTGCAGTTATTTATTTGGTTTTTAGGTCACTTTTAGCACCAATGTCTATATCAGAAAACCAACGTCACCAAAAACTCAAGATGAGCCAATCATTTACAATCATCTTGCATACTACAAATGACTCTAGCACCATCATGAATCCTTTACCCAAGACACACGATCTCAAATTAATGATTTTAATTATTTCTTTTTTAAATTTTACAAAAAATTTCAACAAAACAATATCATGTGACCTGGAAAGAGCTTATTCCAATGAGGGGTCTCGCATGATATGGTTTTGTTGGAATTTTTAAAAAAATATTTTTTGAATTGCTAAATTTTTAAATTACACAGATGCAGCCAATTCGTTAGATAATGGGTTAACCCTAAAGGGCCTATATCTGACTTTACGACCTCAGAACAGGTGCCCTTAACATGCCATCATGAGGAGGTCATGTTGACAATTATAGACAAATTAAGTAGGCAGTGGTTTCTAGTCATGTCTTGAATGCCTGTTATGGCAGCCAAGACTTGACTAGAAATCACTGCTAAGCAACTGGACGTATAGAGGCCGCGGGCTGGTGAGAATTCAGGACACTTGACCACGCCCGTAAGGGTTAAAACAGAAATTGTCCACTGTAAGAGAAAACAAGCACTCCTATACTTCCGACAGTTCCCCTGGAACAATATATGTACTTAACCCTTTGTCCACGATGTCAAAATACACACAATTTCAAGACGCAGATTGTTTCCTGAAATGCAACTAGGAATTTAACTAAATTCAGTCTTGTTTGACGGAGCTCAATGAGCTCCGTCAAACAAAGCTGAATTGGTTAAATTTCAAGTTGCATTATGGGAAAAATTTGCAGGCTGAAATTTTGTTGTTTTGACATCACTGAGCAAAGATTTACGTGATTAACGTGAGTACTGAAAATGAATAATGCATGTAAATATGGGCTTTCAACTGTAACAACAAAGCCCCAATAAGGACATAGAGTACTAAACTGGCTGAATATGTCGTGCAGGCTTTGGTGTACATTAATGCCTTGAAACAGGTCCTTCCATACTCAGTTCCTAGATAGCTCTTTTCTGATAACCTGAGTGGCAGTGATATCCTGTCCAACAGCAGGGACCAACCTTGTGTGAATTTGGCTTGTAAACGTCCGTTCTGGGTCCTGAATCTTGAATATAGGACCCAAGAGTAAAGGTTTCTACTCATGTTCTGGCTTCCAGATTATGCAGCCAAGACATGACTATAAATGAATTGTTATTGTTGTGTAAAACATATTTTTCAATCAATTCAGAAGTTAACTTTCACCATTTTAAGAGCCTAGAAAGTTCATGTTTTTTATCCACACCTTTTACAGTCCACAATCAGGCCTGGCATTCTTAAAAATGCAGGAGGGCTAAAAATCGCTCCTCTCGCATGGCCTATGGGAGCGATTAGATCTCCTCAACTCAACCTTACAAAAGCTAAAAGTGTCAAAATGGAAGTTTTTCTATAGAATTTTCTATTCTGCCTTGTGGGTTTTGTACATTTTATTTGGTGCTTCTAACAAGGTAGTCTCTGTGAGATGGCTACACTGCCCCTCCCACACCTCCGGGCCTCAGCAAGGTCCGGAGGTGTGGGAGGGGCAATGTGGCCATCTTACAGAGACCACTAAGATAGCAGAGATCTGAAAAGATGTGGGTTTCAGGAATAGGCTGTTATGGTAATCATTTTTTTCTAAGGCCAGGAGGGCTAGTTTTTACATTCTTAGTTTTTTTAAGGCAAGCAGTAGGCGAGTGAATAAGTTGCTCTCCTAAAAATGCCAGGCCTGCACAACCTGTTGCTTTGCAGTTGTTTATAGGCAAGTCTTGGCTGCCTATAAAGGCAGTCAAGATTTGCCTAGAAACAACTGCCAAGGCACTTTGAATGTAACGTGCAGGTTTTCCCCAAGACAGTATCTTGGGTCGCCTGTTCTGTTACAGTAAAAAGTGATCAAAATGGCAGTTAGGCTTGAAGGGTTAATATGCCAAAATGAATAGAATTAAATGCATAATTGTATGTTTTACATAGATGAAAACTTCCAACAAGAAGATCATTACCAAAAATATTAGTACAGTCAAGAAGTAACTCTGGCTTTTAGATTTGAAAAGTAGGCTCCAAGACTGGCTCTTTTTTTTAAAGCCAGGATTTCACGAGAAAGCACATTAAAGCAACACGGCTTGATGGCTCTTTGGTCAAACAAGCTGGACGATATTATTCAGGAATTTGCAGGGTGTAATTGAGTCTATTCTTTCATGTTTCCGCAAGTGTTGTGTGTGTGTCATGAAATTTGTGCATGTGTGAAGTCATTACATCACCTTGTTTGCCGGAGAGATGAGGAACTGGAGAATATGCACCTGTTGACCCTACAGATAAGTAGAAAAAAAAGACAAGAAATAATAGATTGAAAACCGGTTTACCTCTCCCCCCGCAATGTAATGTGCATAAGTATTAACAAACCCTCTTCACTCATGTGAATACATATATTAAAATCTGATTCAGGAAACTGATCCTCACTGAATAGAGCCATTAAAACGTAAAAAAAAACATTACTTTGAAATTATTTCCATGCTCACTGATGCGCTATTCACATATTTAACCGCAACACTAAATTACTTTTACGAGTTCTATTGTAGAAGCATTTAATTAGGACATTTAAAAAAAAGAGTCCTATATTTAAACTTGCATGCATTATTTTATTTCATACATATTTTAACCTAGACCTGTTTGTTTTCTCAAAAATATTGGAGAGTACTTGTTAAAATGATCATTCTTAATTAAATCAAGAGAAAAGAAAACTTGGAATGTAACACATTATAACTTGTTTGATATCAGCATGGAATGGAGTATCCCTTTATTTACTTGTTTTTAGGCCTTACAAAGTAGATCTTCTGTTTCTCAGGCCATTTTTTGTAAAATTACATGTGGGCAGGCATTTATTTTATTCTTTATTTTGTAATTAATTCTTTGCCATCAAAAGTTCATTTTCTTGGTTCAAGTTTTAGGCCTTATAATCTACAGAATAGCATGGGTGGTGGTGTATTTCATCCCTTGAGTGCAAGGAGGCTTTGCAATGCTAAAGCACCTTAATGCACTCAATGGACAAATTTATCAATTTTATTAACTAGTATAAAATATCGGACATAAACCATTCAATTTTTTATTTTTTCAAGTTTGCATTGGTTTTAAAAACAGTGCATGCGGATGCCAAAAGGACCATGCAGGAGGGCCTGAGAAACAGATTTTTAACTTTTTTTAGGCCTTACAGTCACTTTACACACAACTGGCTCTATCATTATGGTCACAAACATAAGTTTGGCCGATCATTTACTCCCATGCTGGCCTTTAGAGGACTTTCACCACAAGCAATGGCTACCAGGTCGTGTTTTGCCAGTATTATCTATCTAATGGGGTTTAAGGTCACTTTCAAAATCTATGGCTGTATCTTGACTGCAACATAATTATATGCGGAAGTCTAGTCAATCATAAATACAATGCTGCCCATGTGGAAGTCTAGTCAATCATAAATACCAATGCTGCCCACTGTGGAAGTCTAGTCAATCATAAATACCAATGCTGCCCACTGTTGAAGTCTAGTCAATCATAAATACTAATGCTGCCCACTGTTGAAGTCTAGTCAATCATAAATACTAATGCTGCCCACTGTTGAAGTCTAGTCAATCATAAATACTAATGCTGCCCATATGGAGTCTAGTCAATCATAAATACCAATGCTGCCCATTGTGGAAGTCTAGTCAATCATAAATACTAATGCTGCCCACTGTGGAAGTCTAGTCAATCATAAATACCAATGCTGCCCACTGTTGAAGTCTAGTCAATCATAAATACCAATGCTGCCCATTGTGGAAGTCTAGTCAATCATAAATACTAATGCTGCCCACTGTTGAAGTCTAGTCAATCATAAATACCAATGCTGCCCATTGTGGAATTCTAGTCAATCATAAATACTAATGCTGCCCACTGTTGAAGTCTAGTCAATCATAAATACTAATGCTGCCCACTGTTGAAGTCTAGTCAATCATAAATACCAATGCTGCCCATTGTGGAAGTCTAGTCAATCATAAATACTAATGCTGCCCACTGTGGAAGTCTAGTCAATCATAAATACCAATGCTGCCCACTGTGGAATTCTAGTCAATCATAAATACCAATGCTGCCCACTGTGGAAGTCTAGTCAATCATAAATACCAATGCTGCCCATTGTGGAAGTCTAGTCAATCATAAATACCAATGCTGCCCACTGTGGAAGTCTAGTCAATCATAAATACCAATGCTGCCCACTGTGGAATTCTAGTCAATCATAAATACCAATGCTGCCCATTGTGGAATTCTAGTCAATCATAAATACCAATGCTGCCCACTGTTGAAGTCTAGTCAATCATAAATACCAATGCTGCCCATTGTGGAAGTCTAGTCAATCATAAATACTAATGCTGCCCACTGTGGAAGTCTAGTCAATCATAAATACCAATGCTGCCCACTGTTGAAGTCTAGTCAATCATAAATACCAATGCTGCCCATTGTGGAAGTCTAGTCAATCATAAATACTAATGCTGCCCACTGTGGAAGTCTAGTCAATCATAAATACCAATGCTGCCCACTGTGGAATTCTAGTCAATCATAAATACCAATGCTGCCCATTGTGGAAGTCTAGTCAATCATAAATACCAATGCTGCCCACTGTTGAAGTCTAGTCAATCATAAATACTAATGCTGCCCACTGTTGAAGTCTAGTCAATCATAAATACTAATGCTGCCCACTGTTGAAGTCTAGTCAATCATAAATACTAATGCTGCCCACTGTGGAAGTCTAGTCAATCATAAATACCAATGCTGCCCACTGTGGAATTCTAGTCAATCATAAATACCAATGCTGCCCATTGTGGAAGTCTAGTCAATCATAAATACCAATGCTGCCCACTGTTGAAGTCTAGTCAATCATAAATACTAATGCTGCCCACTGTTGAAGTCTAGTCAATCATAAATACTAATGCTGCCCACTGTGGAAGTCTAGTCAATCATAAATACCAATGCTGCCCACTGTGGAATTCTAGTCAATCATAAATACCAATGCTGCCCATTGTGGGAGTCTAGTCAATCATAAATACCAATGCTGCCCACTGTTGAAGTCTAGTCAATCATAAATACTAATGCTGCCCACTGTTGAAGTCTAGTCAATCATAAATACTAATGCTGCCCACTGTGGAAGTCTAGTCAATCATAAATACCAATGCTGCCCACTGTGGAATTCTAGTCAATCATAAATACCAATGCTGCCCATTGTGGAAGTCTAGTCAATCATAAATACTAATGTTGCCCACTGTTGAAGTCTAGTCAATCATAAATACCAATGCTGCCCACTGTGGAATTCTAGTCAATCATAAATACCAATGCTGCCCATTGTGGAAGTCTAGTCAATCATAAATACCAATGCTGCCCACTGTTGAAGTCTAGTCAATCATAAATACCAATGCTGCCCATTGTGGAAGTCTAGTCAATCATAAATACTAATGCTGCCCACTGTGGAAGTCTAGTCAATCATAAATACCAATGCTGCCCATTGTGGAAGTCTAGTCAATCATAAATACTAATGCTGCCCACTGTGGAAGTCTAGTCAATCATAAATACTAATGCTGCCCACTGTTGAAGTCTAGTCAATCATAAATACCAATGCTGCCCATTGTGGAAGTCTAGTCAATCATAAATACTAATGCTGCCCACTGTGGAAGTCTAGTCAATCATAAATACCAATGCTGCCCATTGTGGAAGTCTAGTCAATCATAAATACTAATGCTGCCCACTGTGGAAGTCTAGTCAATCATAAATACTAATGCTGCCCACTGTGGAAGTCTAGTCAATCATAAATACTAATGCTGCCCACTGTGGAAGTCTAGTCAATCATAAATACCAATGCTGCCCACTGTGGAATTCTAGTCAATCATAAATACCAATGCTGCCCATTGTGGAAGTCTAGTCAATCATAAATACCAATGCTGCCCACTGTTGAAGTCTAGTCAATCATAAATACCAATGCTGCCCATTGTGGAAGTCTAGTCAATCATAAATACTAATGCTGCCCACTGTGGAAGTCTAGTCAATCATAAATACTAATGCTGCCCATGCGGAAGTCTAGTCAATCATAAATACCAATGCTGCCCACTGTGGAATTCTAGTCAATCATAAATACCAATGCTGCCCATTGTGGAAGTCTAGTCAATCATAAATACTAATGCTGCCCACTGTTGAAGTCTAGTCAATCATAAATACCAATGCTGCCCACTGTGGAATTCTAGTCAATCATAAATACCAATGCTGCCCATTGTGGAAGTCTAGTCAATCATAAATACTAATGCTGCCCACTGTGGAAGTCTAGTCAATCATAAATACCAATGCTGCCCACTGTGGAAGTCTAGTCAATCATAAATACCAATGCTGCCCATTGTGGAATTCTAGTCAATCATAAATACCAATGCTGCCCATTGTGGAAGTCTAGTCAATCATAAATACCAATGCTGCCCACTGTGGAAGTCTAGTCAATCATAAATACCAATGCTGCCCATTGTGGAAGTCTAGTCAATCATAAATACTAATGCTGCCCACTGTGGAATTCTAGTCAATCATAAATACCAATGCTGCCCATTGTGGAAGTCTAGTCAATCATAAATACCAATGCTGCCCACTGTTGAAGTCTAGTCAATCATAAATACTAATGCTACCCATTGTGGAAGTCTAGTCAATCATAAATACCAATGCTGCCCATTGTGGAAGTCTAGTCAATCATAAATACCAATGCTGCCCACTGTTGAAGTCTAGTCAATCATAAATACTAATGCTGCCCACTGTTGAAGTCTAGTCAATCATAAATACCAATGCTGCCCATTGTGGAATTCTAGTCAATCATAAATACCAATGCTGCCCACTGTTGAAGTCTAGTCAATCATAAATACTAATGCTGCCCACTGTTGAAGTCTAGTCAATCATAAATACCAATGCTGCCCATTGTGGAATTCTAGTCAATCATAAATACCAATGCTGCCCATTGTGGAATTCTAGTCAATCATAAATACCAATGCTGCCCACTGTTGAAGTCTAGTCAATCATAAATACTAATGCTGCCCACTGTTGAAGTCTAGTCAATCATAAATACTAATGCTGCCCACTGTTGAAGTCTAGTCAATCATAAATACCAATGCTGCCCATTGTGGAATTCTAGTCAATCATAAATACCAATGCTGCCCATTGTGGAATTCTAGTCAATCATAAATACCAATGCTGCCCACTGTTGAAGTCTAGTCAATCATAAATACTAATGCTGCCCACTGTTGAAGTCTAGTCAATCATAAATACTAATGCTGCCCACTGTGGAAGTCTAGTCAATCATAAATACCAATGCTGCCCATTGTGGAATTCTAGTCAATCATAAATACCAATGCTGCCCATTGTGGAATTCTAGTCAATCATAAATACCAATGCTGCCCATTGTGGAAGTCTAGTCAATCATAAATACCAATGCTGCCCATTGTGGAAGTCTAGTCAATCATAAATACCAATGCTGCCCACTGTTGAAGTCTAGTCAATCATAAATACTAATGCTGCCCACTGTTGAAGTCTAGTCAATCATAAATACCAATGCTGCCCATTGTGGAAGTCTAGTCAATCATAAATACCAATGCTGCCCATTGTGGAAGTCTAGTCAATCATAAATACCAATGCTGCCCACTGTGGAAGTCTAGTCAATCATAAATACCAATGCTGCCCATTGTGGAATTCTAGTCAATCATAAATACCAATGCTGCCCACTGTTGAAGTCTAGTCAATCATAAATACTAATGCTGCCCACTGTTGAAGTCTAGTCAATCATAAATACCAATGCTGCCCATTGTGGAATTCTAGTCAATCATAAATACCAATGCTGCCCATTGTGGAATTCTAGTCAATCATAAATACTAATGCTGCCCACTGTTGAAGTCTAGTCAATCATAAATACTAATGCTGTCCACTGTTGAAGTCTAGTCAATCATAAATACCAATGCTGCCCATTGTGGAATTCTAGTCAATCATAAATACCAATGCTGCCCACTGTTGAAGTCTAGTCAATCATAAATACTAATGCTGCCCACTGTTGAAGTCTAGTCAATCATAAATACCAATGCTGCCCATTGTGGAATTCTAGTCAATCATAAATACCAATGCTGCCCATTGTGGAAGTCTAGTCAATCATAAATACCAATGCTGCCCACTGTGGAAGTCTAGTCAATCATAAATACCAATGCTGCCCATTGTGGAAGTCTAGTCAATCATAAATACTAATGCTGCCCACTGTGGAATTCTAGTCAATCATAAATACCAATGCTGCCCATTGTGGAAGTCTAGTCAATCATAAATACCAATGCTGCCCATTTTTGAGGACTTCACCCTAAGACACTGGGGCTTACTTTATACTGAAAACAAGAACTTGTTTAGGATCACAGTACACAAGCACTGCTCCCTTTTCCTGGGTTCCTGTGGTGGAACTCAATGGACACATGTAATCAGCGCTTAACCCAAAGATCACTATTTAAATTTCATTATTTTTTTAAAAATTTTCACCTCCAAAACATAGCTTGTGAATTACCATGACAAGATTTATGAAGCTTGTTCCAATGAAGGGTCATAAGCCATGTTTCAAGAAAAAATATTTTCACATGATCTAATTATTGTGTTAGGCAAAGGGTGACTGGGGCCTGGTAGCAGTTTTCAGCACATTCTCGGAGTTTAGAATGGTAAATAAACAAATATAATTCCTGGTTAAAAGTTTCACATTCACCCATTTTTCATTAACAGGGGTTTATTGTTCACACGATTGGATTCAAAATTGCAACCAAGGTATGAATGCAAGGGAATCCAATTACTCAAATGCAATTTACCCACGTTAGTGGTCTTGTACACAGTTCTATTCTTAGGAAAAGAACTGTAGACAAGCCTGGTCCACTTTCTCCGATTCTTAACTCCTTGCATGCTGCTGGCAGATATTCCTGCCCAGCACAGGGTTTCTCTTGTAACTGAAATAAGTATAATTTGGGCACATTTAACTCTTTACCCAACGCAGACGATATCAAAATTTATTATTTTAAATATCATTTTTTAATTTTTTTCAAAAAATTTCAACAAAACCATATCATGTGACCCCTCGTTGGAACGGGCTCCACGAGCTCGTTCCAACAAGGGGTCACATGATATGGTTTTGTTGAAATTTGGGGGAAAAATACTATTTTTCAACTGGTGAATTTGCATATTACGCGGGCGGATGTGGGCGATTCATTAGGTAAAGGGTTAAGCATATTTTTCCCCCTGTAAACTGAATGGATTTTTTCATCAATGATTTCTTGAGTTATATTTAGATTAATTTTCCATCAAATCTAGCCATGGCTGATTCACAGCAGCCATGGCTAGATCTGATGAAAAATATCTTGAAAATGCTTAGTGGGTTTTGGAAAATTTAAATTAGAATTCAACCTGTTCTTCTGAACTACTGGTTATTACCTCATCACCTACGGCAATTTGTAAAGCTTCGGCCATTACATGCAGTGAAGCCTCAAAATGCATGATTATTATTTTTGAGGTGATATCGGTTACCCTTCGAGGCCTGGGAATTTTTCGTACATTTTTGTTACGCTACAGCATATTATTTTCTGTGACTTTGCAGTTGTGTTTAGACAAGACTTGGCTGTCTATATAGACAACTAAGATTTCTCCAGAAACAACTGCCAATTTACTTAGAATATTATTTTTATTTATTTATTTATTGGTGTTTTTAAGGTCACATATTTCTGCACAATGGCTAATCATGACCATGACAGTTTTACGGGTGGAGGAAGCCGGAGTACCCAGAGAGAACCACTGAGCAATGGCGAGCAACTGTCAGCTCCCCAACATAATAACTCCACACAAGCAGGGTGAGCATTGGTTGAAGACAAGTGCACCATCGACGTGCAATACGCTTTAGTACACATCACCACCGTGCCCCCACGAGGGCAATGGGGGTGAAGTGTCTTGCCCAGGGACACAATGTGGTTGCCGCAGGTGAGATTCGAACCGAGGACCTCTCGGCTTGCAGCCTGCACCTCTACCTACTGAGCCACCGCGCCCCACTTAGAATATACATTGCAAGTAAACAAAAAGTTTGCACATTGTGGCAACTGTTTTAAGGTTGTAAAAACTAACCTGAGCCAGAAATAGGCCTTTTAACTATTAACCTGTTGAGAATTTTAAAGTATTTTTCAGTAAATCTGGTCCTGGCTGCTGTAAAGCATCGGTGACTTGATTTGATGAAAAATTCCTAAAAAGTTGACTCCAGAACTTATACACTTTGCTGGTGCTATTTTTGTTGAATGTGCTCAAATTTGACTTATTATAGTGGCAAAAGACTTCCTGTCCTGGGCAAGAATATTAGCCAGCAGCATGCAAAAGGAGTAATTTATTTATTTACTTATTTGCGTTTGCGGTCACATATTTCTGCACAATAGCTAAGCGTAACCACAACATGGAGATAAAGTCAAGTTTAGTAAATCGTTTATACCCATGTTGACCATTTTAGAGGACTTCCACCCCAAGCATTGGTAACTGGGTCCTATTTTACAAGTAAAACAGAGCTTGTTTACCACAGAAAACAAGCAGTTTCGCTTCCCATGGTTCCCACGGGAGTGCAAGGAATTAACGGGTTGAGGGCTAGATTATTTTTGGCAGTCTGAATTTGTTAATCAAAATTTGTTTTATTACAAATTATTGAAGAGTGCCTACAGGCACTCTTCTATAATTTATGATATAACAAGTTTATATAAATAAAACATTATTTGTGTTTGACTGAATATGAAACATGAGCAAGGAAAATGTTGGCTTTTTCTCTGGTGCTTTCATTTTTTGAAAGCCCTGATAGTGGCTTCAAGCACTCAACTAGTTATTGGTTGGTTAAAGATGAAATGTTGTCACATATTTTAGACCATTCATTGAAAATCACCCTCAAAGGTTACTATGGATAAGTGACAATGCAAATTAGGTGCAATCTGTTCTGTTAGGCCTTTATCCAATGCCAGATACCACCACCCCCATGCACTGCATTTTACCTGCCATCTAACAAATTCCTCCTTCCAAAATATAACACTAAAGTTTAGCTGGTCATGTTGGTTGTACTCTCCTCATCCATAACTTGAAAGCTTGTGAGTCAAACTGGAGTGGGAGAGGGGTAGTTTAAGGGCTTGGTTTATCAATAAGTCTATGATACTATAATGCCTATATATCTTACCTTGAGGACTGGGCATGATAGGTGTTCCTGGTCCAGGACCACACGATGATGGGGGACCCTGAAAAAAATTGAAATTCGTCACTTTAGGAATATCAAAAGATGTGCATCATAATAAATGTAGCTTCTGAAAAACAGTCTCTGACAGTAAAAAGTTAGTTTCTAACTTAACCCTTTACCCAACAAATCGGCCACATCCGCCCGCGTAATACGCAAATTCAGCAGTTGAAAATATTATTTTTCAAAAAATTTCAACAAAACCATATCATGTGACCCCTTGTTGGAACGAGCTCAATGAGCTCGTTCCAATGAAGGGTCACATGATATGGTTTTGTTGAAATTTTTTGAAAAATTACAAAAAAAGATATTTAAAATAATAAATTTTGATATCGTCTGCGCTGGGTAAAGGATTAAAGCTTGTAAAATGAATGGCAACAAACTCATGTGATTTGACATTAACAACATTTGACAACACCTGGGCATGAATTATCATAAAAAAACACACCCATCATCACATAACAACACTGGTTTAGGAAAAGATTTTTTTATTGGAGATAAAATACTTTTATTTATTGATGTTAAGGTCACTTTCAGCATCTATGGCTCCATATGATCACTGCAACATGGACATGAAGTTAGAGATAGGCGGTATTGAAATTTTGAGTTCGGTATCGGTTTCGGTATTTTAGGGGAGTATACCTCGGTATCGGTTCGGTATATGACTTGACTGAGATTTGCTGGTAGTACCAAACAATTCACATCAGGAAAAACAATTGTTGTAGTATCATTCTACCAGAATGCTATAAATGACACTGGCAATGAGCTCAACAGTGGAAGTCTTTTAAGACCACAAATCATATCTGCAGTAATTTTGTGACTCAACACACCTTAATGTTTAAATACCAATTTCTGGCTTCGGCGATCTCAAGGCATGTTTCCCGACTATGCCCTCTTTTGGAGGTCCTGCTGACAATAGACAAAACACCTGAGCAGTCATTTCTTGTCAGGTCTGGGCTGCCTTAACAATTGACAAGAAATCACTGCTAAGCAATTGGACATGTACAGGTTGTAATCTAGTGGGAATTCAGGACAGTTACCCAATCCATTGAGGGCTAACAAAATTTTTAAAAAAATCAGTCACTTCTTTCATTAAAATGAATCTTTCAACGGTCATCAAGCTCCAAAAGGGACATACAAATAGAGAATGTAGAAAAATTTGAAAATTCTGACGGTTTCGGTACTCAACGATTGGTTCAGTTCGGTTTATTGGTATCCCCATGATTCCGGTATCGGTTCGGTTTTTTGGTATATTTCCATCTCTATATAAGTCAAGTCGCCTGTACCTTTTCTGCCTATTTTTGAGCACTTCCATCATGTGAACTGGTTACCAGAGCTATTTTAGCAGTAAAAATAGAACTTGTTCACCACTGTTAACCCTTTACCCAACGTAACGGCCAAAACCGGCCAGTGCTATTCTCAAAAATAGTCAATTTTCATTATTTTTTGACCACTCATTGGAACAAGCTCGTGGAACTCGTTCCAATGAGGGGTGGTCATAACCTATGTTTTTGAGACAAAAAATGAAAAACTTAGTTGTGTAAGAATGTTTTTGCGTGTGTCGTCTGCTTTTCATGTTAGGTAAAGGGTTAAGAAAATATGAACTAAGCCATAGGTAAAAGTATAATGAATTAAACGTTACAGAAATCAGATAATCAAGGTTGAAATTATCACATAATCATTAAATTTCCAATGAAATGATAAAAAGGCCAAAGGCACTATCAATTTCCAACAAATATCAATAGTTTTCAAATTTTTCCAAGACATGTTAATACAAAGCTGCACGCCAAATTTTATTGAAATCAGATGATTTTTTTTCCAAGTTATCACATGAACATGAAAAATTGAAATTAAATGCTCAGGTTATCTCAAGAATACAGGAAAGTGACATAATACCTGTTAATTGAATATTTCTGTTTAATGAACAAAATCAACACGGTTCCACCCTGAAACAACCATCTGAACCCAAAGCCATAAAACCCACAATAGTACTCAACAGAACAGTATTTATAACCTTTGTAATCAGGAAAGGCGACAGAAGAGGGCATGCCAAATGTGTATCTTAAGAGTAACGGACACACTGGAACATTTCATTTTAGAATGTCTCAAATATTTGCCAAGGAGAACAAGGCTCATAAAGAAACTAAGGAACTAACAGAAAAATGGGTTGAAAACATGAAGAATAAGTGGATGGGGAATGACATGAGTGAAAGGGTAAATTTTAAAGTTTGGGAGATAGTGAAAGCACCAATGGGAAGGAATTGTGAAAAAGTTTTTGACTGAATGCTGGGAGATTAGGCAGGAGAGTGGTGGAGAAATAACCTGGCTGGGGACTAGGTTGATGTAGGCCTCCTTGTTTGAGGACTGCAACAAATCAGGGCAAGATCAAAGAATTATTATTAACCTGTGAATACAATTGCAAGTTACTGAAGTGAATTGTGAACATTTCAAAAGCCATTGTAATTTACCTATGACGACTTTTTTATAATGCTGGTGATTGATTCCAACCATTTGTAGTCAAAGATAGCAACTACTACAGTTCTGGAAAATACAATTATCAAAGGTTTTTATAGTATTGGCCCCTGGTATTAACCCTCTGCACTCTGATGTCAAAATGGCAAAGTTTTCAACAGAAAATATTTCCCATAATGCAGTTTGATATTTAACCAAATATACCTTGTTTGACAGAGCTCTGAGAGCTCTGTCAAACAAGATATAATTGATTGAATTCATAGTTGAAGAAGAGGAAAACAGAGTGATGGGAGAAAATTCATTTGCACTACCAGAGTGCTAAGAGTTAATCGACAAAACAAAACAGACAATCAGATACATGTATTTCAACAAACAAAATAATCAATTTTGTGCTTATTAAGGTTGAACTGTTTACTTACATTATAACTGCCCGGTGACCCTGATGAATAATTTAACTGAAAAATAAAAAGAAACAAACTTATAAATAAGACAGGCAATGGAATAAGAGCAATAAAGAGACTTTCCAGCCAAAGCCGGTGAGCGCTATTTGCTACAAGTCAAGAGCAATACCGGGTCTGGGCCTGCGTCGCTGCATGCAACAGATCTGAAAATTAGGTACACGATACTACTCATCATTATGAAGCAGCAGACCAAATATAAAATCATTCCCTTTCATAGAAGCCAAGAAAACTTTGATGGAAGAAGTGTTTCAGATAGACTGACGGACGGACGGAGTCGAGCGGTTATTAGACCTGCTCTGCCGCTGGCGACGTAGGTAAAAATCACCATTCAATTTTCATTATTTTTTTCATTTTTTGTCTCAAAAACATAGCTTAAGAACCCTCAATAAAATGAGCTCAATGATTATCGAAAATATTTCGGAAAGATAGAAAAAGTTCCCCATTTTGAAGATATAGAAATTTTCATTTTCATGGTATCAATCAAAATGGCGGCTTTCAAAGCATCACTTCAAGGTGAATAAGAGTCAAATTATCACTGGAAATGATCAATTTGTTCTAAAAATGTTTAATGAAAAGAAAATCTAGTGTTTTTCCGATCATTTTCAGCAATAATTCAACACATATTCAACTTGGATTGATGCACGAAACCAGCCAGCTGAATCAGATCGCAAGCCAATACCTGTTTCAAGTATTGATCAAATCACTTCCGCGTTTCAATGCATGTGGTTTACTTTCATGCATCGATTCAAGGTTGAAACGAGAGGAATTACTGATAGAAATTATCAGATTCTTATAAAAAACCTATAATAAAAAGACAATCTAGCGTTTCTGAGTGGATACCGACAATTATCTCACTAGTGACAGAGACAAATGGTTATTTTTTCCTGCGCTTAAAAATAAACATTTGTCTCAATTACTCATGAGATAATTTTTGGTATCCACTCAAAAACATTAGATATGGCCACACAAAGTAGATCTTCGGTTTCTCAGGCCATTATTTGTAAAATTGCATGCGGGCAAGCGATTTTTTATTGTATTTTTTTTTCTGTAATTATTTCTTGGCCATCAAAGTTCATGTTCTTGGTTTATGTTTTAGGCCTCAGACTCTATGGAACAGCATGGGTGATGGTGTATTTCGTCCCTTGAGAGCAAGAAGGCTTTGCAATGCTAAAGCATTGCAAAGCCTTCTTGCACTCAAGGTACAAATTTATCAATTTTTTAACTTGGGCAAAAGATCAGACATAAACCATTTAATTTTTATTTTTTTAAGTTTACATTGGTCATAAAAAGAAAGCATGCGGCAGCCAAAAGGACCATGCGAGAGGGCCTGAGAAACAATTTTTTTAATTTTTTTAGGCCTATCCTCTATTTATTTATAGCAACAATCTGCCCTCTATAAGGTGGTGGCGAGGAGAAATGTTTCTTTTTGTGATCATTGAGTGTTCCAGCAATCCAGTTGTACAGGTATCAGTGACTCTTATTCTAAAACAATTTTGACACATTTGTTAATGCTGTGCCGGATATAGTTGTGAACTAAATTTGCAGCATCGGTAAAGAGATCTTGTGGGGAATGGTTAAACATTCATCAGATGGTTTGAGTTTTAAATGATTCATGAATGGTTGAATCGAATTGGTATATAATTATTCTGAAAAAAAAAATGAAGTGTTTTTGCATTGATACCAATGATTTTCTCATTCGTGAGAAAAAGACATGACATATTTTCACTCATGGCAGAGTTGCTCATCAAAATATAAATTTCTTGTACCCACTTAAATATATCATTGGTGTTCATGTGAAAACACTATATATCTTCAATAGGCTGAATTACACTTTTTGGTTGTTTAGTTTAAACAATATTTATTATTTATTTATTTATTGGGGTTTAAGGTCACATATTTTTGCACAATGGCTAATCATGACCACAACATGAGTATCAACTCAAGACCAGAGGTGAGCATTAATACGCCATGTTGCCAATTTTAGAGAGGGTTTGCACCTCCCAAGCATTGGTGACTGGGTCCTATTTTACCAGTAAAACAGAGCCTGTTTACCACAGTGAACAGGCACTGCTTCACTTCTCGGGATTCCCACGGGGTACAATATTTATTGAAAAAAGACAAGTTACAGTTAAAACCAGAAATCCTGTCACAAACTGTGCGCTTATCTAGACTTAATTGCACATAGGAATTGTGTGCAGTTGCCATATCGAATGGCATCCAAAGCACGGTAGGCTCTTCTGGTTAGTCATAGCAAACACAGGTAATGTGTCTGCCAATGGACCTCCGGGTAACCCGGAGATCCATTGGCTGAAACATTGCTTGTGCACAGGCCATATGTACAGAATTTGATTGCCTTATTATGGTCATAACGCTTAGATTAAAGTGCAGATCAACATGCTATTTGTGTGCATTTCATGACAGGACTTCTAGTTTTAACTGTACCTGTATACATGCAAACAAGTGTAAATGGATTGAATGTTTTGTACATAACTTTCAGTTAATACAATTAACACATAACATATCAAACTAACTTGTTGTAGTAGGGGATTCGGAAGAAAGCTGAACGCTTATGTGAACCATCTCTTTGTTTGTTTCATTGGGGTTTAAAAGCATTCAACTGAAGCCTCATAATAGCATGACTATAGAGTCAAAATTTACACATTAATCTTAACCTTTTACCCAACGCAGACGATATCAAAATTTATTATTTTAAATATCATTTTTTCAAATTTTTCAACAAAACCATATCATGTGATCCTCTTTGGAACGAGCTCATTCCAACGAGGGGTCACATGATATGGTTTTGTTGAAATTTTTTGAAAAACAATATTTTTTCCACTGCTGAATTTGCATATTATGCAGGCGGATGTGGGCGATTCGTTGGGTAAAGGGTTAATGCTCGACACTTTGGAGGAAACAAACATCCAAAGTACTGATCAATAGGTTCTGTAAGTGTCTCAAATAAATCAACTGATATACAACTGCAGTTTGAAATTATTAAATTTTATTCATCTACCGTAACTAATTCTGTACTAATTCTTTAAGACCATTCAATATTGAATAACAAGAGTTATTGACAATAGAAACTTCTTCAAAAAAATTTTTTTTGTCAAACAAATAAGTGTGAAATATGAAAAACTTTGTGCAATATTGGGAAAAAAATGCACTTACTGATGATGATGTTGGTGGCCACGGCCGATTCCCTTGACCTCCAGGCCTGAAATAAGAAAAGATTCCATATAATATTGGAAGGTTATGTTTCAACTACAAGTACTACAAAAGATGTTGCAGAACACACACAAGAATTTTTGGATGCAGTTTTCTCCCCTTACACATACAATATGGGTACTGATAAATGAAGATGCCTGTCAGAACATGTAATGACAAGAGCATGATTTGCAGTTAATTACACCTGTATAGTGCCCAGTGTTGACTGGTCCAGTTGCCCCACCAAGTCTGGAAATAAGCAGCCTGTCATCTGCAGAATGAGGTTCACAGAGGGTAAATTCAGTAATGCTACCCTGCTGTGCAGGGTAGCATTACCAATTTACCTTCTGCGAAGCTCAATCTGAATCATTGTCTCAGGCCTAAACAGAAAGAAATACCCAGAGTATAAACTTTGGGATTTTAGCCCACTGTATGGGATGGATCAGCAAATTCACCCTCTGGGTACCTCATTCTACAAATGAGATTGCTTATTTCCAGGCTTGTCACCCATCAACAAAGCAGGGGCAACCATAGAACTCCCACAAATCAAATGGAAACTCTTTGTACAATAAATCGAATCATAAAACTCCAGCAAGAAATTGATAAAATCCAAAGCTATTCAAGGCAGTTTCTTGATATTTTCCTTAAAGGTCGAAATTAAAAAATTAAAGAATTTCCAATGCCACCCCTTCACTAGTCATAATAAAAGTGTCTATGACACTACAGCTGAACTTGACCAAGAAGGTACTGAACTAAATAGAATGCTAGCGACTCGCTGGCAGGATTTGTACAGAGGGGCAGGGAGTATTTGAGGTTTGCTTGACACCTGTTTTGACCAAGCTGTACTGTTAATTGGACCGGATATTCTTTTGTGTATACATACACAAAGCAGGTGTCATCGCGCATTGATCTGTGATTAGTACGTCCTAATTTCTCTCACTCCTTTGTCTTAATTTTTCCGGACATTCTATTAGTCATTGGTGCGGATGATTAATGAGTAATTAGTACATTGATAATACCGTCGCACGTGTAGCTCAGCTTCATTCTTCGGAATACCTGCTATTTACGAGTCTCACCCACCTCCTCCCCGTCACATCGCCACCCAGTTCCCTTTTACGCTTAGTTATCAGGTAGAGGCGTCTGCCTCGCAGCTCGCCCCTGTTCGAGTGTTTACACGTTGTTGGGGGGTTAGGAGGTCGCCTGGCGTTCTTACCCGCACCTGGATATCATGTTATAGGAGACTGCTTTGCAGCTTCTATTGTTCTTTGAACGTTTTAGATGTTAAAGGGTTTGGCGTTTTGTTTTAGGCGTTTTATTTTTTGGCGTTTTGTTTTATCCGCTCCTGGATAGGCGTTTTGTTTTATCCGCACCTGGATATCATGTTGAAGGAGGCTGCTTAGCAGCTTTTATTGTTCTTGGAACCTTTTTTATGTTAAATGGTTTAATAATTTGATTCATATTCTTGGCTACTCCGCATTAATTACCTGATGTCAATAAAATGGGCGGGTAGCCCTACTCAAACAAATTTATTCTTTAGTTTAATGAGTTTCCCCTGTGCCTATCTGTACAAATAGAAAGTTCCAGTAATGCCAAGTCATTCACTCAAGAAAAGACATCACACCAAAGCTACCTATAGAATCTGAAAAAAGATTGGTGAGGGACACAGCCTGTGGGGAGTGCTGATGGAATTGTTGACAATTTATATGATAAATCAAGGTGACCACTGCCTGCCATGTTTTTCAGCGAAATTTAGAAAAATCGGATAGCTCACAACTAGACATCACACCAAAGCTGCATATAAAATTTATATGTTAAGTGGTAGAGTGCTGAATTATTTTTAGTCATCAAAATTTGTTCACAAGTCTTTGCCATATTACAATTTATGGGAGAGTGCCTTTGGGCACGCTCCCATAAATTTTAACAAGGAAAATCCATACAGACTAAATAATTTAGATTCAAAGATAATATGAAGGATATCCACATAGTTTGAAGCCTTTGTGTTACAGTGCCTGCACCTTAGAGTAAAGCACAAATATGGGCTTCCAGCACTCTACCAGTTAAATCCAAGATGGCCACTGGCGGCCTTATTTTTCAACAAAATTCAATAACCGAAGGGTCTGAGTTAGGACTATGCCGTCACTAACTATGGCTTATAAAGGATAAAGTTATAGCAGGCTTTGTCATCTCATCGGGAATAATGCCAAGGCTTTCCAAGGCATCCTTGTCCATTTTCCAGGATTTCAAGGTCTTAGTCAAATTCAAGGCCATTCCTTGAACCCTGCTCAGTTTCTGTTACTCTTATAGGTCAATGTAATTTTGTAGTCTTTCTACTATAACACACCTTATGTGTCTCGCAGCATAGCATTTAGAAGCCTCAAACAAGGTAATTTGACCATACTGTCAACAGAATCTTGATTGTATGTTAAACTACCTGTTCTGAGAACACAAGGCTTGTCAACATTTATTTTTTTTCATTTTTTGCCTCAAAAACATAGCATATGATCCCTCACTGAAACAAACTCATTCCACTGAGGGGGTCGTAAGCTATGTTTTTTTAGGCAAAAAATAAAGTTTTTAAGTTATTCAAAAAATATTTTTGCAGGGTTCTCTACCAGGCCTGTCGATTTGAGGTGAACGGCCGTTTGGGTCGCGCAGAGGTTACCTAAAATGCAAAACACCCAAACGAAAAACGAAATTGTTACCGGGTCACGCAAAAAGTTTTGCCAAGCTGAATGATCTAGTACGAATGAATGGTGGAATGATGTTGATCATCAACCAATCACCAGCTGAACAGGTGTTTGTATCTGCCTGAAGTATAGCTGCTCTGTTGGCCAATTATTGGCCAACAGAGCAGCTATACTTCAGACAGATGCAAACACCTATGCTGATGATTGGTTGATGCTCAACATCATTGCAAATTGTTGATCATCTTAAGATGTAGCATAGGTACAAAATCAAGAAATGGCAATAATTTGATGTCCCTGCCAGAAATAGTGGTTAAGGATGCCATACTCTTCTATACATATTAGCCCATTCCAAGATTAGGCTATAATTGCAACTAATTTGTATCTGAATTGCTGCAACACAGCATCATTGTTGTTCCTAAGGGTTCATCTCTATTCATCAGGATATTGCCCATAGGAGCAAGAACTTGGCTTTGAGACATCAGTTCGCATATATAATTAGGTTACCTAATGGGTTACCTGAATCGAGTACAGAGGAACGAATGATAAAGTTACCAAAGCTCAGACCAGGTGAACGACAAATGAGTTACACACAATTCTGAAAATAGCAGGCCTGCTCTACTATTTGGGTTGGGTAAAGGGTTAAAGAAAAGTAAAAAGTTTCCCCCAATGATAGTGAAATATTATTTCAATGTTATGCATAAAACTATTTAAGTTCCATAAAGTAGATCTTCTGTTTCTCAGGCCATTTTTAAAAAAAAATGCATGTGAGAGGGCATTTTTTTATTTTATTTTTCATTTTTGGAATTATTTCTTTGTCACCAAAAGTTCATATTCTTGGTTTGTTTTACGTTTTAGGCCTCATAATCTATAGAATAGCATGGGTGGTGGCATATTATGTTCCTTGAGTATTAAAGCATTGCAATGCCTTGTTGCACTCAAGGGACAAATGTACTAATTTTATTAACTTGGGTAACATATCAGACATAAACCATTTAATTTTATTTTTTTTTAAGTTTGCATTAGTTATAAAAAGAGACCACGTGACAGCCAAAAGGACCATGCAGGAGGGCCTGAGAAACAGATTAACTTTGTTTAGGCCTTAGATTAACTTGATGACTTACATTGACATAGGTACTCCTGGACTAGGTCCCATACCATTTGGAGGAGGCCCCCTCATACCTCCGCCATAATTTTGTAAACTGTCGTACATCTGAAGAATAAAAAATCAAAATAACGATGAATAACAACAAAATACCAATTACATAATCAATTCGTCACACAAAACATACAAAATCTGACCAAAAACAAAAATCAAAATATAGTTTTTAACGACTTCTTGTGACTTTTTCAAGAAAATCCAATTTACAGCTCTTTGGCTGGAACTTCCGTTTTGAAGTTCAAGCACCATCATGGATGGACTTTGTTCTGAGCTAAACAGCTTGAACTTAGAATTGCATCAGGATGCTGGTTTATTGGAGTTTAGGGTCACTAAAATCATCTTTAGCTGCAGCTGAAACACGAGTGTGAAGTCATGTTTATTCAGACCTTTACAATTATATTGCAAACTTTAGAGAATTGACACACCAGGTGTTTATCACTATCTTACTATTCTACTATAGTAAACAAGCACCATGCTACCTTCAACAGTCAGAGGAAGAAGAAATAGGACTTTGATAGACATGTACACCGTCCAAATAGTTTTTTATTGAAGCTTTAATTCTCTGCACACTGAAGTCAAAACACCAAAATTCCAAGCAGTCAATTTTTCTCATAATCAAACCGTGAATTTAGCCGATTCTTGTTTGAAAATTCTCAGTGCGCAGAGGGTTAAGGAAACTATCAGTAATACCAGTATTACAGTGGAACCCTGTTAATTGAATAGCCACTTTGCCAATGAAAATTATTCAATTAAAAGGAGTATTCAATTAACAGAGATTGTGTCACGTTCCTGTATTCTTGAGATAAAGTTAGCATTTATTCTATCATATCTTGTTTGACAGAGCTCCATGAGCTCTGTCAAACAAGATATGATAGATTAAATACCAGTGGTGAATGTACTGAGGTCAAATAGGCCTATGTACAAAGGAAAACTGGGGAGTGTCAGGGTAATGTCTCGACAGGTTATAAGATTTTTTATTCAATTAACAGGAGTAAACTCTATAACCTATATTCAATTAGCAGGTAAAATTTGTACTGGAGGTATGGTGAATGTTTTGTGTTGGGAAATTATATTCAATTAACATGGTATATTCAATTAACATGGTTACCCAATTAAGTGGGCTCCACTGTATTGGTAGTTAAGCGATCAACTCTTGTTTGAAAGAGCTCAATGAGCACAGTCAAACAAGACTGAGTCGGTTAAATTCCTACTTATGGGAAAAATGTGCAGCTTGATATTATATACCAAACTCAGTGTGTTGAGAGTGAAGTTTATTCATTTATTGGTGTTTAAGGTCACACACTTCTGCACAATGGCTAATCGTGACAACAACATGGAGATAAAGTCAAGTCCAGTCAATCATTTATACCCATGTTGCTCATTTCAGAGGACTTGCATCCCAAGCATTGGTGACTTAGTCCTATTTTACCAGCAAAACATTGTTTACCTCAGTAAAAAAAACACTGTTTCACTTCCTGGGGTTTCCAAGATGGATGGCATCAATTAACTTTCTTAAAATAATAATCTTTTGATCAAGCCAGAAATTAAGCAGACTGTCATCTGCAAAATGAGGTCCCCAGAAGGTGAATTTAGTGATGGTACCCTGCACAGCAGGGTAGCATCACTAAATTTACCCTCTGTGAACCTCAATCTGAATCAGGGCATCAAAACTAAACAGAAAGAGGAACCCAGAGGATATATTAGCCCACTGTATGGGATAATAGCATCAACAAATTCACCCTCTGGGGACCTCATTCTGCAAATATCAGACTGCTTATTTTCAGGCCTGCTTTTGATAAAAAGAAATACAAAACTAGAGGTACTGTGAGCAAGATCACAAAGTGATACCCCCCGCGCCTCAGTTGTTGCGCTTGCGAGGACACAACCATATGATGTAGCAATTGAAATGTATAAGTTAGATTATCTCCCTTTGGAAATGTCAGAACGGAATTATATTTGCTTCATGCACATCTCCATATGGAGTTCTTCCATTGTGTAAAGTTTCAAAAAAATTCTTCAAATGGTTTACGAGGAGTTGCACTTATAAGGATGGACAGACAGACGGACAGGGTGATTCCTACTTTGTTTGCGGGGGGTATAATAACAGTGTAATAATATATGAAAATTGTAAGATTGCATCATGTACATGTTGTGGGACATTCCAATATTTCATTTCATTGGAAAAAATGCATCTAAAAATTTCATCTGAATTACTTCCCTTGATATCATTTCTTCAGTGATATTCTCAATCATTGGAGAGAACTGAGAGATGAAGAAGCTGGAGTTTGTTCAGCTATTTGGCCATCAATAAAGTCAACAAACAACCAGGCCTGAAAATAAGCAGTCTGACATTTGCAAAATGAGGCCCCCAGAGGGTGAATTTGATGATGCTGTCCCATACAGTAGGCCAGTTTATCCTCTGGGTACCTCTTTCTGTTTATTGAGACCCTGATTCAGATTGAGGTTCACAGAAGGTAAATTTGGTGATGCTACCCTGCTGTGCAGGGTTGCAACACTAAATTCACCCTCTGGTAGACCTCATTTTGCAGATGACAGTCTGCTCATTTTCTGGCTTGCAAACAACCCATTAAAACAGTGTTGATATTATTAATATTTTAAAAGCAAATTTAGAATGCATTCTATCTATTTATTAATTTATTATAGGTGTTTAAGGTCACATATTTTTGCACAATGGCAAATCATGACCACAACATGAGTATCAACTCAATACCAGGGGTGAGCATTAATAAGCCATGTTGCACATTTTAGAGAGGGTTTGCACCTCCCAAGCATCGGTGACTGGATCCTATTTTACCAGTAAAACACAACCTGTTTACCGCAGTGAACAGGCACTACTTCACTTCCCGGGGTTCTCACGGGGAGAATGCATTCTATCACAAAATCAAATACCCCATCATGGAAATAGTGTCTGCAAGACATGTAATATTTATTTATTGGTGTTTAAGGTCACTCTCAGCATCTATGGCTATATCAACATAGGGATGAAGTTATGTTCAGAGGACTTCCAACTGGTTACCAGGTCCTATTTTACAAATAGAGCAGAACTTACCACAGTAATTAGTAATTAAGCACTCTACTTCTCGGAAGTTCATGTAATAAACATGAGGTCATTACTGAATTAAAATGTGGATTAACTCTGTTAACTCATTTAATTATTGGTGTTTAAGGCCACATATTTCTACGCAATGGCCAAGCGTGACCCAGCCCTTGAAATTAGGAATATTTTACCACAGCAATCAATTGCTGTGGTAAATTCCATTTCCCACGGCATTGCCACAGTAATCACAGACACGAAAATCAATTCTGTACATTATGTGGAGACGATGAGCTGTAAGCCTCGGGCTTTATGTCTGATCCACGGCCTTGTTTGTGTAGTTTAAGATTTGTTCACTTGGCTTCTTGGAAATAAATATGGTTAAATATGGTTAAATATGGTTTGAACTAAAGAACATCACAAATCAAGTACTAGGCGTGCATGTAGCCTTTCCTAACTTGAGAATTGAATATCAGGACTGGCAGGTATCTGCCAGTCCTGATATTTAATACTCGGGTTATATAATTAAGAGTGTTGCACAAGGGTATTTTGGGTGGGACGTTGCTCATGATTTCTGATACACATAATTGAAATATTATAAATTGAGCATCTGGGGAAAATGTTACCACAGCATTAATGTGCCGTGGTAAAACTAATTTACTACAGCATTCACCATGGCAGTGCTGATTGCTGTGGCCAATTACGAGGGCTGTGTGAGTGCAACATGGATTTAAAGTCAAGACCATCCAGTAATCATTTATAGCCATATTTCCCATTTTAGAGGACTGTCACCGCATCCATTGGTTACCGGGTCCTATTTTAAAGGGCTTCCACTTCATCCATTGGTTACCGGGTCCTATTTTACAGGGCTTCCACCTCAACTGTTGTGAGGTGTCCCAGATAATGCTGAGTAATTTTATGAGAGTAACAAGACACATTTATTTTCATATTTATTTATTTATTTATTAGTGTTTAAGGTCATATATTTAAGCACAATGGTTAATCATGACTGTGACAGTTTTACGGGTGGAGAAAGCCGGAGTACCTGGAGAGAACCACCGAGCAATGACGAGCAGCTGCCAGCTCCCCAACATCGTAACTCCGCACTGCAGCACAGGCAGGGTTAGATTGGTTGCAGACATACGTACCATCGACATGCAGTACGCCTTAGTGCACGTCGTCATCGTTCCCCCATGTGGACAATCGGGGTTAAGTGCCTTGCCCAAGGACACAATGCGGGGAGTCCGAATTGATGGCTCAGATGGTCACCCATCCGATCATTAACCCGGCTAGATTTATTTTCATGAAAACGACCATATTTTATCGGCAATCAGCCATCTCCATACAGAAAAATTCTTTTTCTATGATAAGTGTGAAAACCCAAACCCACTTCGAGCTCGTCTTCATTTTCAGGATAGCTAGTTTTATCACAGCTACCTCCACGCTTCAACTCCCTCTTCACTATCGTCATCAGTCTCCTCTGCTTCGACTTGTGACGGCAGTGGTCAAGGAGTTGATGTTGAAGAAGCTAGTGAATAGTTTGTGATACTAGTGTTTCTGAAAATAAAGACGAGTTTAAACTTCTTCAGGAAGCAAGCTTGTACAAATTTCAGGCGTGGAAGGGCTGACGAAATCTAACAAAGTTACATTTGGGAAGTTTTTCAATTTTGAAAACTTCAGTTCAACACGAACAGTGCCATGCATGACTCCCAGTTCTATGCTATAGATTTCCCAGGTATCGTGACAGGCTTTCAGAACCGGGAACTTGGGAGTTCCTGTTCCCAGGATAAAACCCTAGCCAACAGGAACTCAAACTTATCCACTACTGAATTTCAGCTTTGTTGCACCTTCAGAATAAAATCTTTGTTGCACCTTCGGAATAAAAAAAAAGTCCCAGTGCTGGAATAACAAGAAGAGCTGGTCAGACCTTTAACTTCGATGATAAAGTCATGTGATATGCTGTTGGAAAAATCTCTCTGAGCTCTTTCCAATACTATATCAAATAATAGTATATCACCAGACAACTAAAATCTCAGAAATGGTTGTCAGTATTTTAGCCCTTTTACTGGTGTTTATGAATCATTTGAGCATCTGTAATCATCACATCCATTTTAGCGACTGATTCGTGCTCCCGCGTTGTGTCCTTGGGCAAGGCACTTAACCCCGATTGCCTACATGGGGGCATGATGACGCTGTGTACTAAGGCGTACTGCACGTCGATGGTGCTCATGTCTTCAACCAACCACCTAACCCTGCCTGTGCCACGGTGCAGAGTTCAGAGTTACGATGTTGGAGAGCGGACAGCTGCTTGTCGTTGCATGGTGGTTCTCTCCGGGTACTCTGGCTTCCTCCACCCGTAAAACTGTCACCGACATGATATGACCCAGGCTGTTAATGTGTCGTTAAACCCTAATAAAAACAAGCCAAGACCAATACTGGGTCTGGACCTTCGTCGCTGCATGCAATTGAATCGGCAAACAGGAAATGGCTGCATGGCAGATCTGAAAATTGCATACACGATACAACTGATCATTATCAGGCTCCAGATGAAATATAAAATCAATCCCTTATATAGAAGCCGAGAAAAGTTTGACGAAAAATTTCAATGTTCAGTGGGTACAGTAAAATTTCAAAGTATCGGCAAACAGGAAGAGGCTGCATGGCAGAACTGAAAATTGCTTACACGATACAACTCATCATTATGATGCAGCAGACCAAATATAAAATCAATCCCTTGCATAGAAGTTGAGAAAACCTTGACGGAAAATTTCAATGTTCAGTGGGTACAGTAAAATTTCAAAGTATCGACAAACAGGAAGTGGCTGCACGGCAGATCTGAAAATTGCTTACACGATACAACTCATCATTATGAAGCAGCAGACCAAATATAAAATCATTCCCTTTCATAGAAGCCAAGAAAACTTTGATGGAAAAAGTGTTTTGGACGGACTGAAGGACGGACGGACTGATGGAATGACGGACAGAGTCGAGTGGTTACTAGACCTGCTCTGCCGCTGGTGACACAGGTAAAAAATCAAAAAATCATCACATCACCGCATCACAAATATAAAGTCAAATTTAACAAATCAACTTCTACCCCAGTAGTTGCCTACCAGGTCTTAACCCTGAAGAGCCTAATTCTGACTTAAATCACATTTTTCTACAACAAAACAGGTGCCCCAAAATGCAGTTTTTTGTTGCAAGTTACATTCGAAGTGCCGTGGCAGTTGTTTCTAGACAGGTCTTGGAAGCCTACATAGGGGGCCAAGACTTGCCAAGAAAAAAATTACAATGTCATAGGATGTGGATTGTCAAAGTGAAGCAAAAATATATTAAAAAAAATGTCCAGGTCCCACAAGAGTTAAAATACACAAAAGTTGATGAAATTCCAAATATTGTATCAGCACATGAATTAATAACCCCTTTCACAATACACACTATATAAACATTTGTTACTTTAATATTTTTTCTTCAAATATGTCCAAAAAATTTGACAAAACCATATCATGCGACCCATTATTGGAACGAGAGCTGGATGGGCTTGTTCCAATAAGAGGTCACATAATATGGTTTGCTGAAATTTTTAAAAAAATTATTTTTCTTTCAAATGCCCAATTTGTATATTACATGAGCGTATATGTGTTTTTTTTCGTTACGTCAAGCTTGAAGAGCCATTTGTGAGAATCAAAATGAGAATGATTATTATTAATTATTTTTTGGTGTTACATATTTTTGCACAATGGCTAATCATGACCACAACATGAGTATCTATTTATTTATTTATTTATTTATTGGTGTTTAAGGTCACATACTTATGCACAATGG
The DNA here is from genome assembly GCA_031216915.1 of Pictodentalium vernedei. Taxonomy (NCBI): domain Eukaryota; kingdom Metazoa; phylum Mollusca; class Scaphopoda; order Dentaliida; family Dentaliidae; genus Pictodentalium; species Pictodentalium vernedei. The sequence continues at coordinate 25,696,832 of CM062291.1, read as the reverse complement.
CTAATCGTGACCGTGACAGGTGGAGGAAGCCAGAGTACCCGGAGAGAACCACCGAGCAACGATGAGCAGCTGTCAGCTCCCCAACATCGTAACTCTGAACTCTGCACCGCAGCACAGGCAGGGTTAGATTGGTTGAAGACATGCGCACCATTAACGTGCAGTACCCCCCAGTACACAGCGTCATCGTGCCCCCATGTAGGCAATCAGGGTGAAGTGTCTTGCCCAAGGACACAACGCGATTGCCGCAGGTGGGATTCGAACCGACTTGGCTTCTCTCGGCTTGCAGCCTGCACCTCTACCAACTGAGCCACCGCGCCCCACAACATGAGTATCAACTCAAGACCAGAGGTGAGCATTAATAAGCCATGTTGCCAATTTTAGAGAGGGTTTGCACCTCCCAAGCATTGGTGACTGGGTCCTATTTTACCAGTAAAACAGAGCCTGTTTACCGCAGTGAATAGGCACTGCTTCACTTCCCGGGGTTCCCACGGGGGGAAATGAGAATGATGAATTGGTAACGAGGTCCTATTTTACCTGTTACCAGTAAACATAAGTTGTTACCACAAAGCACAAACAAGGGTTCCCATGGAGATAAAAACCTGCAAGATCAGCCTTGATACTAAAATGTTGAAACCATCTGACTTGATCTTTTCAGGAGAAAAATTACTCCTACTTGTTTCTTGTTTACAAAATCGTTCAGTTTGTTCTGGAAAAGCCAGACGCTTGTTTTTCTTACTCATTTAATGGTAAGTAGTGAGCTGATTGTTTTTCTGGAGTTAACTTACTCTTTTAATGTTGTGTATTCAACTCAACCATTCAATCATCTCTCCCTATTTACATATAATTGTGCTTTGTGCTATTGTGTGTTACATAAACAAACAAGCTCAGTGCCAAATGGAGTGCTGATAACTGCGATACACATGTGCAGAATTCCTCAATAATTTGGAATAAATGTGAAATTTTCAACGTATTCAAAAATTAAGTTTGAAACTTGAAACTGCTGCGTAGAGGGATGTGTAATGATTACCCAGTACGTGGTGGAATCTACACAACATGTTCAATAAAATAGGTGCGGACAAAGTCATAATTATTTATTGGTGTTTAACTGTTAGCCTGCTGGGTAAATTCACAATATTTTTTATGAAATCTAGACATGGCTGCTTTAAAGCAGCCATGACTAGATTTGATAAAAAATTCATGTAAATTTAACTCAAGACATCATTTGTCAAAAAAGTTCAATTTTTACAGGGGGGGGGGGGGGGGGGTGGGGGGGGGGGGGGGGGAATTTCGTTAAAGATGCCCAAATTATACTTATTTTAGTGGCGTGAGATTCGTGTCCTGGGCAGGAATATCCGTCAGCAGCGTGCATGGCGTTAAGGTCACATATTTCTGCACAATGACTACTCGTGACCACAACCTGGAGTCAAGTTTAATCAATCTTTTAAAGCCATGTTGGCCATTTTTGAGGACTTCCACCCCAAGCACTGGAGACTTCGTCGTATTTTACCCGTAAAACAGAGCTTGCTTATGACAGTAAAGTCGGGGCAAGATATTTGAGCCAGACACTCGGCAAGCCTCGTGTCTGGCTCAAATATCTTGCCCCTCAGGTGAGATTTCCCCATCCCACCCAGATACCCATCGACGATAACAATAATTTCAGAACACTTCGGCCCATTCCTGGGGTTCATTTCAACAAGCTGTTAAAGTACTGTTCACAATTCCTTAGAGGACTCTGTAAAGTTCTCCAATAGTGTGTCACATACAACCATTCAATCACAAAATCAAAGATACACCTGCACATTCTACTGTAAATCAGATCATTTTTTAACATCAAATTCCAACTCAGGATTCGATTAGTCTTTTTTCTAATTTGCCAGAAAAAAACGAAAAAAAACAACCTAAAAGCTGAGTACAACGAACTGAAAAAACAGCCGTTTGAAATTAAAAAAATGCAGCTAATTAATTTTAAGTGTTCATTTAAACAAACTTCTCAAGTGTCCATTTAAACTACCTGATTGCGGAGACTAATTTCCATCAACAAAGCCAAAAAATATTTTACAGCACTTCTCAGATGTATGTGGTTCCAATCAACAGTTGTTTGATTATAGGACAAATTGGGAGGTGGCTCATTTCTTCGGATATTGAACCAGATTGAAAGTTTTCATCATGATTAACCCTTTATCCAATGCAGACGATTTCAAAATTTATTATTTTAAATATTATTTTTTCAAATTTAAAAAAAAAATTCCACAAAACCATATCATGTGACCAAGCCTGAAAATAAGAGTCATCTTCAGAATGAGGTCCCCAGAGGGTGAATTTGGTGATGCTACCCTGCACAACAGGGTAGCATTACCAAATTTACCCTCTGTGAACCCCAGTCTGAATCAAAATATCAGGCCAAAACAGAAAAAAGGTACCCAGAGGATGCATTGGGTGATTCGAGACCACTGTATAGTTAGCATCAGCAAATTCACCCTCTGGGGACCTCATTCTGAAAATGACAGATCGCTTATTTCTGGGTTTGCATGTGACCCCTAACTGTAATTTACAAATCGACAAGTTGTCACATCATATGGTTTTCGTCCAAGTTTTTGAAAAATATATGTTTCATTTGCTCAACTGAAAAAAATATGTGGACAGATACGGTAGATTCGTTAGTTAAATGGTTAATACCATCAATTTATTTGATGACCAATTTCAAAATAACTTTACAAACAGTGTGCAAATATGAAATTAGTTGTAACCCTTTCCTAAGGAATCAGCCACATCCACCTGCCTAACTTACAAATTGAGCAGCTGAAAAAAAATTTGTCTCAAAATCGTTTGTACCCATGGTACCCATTTTAGAGGACTTCCACCCCAGGCATTGGTTATTGTGTCCTATTTTAGCAGTAAAGTTAACAAAAGTAAACAAGCAATATTTATTTATTTATTTATTGATGTTTAAGGTCACATACTTATGCACAATGGCTAATTGTGACAGTTTTATGGGTGGAGGAAGCCGAAGAACCCAGAGAGAACCACCAAGCATCGATGAGCAACTGTCAGCTTAACATTTTAACTTTGTTCAAGCTTGGCTCAAGCAGGGTTTACAGCGATTGAAGACATGTGCACCATCGACGTGCAATACGCCTTAGTACACGGCATCATCGTGTCCCCATGTAGGCAACAGAGATAAAGTGCCTTGCCCAAGGATACAACGCAGGTCATCCCGGACGGGGGTCTAACTCGAGACCTCTAGCATAGAAGAATTAAGCACTACTTTACTTCCTGGGGTTCCCATGGGGAGTACTGTAACTTATGTTGGAAGCGCGATATAAATGTTGATGACCAGTCAGCGAGGAATTTTCCAATTGACTAATATTACTAACGCCACTGTAAGATAACCCTTTACCCAACGCACACAAAAAAATTAATTAGTTTAAATATCATATTTTCAAATGTTTCAAAAAATTTCAATAAAACAATATCATGTGACCCGACTGAAACAAGCTCATTACAATGAGGGGGTCACATGATGTTTTGTTGAATTTTTTTCAAACAATTGTTTTCAAATGACTCATTTTGTAAATTATGTGGCCATTTCGTTAGGTAGAGTACAAGTCAAAATAAGTGGCAGGATAACAACTAAAAACTAAGTATCTTTCTCTTCTTACAATGATAAGACCAGAAGCTGACATCATTTTCTGGAAAGCTCACACTGAGAGCTTTCCAGAAAATGATGCCAGATTCTGAACTTATCAGTGCAGGAGCAGCTGTATGCTTATTGCAGTTATGCTACAACTCATTTTGGCTTGTAATGTAAAAAGGTTTAAAAGATCCAGCAACCATGTTTGATTTTAAAATTATTCCAACATGCAAAAACTGATCAGGCATGCCATGAATGAACTACAAATTACAGGTTTATTCAAATTAATCATCTAATATCTTTTGTTTAATGGGGTAGGTGGGAGGAAGGGTATACATGTGGATAGACAGGAAGTTCGAATGAACAGGGACACACTTCAAAAATCTCTTCCTTCCGTTACATACTAGTATCAAGGGAAGTATGATTCCAAGCTCACCAACACTTTTTCTTTGCCAAGTGATGCCAGATGATGAGTACCAAATTAATATTAAAATTAGAGATGACGTGAAACTAAATTTATTTACATGGGATGGTACGTCAGATGTAAATCGTTACAAAGGCCAAGAAACTTGCTTGAAAACAGCCCAACCTAAATTTACAAAGACGGTATTGATATTTATTGGTGTTTAAGTTCACTTTAAGAATCCATGGCTATATCATGATTGCAACATGAGTATAAGGTCACAAATTTAGCCAATCATTTGTACCTATGCAGCCCACCTTAAATAACTACCACCACAGATGTTGGTAACCAGGTCTTATTTTACCCAGTAAAACAGAACTTGTTTACCAAAGTAAACAAGCACTGCTCCACTTACTGGGGCTCCCAAAGAATTTATTAATTTATTTATTGGTGTTTTAGGTCACATACTTCTGCTCAAAGGCTAATCATGAACACAACATGGACATTAAGTCAAGTTGAGTTAATCATTTATGCCCACCCATGTTGCCCATTTTAGAGGACTTCCACCCTATGCATTGGTGATCAGGTCATATTTTACCAGTAAAACAGAGCTTGTTTACCACTGTACAAAAACACTCCTTCACTTCCCAGCTTGGCATTTTTAAGTGACATGCAAATGACAATGGCTATTTAATTAACACTTTACCTAACATGAAAAGCAGACGACACTTGCAAACAAAATTTTTGAACAACTAATTTTTTGTCTCAAAAACATAGGTTATGACCCCTCTTTGGAATGAGCTTGACGTGCTCATTCCAAAAAGGAGGTCATAAACTATGTTTTTTGAGTGTGAATAGCGTTGGCCGGTTTTGACCGTTAAGTTGAGTAAAGGGTTAACCCTTTACCCAACGTAACGGCCAAAACCGGCCAGCACTATTCTCAAAAATCGCCAATTAATTTTCACTACTTTTTTCATTTTTTGTCTCAAAAACATAGGTTATGACCCCTCGTTGGAACGAGCTCGTCGAGCTCGTTCCAACGAGGGGTCATAACCTATGTTTTTGAGACAAAAAATGAAAAAAATTAGTTATTCAAGATTTTTTTTTGCAAGTGTCGTCTGCTTTTCATGTTAGGTAAAGGGTTAAGAAATATCAAATCAAGTGGGCTCCACTGAACAGGTGAAACTAAACTTTTTACCTCAGTAAACAAGCACTGCTCCACTTCCGGGGGGCATTCACCAGTATTCACTGAGAAATTTGTCCCAATCCGATTCCAAGGGGTTCAAGAGTGCTTCATGCCTAGTTGACTGCTGCACTGCCAAGCCTTAGCAGTCATCCAGCTAAGCCAAAAAATTTAAGGTCTGCAGCCAGTATGTATGTTAATATGCGATTCAAGTCAGAATTTGGCCCTTAATGACGAACAAAAGTTTTAATTTGATTTATGTCCAACACTAAAAATACTTTGATCTACAAAAGTGAAAGCACCCATAATTAGCATGCAAAGCCTTCACCATCTATTCACTTACACCTTTCAATATACTTATTTTTCTGCAGCAAATTTATAGCTACACAACGAAAGTTTGTATTTTCAACTAACAAAGAATACAGCATCAGTCAGAATAAGATGTGGGTAAGCTGAGATAGCATGTACATAAAACATTTTGAGAAAAGATGGAAGAAAATGCACATTTTGAAAGCAGACGCAGACCAGGGATTCCGCCCATTTTCATAGAACGGTTTGTTTCTTTAACCCTTTGATACTGTTGTAAGTGTTATTACGTACGAAATCAAACAGCACGTCGATACTTTGTGGTCATTTGTTTTGTTATTACGTTTCAATCTGTTAAAGTTTTAACCTCAAATTTCCATTTTCTACCGAATAGCGCTCAGTGATAACTGTTGAAACAAATGTTATCGCAGCTTAAAATACTAATATAATCCTGCTGTCAAGACTTCTCAACTGGTTGATTGCTAGAAGCCACCATCAGGGCTTTCAAAAAATGAGGAGACGAGAGCAAAAGCCAACACTCTCCTTGCTTATATTTCATATTCAGTCAAACACAAATAATATTTTGTTTATATAAATTTGTTTTATTACAAATTATTGGAGAGTGCCTGTGGGCACTCTCCAATAATTTGTAATAAAACAAGTTTGAATAACAAATTCAGACCACCAAAAATAATCTCACCCTCAACCAGATAATCACTAATGTGAAAAATATCCTGTTATTGGCACTTTCCGACCTTTGACGTCGCATTTTGAAAAAAACATTGAAGAAACTGAATTCCCAGTGACGTTTGAACGTCAGGTTAATTAAAGTCTCAAAGGGTTAAAAGGGTTTGAGATCACTTTCAGCATCTGTAGCTATACCTGGACAACATCATATGCTTTAAGTCAAGTTCAGCAAATGTTAAAATGTATGTTGCCCACTTTAGAAGATTCATACCCCGAGTTGAGGTCAGACATGTTAAGTCTCACTACTTTAGAGGGAGACTCACTATTTTCCAGAATGAATTTTTGTTAAATAAGCCTAAAATTGAGATTTTCAACAGAATCTCACTATTAAAATTAAGAAATTTTATTCTTTGAGTTATTTAAAAATTAAAATCTCACCATTTTTGATCAGAAATCTAACTATTTCACAATTTATCAGCTTAACACGTCTGGTGGTGGTTATCACACCCAATTAGACCAGTAAATCAAAGTAAAGCAGAACTTTTGCTGCTACAGTAAACAAGCACTGATCCACTTCCATGGGTTACCACAAGGGTTTTATGGAAGTATGATCTATGACATTGCAAGATAAACTTGAAGTAAATTTCAAGAATTCAAAAACACAACAATGCTCATGTCGAGCCAAGACTTTTTTACCAATTTCGTTTGAGTTTCCTTTTATAATGTGGAAAAAAACAGAGAGATCACGCTTTAACTGTCATGACCAGAAGACAACTTGCAAAAAGGATTTCTTGAAGAAATACAAACAATCATTTTCTTCAAAAACATAAGTGATGTTTTATAGACAAAAATTGAAAAAATAATAAAATCTTAACGGCAATTTTTGAAAATACTAAAAACTGACTTGAAAGTCCTACATGTTTGGGCCTAGAGATTGTAGCATTTCTAACCCGTTTTGACCAGATATTCCTATTATTTAGAAAAAAAAAAAAAATGGGATAAATCAATTTCTTTTGTGCCACAGAATTGCAAGAAACAGGTATCTGCCTTTAAATTTCAAAAGAGATTTTCTTCATCTAGATGCAATAAGAACTAGAATGGATCCACGTATTGAAAAAAAAAAAATCAAAATTTCATCTGATTTATCCAAACTTTATTCCAACTGGTTCTGCACAAGGACATAACAAAAAAAAAATAATATTACCATCACCAGACAGTAGGCCAAAATCTCATAATTAATACAAAATGTTACCTTCAACAAATTTTCTCACAATCCACTATCAACTCATTCTTTGTCTGGTCTGGTTTAACCCTTTACCCAATGCAGACGATATCATAAAATTTTTTATTTTAAATATCATTTTTTTTTAATTTTTCCAAAAAATACAACAAAACCATATCATGTGACCCCTCACTGGAATTATGGGTGATTCATTAGGTAAAGGGTTAACAAATAATGTGCACAGGAAGTTGTGATATGAAAGTTTTTAACAATGTTGCAGATTATTGGAATGCTAACAAAACTACCCCCTACCCACCCCAGAAAAAAAGGAGAAAAAAAAACACACAGAGCCAATAGTCATTTTTAAATTTCCAGTCTAAACAGTCAGGCTAACAGTAAACTATCCATAACCCTTCTCTGCATTTTGCAGATGTAAGTACACAATATAACAGGCCTGGGAATAAGCGGCTTACATTGAAACCTTTCATTTATTTATTAAGGTTTAATGACACGTTATTTAACAGCCAAGGTCATATCGTGACGGTGACAGTTTTACGGGTGGAGAAAGCCAGAGTACCTGGAGAGAACCACTGAGCAACGACTAACAGCTGCCAGCTCCCCAACATTGTAACTCCGCACTGCAGCACAGGCAGAGCAAGATTGGTTGAAGACATACGCACTATCAACATGCAGTACGCCTTAGTACACAGCATCATCATGCCTCCATGCAGACAATCGGGGTGAAGTGCCTTGCCCAAGGACACAACGCAGGAGACCGAATCGATCGCTCAGACGGTCACCCAGCCATGGACTAACTTGGCTCAACGTTGCTTTACTTCAGTGATCGGACAAGAACTGGTTACCGCAACTCCACCATGCCCTCTCGTAACCTGTTTTAGGTTACGCTATATAACATGGTTGTAACATAATGGAAAACATGTTGTAATGCTTTTCCTGTCAGTTACTTCACAACTCAAGTTGTTTACATCTTGACAGAATTTCTGCCAAAATAAATAGCAATGACTAATGTGCAGTCTCACTTTACGTAAGTTGTTGCTCTTCATTTTGGCAGAAATTCTTTTAAAATGTAAACGGTATGTCACTCTAGTCATATGTGGATGCAATGCACAATCTTTGAGTCGAGTTTCTTCTGAAACATTGTCATATCTGACCTGCAAAACATGCAGTATTAGGAACAAGCCAGAAAATAAGCAGACTGCATCTACAAAATGAGGTCCCCAGAGGGTGAATTTAGTGATGCTACCCTGCACAGCAGGGTAGCATCACTAAATTTACCCTCTGTGAACCTCAATCTGAATCCCAGTCTCAAACTAAATAGAAAGAGGTACCCAGAGGATAAATTGGCCCACTGTATGGGATAGCATCATCAAATTCACCCTCTGGGAACCTCATTTTGCACATGTCAGATGGCTTATTTTCTGGCCTGATTAGGAAGTTAATTTATGCGGCGTTGCTTTGTCGTAACTTGTATTGCATTCACGTATTTTACAATTCACATATCCCACATGTAACCTAAATGATCAGTTGCAAGTTATTTCCAGGCCCAATTTGCCAAAAATAAAAAAAAACTAAAAATAAAGTTTCTTTCATATCATAATTTAAAATCCATCAGTAGAAAATTGCTGGTCATGTTGATTGTTAGCTGATATGGTATGCAAAAAACATGAAAAATAACATAAACTGCATGGGTATTTTTTAGTGTTGGAGAATGCCAAATTTATTAAACAGATTCGTAAAAGTCTATAAAACTCTCAGCTGATCCAAACTCTAAATCAGTCATTGTCAGATGATGTGCAGAGTAAAAATTCACTTTGAAAGATTTAGCAGCACACCAAAATTCTCAAGCTTCAGTTGGAATCAGACCAGACATTGAATGATTTGACGAGTTGATTGTGAGTCGCCTGTGATCCTGGGTGTGTGGTATCATGCAGTGCCTATGAACTTGGGATCATTTAAGAAACCTTACCATACGAAGAATAGGGCCATCTTCAGTGAGTTTTGACCCTTGCACACTTACTGGATTCATTGGTCCGGGCATTCTGCCAGGATGACTCATTCTCTGCATTGGGCCCATTCCTGGGAGTCCTGTAAATAGAAAATAGACATAATAATTATTCAAAGGTTTGAGTGTTGTTCAACTCCTTTATAAAACAATTAACCCCCCAACAACACCAGTTAACCCTTTACCCAACGTAAAAACAAAAATCAGCCAGCACTATTCATAAAAATTCTCATTCAATTTTCATTATTTTTTGCCTCAAACACATAGTCTATTACCCTTCATTGGAAAGAGCTCATTCAGCTTGTCCCAAAGAGGGGTGATAAGCTATGTTTTTGACACAAAAATTAAAAGAAATAGTTATTCAATAATTTTGTTTGCAAGTGTCGCTTGCTTTTCATGTTACGTAGAGGGTGAAGTAGATATTGTTTACGACAGTAAACAAGGACTGCTCCACTTCCCAAAATTGATTTTGTGAATAATTAAGCCTCCCTCAGTGGTTGGACATCTACCCATTCCTCTACATTACTGGTTAACCCTTTGAACACTGGTGGTATCCTCCATGCCAGTTAAATGGCAGAAATTGGAAGAGTCCATATCCATTATTTGGGGGTAGAGCAATTAATATTTTCAACGTGCAGCCTTCAGGCTACCACACACGTTCACTTTGTAGCCATCCTACTTAATGAAATTATGATGTATCGTGTTCCTGGACTGGAAAAGTGGCCTCTCGTGTTGAAAGAGTTAAGAATTGTGCTTGACTGAAAACCATTGTCAAAACACTTTGCTTGGAATTTATGAGTAACAACTTGGCAATGCTGTTTTTGTATTCAAGGGTTAGCTGAAGTATTCAAAGATAGTTTGTTCATTGGTTCCCCACAAAAATGATTTCTCCATCTATGGCTATATCTAGACTTCAACACAAGAAACCAATGGGCAATTTCTAAATAAATAGTTTTATCAGAAACTCTCTGCTATCTTGTCATTATTTATTTATTGGTGTTTAATACTTATGCACAATGGCTAATCGTGACCGTGACAGTTTTATGGGTGGAGGAAGCCAGAGTACCTGGAGAGAACCACCGAGCATCGACGAGCAACTGTTAGATCCTCAACATTCTAACTCTGTTCAAGCTCCGTTCAAGTAGGGTTACAGCGGTTGAAGACATGTGCACCAACGACATGCAGTACGCCTTAGTACATGGCGTCATCGTGCCCCCATGTGTAGACAACCGGGATAAAGTGCCTTGCCCAAGAACACAACACGGGTCGTCCCGGACAGGGATCAAACTCGGGACCTCGAACATAGAAGTCCAACAGCCTACCACTGAGCCACCGCGCACCCTGCTTTTATATATTTATATTGGTCTTTAAGGTCACATACTTCTGTACAATGGCTAATCGTGGCCACAACATGGAGATAAAGTCAAGGTCAGTCTATCGTTTATACCCCATGTTGCCTATTTTAGAGGACTTACACCCAAAGCATTAGTGACTGGGTCCTATTTTACCAGTAAAGCAGAGCTTGTTTACAACAGTAATCAAGCACTGCCTCACTTCCTGGGGTTCCCGCGCACCCTGCTATCTCGTCAACTTTGCTATGTGATGAGAGTGGACTAAACTGTGTTTGCTGTGAGGGACCATGCCAATTATAATTTATTAGAATTTGAAGTCACTTTGAACATCTATGGTTAACAGATGGCCACAATACAAGAATCAAGTTAAATTTAGACTATTTTATCAGATTCAGGCTGCCCATTTTTTAAGAATTCCACCAACGCACTGTTTACCTGATCCTATTTTAGCAGCAAAACAAAAGTTTGTTTTGTACAGTAAACACGTTTTGTCTATCCTCCCAGAGTTCCTATGGAGAAATCAGTGAAGGGTACTTCATGGAATGCCTGGGTCATATCAAGCTTACAGGTCCTGCTTCCCAACTCCCACCTCCTCCCCCACACTAACGTCTCCAATTTTGACAGTGGCAGCCAGAAATTTTTATACTAGCTATACCTCTGAAGACAAGACTGCTTTCTGCACATCAGGGATTACCATGGAACTCTTCTCTGAGTTCCTATGGAGAAATCAGAGAAGGGTACATGATGGAATGCCTGTGTCGTATCAAGCTCACTAATCCTGATTCCCCACCCCTCCACCCCACCCCCCACATCTCCAAACTTGACAGAAGCAGCCAGAAATTTTCCTACTGTCTATGGCTCTGAAGAAGACTAGACTGCTTGCTGCACATTATTTATTTATTGATGTTTAAGGTCACATATTTATGCACAATGGCTAATCATGACCGTGACAGTTTTACGGGTGGAGGAAGCCGGAGTACCCGGAGAGAACCACCGAGCAACAACGAGCAGCTGCCAGCTCCCCAACATCGTAACTCCGCAGTGCAGCACAGGCAGGGTTAGATTGGTTGAAGACATGCGAACCATCGACGTGCAGTACGCCTTAGTACACGGCGTCATCGTGCCCCCACATGGGCAATGGGGTGAAGTGTCTTGCCCAAGGACACAACGCGGTTGCCGCAGGTGGGAATCGAACCGAGGACCTCTCGGCTTGCAGCACTTGCTGCACATGAGGGGTTAACATGGAAAACAAACTGTAAAAGAAACTTTGTTAAAAAATTAAAACCATATGGAGCAAAGATGATTAACTGGTTGAATGCTGGAAGCAACTATAGTGATCTCTGCCTTCAGTATTTATTTATTAAGGTTTAACAACACTTTAACAGCCAAGGTCATATCGTGTCGGTGACAGTTTATGGGTGGAGGAAGCCGGAGTACCCGCAGAGAACCACAGAGCAATGACGAGCAGCTGCCAGCTCCCCAACATCATAACTCTGGACTGCAGCACAGGCAGGGTTAGATTGGTTGAAGACATGCGCACCATTGATGTGCAGTATGCTTTAGTACACAGCATCATCGTGCCCCCATATGAACGATCAGGATTAAGTGCCTTGCCCAAGGACACAACGCGGGAGTCAGAATCGATCACTCATCAAGGACTAACTGGGCTTGACATTGCTTAACTTATGAGATCTGACGAGAACCTTGCCTTCAGTAATAGTTTTACGGATTATTCACCACTATTATATGGACTTTGTTTCTAAATTTTAAATTGTTTTAGTGCACTAGAGAATGCCTGTTGGCATTCTTCAGTAGGCATTCTACAGTAAATTGAAACAATTTAATACTTAGAAACAATAAGCCTTTAAATGCCCAGACTAGTTACATAGGAAACATGGAGGTAAATATAATTTAGCACTCAACGAGTTAAGTAGCTGTAGGAGCTAAACTGAACTAGCACCCAAAGTGTTAGACTGAGTTAGTTATCAGATCGCCATCCAATGAATAGTAGGGTTTTAGATCCTCATTATTACTGCGTATGAAACCTGGCAGGCTTTAATTCATAGGATTCTATTCACTGATAATAGCTTTCAGTAATAAAGAATTGAAATGGAGCTGTCGTTTACTTTTTGTGATTTTGCAAATGAAACACACACACACAAGTTTCTCAATTGAGCAAAGGAGAAAAAAGGGTGGAATTTAATATGTGTGCGTAGGAAATTACTTATTCCATTTGATAGGGGAGCAGTAATCACTTTTAACCATCAACCTAACTAAGCACTGTATTAAAGTTCACAGCTACTTTCATTAACTTTGGCTTGATTGTAACAGCAGTATGATTACAAAACCATACTGATAGTTCAATGTTACTAATTTGCTGCCAGTTTAGAGAACCCTCATCCTGGCTGTAGTCTCATTCTTTCAATGAAATTATGTGTTTTCCTCCGAAGACAAATGCTATTGTTATAATTTATAGGAGAGCACGGTGGCATTGCAGTAACCGGTTCTCATCAGATCTCTGAAGTTAAGCAATGTCGAGCCCGGTTAGTCCTTGGATGGGTGACCGTCTGAGCGATCGATTCGGACTCCCACGTTGTGTCATTGGGCAAGGCACTTAACCCCGATTGTCCAAATGAGGGCACGATAACGCCGTGTACTAAGGCGTACTGCATGCCGATGGTGCGCATGCAGGCCTGAAAATAAGCAGTCTGACATTTGCAGAATGAGGTCCCCAAAGGGTGAATTTGATGATGCTGTCCCAATACAGTGTGCCATTTTATCCTCTGGGTACTTTTTCTGTTTTGTTTTGAGACCCTGATTCAGATTGAGGTTCACAGAGGGTAAATTTAGTGATGCTACCCTGCTGTGCAGGGTAGCATCACTAAATTCACACTCTGCGGACCTCATTTTGCAGATGACAGTCTGCTTATTTTCTGGCTTGTGTGCATGTCTTCAACCCTGCCCGTGCTTTGTTACCTTGTTCTTCACTTGACAAGAGCAAGAATCATGTGGATATAACATGGTTTTGTTACAAGTCATTGGAAAGTGCCAGAGGATATTCTCAAAATTAATTGTTACAGAAAAATCTTGCAAAACTGAGAATCCCATTGTTGTTGTTGGCATGGTATTTTTGAACAAGAGAACTGCCAGGCATGGACAAATACATCTGTTAAACATTTTGAATTGCACCAACTTTGCTTGAAATCAAATGATCCACACTGGAGTTAGTGTTCAGAAACCAAAAATGTAAATAGAAGGTCGAATTCTAAGTCGAAAGAGGGCCGTAACTCATGTAAAAATAACTGGATGAAACCCATATTTGAACTTGACAAAAAGCGGTGTCAACAAAGTAGAGCTGTAGGTTAACCGAAACCGAACCGAGGTTTTTAGTTTTTTTAAAAACCGAAACCGTTGACATCCCACAATCTAAGGTTTTTCGTTTTTTATTAAATACTCTCTTGCTACAGAAATTCACAGAATGTAGCCATCCCAGAGTAGTGAGAGAACCCAGACACTGCCACTGGCAGTGTCTGGGTACTCTTACTACTCTGTGAAGGCTACATTCTGTGAATTTCTGGCATTTCAGTTTAGTTGTGTTTGCAGCTTTCCTCAAGTTGCGTGTAGGTGTCAGACCTCGAAAATGGCCAAGCACAATATAAGTTCTGTATATTTAGTATAAGTTCTGCCAATTATTATATTGGCCTTCCTGATTCTTCATGTATTATAGCTTATTTCTGGCATTCATTGAGTTTCACTCAATTTCACTGCCATTCAGTTATGATTCCGGACATAAGAATGAGTTTTATTGAATTTTATTTGGCCTCATGAACAAACTGAAAACCGAACCGAGGTTTTACTCCACCTGAAAAACCAAAACCGAAACCGAACAAGAAATTTAAAAACCTACAGCTCTACAACAAAGTGTCCTTTGGCAAAATTTTGTCAAGCTACTCCTGATTGTTCTTGAGTTAGAACTCCAGATGGAGGGAGTAATGGTGTTAATCAGTTCTCAAGATATGATGCCTGACAGAGGGAGCTGAAGGGTTTCAGGGAATGCTGAATGCTTTGGTCCAGCACTTTTGCGAAGGTGGTTGGTGAAAAAAACAACCATACATATCTTGTTTCGAGAGAACTCCATTCACTTCTACTTATTTTGATGCTCGAACATTTTCCCCAGAAGGGCATTATCCCATACATGGTGAGCGGATATTTCTCTGGACTGTTTTCAGAAAAGCAGACATTTCCTGGCACTTTTTCTGTTACATTTGTTTGGAATTTTATTTTTGGTGTTTTGTCTTTATAACATTTGCAAATCGAAATGTTGGGAGATACTCCCTTTTCGAGCTAACTTTTATGAGGTGATTAGAAATGCAAATCTAAATGTTGGGAGTTACTCCCTTTTCGAGCCAACTTTTATGAGGGGAATAGAATTGCTGGTTTTGTGTATGGCTGACATTCTTTTCTGACAAAAATGTAAATGGTACAGCTCAAGCCTGAAAATAAGCAATCTGTCATTTGTAGAATGAGGTCCCCAGATGGTGAATTTGCTGATGCTATCCCATACAGTGTGCCAATTTATCCTCTGGTGACCTCTTGCTGTTTAGGCTTGAGACATTGATTCAGAATGAGGTTCACAGAGGGTAAATTTAATTTAATGTTCAGGGTAGCATCACCAAATTCACCTTCTCAGGCCTTCATTCTACAGATGACAGTCTGCGCTTATTTTCAGGTTTGGAACAGCTAAATAAGTTAAAGTGAAAACTTGAAGAAGAACTTGAAACAATTTTCGTAATATATTTTTTCAGTGCTGATAAAACAAGATCCTGGTATCATTTCTTGGAATGCTCTCCAAGAAATGCATTCCAAGAAATATACCAGGTTTTATCAACTCATAAAAAATACAATGCAAATCATTTCTCAAATTCTTGAAATGATACTGGGACCTTGTTTTATCAACACAGAAATTGTTCACCGTCGCTGTAATTGTTTTAACCCTTATCCCTTTACCCAACGTAACGGCCAAAACCGGCCAGCGCTATTCTCAAAAATCGCCAATTAATTTTCACTATTTTTTTCATTTTTTGTCTCAAAAACATAGGTTATGACCCCTCGTTGGAACGAGCTCGAGCTCGTTCCAATGAGGGGTCATAACCTATGTTTTTGAGACAAAAAATGAAAAAAATTAGTTATTCAAGAATTTTTTTTGCAAGTGTCGTCTGCTTTTCAGGTTAGGTAAAGGGTTAACCCTTTACCCAACACAGACGATATCAAAATTTATTATTTTAACTATCATTTTTTGGAATTTTTCAAAAAATTTCAACAAAACCATATCATGTGACCCCTCAGAACGAGCTCGTTCCAACGAGGAGTCACATGATATGGTTTTGTAGAAATTTTTTGAAAAATAATATTTTTTCAACTGCTCAATTTGTATATTACGCGGGCAGATGCAGGCGATTTGTAGGTAAAGGGTTAACTTGAAAATGTGGTTACTATCTCATAGTCCCTGCCCATCTATGACGAAATGTCTGGGGTAATGTCCACTCACACTGGGGAAATAAATGTCTGCCCACACTTGGAAATGTCTGCGGAGGAAATGTCAGCCTGACTAATGTTTATGTTAACTTTATTTAAGTGAGGAAGAAACATCGCAAATGAGTAAAGCAGTTTGACAATAGTAGACAAAGAATTGATGGGAAATGATCTTGTTTAATTTATAAATTTATTTGCATTGTAAGGGTAATACCTCCATAATTATACTGATGAGAAAGTACCAAAGTTTTAAACAGAAAATTCTTGCCACAATGAAACACGGAATTAAACCAATTAAATCTTGTCGGACAGAGCTCAACATGGTCTGTCTGTCAACAAGATTTAATTGGCTAACTCCTTGCCTGCTGCTGGCGGTTATTCCCGCCAAGGATATAATTTCTCTTGCCAATGAAATGGGGATAATTTGGCTTCATTTAATCAAATTTCCCTCCAATGAGTTGAACGGATTTTTTCACGAATGATTTCGTGAGTTAACCCTTTAGCCAACGCAGACGATTTATTATTTTAAATATCATTTTTTTAAATTTTTCAAAAAATTTCAACAAAACCATATCAATGAGCTCGTTCCAATGAGGGGGGTCACATGATAAGGTTTTGTTCAAATATTTTGAAAAATTCAATTTTTTCGACTGCTCAATTTAAATATTACGTGGGCGGATGCGGGTGATTCGTTAGGTAAAGGGTTAAATTTAGATTAATTTTTCATAAAATCTTGTCATGGCTACTGTAAAGCAGCCATGACTAGATTTGATGAAAAACATTTTGAAAATACTCAGCAGGTTAAGAGTTAAATTCCAGCTGCATTATGGGTAAACATTTGAATTTTGGATGTTTCAACATCAGTGTGCAGTAGAGAGGGTTAAAGACAAACTGTGTTTCCATGAAACCTTTATATCCTGTTTCTCAAGTTAATAACAAAAGCCAAGATCTCGAAAATATAATAAATTACAGCTCAGACTTGATAGAGAATAAAGTAGACCGTTTCTATTAAAAGGATTTTTTTTTCCTATTAGTTGACGTTGTATCACATAAATTGTTAATTTCACAAACTTAATAATCAAAAGCACACATTGGCTCTCAATACACACAGGCAATCCAATCATTACAAATATTTTCCTTTGCATCTCTTCATAACAGACACTTGCAAGATGGCTCGCTAACAGTGAGGAATGTCATTCCTAATTCCATACTGCTTATGAAGTTAAGCTATAAAACCAATTCAGTGTGGTCTCTCACAATGACAGTACAGATCGGTTTGCCGGGAACTGTACATCCAATTACACTCAGCAAGACTAATTCAGCAGAAGATATTTAAAGCAGAAATTGATGTCTCCCTTACCTGACCTAACAGGAGATCTACTCTTCTGATGTGAAATGAAATTCTTGCATGAAGTGAGGATAACCAAGCTTTATTTATTGACATGAGCCGTGAATTTTTTTTTCCTTGGGACGTAAGGATAAGAAGTAAACAAACAATTTCTCTGGAGTTTGCCATTCGGATAGTGAGTAACCTTTGTAATTAAATTTTCCGATATTCTTTTCAACTTATTAACTGGTTCAGTGCCCGGAGCCCATATTTGGACTTTAAAGTGCAGGTACTGCAACTCAAAGGCTTGAAACTCTGTCCTTTGTATTATTTATTATTTATTTATTTGTGTTTTAAGGTCACATATTTCTGCACAATGGCTAATCATGACCTCGACAGTTTTACGGGTGGAGGAAGCCGGAGAACCCGGAGAGAACCACCGAGTAACGGCGAGCAACTGTCAGCTTCCAACATACTAACTCCACACAATCAGGGTTAGCACTGGTTGAAGACAGTGCACCATCGACGTGCACTACGCCTTAGTGCACAACATCACCGTGCCCCCACGTGGGCAATGGGGGGGGGGGGGGGTGAAGTGTCTTGCCCAAGGACACAACGCGGTTGCCGCAGGTGGGATTCAAACCGAGGACCTCTCGGCTTGCAGCCTGCACCTCTACCTACTGAGCCACCGCGGCCCCCGTCCTTCATATTATCGTTGAATCTAAATTATTTGGTGTATGGATTTTCCTCGCTACAATTTATGGGAGAGTGCCTAGAGGCACTCTCCCATAAATTGTAACAAGGCATAGATGTGTGAACAAATTTTGATGAATAAAAATAATTCAGCACTCTACCAGTTAAGGCTTGGCTGCTGTACACAGCAGCCATGCCCTAATTCAATAAGGATTTCTTACAAAAAACATTTATCACACAAATTTTTTGATCAAAACTAATTTTCAACAAATGCTAATTTGATTTCAGTGTCAGTCAAGAGAAAAACAAATGTTTGTTTATGCATTCATGGTTTTTTATTGTCTGAATGGTTGTCAATGCTTCAGCAGTTTACAACAATAATCTCTCAAACATATAGATCAATGACAGTGGCCTAAATTATCAGGTTGTCTAGCTTAAACTATAAAATTGTTTTAAAATCCAGAACTGTGACACCTGTTGAAAAAAACTCGGTATTTCTGGAAGACTCTCTCTCTCACTGTCAACTAGGATTCTAACGACCACGCTTCCAATAAAGGAACAAAAAAGGACTAAAGGTTTGTACAATACCATAGATTTAACCCGTTCATTAAACAGTTCTTGAATAAGAATGCAGTAAAGACTACACTTCCAATAAAGGAACATGTAACATTTCAGTTGACTAAAGGTTTGTACAATACCATAGATTTAACCCGTTCATTAAACAGTTCTTGAATAAGAATGCAGTAAAGACCACACTTCCAATAAAGGAACATGTAACATTTCAGTTGACTAAAGGTTTGAACAATACCATAGATTTAACCCGTTCATTAAACAGTTCTTGAATAAGAATGCAGTAAAGACCACACTTCCAATAAAGGAACATGTAACATTTCAGTTGACTAAAGGTTTGAACAATACCATAGATTTAACCCGTTCATTAAACAGTTCTTGAATAAGAATGCAGTAAAGACCACACTTCCAATAAAGGAACATGTAACATTTCAGTTGGCTAAAGGTTTGAACAATACCATAGATTTAACCCGTTCATCAAACAGTTCCTGAATAAGAATGCAGTAAACGAATATTTTATGTACGTGCAGCAATAATTTGATCTATCAGCCTACAGATCTGTAAATTCAATTAACACTGTGCCTTCTTAACTGGTAGAGTGCTGGAAGCCCATATTTGGGCTTTATTCTGAAGCACAGGTACCACAACTTGAAGGCTCATATTCAGTGGACGTGCTTTGTATTATCTTTGAAGTGACATTATTCAGTCTGTAAGGGTTTTCCTTGTTACAATTTATGGGAGAGTGCCAGCTGGCACTCTCCCATAAATTGTAACAAGCAACGACATGTGTACAAGATTTGATGGTCAAAAATAATTCAGCACTCTACCAGTTAAGGCTAAATTAAACTTAATACCACCTATTCTGGCTAAATAGAATACACCTCTGAACGTTGAGCTTCAAAAACCAATAATAAATCCAATTTCATGGGAGATAACCTGGTTAAAATTGTCGCGGATCAACAATTTTGGAATATGCGTATACCCACATGTTAGTCATAATGTTTGAGAAGTTTCATTAAAATTGGTTCATTAATGAAGGTGTTCCACGCACAAAAGTCTCATGTATTATTTATTTATTTATTGGTGTTTGATGTCACATATTTTTGCACAATGACTAATCATGACCACAACATGAGTATCAACTCAAGACCAGGGGTGAGCGTTAATAAGCCATGTTGCCCATTTTAGAGAGAGTTTGCACCTCCCCCAAGCATTGGTGACTGGGTCCTATTTTACCAGTAAAACAGCCTGTTTACCGGCACTGCTTCACTTCCTGGGGTTCCCACGGGGAAAAATCTCCTGTATAAATCTATATTAAATCTTCTAAGTTGAAGAGGAGATAACCTCGTAAAAATAATCACAGATGGGAAATATGCACATGTTCACTCATTAGTTGCCATGTTTAAGAAGTTTTCATCAAAATTGGTTCAATAATGTAGTTGTTGCGTGCACACAAGAATCTCATTTGAAAATCCATAATAAATCTTAAAATTGTCGCTGAGGAAAAATTTTTGTTCACTTGCCTGTCAGGTTTGAGACGTTTGATCAAAATCAGTTAAAATTTAGTAGTTGCATACGGATAGATGGACAGTCGTACCGACATACAGGGTGTCGACAATGAAATCCCAAGTGATATAAAAATACAGTTGGTTCTCAAGCAATGAATTTTTCAAATCAATGAGGGACGGAGGGAGGTCAGAAAATAAGCAGACTGTCATCTGCAAAATGAGGTTCCCAGAGAGTGAATTTAGTGATGCTACCCTGCACAGTGATTTACCCTCTGTGAACCTCAATCTGAATCAGGGTCTCAAAACTAAACAGAAAGAGGTATCCAGAGGATATATTAGACCACTGTATGGGATCACATCATCAAATTCACCCTTTGGGAACCTCATTCTTCAAATGTCAGGCTGCTTATTTTCAGGCCTGATGGGAGGGAGGCTTTTATTATTTTTTTTTTTTATGTTTTGATAACTTGTAGAATACTAAGTATTTTGGGTCGGATTATCTATTTATTTATTGGGGTTCGATGACACTTTTGACAGGCAGGGTCACCTCATGTTGGAGAGTTGTTCGGATGGAGGAAGCTGGAGTTCCCAGAGAGAACCACTGAGCAATGGTGAGCAACTATCAGACCCACCAACATAATAACTCCACAGAAGCAGGGTTAGCATTTGTTAATGACAAGTGCTCCATTGACGTGTAGTAGACAGTACAGTGCTCCCATATGGTCAATCGGGATTAAGTGCCTTGCCCACTGACAAAATGCAGTTACCCTTGGTGGGGGATCGAACTGTGGACCTTTTTGTTTGAAGTCCAATGCCATAACCACTGAGCCACAGTGCCCCTAGCAGCGATGGTTATCAGGTCTTTAAACCAGTGAAAAAGATAAAGCGTTCCCAGGGATCCTACAAATTTGTATTAACCCTTTACCTAACATAACGGCTAAAAACGACCAGCTCTATTCTCAAAAATCTCCAATTAATTTTCATTATTTTTTTCATTTTTTGTCTCAAAAACATAGGTTATGGCCCCTCATTGGAACGAGCTCGTTGAGCTCGTTCTAATGAAGGGTCATAACCTATATTTTTGAGACAACTAAAAATCATGAAAATTGCTCGAAGCATTTTCAAGTTATTGTCAAACATGTGGAAAACTGCCTATATTTTGATGAAGAAAGTCCCACAACTCTGGAATGACAAATCGGACAGCGACACAAATCAAAAGGGAGCTTCCTTCCATCAACATATTCTTTCCACCCAAAAATCACAAAAATTGCTCAAAGCATTTTCGAGTTATTGTACGATATGTGGATGGATGGACGGACGGACAGACGGACAGCGGTATACCATAATACAACCGTTTTTTCAAAACGGGTGTATAAAAAATGAAAAAAATTAGCCATTCAAGAATTTTGTTTGTGTTGTCTGCTTTTCATGTTAGGTAAAGGGTTAACTGTATGATAAATGACTTAGTATTGACAATTATGTGCAATTAGCAGGGTTATTACATTAACCAGTATAAGATTAAGTGAGACCCACTGCAATAAAAGCGTTTTTGTCCTATTTAAATGTGCATAGTAAAAGGATAGTTGGGTAGCTGTACTGAGATGAAATCAATATAATAACGATAAGAGCAAACTTGGTAAATGGAAAAAATTGATCATTCATCAGAGAGGTACTTTTAAAATGAAAAAGATAGTAACGAGCATACCATTAACAACCCGGATTCCAAACTGTCACGTTTAATGTTTTCTTTTCATCTCAAACAAAAATACAGAAATGGCCATCCATTTTAAATTAACACTTTACACACTTTTGTTCATAAAGAATAACCAATTGAAGGCTGCCAAATTTACCAGATCTGGCATTCAATATCCACAGCAAAATCATCATTGATGGGAATGGTATTTTTGTTAGGAATCTCAACTCCCACACCATCCAAAAAATAAAAATAAATAAGGACCCACAATGTAGATATTCTGTTTCTTAGGTCATTTTTTGAAAAATTGCATGTGGGCGGATATTTTTTTAATTTTATTTTTTATTTTTGTCATTATTTCTTTGCCATCAAAAGTTCATGTTCTTGGTTCGTTTTATGTTTTAGGCCTCACAATCTACAGAATACCATGGGTGGAGGTGTATATCATCCCTTGAGCATTGCAAAGCCTTGTTGCACTCAAGGGACAAATTTTATCAATTTTATTAACTTGGGTAAAATATCACACATAAACCATTTAATTTTTTTAAAGTTTGCATTGGTTATAAAAAGAGAGCATGTGGCAGCCAAAATGACCATGCGAGAGGGCTTTTTTTAGTCCTAAGTGCATCACTTTTTCAAATTCATTTAACCCTTTACCCAACGTAACGGCCAAAACCGGCCAGCGCTATTCTAAAAAATCACCAATTAATTTTCATTATTTTTCCATTTTTATGTCTCAAAAACATAGGTTATGACCCCTCGTTGGAACCTATGTTTTTGAGACTCAAAATGAAAAAATTGAGTTATTCAAGAATTATTTTTGCAAGTGTCATCTGCTTTTCATATTAGGTAAAGGGGTTAATAATGTTTATTAACCCTTTACCCAACATAACGGCCAAAACCGGCCAGCGCTATTCTCAAAAAATCACCAATTAATTTTCATTATATTTTCATTTTTTGTCTCAAAAACATAGGTTATGACCCCTCTTTGGAACGAGCTCGTCGAGCTTGTTCCAATGAGGGGTCATAACCTATGTTTTTGAGACAAAAAATGAAAAAAATTAGTTATTCAAGAATTTTGCTTGCAAGTGTCGTCTGCTTTTCATGTTAGGTAAAGGGTTAACCTTTCAAACTCTAAAGGCCTCTTTTCCAGGTCCAAGAACAGGATATGTCATAATTTCACCAAATAAAATGACTGCACAGTGAATGTGTGGCATAACCAATTAATACTTTCAACGAGCAGCCCAAAGGCTGTACGTTGAAAATATTGAATGGTCTACGCCAGGTAATGATTCTGGACTTTTCCCATTACTATCACTGAACCGACTTCAGGGTTCAAAGGGTGAAACCTTAGAGACCTAAATCTGATTTTGGAGGATTTTTCTATTCAACAACATGTGACCCACCCAACATCCATTTGTCGTCCGATTCCTAGTTTACAGACAGTGGTTTCTAGTCAATATTATTGACTGCTTTGAGAGAAATCACAGATAAGGGCCAGGCTTGTCATGGCTGGCAAAAATTGTGGAAACTTCTTCAGGCCTTTAAAGGTAAAGGTCACTCAGCATCTACGGCAATATTATGACCTCAACACAAGTATAAACACCAAGTTTAGCCAATCGTTTATAACTATGCTGTCAAATGAAGAGGACTTCCACTCCAGACAATGCTTTTGGGTCATATTTTACCAGGAAAGTAAACACGTACTGCTCCACTTTTCTGGCTACCCATAGAGATTATTTATTTATTTATTGGATTTTAATGACACTTTTGACAGCCAGGGTACCTTGTGCTGCAGTTTTATGGGGGGAGGGAGCCGGTGTACCCAGAGAGAACCACTGAGTAATGGCAAGCAACTGCCAGACTCAACGTACTAACTGGTTGAAGACAATGGCACCATCGACGTGCAGTATGCCTTAGTACACAGTGCCACTGTGGGCAATCCAATTAAGTGTCTTGCCCAAGGACACAAAGCAGTTACCCCTGGCAGGAATCCAACCGTGGACCTTTCAGTTTGTAGTCCAATTCCGTAACCACTGAGCCACCACGCTCCCAGGGAGATACATCTGTTTCTTTTATTAACCCATTACCCAACGCAGACGATCTCAAAATTTATTATTTTAAATATTATTTTTTTAATTTTTTTTCAAAAAATTTCAACAAAACCATATCATGTGACCCCTCGTTGGAACGAGCTCGTTCCAATGAGGGGTCACATGATATGGTCTTGTTGAAATTTTTTTGAAAAATACTATTTTTTCAACTACTGAATTTGCATATTACGTGGGTGGTTGCGGCCAATTCGTTGGGTAAAGGGTTAAGCTGATAATACGCAGTAATGTGATACACCATGGGAAAGGGCATTTCATCAGCAAAAACAAACAAACACAAAGGTAATGTTTCCATTCTATTTTAAATCACAACACTTGAAAATTTAAAATGCCAGGAGTTATTATTGCAAATTTGTAAACACTCTTCACTTAAATCTCATAGTCACATGTAGAAGGGCAGGAGAAAAAAATTGCGTTTCATTTGTAAATTGATTTGAGCTGTTGAACACGCTACTGCCAATCAACTATTGCCTGATGTAAAAAGTTTCTCAAGGTTTCTTGGAACACAATTTTTTCATCAGTTCATTTGTGTGAGATACCTAGACGACTACTTCAGGGACAAATCAATAGGGATTATTTGATTAACTGCAAGACAGAGTGTTTTGTCGAGTGTGATTCCAAAGAAACAGGAATGGTAAGTTTCTCTTTCAGCATCTGATTTTCTATCAGCTTTCAACAAATAAACTGCCGATTGATTTGCCCTTAACATACTCATGCACACAGAAAAATCACTTCAACATCGATAAATGCATAACTTGTCAACAGGCCTGAAAATTGCAAAATGAGGTCCCCCAGAGAGTGAATTTTAATGATGCTATCCCATACAGTGGGCCAATTTAACCTTTGGGTACCACTTTGTTTAGTTTTGAGATCCGGATTCAGATTGAGGTTCACAGAAGGTAAATTTAGTGATGCTACCCTGCTGTGCAGGGTAGCATCACTAAATTCACCTTCTGGGGACCTCATTTTGCAGATGACAGTCTGCTTATTTTCTGGCTTGCTTGTCAACTTCATCAAAGATCAAACAAACATCAAATGTCATACTTTCCTTTTGAGATATGAAAATATCTAGGAGTTCTCGTCTTACAGGTAAAAATGAATTGAAAAACAAAAAAAAAATAACTGAAATGAACAAAATGAGCATTTGTGGCAATACCACCATTTTTGTAACAGTTTTTAATGAGCCATTAACCCCCAGCACTCTGGTAGTGCAACAGAATATTTTCTCCTATCACTCGCTTCTTCTCTTGTTTAACTATGAATTAAACCAATTATATCTTGTTTGACAGAGCTCATCGAACTCTCAAACAAGGCATATTTGGTTAAATATCAAACTGCATTATGGGAAATATTTGCCGCTGAAAACCTTGCCATTTTGACATCAGAGTGCAGAGGTTTAATTGAAGATAGAATGTTTTCATTTTTGGAATTTACTTTTAAAACATTTCCACAATTCAGGTTAAGTATTTCCCCCTTAGTTTCTAGAACTCTGTACCCTATGTAATATGTAACCAACTAACCCTGTGCATTTTTACAACCAGTGAGTGAAGTGTGTACTATTGCAGTTACCAATTTTTTTTATAGCCAGAAAG
The DNA here is from genome assembly GCA_031216915.1 of Pictodentalium vernedei. Lineage (NCBI taxonomy): Eukaryota > Metazoa > Mollusca > Scaphopoda > Dentaliida > Dentaliidae > Pictodentalium > Pictodentalium vernedei. The sequence goes on along the minus strand of CM062291.1, from coordinate 25,670,999 downwards.
TGTGACACACCTGGTTATGAAAAATAAAGAGCTGTGCCATGAGCGCATGATACGCCCGTTATTAATTACAAGAGGGAAGCACACAATATGAGTATACATGTGTACTTGTCAGGTTTTTTTTTATATTCTTGTACAATAATCATAACCAACAACACATACTGTGTTCATTAATTTGGAAATAAATTATTTGAATTTCATGTATATATCTGAGAGGGCAAATGTTTGCACCAAATGCAGTTTGGAATATGCAGTCTTAAGCTGAACTAACCTGTTCCACTGCCTACCAATCTATCTTTCTATACTATATTTTAGAATGTCTGTATGTATGTATGTCTGTCTATCTGTATGCTATAGAAATGAATATGGGGCCACGCCGAGTGTCCAAAATGGGTCTACTAGGAGTACTGATTTTATGGCGGAGGTCATAGTCAGGTTTAAACTAGAGGTACTGTGAGCAAACTCACAAAGTGATACCCCCCGTGCCTAAAATGTATAAGTTAGATTATCTCCCCTTGGAAATGTCAGAACGGAATTATATTGCTTCATGCACATCTTCATATGGAGTTCTTCCATTGTGTAAAGTTTCATGAAAATTCTTCAAATGGTTTAGGAGTTGCACTTACAAGGATGGACAGACAGACGGACGGACAGGGTGATTCCTATATATCCACCCCCCAAACTTTATTTGCGGGGGGTATAAAAAGTGTGTGGAGTGTGGTGTAGGGGGACACCAAAATTTATGACAAAATTTTTTTTACCAATACATGTCTTAAAAGGGGTCTACTAGGGGTATGTTTTTATCAGGAATCTAATGTAGGGGTTTAAAAAAGTATCGAGTGGGAGTGGGGGTGTAGAGGGGCACCAAAAGTTATGACCAAAATTTTTCTCACTGATATTGGTCTTCAAAGGGGTCTACTAGGGGTAATAACTCTCCTCAGCCCGAGCAATGCCGGGTAACCCTGCTAGTAAGTATTAAATGTGCAAGACCCAAACATATTACATGAATATAGGTAGGTACTATACTGTCATGAGATATGTTTTCACAGGGTTTAAATTATTGCGAGTTGCCAGGGTACAATCTGGTAATATCTTGTGCTGAACCATATATTGGGGAAAATGGGTTATAGTTACGTCCCTTCACTTAACCCAGGCTATTTCCACATGATGGGGACGTGGTGGCGTTGCGGTAACCGGTTCTCGACAGATCACCGAAGTTAAGCAATGTCGAGCCCAGTTAATCACTGGATGAGTGACCGTCTGAACGACCAATTTGGACTCCTGCATTGGGCAAGGCACTTAACCCTGTTTGACCACATGGGGGCACGCTGTGTGCTAAGGCATACTGCACGTTGATGGTATGCATATCTTTAACCAATCTAACCCTGCCTGTGCTGCAGTGTGGAGTTAATATGTTGGTGAGCTGGCAGCTGCTCGTAGTTGCTTGGTGGTTCTCTCCGGGTACTCTGGCTTCCTCCACCTATAAAACTGTCACGGTCATGATTAACCATTGTGCATAAGTATATGACCTTAAACACCAATAAATAAATAAATATTCCACGTGATAGGAGGGTACTATTGGAGCACATAATGAGAGAGTAAACCCGGTGTCTTTCTAATTTGATATCCCCTGCAGGTGATTTGCTGATTTTGTAGGGGGAAATACTCCGCAACAATGGCATTACATTTTCCCCTCGATGTGTATGCTTCAAACCAATTGGGAGGATTTGAAAACTGAATCCATGATAATGGATTCAAATTAAATCGTTTCCATGAAAGAGTCGAATCCTAATCGAGTCTCGAAGCTTCGCAGGGCACTTGTGGGGTTATAATAACACAGTGCTGTGGTATCCACTCCTTGTATGTATGTGGTATTTCAGTACTCAGTATGAAACTTACAAGTTATCAGAATTTGGGTCTTACTTGTAGACATATTGCAGCAAAAAGGTTAACCACCTGAATACAGGGCTTATATTCGCCGAGAATCTGAGAATCGATAACAAAACCGGTGAGAATCCATGTAGATTCTCAATTCTCAATGCACCTCTGCTAGAATTCACGTGAAAAGAATTGAGTCAATTTAACCCTTTAACTAATAACATAGCGGCAGCAAATTACCCAATAAAGGGCTAACATGGCCTGAAATTTTCTGAGACTTTTTTCAATAAAATGAGCTGGTTCCAATAACATCCATATTTGTAATGTTTTATTTTTTTGAAAAATTATCAAATTCAGTTGTGTCTTAAAAATTAAAAAGCTGTGTTGGGTAAAAGGTGAATCCTTTACCCAACATAACAGCCAAAACCGGCCAGTGCTCTTCTAAAAAATCGGCAATTAATTTTCATTATTTGTCTCAAAAACATAGGTTATGACCCCTCTTTGGAACAAGCTCTTGTTCCAACAAGTCATAACCTATGTTTTCGAGACAAAAAATGAAAAAAATTAGTTATTCAAAGAATTTTATTTTGCAAGTGTTGTCTGCTTTTCATGTTAGGTAAAGGGTTAACATGTGTTATCAGTTTACAATAGGGGTTCAACCAATGTGACCTCATGAGATCCTGTGAAACAACTAGCAGGTACGGATTCTCGCAATCATTTTTGCAAGAAGCCAAATGGATTTTCCCAAATTTATGAAATATAATCCCTGTGAATACCTGGGACCTCAATACATCTGTGGAGCCTGACAATTTTTAGGCACAACCAATCTTCAGAGAGGAATGGAATTATGACATAGTTGGCTCAAAGTGGAAAGATTTTTAGTTCACCTTCTGGATCCTCAGTCCCAGAAAAGAACACTTCCTACTTCCAATGGATTAAATAGATCCTTTATCCCACACACAAATTCATCAAATCATATTTATCTCATTCTGAAGATGAATGGGTTACAATATTAATGAGGTGATAAGTTGTTTTTAATTTGGATTTACCGATCAAAGTACCAGTAGGAATCACCAGAGTGGTGTTATTAGCCAGATTAGCTTTGATAAGTCTGTGAACAGAGACCACATCCTGCAGACAAAGTTACTCCAGAATTACCTCGCTCCACAAGCGTATCTCCAGCAGAGCTAATGCACTTTATCAGTCTCAGACCATAAAGAAGTAAATAAGTGATATACTCCACAGAACTTCTTTTAAATTTTATGGAAAATCTATTACATTCATGTGTTGCTATAAGATGCCAGACTATTATTTAACTATCTGTGTGCTGGAAGCAACTTTAACTGGGTTCCCACCAATCCTGGAAATAAGAAGACTGTCATCTGCAGAACGAGGGCCCAGAGGTTGAATTTTGTGATGCTGACCTGCACAACAGGGCAGCATTACTAAATTTACCCCCTGCTAACCTCAATCTGAATCAGGGTCTTGGGCCTAAACAGAAAAAGGTACCCAGAAGATAAATTAGGGGATTCTAGCCCACTGTATGGGATAGCATCAGCAAATTCACCTGCTGTGGACCTCATTCTGCAAATGAGAGATTGCTTATTTCAGGCTTGGCATTCTTAATGGAAGTGTCAATGACACTGTAGCTCAACTTGTTTAAGACATGTACATGTATAGTATATGACACAGCAATGACAAACATCTAGGTAATGACCTGATAACAAAGGTACATGTAAAGTATTGTAAAGATCGGTTCATAAATACACCTCTAGCCTGAGCCATATAGTAGTTGTGTACAAAAAACTGATTGGACCTAATTTCAGTACAAAATGGCCACTGGCAGCCAGTTTTGAAGTATATACCTTGGTATATACCATACTTCTCGACAAGCTTTCCGAATAGCTTATTTGTTTTTGTCCTAGAATGAACGCACTAAGTATTATTTTTTCCTGGAAAATATGGGAGGCTTTTTTATTGGCATTACATCCCTAAAATGGTGGGAGAAAAATCATCCCTGATGGGTATCTGAGTGGGATGGGGAAATCTCACCCTCGGGGCAAAATATTTGAGCCAGAAACTCGGCAAGCCGAGTGTCTGGCTTAAATATCTTAGCCCAAGGGTGAGATTTCCCCATCCCACCCAAATACCCATTGAAGATAATAATAATCATGTCAGAGGTTATATGCATATGGAATGTTACATGATATAGTTGGCTGAAGTTCTTTTTAAAAAACGATATTTTTTCAATTGCTCAATTTTCAAATTACATGGGAGGATGTGGCCCATTTGTTAGGTATTTATTTATTGGTGTTTAAGGTCATATACTTATGCACAATGGCTAATCATGACCATGACAGTTTTATGGGTGGAGGAAGCCAGAGTACCCGTAGAGAACCACCGAGCAACGACGAGCAGCTGCCAGTTCACCAACATCATAACTCCGCACTGCAGCACAGGCAGGGTTAGATTGGTTGAAGACATGCATATCATCGACGTGCAGTACGACTTAGTACACGTAGTCATCGTGCCCCCATGTGGACAATCGTGGTTAAGTGTCTTGCCCAAGGACACAACGTGGGAGTCCGAATTGATCGCTCAGAGGGTCACCCATCTGGTGATTAACCGGGATTGACGTTGCTTAACTTCGGTGATCTGATGAGAACCCATTTGTTAGGTAAAGGATTATAAAGAGAAAAGTATTATAAGTGAAGGAAAAGTAAAAGGATGGTTTTTCTTTTCTCCCCCCACTGCATGTGTAACATACGTCTGTCCAGGTTGAGATAGCAGGGAGAGACAGATGTATCCCATCCACGTGATGTTATCCATTTATTACGTTATTATGACGTTATGCATATCGTATCAGTTTTTTGCTACCATCTAATTCATACTGACGTCATCAGAATGCCGTGTGATCAAAGTTTGATGCTCTAAAACTCTTTAAACCCCAAGATGCCACCGTTCTTAATTGATTTCGTGGTATATACCTTTGGTTTATACATAACTTTTGCATGCTCTTTCCGATGGTGTCATTAGTTTTTCAAAATAACTAATACCAAATGAGTTGATTATATCAGCACGTGACTGCCGATTACCTCTGGCTAACGTAACCTTTGTATGGTGGGGGGAGAAAAATAATCCCTGATGGGTCGGGTGTGGGATGGAAAAATCTCACCCTCGGAACAAGATATTTGGTCCAGACACTCGGCAAGCCTCGTGTCTGGCCCAAATATCTTGCCCTCATGTGAGATTTTCCCATCCCACACCCATACCCATCAGGGATTATAATAATCCTGCACCTTCTTTCACTTCTTACTGTACCTTCACATGTTTTATGGAAGGGTTTTACAACTTCTTAACTTCCACATTATAGCCACTGTAAATCACCGATTGCATGAATTAAAGAGATGAAAGCCTAGTAGTTTTTATTTATCTGAGATGGCAAAAAAATTCACGATATACTTCACCCAAGTGCTTGGTAGTCAGCTTACAATGCCCTCAGCAAAACACTAACATAAATCTTCAATTACCATGCACTGACAACCTTCTTGTTAGTCAAACTAATTAATTTCACAAATGATTCTGACTTGGATCAAATGGGATCCCAGGCTGAAATAACATTTTTCAATTATCCCCCATTATGTGTTTGTGTGTATTTTGTTTTCCCACTTGCTCCAGGAGTTATGAAGGCCAGAAACCTGCTGATGAATTCTTGGATGCTTTTCATACATTGAAATACAGCATTAGTAGAACTGAGGAGAAAACGGTAAGTTTATTTATTTATTCGTTTTTAATGATACCTTCAACAACCAGGGTCAAATTGTGCCAAGACAGTTTTATGGATGGAGGAAGATGAAATACTCAGACAGAACCAACGATCTGCAGTGAGTAACTCCAGGACTCCCCAACTTGCTAAGTTAACATGAACTGTGTTAGCACTGGTATACGCACCATCGATGAGCAATAGGCCTCTGCACACTCACTAGCGCTGGGAGAGGGAGGTGGAAGACAACTGCCCCAGGGTGGGGCCTGTTTTTTTTTTTGATGTTTCAAAAAAGTGTAGGTTCACTTATCGATACATCTGAACTGAAAGTCGAGGGAAGGCTTTCGATACAGGCCTCCAATGCTGGTGGAGTTGGCAAGAGAATGTACTTGCATTACTGACCATATAAAAAACCTCACTTGTGCCAGTTTGTTGGTTTTCCACTGGTATTTCCTGCATCGTGGTGGTCATGATTATCTTTGGAGAAAAAATGCATCACCCACAGAAATGCCAGTACAAAATTACCCTAATTGTAAGGAAATATTGGAGCAAATATTGTCAAGAAAACACAGGAGAATACTTGTCTTTGAACTAATTTATAAATAAAAAGAAAGTGTCAATAACACAGCTCAACTTGTGTTAAGACATGTACATGTATAGTATGCAACACAGCAATGACACACATCTAGGTAATGGCCTGATAATAGGGCTGTCGCGATTATTCGATTAGTCGACTAACTGTCGACTATTGAAGTAGTCGACGTTTTTTATTTTTAGTCGAGCATCGTTCATTTTCAAGGTGGAACACATCTACTACACGTCGGGGCTAAATTGCATTGTTTTGTGACGTGAATGATCAATGAAGGTGAATAACTTTAAATATCTAACCATAGTTAACATTCATATCCGGAAGACTGTACGACTGTCACTGACTGTGTAAGAAAGAACACTCACAGTTACTCGAGAAGAATAGATTCTTCTGAATTTCTCCAGTCTTGTACACACGAATGCACTCATTGGAAAACCCAAAGCGCGGAAGTGACAAAATTATGACGAAAGTCAGAACGTCAGATCGCTTCTCAAAGTTCGGAACTTCAGACTAAGATCCAATTTTAACAACTGACGAGAGAATGCATAGATCTCAATGTTCAAAATTTCGAGAAACTTATTGCAGAAAGGAAACATATGCAGGAACGTTCTTTGGTAAATTCATTTTAATTCATCGGCTTCAATCTAGTTTAAACTTGGACCCGCAGTCAGTAATATTATTTTGGGGGTTGGTACGTCCTACAGGACATACCAACCCCCAAAATTATATTACGGACTGTGGGTCCAAGATTGGACTACATGTAGCTTCAGTCGGGACCGATTTGTTGTTCCCACAACCCCACTTCGTCTGAACACACTGGTGCCATTGTCATTTTCAGAGTTTTACGAACAGAAGAATGATTTGCTAAAAAATCATGGGAAGCGACTATTAATCGACTAACCGTCGATTACTGGTCACGATTAGTCGATTACAAAAAATGATAGTCGCGACAGCCCTATCTGATAACAAAGGTACATGTAAAGTATTGTAAATGTCTGTACATAAATACTGACCGTAGCCTGTAACAAATGTACAGGTAAAGTAATTTGCATAATTTATGCACATGAAAAAACCCCTGTATTATATGTGATGTATTCCATGTTACTAAACATTCATACAAAAATTTATTCAAATCAGAACCTTCATATAAAAGTTCTGTACAAAAAACTGATTGGACCTAATTTCGGTATAAAATGGCCACATGCAGCCATCTTGAATTTCGTACTGCACCCAAAAACACTCATTCTCGTCCCAAGGTGATAACAAAGGTACCCAAGAAATTTGTGAAGATCGGTTCATAAATACAGCCTCTAGCCTGAGCCCTACTGACATAAGCACTTACTGTGTATAAGTAGCACTGAATAAATCAAAGTTCATCTAATTTGCATAATTTCTGCACGAGAAAAAAACCTCGTATTATATGTGATGTATTCCATGTTACTAAACATTCATACAAAAATTTATTCAAATAAGAACTTTCATATTGAAGTTCGGTACAAAAAACTGATTGCACTAATTTCGGTATAAAATGGCTGCTGGTGGCCATCTTGAATTTTGGACTGCACCCAAAAATGGCCGTTCACGTCCCACGGTGATAACAAAGATACCCAAGAATTTTCGTAAAGATCGGTTCATAAATACGGCCTCTAGCCCGAGCCGTATTGAATTGTTGACTGACAGACAGACGGATGACAGGCCATGACAAAACCTCAAATTTGTCTACGTCAAAGTTGAGCTAAAAATTTGTCATTAAGTGTCTTGCTTCTTTCAATCTGAAGCCCACTGCTCTAAGCAAAAGTTCATGTTCTTGGTATGTTTTATGATTTTAGCCACATAATCTACAGAACAGCATGGGTGGTGGTGTATTTCGTCTCTTGAGTGCAAGAAGGCTTTGCAGTGCTAAAGCACTGCAAAGTCTTGTTGCCCTCAAGGGACGAATTTATCAATTTTATTAACAAGGGTAAAATGTCAGACATAAACAATTTAATTTTTATTTTTTTAAGTTTGCATTGGTTATAAAAAGAGAGCATGCAGCAGCCAACAATAGGACCATGCAAGAGGACCTGAACTTTTTTAGACCTAACTGTTATTAATTAAGTTGGAAATATGAATTGAACAGAAAGTTTGTCAAAAATTCTTGTTTCAAATAAACTTAAAAACCCTTTCCAATAAGACATATGTTCAGCTCTGAATATTTCTTAAAACATTCGCAATTCAATCAGGCTGGGAAACCTGATCACCAGAATCTAAACTACAATCAAATTTGACAATAACTAAATTTTCTGCTCCTCTTAATCTGAAATCTGATTTTCGCAATAACCAACAAAGAAGTAATAAACCTTTCACGAAGAAAAACCTCTGTGTACCCTGTAGGGAGAACTATAGAAATATTAAATCTGATAACTCGATTTCCTACAATATAGCACATGACAGTTTCAAATGCTTTTTACAGTATATCGAGACAATTCACATATGAAAAACAATATTGAATCTTGACCCTTTTCAAGGAAGTTAGAAAATAGTTTTATTTTTGGTTGTCAAAATTGTTTGAGAACAGCAAAAGACCCCAAAATTACAAGGCTTTTCTTTCCTTGTTAAATGTGTCTGTGCTCAATTCTTAACCTGATGAGTATTTTCAAAATCTTTTTCATCCAATCCAGTCATGGCTGCTATGAAGCAGCCATGACTAGTTAATTTAATGAAAAACGCATCTAAATTTAACTCAAGAAATCATTGGTCAAAACGTGTTCAGTTTACAGGGGGTATTTATTTATTTATTTATTTATTTATTTATTTATTTATTAAGGTTTAATGACTCTTTAACGGTCAAGGTCACAGTTTTACAGGTGGAGGAAGCTGGAGTAGCCGGAGAGAACCACCGTGCAATGACGGGCAGTTGCCAGCTCCCCAACATTGTAACTCTGCACTGCAGCACAGGCAGGGTTAGATTGGTTGAAGACATGCGCACCATTGAGGCAGTATGTCTTAGTACATGGCGTCATCGTTCCCCCATGTGGAAATAAGGGTTTAAGTGCCTTGACCAAGACCACCGGGCTCGACGTTGCTTAATTTTGGTGATCTGACAAGGTTACCATAATGCCACCGCGTCACCGTTTACAGAGGTTAAATTTATTTATTTCTTGGGAGTTTATCAATACTTTCAACAGCCAGGGTCACTTCAAGTCAGACAGTTTTTTTGTTCGGGGGGGGGGGGGGGGGGGGGGGGAACTGAATTACCCAGACAGAACCACCAAGCAACTGTCAGTCTCCCCAACGTATTGACTCCACACAAGCAAGGATAGCATAGGTTGGAGACAGGTGCACCATCGAGGTGCATTCTGTCTCAGTGCATAGTGCCACTGTGTCCCCAAGTGGGCAATCGGCATTAACCCCCTGCACACTGAAGTCAAAATATCCAAATTTCAAGTAGCCATTTTTCACATAATGCAACTGGGAATTTAACCAATTCAATCTTGTTTCACAGATCTCAATGAGCTCTGTCAAACAAGATTGAATTGGTTAAATTTCCAGTTGCATTATGGGGAAAATTTGCACCCTGAACTTTAGATATTTTGACATCGACATCAGTATGCAGGGGGTTAAGTGCCTTGCCCAAGGAAATATAACATACAAATTTTTGTCGAGTTCAATATTAACATTAACCCTTTCGTGATGCATCGGCACACGAATAATAAGTACCACTATTGACTTTTATAATGCCTCACGTTTGTAACATCAGTCGTGATTGGTTAATTTGACACCTTCTAAAAGTCATAGTACTGAAGTTTTGGGGCAAAACACGGGTACTGTCGGAACGTTCTTCCCTGGAGACAAGAGAACAAAGAAAATGTAAGCTCCACTTCCATTGATCAGCGTCGACTGGAATTTCTCAACACCATGTCACCAAATGCTGGCGCCGTGTCCCTTAAATGTTTTTCGTCACCGATAGACACAAACTTACCAACAAAATTAATATGTCATCTTCAGTGGGTGTGTTTTCAATTTTAACTGCAAACAATGAATTCAAAAGAATCAGAAATATTAAAAACTCACATGTTGTTCACTACTTCAGTGAATCCTGAATATGAGTTATGACTTCAATCAATTATATTTCCACAAGTTTAGTACTCCTCGACCTCACTGAGCCTCTGCCTCAAGTTCAAAATAAATTGTTTCACTCCGCTTAATTCTAACAACTGTCGTCACCCAAGAAACATGAATTTATATTCCATTAATTTATATCACCTATCACATAAGCATTAATAATGAATTATAACATGAACAGCATGATGCAGTTGTAAACACTGGCATTTGGTGATATAAAAACACCAAAAGCGAGGGCACTTGTGACAAGTCATTTTCGAATTTGTTGATCGGGAAACTCCTAAAAAGACGTCATTCGTTTGAAATGACGTCATGTTTTTGGATTCGACTACATTGTTATTACAAGATTGATGCATGTTGCAGTTAACGCTTAACAATGAAAGCTATTTTTTGTTCGGCATAATAAAAACGTATTTTTTTTCATGTTCTATCGGTCGATAGTACCTGAGTTTGTGTGATTTCTGAAATAAAACCTGAAGCAGCAAAAGCTGCTTCAGGTTTTATTTCAGAAATCACACAAACTCAGGTACTATCGATCGATAGAACAGGAAAAGAAATTCGCTGCTTCAGGTTTTATTTCAGAAATCACACAAACTCAGGTACTATCAACTGATAGAACATGAAAAGAAACATTCTAATATTATAGTAAGCGTGCTGATAATAACAGTACTTGTTCTATGTTCTCCCAGTCTACAGTGTGTAATCTCTAATCATCCACAGAAGTACAATGTTATGCTTGACTAGGTCTGGAGAATATTTATCCATTGATATGGTAGTATGGTGGACTATATTTAGTAGGGACCTGCGAACCGTTCGAGATTCGGCTCGACTCGAAACCATCGCCGAGATTCGATTCGACTCGATACCTCACCGTCCGATTCGTATTTTTCGAACCGACCTCTGTTCAAGCGGCGAATTATATGTGCACTCGCTCGCATCAAGAACACGCCGTCATACGCCAACGATAGTGTAATAAATCGCTCTCTGAACGTATTAGCTCTCCAATTTTGTTGATTATTAAACCCCCGGGCTACCGTACGATCTCTGAGGGTCAGGGAAGATTCGTCCCCGGGAATATTCGTCCCCGGGTTTTTGAGAATATTGTATGTCTATCTTCACTATTAGTGCGCGATACTGTGTTTCGCGAGACTTTGAGTTTGAGATTTTTTATCATATTTTCCGACATGCCTTGTTTGCTTTTATAATAATGGTATTTGGTGCTGATGAGGCTGAGCACGAGCCACGACCACCAAGTGGGTAGAATAAAACTGCGAGTCTGTGAGTTCAGAATCAATTGGTCTGGAATCGAGTATTCTCGCAGTGCGAGAATACTCGATTCCAGACCAATTGATTCTGAACTCATCCAGCATGCAGAGTACCGGTATTGCAGACTATGGAAGCACGAATGTCGCCGTCGCGCCGGTTTCAAGGTTCGAGATTCGACTCGACTCGATACCAGAGGGATGATTCGGCTCGAGATTCGGCTCGAAGTTTTATCCCCGGCTCGCAGGTCCCTAATATTTAGTACAACAGTGGTTAGCGCCAAACAATCATGAAAGTGTCAATGACACTGTAGCTTTACTTGACAGTGTGTTGTGTTGGATGAAAAGGATAATGTTCAATGTTTATAAAAGGATTATGAAATACAAGAATTTTGATAATTGAGAATATGTTAATTTCTGTTCCTTGTAAGCTGTTTTCAATAAAAATAATTTGAGGTGTAGACTGTACTAAAGAATTGAGGGGTGGGTTAATGTGGCCCTCACAGTGAATGTATGTCAACCAAGTTACAGTGAAATTATTCCAAAACGAGTCATCCTATCAAGTTACAATGAAATCCCTTCATAAATACAGCCTGTAGACTGTGCTAAAGGTTTTCGGGCTTTGGGCCTGAGTAGCCATCATGGTTGACCCATCGCAACCAAATGAGGACGTCGTCATCTACTCTAGACTAAATTCTGACTCATCCTACAAAGTAACCATGAAATCCCTTCATAAATACCACCTATAGTCTGTGCTAATGGTTTTGGGCTCGGGCAGCCATCACGGTCGAACGATCCCGACCAAAATGGGGCGTTCTCATCTAGACATCATTTGGAGTCATCCTATCAAGTTAATGAAATCTCTCATAAATATGACCTGTAGAATGCTAAATGTTTTTGGGCTTCGGGCCCCAGTAGCCTTCACAGTTGACCAATCACGACCAAAAGGGGATGTTCTCATCTAGACATTATATGGAGAGTCCTCCTACTTAGTTACAATGAAATCCCTCCATAAATTTAACTTGTAGACTGTGCTACAGGTTTTCAGGTTTTGGGTTCGGGCAGCCATCACAGTTGACAGATCGCGACAAAATGGGGAAGTTCTCATCTAGACATCATACAGAGTCATCCTACCAAGTTACAATGAAATCCCTCCATATTAAATACTACCTGTGGACTGTACTAAAAAGTTTTGGGGTTTCGGGCTTGGGCAGCCGTCACAGTGGACAGATCATGACCAAAAGGGGATGTTCTCATCTAGACATTAGTCATCCTACCAAGTTACAATGAGATCGCTTCATAAATACGATCTGTAGACTGTGCTAAAGATTTTTGGGTTTGGGGCTTGGGCAGCCATCATGGTTGAGCATTGCAAAGCCTTCTTGAACTCAAGGGACGAAATACACTACCACCTATGCTATTTTGGAAATTATGAGGTCTAAAACATAAAAAGAAACCAAGATCATGAACTTTTGATGGCAAAGAAATAATTTCAAAAATAAAAAAAATGCCCGCCCGTATGCAATTTTCCCCCAAAATGGCCCGAGAAACAGATCTACTTTGTGGAGCCTCATATAAATGATTTAAAATATGTCATGTTATTTTCTTGAAAAATTCCATTTTTCCACTAAATGTCTGAGTCGGGGGGTAAGTCTGGTGTAGACAGAAAAGAGTTAACCTGTTTTTATACAGTTTGTTGGAAAGAGCACTCAGAACTATGAACATACACATGATTGGGATTCACATTGGTGGTGTGAAAGAAACAAAATATATGATTTCATGGCTTTTTTAAAAAAAAAAAAAAAAAACCAACAGTGAGGATGTTAATATCCCTTACACTCACGAACCAATAATACTTAGGAAATCACAAAACCAGAACTTGACAAATCAAAACAGTGTGCTCTTACTATCTGACAGGGCGCCATTCAAAAAACTTAATCCATGAACAGAGATAAGACAGTTGTCACATCAATGGAGTCAGTAGAATTACTTCATATAATATGACATTATAGGCAGTAACTTCTAACTGAATGGAGTCAACAATTTCAATAACTGTTTCATATTTCTGAACATCTCATCTGCGTTTTGATAACATGCAAGTATTGAGAATCTGTTCACATGCACAGGACAGTAGAGCCAGGCATGCACACAGTGTAACCCCATTAATTGAAGAGTCACTTTGTCAAGTGAAAAATATTCAATTTACAGGAATATCCAATTAACCCTTTTACCTAACATGAAAAGCAGACACTTGCAAACAAAATTATTGAATAACTAGTTTTTTTGCATTTTTGCATCAAAAACAGCTTATGACACCTCTTTGGAATGAGCTCAATGAGATCATTCCAATGAGGGGTCATAAGCTATGTTTTTGAGGCAAAAAAATTAAAAAATAATGAAAATTTAATGACAAGTTTTGTGGAAGTGATGGCTAGTTTTTGGCCATTACTTTCTGTAAAGGATTAACAGGAATTTGGTTATATTCCTCTATCCAAGCTCATTGAACTCTGTCAAACAAAATATAATAGATTTAAATTCCTATGTTGAATGTACAGACCAGCCTTTTGATTGGTCCAATTTGGGCAAACCAGATCCATCATAATTTGTGGACACTGGAACAACCAGGCCACTTGTTCTGTGTCTGCATAGCATGAGCATTCATCTAATTCAGCATGCGGTACTGAAGCTTTTTCAATATTTAACCTCCAAAATAAAAGAATGTCCATTCGTAAATCACCAGATATAATAATGGGATGAAGTGGCTCGAAGACTCAGGATAATTGCTCAACACTAAACAATCTCTGTGCATACAGTAGCACACTGTGGAAATAGGTTGGTAAAAGCGGGTTCGTTAATGAAATGGAGTGCATTCCATATTTTGGACTCGCAATACACTTGCATTTCTGGTTGAAAAATTGTTACTTCCACATTTGCAACACTGCAATCAAATTTTAGAATGAGCATTTTATTTTTAATCGCATGATATGGTTTTGTTGAAATGTTTTGAAAAAAAAGAACTGCTCAATTTGTAAATTGCACAGGCAGCAAGCCAGAAAATAAGCAGACTGTCATCTGCAAAATGAGGTCCCCAGAGGGTGAATTTAGTGATGCTACCCTGCTATCACTGAATTTACCTTCTGTGAACATCAATCAGAATCAGGGTCTCAAAAGTAAACAAAAAGAGGTACCCAGAGGATAAATTGGCCCACTGTATGGGATATCATTACCAAATTCACCCTCTGGGAACCTCATTTTGCAAATGTCAGACTGCTTATTTTCAGGCCTGACAGGCAGTTCAAGTTTGAACCATGTAGATTGCGAAAGGAGCCTTTTTCTTGGTCTTGGGAAAATGATTGAATTGGTCGTCTAAACATAAACTGGGTGGCATTGCGGTACCTGGTCCTCGTCAGATCACCTAAGTTAAGAAACATCGAGCCTGGTTAGTCCTTGGATGGGTGACCATCTGAGCGATCGATTCGGACTCCCACGTTGTGCAACTGGGAAAGGCACTTAACCCAGA
Source organism: Pictodentalium vernedei (assembly GCA_031216915.1). NCBI lineage: Eukaryota > Metazoa > Mollusca > Scaphopoda > Dentaliida > Dentaliidae > Pictodentalium > Pictodentalium vernedei. The sequence continues at coordinate 25,655,886 of CM062291.1, read as the reverse complement.
TTGTCCACATGGGGGCATGATGATGTCATGTATTGCACGTCGATGGTGCGTATGTCTTCAACCAATCTAACTCTACCTGTGCTGCAGGGTGGAGTTACGATGTTGCAGAGCTGGCAGCTGCTCGTCATCGCTCGGTGGTTCTCTCTGGGAACTCCGGCTTCCTCCACCCGTAAAATTGTCGTCGATACAATATGACCTTGGCTGTTAAAGTGTCATTATACCCTAATAAATAAATAAACCCACCTAGTAGCTTTTTTCCAGAGAGAATACAGGTTAAAATGTATATCACTTTATTAGAATTAACCCTTTACCTAACAAATTGGTTGCAACCACCCACGTAATTTACAAATTAAACATTTGAAAAGAATATAATTTTAAAAAAATTTCAACAAAACCATATCACATGACCCCCTCATTGGAACTTTCTCATCGAGCTCGTTCCAATGAGGAGTCATATGATATGGTTTTGTTGAAATTTTTTGAAAAATTCAAAAAAAAAAATTCATATAATACCTTTGGATATCGTCTACGTTGGGTAAAGGGTTAACTATCAAAAAAGCACAAATGCTTTGTAACTTGATTATGCTGTATAAGGTTGGGGATGATAAGAGTTTTGTGCGAGACTTTGTGAATCATATAGCATGTATCCCATTCAGAATGGGGCCTTATTTTGGACCCCCAAAAAGCCTCGATTAAATCATGACGCCATTGTGGCAAATTCATTAGGAAAATTGTTACAGGGGCTTCATTGTACTTCATTCAGAACATCGTATTTGACTATCACTGTATCAGTATAAGACAGAATCTAACATCTAATTGACTAACTAACGACTCTGTCAACGTTTCATTAACTCTTCTCTTCAACTACTTACCACAGAGGAAATCCTTGTGTAATTGCCTCATTAAAAAAGTTACAGAAACCTCCATAGATCACAGAAGCTACAATCTCAAGAAACCAAAAGAGTAATTTTCAAATTATTTTTGTCAGGATTTTTTCTCAGGCCCTGTAATAGTTTTCTTTGAAGTTGACGACTTTGATCTTTTTATCATAATTGAAGAACGATGTTTTTATGGGTGTTATTATGAATGAGATGCCAGTTTGTGGAGATGTCATGTCTGTGAGGATTATGTAAAACTGTTTTATTTCAACTTGCAGAAAAAATGTGAATGCCTCAGGGAAAGAAAAATTTATTGAATTAACTGTACATATAACAAACCAACCGAATATGCCCAGCAGTTTACAACAAAATCAATATTTCCAGGGATGAAAGTGACCTGCTCTAAAAAATCGTAAAGTTTTTAATCACATCATTTCTGGCCAAGGATCTAAGACAAATAGCTACAGCTTTCTTGAGGTAACAGGCTGGTCCTGAGCCAATTCCCAACCTCTAGCATACATAGTTTTCAAGTTTGTTTTTCCAACATGATACGCATCCAATGCATTTGGTCCAACTCGTTAAAAATCCTGAATTAAGGAAAAATTCTGAAAACTTACATCCATCCCTGCATTATTCAATTAGTATTTTTCCAGATCTTTAGAATTCCCAACTTTTAGCATGTGACCTGTTTGTAAAATGAGCTCTTTCAGCTGGCTCCAATGAGTGCCATAAGCAAAGTTTTACAAGTAAAAATTAAAATTTTTAAGTCATTCAAAATTACATTCCAAGTTTAGTCACAAGCTGTGTTAGACAACGGGTCAATTATACCAAAGCAAATTATGCCTTTAATATCCAATTAACATAAGACAACAGTTTCATTATGGCACTGTTGTGGCCTCCAGTACTTATTCAGTTAATGACAATTAACATCTGCCCTCAACAATTTTCTTGAATTACAAAACCACCACAGCTTGGAAGACCTGTGGCTCAGCAATGCTTTTTAGTCAAGTCTTGGTTAGGCTATTAAAAATAACCTCTTGTTTCTCAGGCACCTTCCTCATCTTAAAAAATGCCGCTCAGGATCACAGATCCAATGTCGAGTTGTGACCTTGACCTTTGACCTGGCGAGTCCAAGGTCAATAGGGTTCTTCCTCGCACCAAGGCCAACACACCTATGAAGTTTCATGACTCTAGGTTGAACCACTATCAAGTTCTCATCCGGAAACCAATTGTTGCGATATACTATGTTCAAGGTCACTGTGACCTTGACCTTTGACCTGGTGAGTCCAACATCAATAGGGTTCTTCCTCACACCAAGGCCAACACACCTATAAAGTTTCATGACTCTAGGTTGAACCACTATCAAGTTATCATCCGGAAACCAATTGTTGCGATATACTATGTTCAAGGTCACTGTGACCTTGACCTTTGACCTGGTGAGTCCAAGATCAATAGGGTTCTTCCTCGCACCAAGGCCAACACACCTATGAAGTTTCATGACTCTAGGTTGAACCACTATCAAGTTATCATCCGGAAACCAATTGTTGCGATATACTATGTTAAAGGTCACTGTGACCTTGACCTTTGACGTAGCGAGTCCAAAATCAATAGGGTTCTTCCCATCACCAAGGCCAATCTACCTATGAAGTTTCATGAATGTGAGTTGAACCATTATCAAGTTATCATCCGGAAACCAATTGTTTAAGATTTACTATGTTCAAGGTCACTGTGACCTTGACCTTCGACGTAGCATGCCCAAAATCAATAGGGTTCTTCCTCCCACCAAGACCAACCTATGTATGAAGTTTAATGAATGTGAGTTGAACCACTATCAAGTTATCATCCGGAAACCAATTGTTTACGCCCGCCCGCCCGCCCCGCCCGCCCGCCCGCCCTCCCGCCCGCCCACCCGCCCGCCCGCCCGCCCGCCATTCACCAAACTATAAGTCGAGTTTGACTTCGTCACAACTCGACTAAAAATCTGCCTCATCACTTTTTGTCACCTGGAAATTTCTTCTGTGACACTATTTTGCACTTGTAGGACAAATATTTAACCAACTATACCTTGTTTGACAGAGCTCACAGAGACCTGTCAAACAAGATACAGTTGGTTAAATTTTCAACTACATTTTGGGAAATTTTCATTGCTGAAGACATTGGTTTGCCACATAAGTAGTTACATTTCTGATTCCAACTATTTTCAGAACTGTTTTGTGAATAAACAGAAAGAAAAAAGCCTCCCACCCTCATCATAAAATTGAGGAACAAGTGCCCGAGAAACAAGAATTTTTTTTTATAGGCCTTACTTTTGCAGGGGCAGCCAAGACTCGACTAGAAACAACTGCAAAGGCAATTTTATCATCAACATGACACAACAATGATTGCATGTTGGGGCACTTGTTGAGGCCATAAAGTTTGTAAAAGTCGAAAATACGCTTAACTATTAATCTAGTATTTTCTTGAATTTCTAACAAAATCAAGCGATGGCTGCTTTACATGTAAGCTGTTATTACTTGAATTTTGAAACTCATGCTGTCAGACATCACGAAATTATTGTTAAAAGGACTAATATTCATAGTGTGAATTTTGTGAACAAATGCAGGGATTATATCTTTACTAGATAAGGCCCCCACAAAGTAGATCTTCTGTTTCTCAGGCCATCGTTTTGTAAAATTGCACATGGATTTTAGTTTATTTTTGTAATTATTTCTTTGCCATCAAAAGTTCTTAGTTTGGTTTATGTTTTAGGCCTCATAATATACAGAATAGCATGGTTGGTGGTGTATTTCATCCCTTGAGTACAAGAGCTAAAGCATTGTAAAGCCTTGTAGCACTCAAGGGACAAATTGATCAATTTTATTAATTTGGGTAAAATATCGGTCATAAAACATTAAATTTTTATTTTTTTTTAAGTTTGCATTGGTTTTAAAAAAAGAGCATGCAGCAGTCAAGAGGAACATGCAAGAGGGCCTGAGAAACAGATTTTTTAACTTATTACATCCACATGCCAAATATCTAAGATCTAGGTCAAAAGACAAAAAAGTTATGCCCCGGACAAAGTTTCCCTTAAAAAGCACATAAATCTGACCTTCAGGTCAAAGGTCAAGGTCACATGAAGGTCACTATGGTATGCTACACACCGGCTCATGGTGATACATCCACATGCCAAATATCTAAGGTCTAGGTCAAAAGACGAAAAAGTTATGCCCCAGACAAAGTTTCCCTTAAAAAGTACATAAATCTGACCTTCAGGTCAAAGGTCAAGGTCACATGAAGGTCACTATGGTATGCTGGTGATACATCCACATGCCAAATATCTAAGGTCTAGGTCAAAAGACAAAAAAATTATGCCCAGGACAAAGTTTGTATGAGAAGAAGAAGAAGAAGAAGAAGAAGAAGAAGAAGAAGAAGAAGAAGAAGAAGAAGAAGAAGAAGAATATGCACTAAAACAATGTCTCCTTCTGGGAAGGGGAGACATAATAATAAATTTTGATATCATGTGTTGGATAAAGGGTTAAGATGTGTTGTTTCTCTGCTGTGTCCATGTCAAGAAATAGTCCCCGTTGAATAGACTGTGAAGTATTTAATTGGTTAAGTGCTAGAAGCCACTATCATGGCTCTATTGAAAAGTGCTAGAATCCACTTTACTGGATGCATTAGCTTATTGTTTGCTCAGTAGAAGAGGAAAGACATTTTATATGAACTTGCTTGGTTATAATTTATTGGAGAATGCCTGTTAGCACTCTCCACTAAATTACAGAAAAACTACTATTATTTATGAACAAAATCTTGCTAAACTAAAGCTCCTCTTGCTAGTAGCTTGGTATCTTTGAAAAAAATACCCATGTTTCAAATCGCCTTTCAAAAATAATTTAGTACTCAACCAGTTAATAACATAAATTTAATGAAATAAATTCAATAAACATCACTCTCAGAGACAATCAAATGCTTATCATTCCTCCTCCCCCCACCCTCCCCCTCCCCCTCCCAGAATCTTAATCCATGATTATTCTCCAGCAATTGATGGGTCTTGTATTACCATTTTTATTGAATGGGTTTAACTGGTAAAGTGCTTAATTATTTTTGGTCATCAAAATTTGTTACATGTCTTTGTCTTGTTACAATTTATGGGAGAGTGCTTGTGATCAGCCCAGTTTGTATGTGTGTGTATAATAACATCATCGATGTGAGCTTCACTGTGATCTAGGTCTGTAATTAAGTGGTTAACCATAAGCCGGAACGTTGCCTGAGAATTTTGCATCCCAAAACGGGTAAATTTATATTGATGCAACCCAAAAGGGGTAACATACCAGATATTACTTTTGCTCTTTCTGTTAACTGTTAAGAGTGCTTAGTTATTTTTGGTCATCAAAATTAGTAAACGCATCTTTGCCTTGTTACAATTTATGGGAGAGTGCCAAGAGGCACTCTCCCATAAATTGTAACAAGGCAAATCCATATAGACTAGGTAATTTCACTTCTAAGATAATATGAAGCACATTCACAGAATATGACACCTTTAGGCTGGAGTACCTGCTCTCTTCATCTTAGAGCCCTGATAGTGGCTTCTAGCACTCTTCCAGTTAATAACAAGAAGATGGGTCAGATCATATAATACAAAGAGTTAATTGTTATATTATTTATTTATTTATTGGTGTTTAAGGTCACATACTCTTGCAAAATGGCTAACCGTGACCATGACAGTTTTGTGGTTGGAGTACCCAGAGAGAACCACCGAACATCGATGAGAACCATCGAGCAACTGTCAGCTCCTCAACATTCTAACTCTGTTAAAGCTCCGCTCAAGCAGGGTTACAGCGGTTGATGACATGTGCACTATTGACGTGTAGTACACGGTGTCACTGTGCGCCCATGTAAGCAACCGGGATAAAGTGCCTTGCCCAAGGACACAAGGGGGGGTCATCCTGGACAGGGATCGAACTCGGGCCCTCTAGCATAGAAGTCCAACAGTCTACTACTGAGCCACCATGTTCACTGAGTTAATTGTTAATGTATGAGAGTTTTGTCACACTAACAAATGGAATATTATGACTTGACTTACCCGGCCTTGGTTCCATACTGTTGGGCATGGTCATCTGTCCTGGAGCACTACCAGCTGGCTGTAAGAGAAAAAAGGAAACATTAATTGGCAGGGATTCTTTTGAGTGTCTACAGGGGGCCGATTATGGGGCCCTTTCCCAACGTCAATTAGGCATAATTTTTCCCAATTCCTAACTCTAAATTTCCCAATCTCAGTCCCCACTAAAACAAAAATTTAATTCCCAATTGGATTCTTGAACTGGGCAGTCATAAGGCCTCAGAAAACCTTATGGCCACCCAGTTCGGGACACCAATTGTGCATGAGGCCTTATGACCATCTAGTTCAGGACACCAATTGTGCTAAATGTGTTAAATTTAAATTGCTTACCTAACAAAGCTTAGAAAGTGTCCGACTTCAAAAGCAAATGCCAAGTTCTTCTTTTATTAGTTTAAGTAGTTTAACTAGAAACTGTTTTAGCACACTAAAACATATGTCTCCCCTTCCTTTCTATTTAATGCACTGCAAATTATATATACATGAATAATATTGACAATCATACCAAATATCTAAGGTCTAGGTCAAAAGACGAAAAAGTTATGCCCCGGACAAAGTTTCCCTTAAAAAGCACATAAATCGACCTTCAGGTCAAAGGTCAAGGTCACATGAAGTCACTGTGGTACGCGACACACCAGCTCATGATGATACATCCACATGCCAAATATCTAAGGTCTAGGTCAAACGACAAAAAAGTTATGCCCCGGACAAAGTTTCCCTTAAAAAGCACATAAATCTGACCTTCAGGTCAAAGGTCACATGAAGGTCACTGTGGTACGCGACACACCAGCTCATGGTGATACATCCACATGCCAAATATCTAAAGTCTAGGTCAAAAGACAAACAAGTGTTTGACCACCGAGGTGGTATTAGTCCCCTACGGCGCTTTTGTGACATAAGGTGTTTTTGTCAGAGAAGACACTAGAGTATATAAGCATCTTGGATTTTTAAAAAAAGATATTGAGCGTGCATAATCCCCTCACAACCCTTTATCCATGTACCATATATGAAAGACGTAGCTTGAACCATGTTGGAGGCAGGGGTGGTAACATAAAATAGAGAAAAAAAGCTTTAAAAAAAACAACAAAAATGGCCGCCATACTGCCATCTTGGATTTTGAAAAATAAATATTGACTGTGCATCATCCCCTCAGAACCATTTATCCATGTACCAAATATGAAAGGTGTAGCTTGAAGCATATTAGAGGGAGAGATGGTAAAAACAGACAGACAGAGACAGACAGACAGACAGACAGACAGACAGATTTTGAAAAAAAAATATTGAGCATGCATAATCCCCTCACAACATCCTTATTCCATGTACCATATATGAAAAGTGCAGCTTGAACCATGTTGGAGGGAGTAGTGGTAACATAAAATAGAGAAAAAAGCTTAAAAAACACAGAAATGGTTGCCATGGCGCCATCTTGAATTTCGGGAAAAAAATATTGAACGTGCAACATCCCATTACAACCCTCTATCCATGTGCCAGATATAAAAAGTGTAGCTTGAACCATGTTGGAGTGAGGGGTGGTAACATAAAATAGAGAAAAAGCTTAAAAAACACAACAAAAATGGCCGCCATGACGCCATCTTGGATTTTGAAGAAAAAATAATGAACGTGCATCATCCCCTCCCACCCCTCTATCCATGTGCCAAATATGCAAAGTGTAGCTTGAACCATGTTGGTGGTAGGGGTGGTAACATGAAAATAGAGAAAAAAAAGCTTAAAAAACACAACAAAAATGGCCGCCATTCCGCCATCTTGGATTTTGAAAAAAAAAATTTGAGCGTGCATCATTCCCTCAGAACCATTTATCCATGTACCAAATATGAAAGGTGTAGCTTGAACCATGTTGGTGGGAGGGGTGGTAACATCAAAATAGAGAAAAAAAAGCTTAAGAAACACAACAAAAATGGCCGCCATTCCGCCATCTTGGATTTTGAAAAAAAAATTTTGAGCGTGCATCATCCCCTCAGAAACATTTATCCATGTACCAAATATGAAAGGTGTAGCTTGAACCATGTTGGTGGGAGGGGTGGTAACATGAAAATAGAGAAAAAAAAAACTTAAAAAACACAACAAAAATGGCCGCCATTCTGCCATCTTGGATTTTGAAAAAAAAATTTTGAGCGTGCATCATCCCCTCAGAACCATTTATCCATGTACCAAATATGAAAGGTGTAGCTTAAAGCATGTTGGAGGGAGAGGTGGTAACATAAAAAACAGACAGACAGACAGACATTTAAGATTACAATAAAATAAAAGAATTTTTTTTCAAATTCAATTTTACTTGTGTAAGAATGGGACATATATGTTATTCTGTTTATTGACAGGGGACATGGTCTCATGTTCCCTGCATGAAACATATATTCAATCTGGGCTAACGCCTCGGTTGAATATAAATTTCATGCAGGGAACGTGAGACCATGTCCCCTGTGAACAAACAGAATAACTTATAATATCTTGTTTGACAGAGCTCCATACATAATCTGTTAACTGAATACTCCTGTTAACTGAATAATTTTCAATGGCAAAGTGGCTATTCAATTAACAGGGTTCCAACTGTATACATTCAGTTGCTTGGGTATCAGTCTTAATGTTCTCTGCTCAATTAGAATGTAAAATTTCTTAGTCTCTGTATATTTCTTCCCCTCCAAAAAAAATTCCCAATTGGAGCCTCCATGGCACAAAACTGCTGACTGATCACGGCCAAAATAGGACCGTTATATTGAGTCATCCTACCAATTTAGAATGAAATCCCTTTGTAAGTGCAACCTGCAGACTGTGCTAAAGGAATCTAGGTAACGTGTCCCTGTGGCCATCACGGTTGACGGAAACTGACCAAAATAGGACGTTCTCATCTAGACATTATATACAGAGTCGTCCTACCAAGTTACAATGAAATCCCTTCATAAATACAACCTGTAGACTGTGCTAAAGGTTTTCAGGTTTCGTGCCCCTGTGGACATGACGTTGACCGCTTGCGACCAAAAGGGGGCGTTGTCATCTAGACATGACCTCGAACCTGCATACAAAATTTTGTAATGATTGGACAAGAACTACTGGGTGCAGCCTGTGCCAAAGAAAATGTGAACAGACTCACAGACTTCCGCACATGTGATGGCAATAGCTTGACTTTGTCAAGTTAAGCTAAAAATGAAAACAAATTCTATTTAAAATGAATAGCTTGTTAACAGGGCCAAAAATGTTAGTATTTAGTTATTTATGGTGTTAAGGTCACATATTTCAGAACGACCAAGCCAGAAAATAAGCAGACTATCATCTGCAAAATGAGGTCTTCCGAGGGTGAATTTAGTGATGCTACCCTGCACAGCAGGGTAGCATCACTAAATATACCCTCTGTGAACCTCAATCTGAATTAGGGTTCCAAAACTAAACAGAATGCACAGCAGGGTAGCATCACTAAATATACCCTCTGTGAACCTCAATCTGAATTAGGGTTCCAAAACTAAACAGAAAGAGGTATCCAGAGGAAAAATTGGCCCAATCAACGCCTGGGGATAAAGTCGCCTAAAGTGGGCTGCACAGATATATATGGACAATTGGCTAAACTTTACTTCATACCTTTGCTGTGGCAAGCCAGAAAATAAAAAGACTGTCATCTGCAAAATGAGGTCCCCAGAGGGTGAATTTAGTGATGTTACCCTGCACAGCAGGGTAGCATCACTAAATTTACCCTTTGTGAACCTCAATCTGAATTAGGGTTCCAAAACTAAACAGAAAGAAGTACCCAGAAGATAAATTGGTCCACTGTATGGGATAGCATCATCAAATTCACCCTCTGGGGACCTCACTATGAAAATGTCAGACTGCTTATTTTCAGGCCTGACAACGGCTAATCGTGACCACAACATGCATATAAAGTCAACTCCAGCCAATCGTTTATACCCATGCTGCCCATTTTAGAGGACTTCTACCCAAGGTATTGGTGAACAGGTGATTTACAGGTCCTATTTCGCCGGTAAAAAGAGAGCTTGTTTATCACAGTAAACAAACATTGCTTCACAAAAATATCAGTAAACTAATACTCTCCGAGTTTTGACATGTACTGAAACTAGTTGAATACACACTGACAAACTTCAAATTATCATAAAAAGCTTAACTTCCTGATGACAAAAGAAAAGTAGAACTATCACTGAAGGTGATTAATGGTATCACTGAACTAAATATTTGAATTGAAATGCTGCACTCGGAAGTGATGCTATCTCTCAAAAGAAACAGCCTTGGGAAATTAAATTGTTTCAATAAACATTTGAAGCATTCTATTGACATCTTGCATTATTGATAAATATTCCAGAAAAAAAAGAGGGTGATTTGATGACTTTTGGACCTAAAAAATACAATTTACATTTGGTGTGTTTTTTTAGGGTCTTCCCTGAAAAATATGTGCATGTGACCGGTACTTTGATTGCTGTCAATTTTTCTCTCTTATTTGTTGCGTGACCCCCTGTTTTTTGGGGTCAGAAAAAATTGTCTAAAGAGCTATACCTGACAAAGATATTTGAATGCCAAAATTAAAGTGAAGCGATCATATTTTTTTTTTTTGCCTGAACATTATAATGGTCGCCTACGGGAAAATACTTTCGTGATACCTATAACCCCAACTTCCAGCTTACTAGAATGCACCTCTGAATGTTGAGGCTGAAAAACCAATAATAAATCAAGTTCATGGTAGATAACCTGGTTAAAATTGTTGCAGATCAAAACTTTTGGAATATGCTTAAGTCCACTTCTTTGTCATAATGTTTGAGAAGTTTCATTGAAATCAGTTCATTAATGTAGGATGAGTTGGGTCCACAAGAATCTAATTTGAAAATCCATAATAAATCTAAGTTCAGGGGACATAACTTGGGTTAAAATTGTCGTAGATGCAAAAAATTACCAAAATGTGCATGCTCACTTGCTAGTCATAATGTCGGAGAAGTTTCATCAAAATCTGTTCAATAGTGTATGAGGAGTTGCGCATACAAGAATCTCATTTGAAAATCCATAATAAATCGAAGTTCAGGGGAGATAACCTGGTTAAAATTGTTGCAGTTACAAAATTTTGGAACATGCGCATGTTCACTTGTTTGTTATGTTTGAAAAGTTTCATCAAAATTGGTTCAATAATGCAGGAGTTGCATACACAAGAATCTCATTTGAAAATCCATAATAAATTGAAGTTCAGGGGAGATAATCTGGTTAAAATTGTCGCAGATGAAAAATTTTACAATATGCGCATGTTCACTTGCTAGTCATGATGTTTGAGAAGTTTCATAGAAATCGGTTCAATAATGTAGGAGTTTAGCACACAAGTTGGGACGGACAAACTACAGGCCGTCGACAATACAGCCCTCACTTCTCTGAAGTGGGGGTATAATAAAGATAAAACTGTATACTTACGTTGAAGTCAACTTGATTGGGCATCCGCACAGGTCCAGGTCCTCTTGGACCACCTGGATACCGGGGTGACATAAATGGCTGTAAATAAAAAGAAAAACAGTAACTCCTTTGTGTACATATCCACCTAAACAGTTTGCTTATTCATGTTTAACAACACTTTAAACAACCAGGACAGTTTGATACATGGAGGAAGCCAGAGTACTCAGTGAAAACCACTGAGAGGTGGCAAGCAACTGTCAAGTCTCTTCAACATACTACCTTTGCACAAGCAGGGTTAGCAGCAGTTGCACCACTGATGTGCAGTACATCTTGACACACATTGCCTCCATACCCTCACATTAAGTGTGTTGCCCAAGCACAATGCAGTTACCGTAGTCCAGACCAAATTGTGAACCTATTGAAGGCATGCCTTGATGATATAATCTGTCATTTGCAGAATGAGGTCCCCAGAGGGTGAATTTGCCGATGCTATCCCATACAGTTCCCTATTTATCCACTGGGTACCGCTTTCTGTTTTGGCTTGAGACCTTGATTCAGATTAAGATTCACAGAGGGTGAATTTAGTGATGCTACCCTGCTCTGCAGGGTAGCATCACTAAATTCACCCTCTGGAGACCTCATTTTGCAGATGACCGTCTGCTTATTTCCAGGCTTGGATATAGATGGAATATTAGTCAGTCAGGACTATAGCTTACAAATTAAAAACTTCTTGGAAAATTTTTAGGGAATAAATAAAATATACATGTAGTATACTACACACATGCGGTACTCATCCAGTACTCCATGTTGGTCATGTCCAAATCGGGTGCTACAGATCTCCTTCTAAATGACAGACTGTGTTTGTGTCACAGATCCAAGTATCAAATCTCATCTTTTAACTGGTTGAGTGCTAGAAGCTCTATTGAAAAGTACCAGAAGCCACTTTAATGGCTTTACACTGGATGTATTATCTTACTGTTTGCTCAGAGTAAGTAAACAAAATTTATATGAAATTGTGAATTTACTGGAGTGTGCCTATGGACACTCTCCAATAAATTATTAAAAAAAACCCAATTATTTGTGAACAGAATCTTGCTAAACTAAGGCTGATCTTGCTAGTAGCCCAGTGTCTTAAAAAAAATACCTGTGTTTCAAATCACATTTGCAAAATAATTTAGCACTCAACCAGGTAACCCTTTACCCAAAACAGACGATATAAAGAATTATTATTTTATTTACTATTTTTTAAAAAACAAGAAAAATGTTACTAAGGTAACACATGTCACCCCCCCCCCCCCCCCTTCCTTGTGACTTTCACCTTGCACATGCGGTGGAAATTATTATACGCGACACACCTTCTGACTGTCCTTAACATTTGTAAAAAGTTTAACAATTGTGCTATGATTCGTTTCAGTTATGGCAGAGACACGAATATTGACCAATTTTTAGTGACCTTGAAATGTGACCTTGAACTTGAAGGTACGAACCCGCCTATGGTGTGTAGCACATCCTCCCATGGTCCTTTATAATTGTGTGAAGTTTGATGACTGTGGCCCTAACCGTTTTCGATTAACTGGCTCGGACACACACACACATGGACGGACGCACGCACACTTCAATCAAGATATGCCACCCGACTCAAGTCGGGGGCATAAAAAGTCAACAAAACCATATATATGAACCCTCATTGGAACGAGTTTGATGAGCTCGTTCCAACGAGGGGTCACATGATATGGTTTTGTTGAAATATTTTGAAAAATTTCTTTCAACTGCTGAATTTGCAAATTAAGCGGGCAGATATGGCTGATTCGTTAGATAAAGGGTTAAGAAAATACAAGATTGCAAGAAAGAAATCCTGATGAAAAATTATTGGTGTGACCCTTCCCCATAGTTGCACTCCTGAGCACCTATCAAACATTATGTAATAGGTTAAATGGTAATATTCAAAATACTGAGGGCAAATAGATAGGGTTAAACTCCTCCACTTTACCCTCAACAAACTGATGTCAAAGTACGAAAATTTCAAGCAGCAAAATCATCCCATAATGCATCTAGGAATTTAACCAATTCAATTTTGTTTGACAAAGCTCAATGAGCTCTGTCAAACAAGACTGAATTGGTTAAATTCCTAGATGCATTATGGGGAAAATTTTCATGTTTAAATTTTGATGTTTCGACATCAGTGTGCAGAAGGAGAGTCATGGGGAAAAATTTAGGATTTAAAATATTTGATATTTAGACACTAGTTTGCAATGGGTTAACAATCTATTTACTTCAAAAAAAAAAAATGAAAATTATTTTGGAACTCTGTATTAAATCCGGTTAATGTTCCATCAGTTGTTCAAGTCTATCTCTTCTCAAAAGATTATATAAGTAGACAGATCTGGAATCAAATATCACACATGTAGTACTAATAGTTTACTAGACAAACAGATTCCCATATCAAAGCTTATGGTAACCAGAAGCAACAAAAACATCCTTTCATGTTATGAGTAGCTTGCAGCAGATAAAAAGGTCTTACACATGTGGGTGTAAGAATATATGTTCATGGTGGAATATTGAGTGTGATTGTTTAATTTATTTTAAAAAGCCATGCCATATAAAAATGATCTGTACAAACCATACAAGTGCGGAAGTTCAGTTCATAAAGTCATTTCAATGGAGTTTATTCACCACACCCAACCCCACCACACACTGCTTTACATGGGTAGGTGTGGGACAAATATGCTCAAGTGTATACATTGCTATGATTCCTTTTCTGTTCCAAAGGGATACAGGGCAAAGTGGGATAACTTCCACATTGGAGTGCAGTAGATTATTATTTATTAGGGTTTATCGACACTTTAACAGCCAAGGTCATATCGTGCCAGTGACAGTTCGATAGGTGGAGGAAGCCGGAGTACCCGGAGAGAACCACCGAGCAACGTCGAGAAGCTACCAGCCCCCAACATCGTAACTCCGTACTGCAGTACAGGCAGGGTTAGATTGGTTGAAGACATGCATACCATCGAGTAGGCCTTAGTACACAGCGTCATCGTGCCCCCATGTGGACAATCGGGGTTAAGAGCCTTGCCCAAGGACACAACGCAGGAGTCCGAATTGATCACTCAGACGGTCACCCATCTGAGGATTAACCAGGCTCGATGTTGCTTAACTTCGGTGATCTGACGAGAATCGGTTACCGCAACGCCACCGCACTCCCAATTATTCAACTAACAGGGATTGTGTCACTTTCCTGTATTCTAGAGATATACAGTGCATTTCTTTCATTATATCTTGTTTGACAGATCTCCATGAGCTCTGTCAAACAAGATATGATAGATTAAATGCCTGTATTGGATGTACTGAAACCAAATAGGTCTATAAACAAAAGAAAACTGGGGAGAGTATTTCTTGACAGGTTACAAGATTTTTTATTCAATTAACAGGCATTTACTCAATAACTTATATTCAATTAACAGGTCAAATCGTATTGGAGGTATGGTAAATGGTTTTGTGTTAGGAAATTTTATTCAACTAACAGGATTATACAGTAAAGAGATATCCAATTAAGTGGGCTTCACTATATGTTCAGCACAGTGATTGACAAATTTCCATACAAACATGAACACAAGGCTCACTGAGCTCTGTCAAACAAGGTATATTTGGTTAACTCCTTGTATGCTGCTGGAGGATATTCCTGCCCTGGACAGGATTTCTCTGGTCACTGAAATATGTAGAATTCGGGCAAATTTAATAAACTTGTGCACCTGTAAATTAAATGCATTTTTCCCTAATGATTTCTTGAGTAAAATGGAAGACAAATTTTTCATCAAATCTAGTCATGGCTGCTTCACAGCAGCCATGACTAGATTTGATGAAAAATATCTTGAGAAAATACTCAGTGCATTATGGGAAATATTTGCTGCTGAAAACCTTTCCATTTTGACAACAGGATGCTGAGGGTTAAAATTTCAATTAATTTTTTCAAAGTACCAGAGAAAAGGTATCCATTAATTTAACAGGTGAACATTTTTTTTCCAATTAGTTGTAAAATAAAATCAAAGAACTAGATGACAACCTCCACCATATCAACAAGACCAGAATTTATTACTGCCCACTGTGACAGAAAAGAGACAGGCACATGCCTGCTTCCTTACTCCAACTTATTCTGAATGGAACTATACTATGGTGTAACAAAATTAAATTCTCTATACCAAAGGCTAGCACACACAAAGTTAAGGTCTCATTTTTTGTGGCAAAGTAAATAAATTCTGTAAAGTTTGATTTGTGTTGTCTGGCAACAGAAGTATTTTCAATGTGTTGCTGCAAAGTTCCAATACAGTGATCAAATGGAATAGTGATTGACAGAAAGTTACAAACATGCTGAGAATTCTATAAAACAGTGAAGAAATATAACTAATTTGGATAAATGTAGTCTGCCAATAAGTTTTCTGTCTGTGAGAGTGGAAGAATATCAACAATTCTGATCTCTTCTGATGTTTAATTTTCTCCAACAGTGCAGAGAAAGCTGTTTGTGTGTGTCCTCAAGCTACAGAAGAAATCCTAACAGAACAGGTAGGACTGCATTTTTCATTTTCTACTTTTTCAACTTCTGAGAGTATTCCATAAGGCCCCACAAAGTAGATCATCTATTTCTCGGGCCATTTTTTGTAAAATTGCATGTAGGCAGGTGTTTTTTTAATTTTCTTTTTTATTTTTGTAATTATTTCTCTGCCATCAAAAGTTCATATTTTTGGTTTGTTTTACGTTTTAGATCCCATTATCTAATTGTGGTTTGGCCTTTGAGTGCACGAAAGCTTCACAACGTTAAAGCATTGCAAAGCCTTGTTGCACTCCAGGGGCAATTAGGTAATGTGTGCTTCAAATGATTCACCAGTTCACTAAATAGTCCAATAATTTTTACCGAAGAAAATATTCATGAATAACAAAAAAAATAAAAACTCCCCCCCCCCCCCCCCAAAAAAAAAAATTTAGCATATGACCCCTCACTGGAATGAGCTCATTCCAAAGATGGGGTCATAAGTAAAGTTTTTCGATGAAGACAGAAATACTAAAATTTGAATACCAATTTTATGAATAGTTCTGGCCAGTTTGGGTTATTACATTAGGTATAAGGTTAATCCTTTAACCAACGAATCGGGCGCATCCGCCCGTGTAATATGCAAATTCAGCAGTTGAAAAAACATTTTTCAAAAAATTTCAACAAAACCATATCATGTGACCCCTCGTTGGAACGAGCTCGACGAGCTCGTTCCAACGAGGGGTCACATGATATGGTTTTGTTGGAAATTTTTGAAAAATTTGAAAAAATGATATTTAAAATAATAAATTTTGATATCGTTTGCATTGGGTAAAGGGTTAAAAGCCTGAACTTTATGCTACTTTCCTATTTCTATATCAGTTTATTATTTTATAAGAATTTGTCTGTGGGAGCCAATAGGAACTCTCAAATTTTTCTCTTTTTTTTTCGTGGACAAAAAGGCACATCTCAAAATGCAGGTGCTATCATGTCACGCATTTTAGTACTTCGGGAAACGTATGACAAAAAAATCTGCAATATTTTTCTTCCAAATGAAAACTCATACCCAGCCCCATCCACATAAGAAGCTCTTTCTAGTAAGGAGGTGATAACCCGTCATTTGAAAAAAATAATTTAATTTCTGAGTAATACTGAGGACAGTACTGGCACTGCATTTCTGCTTCCCGGTCGTTACAGGGTTAAAAATAAAAGTCTCCTCTTCAGTGCTCTCCCCATCCATAAATTCTTTATTGGTGAAGTAATTTTTAATGCCACTTTCATAGCCATGTGAGCCGATACAATAGAAGACATAGAATGAGGACCGATCAATGAATCAAAATACAGGCAACACAGATTTTCTATAGCACTGTATTTTGTCTTCTACGCTACATTTCTGGCACAGCAGATACACCTACAGGGATGGCAGTGACACTTTATCTGAACAATGCCAAGACTACTCAGGTTTTCTCATCCAAGAGACCAGGATTCCCAGAGAGTGAAGTGAACTGCTTCTGGCTGAGAATGGATATGTTGCTGGCATTCAAACCAACAACATACTGTTCTAAGTAAGCTTCAAGTTAACTCTTAGGAGACTGATGAAAAAAAGAGTGTCTGTCTGGCTGAAAAGACTTTTTCTGCTCGCCATAATATTATGAACCCCCAATAAATATCGAAAGAACCTGATGTGAGAAAACAGCCGTGAGTGGACTAAACTTTAAGCCTTCCATGTGTTAAGAATTTCTATTTTGCCTCTGAAATATCTCGATGTCTCCAATAGTTTGTTTTATGGACATGCAACTCAGATGACCACCAAAATGAGATGATGAATGAGAAACTGAGTATGGTTCAGCAAATGACATTTAGGTATCAGGACAAAATGCCCGATGTCATAATGCTCTTGTAGAAAATACCCTCAGTGAATTAGCATGGGTGGACAAAATGCCCTTAGGACATAATACTCCTGTAGAAAATTCCCTCATTGAATCTGCATGGGTGCACAAATGCACCCTCAATCATATACCAGCATTTAATGTCTGAATGATGCTCTCATGGGTTTTGTCTCATCCCTTGAGTGAAACCAGTCGCCATCTGCAATGCTTTAGCATTGCAGATGATTGATGCCTTGTTCCATTCAAGGGACAATATATTACTTGGTTCAATGAGTGCAATGCCAAGGGTGATTATGCCCCCCCCCCCCCCCCCCTCCAAGCCGCCAAGCATGAGTTTCCTGTCAGTTATCTTTGTTGATATTGAATTAATAAATATCTTATCTTATCTTCATTAACCCTTTACCTAACATGAAAAGCAGACGACACTTGCAAAAAAATTTTTGAATAACTATTTTTTTTTCATTTTTTGTCTCAAAAACATAGGTTATGACCCCTCATTGGAACGAGCTCGATGAGCTCGTTCCAATGAGGGGTCATAACCTATGTTTTTGAGACAAAAAATGAAAAAATAATTAAAATCAATAGGCGATTTTTTAGATTAGCGCTGGCCGTTATGTTGGGTAAAGGGTTAAACCATAGCATCAATACAGCAGGCCACCAAATGTGTCCATGGGACACTAATGCCCCCCGCTTTATGATAAACTATATTTAGTGGTTAACAAAGTCCAAAAAGGGGTCATAACTCAGGTGAATATTATTGCACCACACTCAAAATCAAAGACCTCTGGTATACTGTCTACAGTACAGATGGACAGACAGTCAGATGGACAAGGATAACACTTAATGTCCCCTTGCCAAATTGGCAGGGGGGGGGGGGCATAAAAAAGATGGTTACAAAAATTATAAATGCATAAAAATTAAAATGAAAACTTAAATTTCTATCTGGTTTGATAACAAAAACATCACTGCAACAAATCACAAAAAAAACACAAACCCCAAAGTTCATTTAGTTACATAGCAGCATTTTATGCACCGGCGGTTACACCCACGGGAACACTTAAATTATTATATTTTATTTAAGTTTAATTATGTACAATAACTTGTAAAACCATGTGAGAACCATTGTGAAATAATTTATTAACCCTTTACCCAAAGAATCAGCCGCATCCGTCCGCGTAATATGCAAATTCAGCAGTTGAAAAAATATTATTTTTCAAAATATTTCAACAAAACCATATCATGTGACCCCTCGTTGGAACGAGCTCGTTCCAACGAGGGTTCACATGATATGGTTTTGTTGACATTTGTTGAAAAATTTAAAAAAAATGGTATTTAAAATGGGTAAAGAATTAATCAGCAGAAAAATTTTAGATAAATTAAATGGCGACACCACATGGCGTTGTCGGATCGGACTTTGCTTTCCTTGCCAGGTTATCCAGTGGCTATTTATCAAAGACGAGCAGGCATAAATGTTTATTATATTTCTTTCTGTCTTCATAACAGAAGTGCGTGGATTTTATTCTAAGGCCATTGTGTCCATACACATATTTTCACTAAGGGTGTTTTTATCCTAAGGGCATTTTGTCCAAGGGAATTTTATCCTAAGGGCATTTTGTTCTGTAATCAACATTTTGTAGTCAGACCTTTTTCTGCCCTCATTCGCAAAGGGTCTGCCTGGGTCCCTGCAATTAGGAAAATTTGCTTCAGGGAGAACCAGAATTGAGAATTTCCATCAGTCATTAAGTGCAGTGAAACTGATTTTGTCTTCATTAAAAACTCGGGTAATTTGAAATTATATTCCCAGACGTGCAAAAAAGCAAGACACTTGCAAGGGAAGATAATGCTCTCATCGCTCATTAACCCTTTAACCAACGCAGACGATATCAAAATTTATTATTTTAAATATCATTTTTTAAAATTTTTCAAAAAATTTCCAAAAAACCATATCATGTGACTCCTCATTGGAACGAGCTCAACGAGCTCGTTCCAATGAGGGGGTCACATGATATGGTTTTGTGGAAATATTTTTACAAATATTTTTTCAAATGCTGAATTTGCATATTACACGGGCGGATGCGGGCGATTCGTTGTGTAAAGGGTTAATGCATTTCTATGCATCATACACCATGAAATGAGAAGCACAAAATTTTGAAACAGTAGTAAATGCTATGCTTAAACCTTGTCCACAAAAAAATATTCATCCTGTGTTCATACCCTTTTGAGTTGGATCAAATCGAATCTTGCCACTTTTCTAATTAGTCAAACATGCAGATATTGCATTTTTCAACAGTGGAATATAGCAAAGAATTGAGTTTTGTCAATCTCCACTGAAAATACTGTGAGATGACTGTTTTTTCGATCTGGGAGGTTGTGGGATTTACACTGCGGTTGTGGTTTCGGTTTTTTAAATCAAAAAACCTTGTTTATATGAGCATGTAGAAACTATCGGTATTTTCCTATCAGATTGGCCCTATAATTATATCTTCCACAAACAATTAACAAGGAATCATCTGTTGATTGTATCAGTTGAATAAATAATTATAACATATCTATGCCTGCAATGTTGTAAAATGTCAGGACAAAAAAAACCCCAAAATTCTGTTTAGGATAACCTGACAGACCCTAAAAAATTATGCCGCCACTCAAAATTTTATCAAGTAAAAGTCACTCATTTAGGTCTTTGTAACCCTAAATTTCCATCCTACTTTGAGTGTGAATTTGAAAACAATTTTGATATTCAAGCTTTCAAAATTACGTGCAGAAATAAATATATTCGGCAGTATAAACGAAGAGCAAGTGGCAAGTTAAAGTTCATGAGAGGAAACTGCCTTTGATAAACTGATGAACATTTTACTATGCTTCAGTCTTGGTGATGACGTGCATGAATATTATTACAAACCAGAAAATAAGCAGACTGTCATCTGCAAAATGAGGTCCCCAGAGGGTGAATTTAGTGATGCTACCCTGCACAGCAGGGTAGCATCACTAAATTGACAGTCTGCGAATCTCAATCTGAATTGGGGTCTCAAAACTAAACAGAAAGAGGTACCAAGAGGATAAATTGGCCCAGTGTATGGGATAGCATCATCAAATTCACCCTCTGGGGACCTCATTTTGCAAATGTCAGACTGCTTATTTGCAGGCCAAGCATATTAATGAATATCATGTTGAGTTTCGTGTATTGATACTGAAAGCCCCAAATCTTGGCTTACTGTCATGAAAATGTCATTGGTGCAAGTGTAGTGTACAACAGTTTTGTTTTTTTAATTGCATTCAAATGTATACAGAAATTATTTGACGGTGACCCGCAGATTCGTAGATATTGCATTTATTATAAAGTGAATTATATGGTAATTCGATATTACGCGCAGTATCTTAAAACACGCTGGAATTTTAAAACCGAATTTGCCGCTGTGTTTATTGAGTACGGTGGCAATTTTTGGTATTCTCTCACTACTGATCCCGACTTGTGGTTGCGGTTAACCTCACAATCTCTACTTGTTTTCTGTTTGGATGAGTTAAAAGAAAATTGCGGAATATTCCAATCAATAAAGTTTCAGAAACATAAACAGGCCTGAAAATAAGCAGTCTGACATTTGCAAAATGAGGTCCACAGAGGGTGAATTTGATGATGCTATCCCATACAGTGGGCCATTTTGTCCTCTGGATACCTCTTTCTGTTTAGTTTGGAGACCCTGTTTCAGATTGAGGTTCACAGAAGGTCAATTTAGTGATGCTACCTCATTTTGCAGATGACAGTCTGCTTATTTTCTGACTTGAACAGAACCCCCTTGAGCTCCTCTTCTATCATCAGACCTCCTCTCCAGGAGACCCGAGGACAGAACAAGAATTCAAGGAGAAAGACTTTCATTGTTCATGCTGGCTCTAAACGATTTGGTGCCACATTTTTAGCCGACCTATATCTTCAGTGCTGAACAACACTTAGCAATTGTTCTTAACAACTAACTTTTCTAATTATTTATTTATTTATTGGGGTTTAACGACACTTTTGACAGCCAGGGTCACCCCGTGTCAGACAGTTTTATGGGTGGAGGAAGCTGGAGGACCCGAAGAGAACCACCAAGCAATGGCAAGCAACTGTCAGACTCTCCAACATACTAACTAGACACAAGCAGGGTTAGCATTCGTTGAAGACAAGTGCACCATTGAAGTGCAGTATGGGGTACACAACGCCACCATGCCCAGGCCTGGCATTCTGAAAAATGCAGGAGGGCAAAAAATCGCTTTCCTCAATCCGCTTAGGAGAGCAATTAGCTTTACACAGCATTTTGAGTATCCAGTTGAACGAACTCATTGAAACTGAAACCAACAGACTACATCAGTGATTTTATTAACTTTACTAAGGTAAAGCGAAATCTCTTAGACATCTAGATGTCTCACTCAACAACTGAACACACACTTGACAAGACCTGTGTGTGAACCCAGACCTGTTGTCCAAGAAAGTCATACGCCTACCACTACCATCTTCAACCCCCCAAGGGGGTTGAAGGTGGTAGTGGTAGGCGTATGACTTTCTTGGACAACAGGTCTGCTTGAATCTACAGTCACATCCTGGTGCAAGTGCTTCAAGTGACAGGATAGTAGTAAAGGTAGTATATTATAGTGTCAATATTCCTTGAATAATTACCCCTCAAACTGTGATGTCAGTTGTTGAACTTGAAACTGACAGAAAAAAATATTGCTGTGACCCATTTTGCTTCAAATGATTGCAACTGTGTTTGGGTATGGTTGCAGCCATTACCTTTTACCACTAAACCACTTTCAAAATGAAATTATGTGATGTTATGTGTCTTCGAAGTTAAATTACATTTTTGCTTTACAACAAAAATTTAATGTGAACATAACACATGTAATCTCAATCATCCCAGACCAAAATATTTAGGAGGGCAATTTTTCGCTCTCCTTAATTCTTTCAGGAGGGCAGTAAGGAGAGCTAAAAAATCGCTCTCCTGAAATTGCCAAGCCTGCATGCCCCCACATGGGCAATTGGGATTAAGTGTTTTGCCCAAAGGCACAACACACTTGCAGAGGGTGGGATTCGAACTGAGGACGTCTTGGCTTGCAGCCTGCACCTCTACCCGCTGAGAACTTTTCTAATTAATTAATTTAAAGGGTTAATTTTGTTATAGGTACCATGTGTTTCTGTACTATCTTTACTGTTAATCTGCAGATATTTTTTATGAATATTGTTTCAGGCAATGAGTGTTCTTGTGTGATCTCTTTCCTTCATATCAACTAAGTTTGTTTTAAATTTTTCGCAGGTGGTGAATGTTCAGGTTCAATATTCTTCTGTTGCAACTGTGATACCAGTTACTGATATTTTACTTTTACTCCAGTTTGGAAATATTTAAATAACAGGCCTTGCATTTCTAAAGAGTGTCAGGGCCTACCTATAGGGCTTGTAGAAATGGACTTTACGCCTACTTTTGTGTCATCTAACTTTACCCAATGAATCGCCCGCATCCGTCCACGTAAAACGCAAATTCAGCAGCTGAAAAAACATTATTTTTCGAACAATTTCAACAAAACCATATCATGTGACCCCTCTTTGGAACGAGCTCGTAACGAAGGGTCACATGAAATGGTTTTGTTGAAATTTTTTGAAAAAATTTAAAAAATGATATTTAAAATAATAAATTTTGATATCATCTGCGTTGGGTAGAGGGTTAACTGGCTGAGTTCTAGTAACCACTATCAGGGCTTTCAAAGAAATGAGGGTACCAGAGCAAAAAGCCTACATTTTCCTTGCTCGTGTTTGCTATTCGGTCAAATTCAAATAATATTTTGTTAATACAATTTTGTTCTATGACAAATTATTGGAGAGGGCCTGTAGGCGTGGTGCCTGTAGGCACTCTACAATAATTTGTAATAGAACAAATTTTGTATAACAAATTTAGACCACCAAAACAAATCTAGCCCTCAGCAAGTTAATAAAATATTTCCTAGGCCTTTCAGCCTCAGTTCCCACAAACTGAAAGGCCTGCATGCAGTAACCAGAATGGCAATGGCATCATTCTGCTTTCAGGAACAGTCATTTGGAAAGAGTCTTTGAATAGCAACATTACAGAACTTAGACCGTATCGTAATTATTATGCATAACCTTTAACACATTGTGTACAGAAAGTTTTGTTAGTACAGGGTTCATACAGAAATTTGCTCTCAAAGTTCAAGGCTTTTTCAAGGATTTTTTTTTTCAAGGGCTGCATATACTATTCAGCTTGTTGTATGAGCTCTAAAAATCTAAGATTCATGTGACACGGATCTGACTTTGGACGTCAGGAAGTACTGGTACCCAAAGTGTGATCTGCGTTACAGTAATCTTGGTAAAACGTTCCATACTTTTTTATGTTTTTTTTTAACTGAGCGACACGAGCGCAACAAACAAGTAAAAGGCGAGTACACATATATTTACAATGCCCAGGAAATAGCTTGTATTCAGGGGTTTTTCAAGAGATTTCTGAAAGTTCAAGGGTTTCTGAAGGGGTAATTTCAAATACCAGAGTTTTTCAAGAGCTGTATGAACCCTGTAGAGCTAGTAGGCCAGGGAGAGCGCAGTCTTACACAGGCTACGGTAATACATCTATGTATGATGTTGGCAATATACCTGCTTTTTAATATCCAAAGGTATTGCCAATGGTATCGATTTTGAATCCAGCTATAATAGAGTATTATTCATTGGGGTTTCATGACACTTTCAACATCCAAGTTAACCCTTTACCTAACATGAAAAGCAGACGACACTTGCCAAAAAAATTCTTGAATAACTAATTTTTTTCATTTTTTGTCTCAAAAACATAGGTTATGACCCCTCGTTGGAACGAGCTCGTTGAGCTCGTTCCAACGAGGGGTCATAATCTATGTTTTTGAGACAAAAAATGAAAAAATAATGAAAATTAATTGGCGATTTTTGAGAATAGCGCTGGCCGGTTTTGGCCGTTACGTTGGGTAAAGGGTTAACTTTGTGTCGTACAGTTTTACAGATGGAGGAAGCCTGAGCACCTGGAGAGAACCACTGAACAGTGACGAGCATGTGTCAGACCACCCAACGAACTAACTACACACAAGCAGGATTAACATTGTTTGAAGGGAAGTGCACTTGCAATGCATTGTATGCCTCAGTACACAGTGCCACAGCACCCCTATACGGGCGATAAGGATGAAGTGCCTTGCCAAGGGAAGTAATGGAGTTATCACTGGACATAATTAAACAGTGCGGAGGCGCGGTGGCATCGCGGTAACCGGTTCTCCAGATCACCAAAGTTAAGCAACATCGAGCCCGGTTAATCCTTGGATGGCTGACCGTCTGAGCGATCGATTCGGACTCCTGCGTTGTGTCCTTGGGCAAGGCACTTCACCCCGATTGTCCACATGGGGGCACGATGATGCCGTGTACTAAGGCATACTGCATGTCGATGGTGCGCATGTCTTCAACCAATCTAACCCTGCCTGTGCTGCTGTGCGGAGTTACGATGTTGGGGAGCTGGCAGCTGCTTGTCGTTGCTCGGTGGTTCTCTCTGGGTACTCCGGCTTCCTCCACCCGTAAAACTGTCACGGTCATGATTAGCCATTGTGCATAAGTATGTGACCGTAAACACCAATAAATAAATAAACAAATAATTAAACAGTGGAGCTTTTGGTTTAAGTCCAATGTTGTAACCACAGAGCCATCTTGCTTCCACCGTTGAGTACACTCACTGAGTCATTAATAGCCCAGCACCAGATGTTGGCCAGTAAGAACCACGAAAAGTGAAGGAGAGATGTGATTTACTGTGCAAAACAAGTTTGTTCTATTGGTTAGAAAACATCCTACAATGAATGCCCACACAGTGAACCCTGCTGACTGAATAGCTACCTTTGTCAGGGACAAATATTCAATTAACCCTTTGCGACTATGGTACCTAATATTACGTACAAAAATTCTCGTGCATTGCGACTATGGTACGTAATATTATGTACTCCGACTTTCAACGATTGCATTTGACATCGCAAAAGTCCGATTCAATGCGACGTTGAAACGTCACAATAACCGTAGTCGGAAGGGGTTAACAGGACTACACACTAAACAGAAACTGGATCATTTTCCTATCTTCTAGAAAAAATTTTTCATTTTTTTTTTTATTAGGGTTTAACGACACATTAACAGTCAGGGTCATATCATGTCGGTGACAGTTTTACGGGTGGAGGAAGCCGGAGTACCCGGAGAGAACCACCGAGCAGCTGTCAGCTCTCCAACATCGTAATTCTGCACCACGGCAGAGGCAGGGTTAGATTGGTTGAAGACATGCACACCATCGACATGCAGTACGCCTTAGTACACAGCGTCATCTTGCCGCTATACAGGCAGTCAAGGTTAAGTGCCTTGTCCAAGGACACAATGTGGGAGTGAGAATCAGTCGCTGAAATGGTCACCCCTCCAACTACTAACCGCGCTCGATGTTGCTTAACTTCGGTGATCTGACGAGAACCGGTTCCCATGACGCCACCGTGCCACCATCTTCTGGTTATAAACTGAGCATTTAATCTATTATATCTTGTTTGACAGAGCTCTCTGAGCTCTGTCAAACAAGATATAATAGATTAAATGCCTATATTGGATGTACTGAGGCCAAAAATGACCACAAATGTGGAACTTCAGTGGCTGTTGAAGTAAGTCTGAATAATTCTATAACAGAACATATTTTTATGGGGTTTTAATAACAGTTTTGACAGTCAGGGTCACCTTATATTATATCAGATAGTTTACAGGCAGATGAAACCAGAGTACCCTAAGGAAACCACCCAGCAGTGGGGAGCAACTGTGAGCAGATTCACCAATGTACTAACTCTGCACATGCAGGGTAAGTGTTGGTCGAAGTGCATCATCGACGTGTAGTACGTCTTAGTAAACAGTGGCACTGTGCCTCCACATGAACAATCAGGATTATGTACCTTGCCCAAGGACACAACGCAGTTAATCCCTGGTAGGGATCGAACAGTGAGCCTTTCAGTTTGAAGTTCAAAGCTGTAACCACTAAGCCACTACATTCCCAATATTTTTTTTTCTGTAATTTAATTTTTTTTATTCAATTAACAGGAGTTTGTTCTATAACCCACATGCAATTAAAAGGTCAAATTTGTACTGAAGGTGTGGTCAATTTATTTAATTAGTAAGGTTTAACGACACTTTAACAGCCAAGGTCATATCATGTCGGTGACAGTTTTATAGGTGGAGGAAGCCGGAGTACCCAGAGAGAACCACAAAGCAACGACGAGCTGCTGCCAGCTCCGGAACATCGTAACTCCACACTGTAGCACAGGCAGGGTAAGATTGGTTGAAGCCATGCGCACCATCAACGTGCAGTGTGCCTTAGTGCACAGAGTCATCGTGCCCCAATGTGGACAATCAGGGTTAAATGCCTAGGTGTGGTAAATAGTTCGGTGTTTGAAAGTTAGTGTAATATGTGTTCACCCACTAGGTAGCATGATTAATTTAAGCTTTGGTTTTACATGCCAGCAGCATGATACAAGAAGTCAGTCAATTATCTGAACGTTTTACGAGAAAGTCTGGAAAACTGATTCGTTTTTGAGTTTTCAAGTAATAAATAAAGTTCAAGATCAGTTACTTCACAAAAAATCATTCGATCAGAACCAAACTCAAATTTTATTTTTAGGTACCGATGACAAAAAGTCACATATATCAGAAATCAGCCAATTATCTGAATGTTCAGTGAAAACAGTCCAGAAAACTGATTCTCTTATGAAGTTTTAACCCTTTCCCTAACATGAAAAGCAGACGACACTTGCAAAAAAAAAAATTCTTGAATAACTCATTTTTTTCATTTTTTGTCTCAAAAACATAGGTTACGACCCCTCATTGGAACAAGCTCAACGAGATCGTTCCAATGAGGGGTCATAACCTATGTTTTTGAGACAAAAAATGAAAAAATAATGAAAATTACTTGGCGATTTTTGACAATCGCGCTGGCCGGTTTTGTTACGTTGGGTAAAGGGTTAAATGATAAACTAAGGTCATGGTCAATAACTGTGCAAAAAAATCATCTGAATGGAACTAAACTCGAACTCGATTTTTAAGTACCTATGACAAAGGTCCATAACCATATAACATTAATAGGTATTTCTTTCAGTGAAAGGACTTTTGTCATCTTTCATACTTAAAGAAGGAGATTTTGTTGGTGGGGGTGGGGGGGTATTTTGTCATGGAGGATTTTGTTGTGGACCCGAAAAAATTTGCCCATAGCAGGCCAAAGAGTTAAAAATTCATAAAGAAAGTTACAAACTCAGTTGTCAAGATATGATCATTGTCAAATCAGATTTGAGGATAAATTTATCACGACTGTTCTGCCTGGTTTAGTACATTTTCGCCGTTTACTTATATGGGGTTGTGTCAGATAACTAGACGTCATTATATTAAAAGTGTTAGATTTATTCCCAAGTTTTTATTGCACTTGTTTGAGTGAGTAAAATGCATTAGCTTGAGTGGATGGCATGTCACTGGGCACAACAGAGAGGAAATATATTCTTCACAGATAATGGTGATTAATGCAGCTGTTTGAAGATAAACATCCAATCATTTAATGTACTCTTTGAACAAATAAACTCCCCATACAGTCCACACAGGGTAATCTAGTACTTGTACCTCAAAGGGGGGCCGCTGGGCAACAACTTCCTGTGACAGTAAAATGCAAGAATTTTATTTTTCTGTGGAAACGAAACAAACTGAAGTAGTGCTTGTTGACTGAGTAAACTGACTGGTACTGAAATGGTTAACCAGATAACCGGTTTGAAATTAGTTACGTACCTAACCGATTAGAAAAACTGCCAACCGGTTATCTGAAATATCGATAGTGATCATCATTCCATGGTTCAAAAGGAGTAAATCTTTCGCTTCTCCTTTGGGATAGATTACACCTCGATGCCGTATTGTATATATAGAGAAATAATCGTCTTTGGCGTTCATGAAGTCGTTAATGATCGGCAATTTCCGTGCTGAGTAATCGCATGTACTATTCCATAGTATGTATACAAACGAACGTTGTCAAGTACTTGACAACGTTCCTTTATATACACACTACGGAATAGTTTCTATGAATACTGCTCTCCAATCCTATAATTTTAATCCCATATTCACTGAAATAATGGCCACAGATCACCAGATATTATTCAGTTCTAGCTTTTGGTTAGTCGGTTGTCAAAATGAGCCAACAGTTTGAGCCCTAAGACTGATTACCAGTTTAGCTGATGAAATGAATTTTGGCAGCCAAAGTCTATAGGCAATATGCATCTTCAGTGGATGCAGGCCTGTTCAAGCTGGGCAAGAAATTATTGTGTTCAACCCACAGTGTGCCCAATGGGGATAGAAAATGTTCTCACCTTTATCTCTAGATCTTGGACAAAGAGAATACAAGTTTCCATCAGGGATTTTTCTACTCCAATTGGGAAAGGGTCCTGGGCTCTTGTTGTTGGGAAAATTTGCATCTTAGAAGACCAGATCTGTGAATTTCTGTCACATAACAGGGAGATGACTCACATAAGCTTTTTTCTAGCTTGATGTTGCATCACGTCATTATTCAGATCTTCTAGCTTGATGTCCATCACATCATTATGCACTTGAAAATTCAATTCGATACACATAATGTTTATTGCTGATGTAAATCTAGCACACTATTTTTGCTAAATGTATTCAAGGTATGGCTTCAATAAAAATACTGTTTAACCCTCTGCACTCTGATGTCAAAGTTTTCAGCAGCAAATATTTCCCATTATGCAGTTGGATATTTAACCAAATATACCTTGTTTGACAGAGCTCCGTGAGCTCTGTCAAACAAGATATAACTGGTTACATTCATAGTTATACAAAAGAAATTGTGATTGGGGAAAACTCTGGGTCACTAGCAGCGTGCTAGGGGCTAAGCTTAAAAACTTGTTTCTTACTAGGTGTCATGTGGTAACATTTTGAAAGACAAATTTTTTAAAAACAATAAAAACTTCATTTGCGATTTCTGTGAATCAGCTGAAAGAATATGGCTGTTACGTAATGCAGCAGCTTCAAAAACTGAACACGTACAAGACAAGACTAATTTAAAATTGATGAATGGTTTGATTGGAACATGCAGAGCAAGCCAGAAAATAAGCAGACTGTCATCTGCAAAATGAGGTCCCCAGAGGGTGAATTTAGTGATGCTACCCTGCACAGCAGGGTAGCATCACTAAATTTACCCTCTGTGAACCTCAATCGGAATCAGGGTCTCAAAAATAAGCAGAAAGAGGTACCCAGAGGATAAATTGGCCCACTGTATGGGTTAGCATCATCAAATTCACTCACTGGGGACCTCATTTTGCAAATGTCAGACGGCTTATTTTCAGGCCTGCTCCCAAACTATAAATAATTCAATCTTGTTTGACAGAGAAGTTACATTCCAAATTGAATTACGGGAAAAATTTGGAGGTTGAAATTTTTATACTTTGTCAACAGTGTGCAGATGGTTAAAGAAGTGATATTTCATTCTATATCCCTTAGAATCACGCAAGTTGAATTATTATTG
Source organism: Pictodentalium vernedei (assembly GCA_031216915.1). NCBI lineage: Eukaryota > Metazoa > Mollusca > Scaphopoda > Dentaliida > Dentaliidae > Pictodentalium > Pictodentalium vernedei. The sequence continues at coordinate 25,625,551 of CM062291.1, read as the reverse complement.
CTGCGTGAATGATTACATGCCTTTCTATACTTGATCCAAAATGAATATTCAAATATTGTTTATGAAGGTATCGAGTATCTAAATATTAAACTGATATCTGAATAACTGTCCTCATAACCCACCTCAAACATCCCAAATTCAATAAATGTTAGTCAGAAGGTAATTTTCTTCAACAGGTTATCAATTTTCCAAAATGAATATTAAACTCCTATTTAAAATTTTCAGATTAAATAGAAATCAGAAGTGTGACACTTGCAAACAAAATTCTTGAGTAACTAAATTTTTTTTCATTGTTTAGCCCGAACTAGGACCTTCTACTCCTATCGAAGAACATTTTTAATATTAGTGTTGCGAATACATTGCAGTCCACTCAACTGAATATCTCTTAACTCTTTACCCAACGAATCACCCACATCCGCCCGCGTAATATGCAAATTCAGCAGTTGAAAAAATATTATTTTTCAAAAAATTTAAACAAAACCATATCATGTGACCCCTCGTTGGAACGAGCTCGTTCCAACGAGGGGTCACATGATATGGTTTTGTTGAAATTTTTTGAAAAGTTTGAAAAAATAAGATTTAAAATAATAAATTTTGATATCGTCTGCGTTGGGTAAAGGGTTAACTGATTAACCCTGTTAACTGAAAACAATTTCCCAACACAGAACCATTTACCATACCTCCAGTACAAATTTGACCTGTTAATTGAATATAGGTTATGGAGTAAACTTCTGTTAATTTAATAAAAAATCTTGTAACCTGTCGAGAAATTATCCCCAGTTTTCCCTTGTTAAAAGACCTTTTTGGCATCAGTACATCCAATTTATTTATTTATTGGAGATGAAGGTCACATACTTAATGGTGAATCATGACCATGACAGTTTTATGGGTGGAGGAAGCCGGAGTACCAGGAGAGAACCACCGAGCAACTGTCAGCTGCTCAACATTCTAACTCTGTTCAAGCTCCGCTCAAGCAGGGTTACAGCGGTTGATGACATGTGCACCATCGACGTGCACTACACCTTAGTACATGGCATCATCGAGCCCCCATGTTGGCAATCGGGATAAAGTACCTTGCCCAATGACACAACACGGGTCATCCTGAATGGGGGCCAAACTAGGGACCTCTAGCATAGAAGTCCAACAGTCTACCACTGAGCCACCGCGCCCCCTAGTACATCCGATACAGGCATTTAATCTATTATGTGCATCATCGACGTGCAGTACACCTTAGTACACGGCGATATTTTAGTTAATAAAATTGATAAATTTGTCCCTCGAGTGCAACAAGGCTTTGCAATGCTTTAGCATTGCAAAGCCTAGCACTCAAGGGACGAAATACGCCACCACCCATGCTATTCTGTAGATTATGAGGACAGGTCTAAAACATAAAACAAACCAAGAACATGAACTTTGGATGGCAAAGAAACAATTACAAAAATGAAAAATAAAATGAAAAACTACCCGTCCACATGCAATTTTACAAAAAAATGGCCTGAGAAACAAAAGATCTACTTTGTGAGGCCTAATATACGTTGTACCATCAAAATGTAAAATGGGCTCATGACAGATACATTGCTATGAATATATTTTGAGTTGAAAGAAAAATATTGACTCTATCAGAAAAAAGGCATATCTCTACAACTTCCACAGAGAACAAGTGAATTTCAGTCCAGTCCAATTGTGAGGTGAATTTTCATAGTACTTGAGAAATAATAGATTTTTTCTGTTTTACACTCTTCAGTTTGTTTGTGTTGTTTAGGTATTACAGAGGCCTCTTAGCGAACAGTAGGTTTTATTGATTGAACAGCTAACAGATCCAACACACACATGTGGCATTTGATGGATGAACATTACTGCTGGGGGAAATCTTTGATCTTTCCACACAGAGGGATTACATTAAACACTTCAGAAGAACAAACTGAACAAGCAAAATCAGTTGTCTTCATATTATGGGAGCTTTCATAGAGAGACCCTTTCAATTCTGGGATATGCCTTTTAGTCCCTTTTTAACCCGACACCAGAGCCAAGGCTAACGTTTGAGACTGGTGGGTGCAACCTATTTTGGCCAAAAGTGATAAGACACCCAAATGTAATGTTGCGTAAAGACACTTCCAACAACTGAGATTTTTTTTTATTATTGGTGTTCAACTCGTACCCAACATACAAAATATCAAAATCTGTTATTTTAATTACATATTTTTCAAATTTTTCACAAAATTTCAAGAAAATATGTGTCCCCTGATCGGAACATGCTCGGTGAGCTCAATCCAATGAAGGGTCACATATGGTTTTGTCAAAGTTTGTTGAATGAAAGTGTCAATGACACTGTAGCTCAACTTGTTAAGACATGTACATGTATAGTATGTGACACAGCAATGACAAACATCTTGGTAATGACCTGATAACAAAGGTACATATAAAGTATTGTAACGGTCTGTACATAAATACTGACCGTAGCCTGTAACAAATGTACAGGTCAAGTATTGTAAAGGTGGGTGACAGTTAGATGCTAAACTAGAAAAGAAATCTTTGAGTCCCAGAGTGGGTCTGACTGAACCCCAAAATATTTGTTCTCATAGCACAGTGATAACAAAGGCACCCCAAAACGCACTCGTTCCTGTCCCAAGGTGATAACAAAGGTACCCAAGAAGCTTTGTGAAGATCAGTTCATAAATACGAGCCGTATAGAAGCTGTGACAAAAAACTGATTGGACCTAATTTCGGTACAAAATGGCCACTGGCAGCCATCTTGAATTTTGGACCGCACCCAGAAACACTCGTTCTCGTCCCTAGGTGATAACAAAGGTACCCAAGAAGTTTCGTGAAGATCGGTTCATAAATACAGCCTCTAGCCCGAGCCGTATTGACATGTGCACTTACTGTGTACAAGTAGCACTGCATAAATCAAAGTTCTTCCAATTTGCATAATTTCTGCACGAGAAAAAAAAACTGTACTATATGTGATGTATCCCATGGTACTAAACATTCATACAAAAAATTATTCAAATCAGCGCTTTCATATGGAAGTTCTGCGCAAAAATCTGACTGCACCTAATTTTGTACAAAATGGCTGCCATCGGCCATCTTGAATTTTGGACCGGACCCCAAAACTTGTTTGTTTGTTTGTTGGTGGTTAACGTCACATATTTATGCACCATGGCTAATCGTGACACAACATGGAGATGAAGTCAAGTGTAGTCAATCGTTGATCTACATGTTGCCCATTTTAGAGGACTTTCACCCTAAGCATTGGTGACTGGGTCCTATTTTACTAGTAAAGCGGAACTGGTTTACCACAGTAAACAAGTGCTGCTTACTTCCCGGGGTTCCCACGGGGACCGGACCCCAAAACACTCGTTCTCATCCCACGGTGACACTAAAGGTACCCAAGAAGTTTCGTAAAGAGCGGTTCATAAATACGGCCTCTAGCCCGAGCCGTATTGAATTTTTTGACAGACAGATGGCTGACTGACCATGGCATAAGCTCAAATTTGACTTACGTCGAAGCTGAGCTAAAAAACTGTTCCGTTTGTAACTTATACGGGTGGATACAGCAGATTCTTAAGATAAACGGTGGTAAGGTTACTTTCAGCCTCTATAGCTATGACATGACCACAGCATAGATATGAAGTAAAGTTTAGCCAATTGTCCATATATATCTGTGCAGCCCACTTTAGGTGACCTAATCCCCAGGCATTGATTACAAGGGTCCGATTTTACCAGTAAAACAGAACTTGTTTACCACAGTGAACAACCACTGCTACACTTCACAGGGTTACCACAGTGAACAACCACTGCTACACTTCCCAGGGTTACCAGTGAACAACCACTGCTACACTTCCCAGGGTTACCACGGTGAACAACCACTGCTACACTTCCCAGGGTTACCACAGTGAACAACCACTGCTACACTTCCCAGGATTACCACAGTGAACAACCACTGCTACACTTCCCAGGGTTACTACAGTGAACATCCACTGCCACACTTCCCAGGGTTACCACAGTGAACATCCACTGCTACACTTCCCAGGGTTACTACAGTGAACATCCACTGCCACACTTCCCAGGGTTACCACAGTGAACAACCACTGCTACACTTCCCAGGGTTACCACAGTGAAGAACCACTGCTACACTTCCCAGGGTTACCACGGTGAACAACCACTGCTACACTTCCCAGGGTTACCACAGTGAACAACCACTGCAACACTTCCCAGGATTGCCAGTGAACAACCACTGCAACACTTCCCAGGATTACCAGTGAACAACCACTGCAACACTTCCCAGGATTACCAGTGAACAACCACTGCTACACTTCCCAGGATTACCACAGTGAACAACCACTGCTACACTTCCCAGGATTACCAGTGAACAACCACTGCTACACTTCCCAGGGTTACCACGGTGAACAACCACTGCTACACTTCCCAGGATTACCACAGTGAACAACCACTGCTACACTTCCCAGGATTACCAGTGAACAACCACTGCTACACTTCCCAGGATTACCAGTGGACAACCACTGCTACACTTCCAGGATTACCAGTGAACAACCACTGCTACACTTCCCAGGGTTACCACAGTGAACAACCACTGCTACACTTCCCAGGATTACTAGTGAACAACCACTGCTACACTTCCCAGGATTACCAGTGAACAACCACTGCTACACTTCCCAGGGTTACCACGGTGAACAACCACTGCTACACTTCCCAGGATTACCAGTGAACAACCACTGCTACACTTCCCGGGGTTACCACAGTGAACAACCACTGCTACACTTCCCAGGGTTACCACAGAGTGTTGGGATCTCATATTTGTTTGGTTACATTTTATTGGAGTGTCTTGTGAGGTAAACATTTAATGAAATATTGGATATTAAATGCAAGTACTTTCCACTAAACGATAATAATGAAGAGAATATTTAATAAATGAGGCTACAATCATAAAGAGAATATCTAATGATTTACAATTTGATATGAAATTTACGAACAGAGTTCATTAAAACCAACCCGAGCAGTGGTTTTAGCTTAGAACAATTTTGGTGAACGAGGTCTATAAATTTCCTGTTAAATGGTGACAATTTTGAGATTCTTGTTTTGAGGGTTCATACCTTATGATTTCGAAGCAAAAACTAAAGATGGTCTGTCGCCTGCTATACCCCCACCATGGTATACCACCTTGTGTGGGTGACTGAAAGAGGTATTCAAATTTTTTAAGTAAAAAAAAAATCAAACATGGCCACCAGTCGGCCATCTTGAATCTGATCGGGAAAAAAATTATGTCACGCACTGTTCATCATGTCGATCATTTATATTGAGTTTCATGACAATGCAGCAAAAACTATAGAAGTAGTTCGCTCAACAAGTATTTTGCAAAATCCAATATAGCCGCCAGTCGGCCATCTTGAAACTGAGCGGGAAAAAAATTATGTCATGCACTGCCCCTTACCATGTTGATCATTTTTGTGAAGTTTCATGAAAATGCGGTTAAAACTGTGGAAGTAGTTCGCTCCACAAGTTTACATGTGCAATGGACCGAGGACGACAACAACAGTCCGACGGACAAGTTGATTCCTATATACCACCCCCCCCCCCCCATAACTTTGTTTTGTGGGAGTATAATGAAAATGTACAGTACGTGGAGAGTAGATTGTAACTAAATCGCCCACGAAGTGGGGTTATCACCCAAGCTATAACTTTCAAATTGTTTACACATCGACAACAAACACAAGCAATGTTTCAGCCAATGGACCTCCGGGTTTAACCCGGAGGTCCATTGGCTGAAACTTTGCTTGTGCTTGTTATGCTTTGCAGCAAATTTGAAATTATTGCTTGGGTGGAATCTCCACTCTGCAGGTGATTTAGTGATAATACACTCTCCACGTAGTGTATGTTTATTAATAGGATCTTCTTGCGAATGTCAATTCCTCACCTTATAAGGTTAACAGTTAACAAAATAAATAACTTTATACCCACCTCTGAAAACTGCAGTGAGTGAGAGAGGATTTTGTCAGCCGATGAAAACTGAAGTGAGGGGATTATGTCCTAAAGAGGATTTTTCGAGGTGGATTTCTTCATCCTAAGGGGATTTTGTCCAAGTGGGTCTTCTCAGGATAAAATCTAACCCCCACTCTCACCCTCAACCCACTCCACTTTTCCTTATAACACCTCATTGGAATGAGGTCAACTAGCTCATTGCAATGAGGGGGTCATAAACTATGTTTTTGACACAAAAAATGAAAACTGAATGGTGATTTTTGTGAATAGTGGTGGCCGGTTGGGTAAAGGGTTAATTTCAACCACCAGCGAAGTATTAGCCTGAATTTCCTTCAGTATTAATTCCTGACAAGTGTAAAGGCTAACCTCATATCAGGTGAGTCGGGAGTACAAATATTTTGTGTAGAGACTGGGGGTGGGGTGGGGGGATAGGGACAGTAATAAGCAATGATTGGCACTTAACGCAAAGTCAACAGATAGGAGTACCAGAGAGCAAGTTATGATGGACAACTTTGTCTTGAGAAGATTTGAAATATTAGTGCTATCCAATGATGCATTTCAGGACCACATAAAACCCTCTTGCAAAGGTGCTGTGTTTGTCACACTCCTGCCCACCCACCCCCCACCCCCCCCCCCCCCCTTTCCCTCCATCCAACACACTACTTTCAATTAACTCAAACCTTGACTTGCATGAGCATTAAAATGCCAGGCCTGATGTTGATGTTATTTATTCATTTATTAATGTTTAAGGTCACATATTTCTGCACAATGAGTAATCGTGACCGCAAAATGGAGATGAAGTCAAGTTTAGTCAACCGTTTATACCCAGGTTGCCCATTTTAAGAGGACTTCCACCCCAAGCACTGGTAACTGGGTCCTATTTTACCAGTAAAACAGGCCTTGTCTACCACACAGTAAACAAGCACTGCTTCACTTCCCGGGGTCCCCACAGGAGGGGGTGGGCGGCAGGGCTCGATTTAACTGGATTAGCATAGCACTTTGCTCTCCAATTTCTGAATTTTGCTATTCAAGATTTATTAGTTTCAAGTGCTTTTGGATCAACTGCTAATCAATTTTCCAGGGTGAATAGTAAATTGCTATTCAAAATTTTCAGATTAAATCAAGCCCTGGTGGGCGGGGACTTTGCTGTTGTTTCTAGGCAAATCTTGGCTGCCTATATAGGCAGCCAAGATTTGCCTTGAAACAACTGACAGGGTACTTAGAATGTACCCAGAAACACCTGTTCTGTTGCAATCAAGTTATCAAAGGCAGAGTTTCGGCCTTTAAGTGTTAAATCCTATTCATTTCATCTGAAATTCTATATACTTTCTGCACAAACAGTAATGTAATAACTATTGGCCCTCCATGAATAACTACATTACCCAGTTAAAACGAGCAGATTAAATATTAAATGAAGAGAAAATTGGCTTTCCGAATACTTATTAAGTGTCTTTTGTGCAAGTCGGCAGTGGATTTTCCATATATCATTTTCTAATTTATTTTCCAGTGGCGTTGGTGAATGGCCAGATAATGCTCACAACCATTACCACGTTGTAAATGCATCGTTCTCAGATCACACAAATATTCTGGATGTGAAACATGTTGGAAATGAATGGAGATTTAAAACTTCGGGATTTTTTTGGACAAGCCAAGCAGGTAATATTAGTTAGCTAGTATAAAGCTATCTCATTGAAAAATTGACCCTTTCAACATGTTTTTGCACTCTATCATTTCATATAAAACCAAATTTATTATGGTCCTTTTAAACAACCCTTCACCTGTAATCTAACAATCTTTTAGTCATTTTTCTAATTTTGCTTTCAATCAATAGCTTGTGCCCCCTTAGTGGAACAAAATTGTTGTGTTGATTGCACTGAGGGCGTCATAAGCTACGTTTTGGAGACGAAAAATGAAAGTATCTACTAGTCATGTTAACAGGGTCAAGAATTGATTTGAGTGCTACTAAATTTGCTGAAATCAGGTAAAATTTGCATATTTTTTTGACAAATTTGTGAAAGTTATGTTTTTTCAAATATAAAACGTCGAGAACATATAACAGATATTTTATTTCTATAAATTTGCATGAAAATAGTCTTTGGAGACTATTTTCATGCAAAATTTTAGAAATAAAATTTCATCATTTTGGGAAGGAATTTTCTGAAATCAGCAAATTTGCCGAATCATCCCTGTGTTAGGGAAAAAGAGTTCATATAATTTGTTGAAAAGATCACCCATACCTGTAGACTATGAGCTGCAATTTTGTACACCCTCACCTGTAGACTCCAAGCTGCAACAATCTCTTACACCCTTTCCAGCAGACAAGCTGCAACAATCTCTTACACCCTCTCCTGCAGACAAGCTGCAAAAATCTCCTACATCCTCACCTGCAGACTACGAGCTGCAAAATTCTCCTACATCCTCACCTGCAGACTATGAGATGCAACAATCTCATACATCCTCACCTGCAGACTACGAGGTGCAAAAATCTTTCACACCCTCACCTGCAGACTATGAGATGCAACAATCTTTCACACCCTCACCTGCAGACTACGAGGTGCAACAATCTCTTACACCCTCACCTGCAGACTGAGAGCTGCAACAATATCTTACACCCTCAGCTGCAGACAGAGCTGCAACAATATCTTACACCCATACTTACAGACTACAAGCTGCTACAATCTCTTACACCCTTACTTACAGACTACAAGCTGCTACAATATCTTACACCCTTACTTACAGACAAGCTGCTACAATCTCTTACACCCTTACTTACAGACTACAAGCTGCTACAATCTCTTACACCCTTACTTACAGACTACAAGCTGCTACAATCTCTTACACCCTTACTTACAGACTACAAGCTGCTACAATCTCTTACACCCTTACTTACAGACTACAAGCTGCTACAATCTCTTACACCCTTACTTACAGACAAGCTGCTACAATCTCTTACACCCTTACTTACAGACAAGCTGCTACAATCTCTTACACCCTTACGTACAGACTACAAGCTGCTACAATATCTTACACCCTTACTTACAGACAAGCTGCTACAATCTCTTACACCCTTACTTACAGACTACAAGCTGCTACAATATCTTACACCCTTACTTACATACAAGCTGCTACAATCTCTTACACCCTTACTTACAGACTACAAGCTGCTACAATATCTTACACCCTTACTTACATACAAGCTGCTACAATATCTTACACCCTTACTTACATACAAGCTGCTACAATCTCTTACACCCTTACTTACAGACTACAAGCTGCTACAATCTCTTACACCCTTACTTACAGACTACAAGCTGCTACAATCTCTTACACCCTTACTTACAGACTACAAGCTGCTACAATATCTTACACCCTTACTTACAGTCAAGCTGCTACAATCTCTTACACCCTTACTTACAGACTACAAGCTGCTACAATCTCTTACACCCTTACTTACAGACTACAAGCTGCTACAATATCTTACACCCTTACTTACAGACAAGCTGCTACAATCTCTTACACCCTTACTTACAGACTACAAGCTGCTACAATATCTTACACCCTTACTTACAGACAAGCTGCTACAATCTCTTACACCCTTACTTACAGACAAGCTGCTACAATCTCTTACACCCTTACTTACAGACAAGCTGCCACAATCTCTTACACCCTTACTTACAGACAAGCTGCTACAATCTCTTACACCCTTACTTACAGACAAGCTGCTACAATCTCTTACACCCTTACTTACAGACCACAAGCTGCTACAATCTCTTACACCCTTACTTACAGACAAGCTGCTACAATCTCTTACACCCTTACTTACAGACTACAAGCTGCTACAATCTCTTACACCCTAAACTGCAGACTAAAAGCTGCAACAATCTCTTACACCCTCACCTGCAGACAATCTCTTACACCCTCACCTGCAGACTGAGAGCTGTAACAATCTCTTACACCCTTACCTACAGACTGAGAGCTGTAACAATCTCTTACACCATTACCTGCAGACTGAGAGCTGTAACAATCCCTTACACCCTCACCTTAAGAATTTCAACAAAGCTATATCATGTGAATCCTCATTGGAATAAACTCGCCGCACTTGTTGAAATGTGGCTTGGTGCACTTGTTCCAATGTGGAGGTCATACAATATGGTTTTGTGAAAATTTTTTGAAAAAAATGTAGTTAACCCTTTACCAAACGCAGACGATTTCAAAATTTATTATTTTAAATATAATTTTTTAAATTTTTTCTAAAAATTTCAACAAAACCATATCATTTGACCCCCTCTCTGGAATGAGCTCGTTCCAAAGAGGGGTTATATGATATGGTTTTGTTGAAATTTTTAGAAAAATAATATTTTTTCAGCTGCTAAATTTGCATATTACGCAGGCGGATGCGGGCGATTCATTGGGTAAAGGGTTAAAATAACAAATATTGATATTGTCTATGTGAGATAAAGGGTTTAAATCACATTCAGCATTTATAATATCATGACAAGAACACAAGTTTAAATTCAAGTTCCACAAACCACCACAGGCATTTTTTACTGGGTGAACCAGTGAAAAGATCGTTTATGTATTTATTGGTGTTTAAGGTCACATACTTATGCACAATGGCTAATCATGACCGTGAAAGTTTTACGGGTGGAGGAAGCCGGGGTACCCAGAGAGAACCACCGAGCAACGATGAGCAGCTAGCTACCAGCTCCCCAACATCGTAACTCCGCATGGCACCACAGGCAGGGTTAGATTGGTTGAAGCCATGCGCACCATCGACGTGCAGTATGCCTTAATACACGGCATCATCATGCCCCCATGTGGACAATCGGGGTTAAGTGCCTTGCCCAAGGACACAACATGGGAGTCCGAATCGATCGCTCAGACGGTCACCCATCCGGGGACTATCCGGGCTCGACATTGCTTGAAAAGATCGTTTACCAGAATGATTAAGGTCTGTTTAACTTCCCAAGGTTCCCATGGAAATCTTACTTTTCTGACGATACTCTGGATGCTACTCTACCCTATTTTTCCACCAGTTATTATTCATTATTATTTATTGGTGCTTTATGCCACATCAGCAGCTTAGGCTATATTGTGGCGATGAAAGTATGTATCTTACAAAGACCATTACCCACAACGAAGCAATCTAAAAAAGTCGTTGAAATATGAAATGAGAGGAATGAGAGAAATAAAACTAAGGAGTGTGAACCGCAATGTGGTGAGACCAGTTGAACAAAAAATGCTGTGTGAATCAACCCCTATGAAATGAATATGGATAGATGAAATTTAAAAAGGTAAAAACAATTTAAAATTTAGTAAAAAGGCTGATTACTTTCAAAAATGAGATGCCTTTTTGCGGGCTCATAAGATAAAATAAATCTCTTAAAGATCGAACTATAAAATACAGCACTCATGCTAGCAGGGAACACACTCTGGTCACATATTACCCTCTAACAAAAAGGAATGTGTAAGTTGTGTATGGCCAATATGACATCGAGTCAAAACTGCAAGATCCTTTCTACAAAGGTTACTAGACGGGTAGTGATCAGAACGAGTTGGTCGGGAGCGATGGAGCTTGTTATTTGTCGTCCCATCCCATTCCTCCTGCCACAGAGATTTGATGTAGTTACTAATATGTGGTTTGAAATCACTGAAAGAAATGTTAAAATCAGTGAGAGGCTTAGTTAAAGCCTGTTTTGCTGCACTGTCTGCTTTGGTGTTACCAGCGATACCTACATGTCCAGGTAACCAACAAAACACGATATCATATTGGCCACACATGAGAGTTGTTAACTTCTCACGTGGTTCCAAATAAGAGGGTTCTTCAACTTGGGGTTGAGAAAAGGAAGTAAAGAGGAAAGAAGGTCTGAAAAAATAATCGACTTTTTTTCCTGAACATTCTCGATATTTTCAAACGCGAGTTGTAAAGCTTTAGCTTCAGCTGTAAAAATAGAACTCTGATTCGGTATTCTGATTGAGGTGATATGGTCACCAGTGACAATGGCAGATGATACTTTGTCACCATCTTTAGATCCATCTGTTTTGATCCGTGTATATGTAATATACTTGGACTTAATTTCGGCATATTTCTGCTTAAACTGCAAGGAATTTGTTTCAAACTTTTTGGTAGAAGCAAGGTCCAAAATAACAGTAGGTTTTTTAAGATGCCATGGTGGAACATGTGGCTTACAGTTCTCTTTTATCAAAATAGATTCAATCGATGCAGACTCCATATAGGGCTTAATTTGAATTCCTAAAGGAGGAATTTGTTTCTGGTGTCTGTTGAAAAATTCAATATTTTGCGGCACCGAAACACAATTATAAGCAGGATTTGAGGGATTAGCTAACAGTTTAGTTACATACTGTAGAGAAAGTTTAATTTGGCACTTCTTTTTCCACCAGTATTCTTTAGTTATTGGTATTATGATACACTAAACACGGCCCAAAGTTTTCTTCACCTCCCAATCCCCTATGCTCCTTACATTCCTTCCTTTCCTGATTGGTGACTCTGACCACCCCCTATCCTACACAGAAAAAGGCTCTGAAGCCTGCAGAATATTCTCATCCAATACATGTATCCCCTTACTTACATGCAACCCATCTTAATCACTGCAGGTCCACTTGCCCCATAAGATGGTATTTATTAACCCCTCATGGTATTTATTTATTTATTGGTGTTTAAGGTCACATATTTCTGCACAATGGCTAATCATGACCACGTATGGAAAAAAAGTCAAGTTTAGTCAATCGTTCATACAGATGTTGCCCATTTTAGAGAAATTCCACCCAAGCATGGGTGACTGGGTCCTATTTTACCAGTAAAACAGCTTGTTTACCACAGTAAATAAGCACTGCTTCACTTCCAGGGGTTCCCATGGAGAACCCCTAATGGTATCGTCCAGGTCGATTAAATAACAGCAATTGGGAGGGTCCATATTCATCATTTGGGGGTAGACTAATTAATATTTTCAACGTGCAGCCTTAGGGCTGCACGTTGAAAATATTGATTGGTGAACCCCACACACGCACTGAGCAGCCATCCTACTTACTAAAATTATGAGGTATCAAGGTTCTGGCCAGAAAAAAGGGCTTGCAGGTTCAAAGGGCTAACTTGCTGCCCACGGATGCCCAAATAATTTATGCCGCACCAAAAACAAAACTGTGATAATCCACTACATCATCATAGATGGAACTTGGAGAGCTTTATCAGACAAGATTTTCAGGCTTGGTCAACGTTATATTATTTGAAGACAAAACACGGCTGAAAAATCGAGGATATTTAATTTCACAACGGAGTGACTCAATTGTTATTCAATGGTATAAAATGCATTATTTTTTGTTTCAGGGAATGGCCAACAAAACAGGCCACAAAGTCAATGGAGATCGAGGAAAAATTCAATGAATTGTCTGAATATTTCAGTTGGAGAAGTGAAATGATGAAATTATTACTTCAAATAGAAAAGGAAGAGGAAATTATTTAGCTTCTTTCATGGATTCAAATGAAGGCACCGATTTGCCTACCACAAGAGAAAACATTAATTTTATTTTGCACTCAACATGGATCACTTCCACATACTATATAATGTATTTTTCTACAGGTCAAATTTCTACCAATAGCTGATAAAAAGATTTAGTGTAAAAAAACAAACATTTTCAGATAATAAATAATCTAGGGACTTGCATGCAGTTGAGTGAAATTTAACGCACTCAATAAAGGAATGAGAAAATAGATAGAGTCATCTCTGTGAGGAATACATGTTATCCAAACTCATTGCTCTTGTGAAATCTAAAGATGACATGATACATTCCAAAAAAATAAAAATACAATGTGATTAACATATGATTTGGGGAAGAGGATAAAATAAAAAAAAAAACGAGAAAAAAAGAATTACGTGTAATGGAAACGTACAAATCAGCACCAAGAACGGAGATCAGTGTACTGTTCAAAATAAATCATGCCGTTTGACAAATGGAAAACTGTGGTTTTATCTGTATAAATTCTATCTTGGGAATTATTTCTGGGAAAGATTCAGTGTTGCATGTGAGAATGGAATTAGCAGTGTGAAATAAAAAGGAATTTACAGTGAATATACATAATGTAGAGGCCAAGAAATTATGGTCAAAAAATAATATACAGTACAAGTCAAAATAAGTTGTTGGATAACCACCATAAACTATGTATCTTTCTCTTCCTATTCTGATAAAACCAGAAGCTGACATCATTTTCTGGAAAGCTCTCACCGAGAGCTTTCCTGAAAATGATGTCAGATTCTGATCTTATCCGTGCAGGAACAGCAGTATACTTAGTTTATTGCGGTTATGCTGTAACTTATTTTGACTTGTACTGTAGGAGGAGTTTTTATTACTGACAGTGAGTTGTCATTCTGCAACAGAACTTATCGGATAGTAATTTATCTGATGGTGATGAATGTCTTTCATGAACGAGAATCGATAAGGAACTGCAAGCCCCTTATTCTCCTCTCCCCTACATTCACACAAACAATGGGGTACTACTTCAATGCATCAAAATTCAATTTCACTTCAAATCGGAAAACCGATTCAATTTGCTTCTTACCTATACATTTAAAAAAAAATTGAATTTATACAAGACGTATGACCTAAAATATGTGAATCTCACTCCTGAATCACTGCCACACATTCAGTTTGGTATTCATAAGCCTTTACTCCAATGCACATAACAAAATTAATATATTTTTTTTTCAATTAACAAAACTATATAATGTGACCTCTCATTGGAACCAGCTTGGAGAGCTCATTCCAAAGAGGGGGGCCATATGACAGGTGGGGTTTTTTTTGTGTTAAATTTAGAATTTTTTTCTCAACTTCTCAATTTGTAAATCACACGGGATGATATGACCAATCTGTTGGATAAAGGGCTAAATTTTGACTGGTCATTTCTTTCAATCTTAGAGGTACATGGAGACTGAAGTAAACAGGAATATGATTTTCGAAATGGAGGGCCAGTAATTTTTATTCAAGTCTTGGCTGCCTATATAGGCAGCCAAGAATTGACAAGAAATCACCATGAAGCAAAAGAATTTGTAATGTTTATTTATTTATTGGGGTTTAATAACACTTTCGACTGTGAGGGTCACCTCATGTCAGAGAGTTTTATGGGTGGGAGAAGCAGGAGAACCCAGAGAGAACCACCAACCAACCAGTTGGCGTGCAGTACACCTTAGTCCTCAGCACCGTGCCTCAACGTGAGCAATCAGGATTTGCTCTGCCCAAGGACACAGCATAGTTACGGAGTTCAAACCATGGACCTTTCGGTTTGAAGTCCAATGCTGTAACCACTGAGCTACTGGTCTCCCACGACTTGTAATGATAGGGTCAAAATTGTTTTAAAATTGTCCTGGCCTTCACTGGAAAATTGTACCATGTAGTGAATGTGAAAGCATAGTTTATCATTTCCCAAAGTGACATTGTGCAGTACAGAGTTTGTTTACTGTTTGTTGGGGGTTTAAGGTCACTTCAGGCATCTATGGCTATATTGTGACAATAGGCATTATCCAATAAATTGTAACAAAATTATGTTCAGAATCTTGCTGATCCTTTACTGACCCCTTACTGGTAGCTTGGTATCTAGAGTACTACAAATCACCTTTGACTCCTTGCATGCTGCTGGCAGATATTCCTGCCCGCAATAGGATTTGTCATGCCAATGAAATAGGTATAATTTGGGCATATTCAATTTATTTATTTATTTATTTATTTATTAGTGTTTAAGGTCACATACTTATGCACAGTGGCTAATCGTGACCATGACAGTTTTACGGGTGGAGGAAGCCGGAGTACCCGGAGAGAACTGAGCATCGATGAGCAACTGTCAGCTCCTCAACATTCTCTGTTCAAAGTGCGCTCAAGCAGGACTACAGCATCGTAGACATGTGCACCACTGACGTGCGTTACGCCTTAGTACACGCCGTCATCATGCCCCCATGTAGGAAACCGGGATAAAGTGCCTTGCCCATGAACACAACGCAGGTCGTCCCAGACGCAGATCGAACTCGGAGCCTCTAGCATAGAAGTCTAACAGTCTACCACTGAGCCACCACGCTCCCGGCATATTCAATTAAATTTCTCCCCTGTAAACTGAATGGATTTTTTCACCAAAAATTTCTTGAATTAAATTTAAATGATTGTTTTTATCAAATCTAGTCATGGCTGCTTTACAGCAGCCATGACTAGATTTGGTGAAAAATGTCTAGAAAATACTCAGCAGGTGAAGAGCTAAAGCATAATTTAGCACTCAACCCATAAAGAGTGAAAGAGAGCTACTGTAAATTTAACGGCACTTAATTCCCTTCACACAGTTTACAAACTTGTTGTGGCTTGTAGAGATGAAAGAAACACAAGGAATTTACAACAGACACAGAATTATTACAACTGTCAAACATTATACTAGACACACTGTTAGTAATAAATATGAACACATTTCTGTAACTATCAAACAAAAGAAATACTGAGTGCCATAATTTCCTGTCCTCTGCAAAATATGTTTAAAATGTGGAATGGAAATAGTTGGACAACATACCGGAGAATAATTTGACCAGCAAAATCCAATAAAATGTGATAAAATTATGGATTCCGGTTTTTGAAAAGTGAATATTTCAATGGCATGGATTTTTCATTAGAATTCATTCAGCTCTGGATTACTCATCTGAATTTCAAGACATACACAGATACACGGAACCACAAGATTACAGGTAAGACTGACATTTCTTTTGTTCTAGCCATGCTAACATTGGGTCTGCAATTATCTTCCTGAAATATGGTTTAGGAGGGCGATTGTCACCATAATTAATCATTTTACTGTGATTGATTGTTCCGTGGTCTTTTCTTCAACCCCTTGCATGCCACTGACGGATATACTTGTCCAGGACAGGATATCTTTAGTCACGAAAATAAGTATAATTTATGCACATTTATGCAAACTATGCCGTTAGGAATCAACTTGTTTACCAATAATTTTTGTGGTTATAGTCGAGCCAGAAAATAAGCCGACTGTCACCTGCAAAATGAGGTCCCCAGAGGGTGAATTTACCCTCTGTGAACCTCAATCTGAATCAGGGTCTCAAAACTGAACAAAAAGAGGTACCCAGAGGATAAATTGGCCCACTGTTTGGGATAGCATCATCAAATTCACCCTCTGGGAACCTCATTCTGCAATTGTCAGACTGCTTATTTTCAGACCTGGTTATAGTTTACGAATATTTTATCAACCCTTTATTTATTTATTCACTGGGTTTAACGATAGTTTCGACAGCCAGGGTCACCTCATGTCGGACAGTTTTACGTGTGGAGAAAGCCAGAGTACCCGGAGAGAACCACTGGGCAATGGGGGGGGGGGGGGGGGGGGGGGGTGAAGTATCTTGCCCAAGAACACAATGTGGTTGCCGCAGGTAGGATTCGAACCAAGGACCTCTCAGCTTGCAGCCTGTACCTCTACTTAAAGAGCCACCGCACCCCCGAATGAACCCTTTACCTAACTCATTTACAATATCAAAATTTATTATTTTAATTACTGGGTTTTTAAAAAAAAAAATTCGAAACAAAACCATATTATGTGACCTCCTTCATTGGGGACAAGCTCAACGAGGTTGTCCCCAATTTTGTCAAGTTAAGCTAAAAATGAAAACTGATTTTATCAGTTTTCAAGAATCAAAACCGTTGCTCATGAACTGAAACAAATTTTAAGGCCTGTTCACTATTCATGATAGATGAAGGACATACACTAGGGGATGGGAGTCACCTGTTATTTGAGCAGACATTCTCCAGTGAAAGAAGTTCAACAAGAGCAATGCAAAGCGTGGTGTGGCATATGCCCCCCCCCCCCCCCCCCCTGCAATACCATGGATAGCATTATGCCATCAAAAGCATGACATATGCATGGCAAAAATTATTTCAATCCAAAGTATGATGACAGAGTTAGAGCAGCAAATATGTTGGATGGACACATTTTTCAATCATCCCCTAACTTAAACAAGGGCAAATAACACTGTAAATGCTCATGCATGCAAAGATATTAATTCTACTGTAGGATCCAATAATACCCATGCTGAGGAACAAGTATGGTAAAAATTATTTGAATTCAACGTATGATGACAGAGCTAGAGCAGCAAATATGTTAGACAAACACATTTTTCAATAATAATCCCCTAAGTTAAACAAGGGAAAATAACTCTGTAAATGTTTATGCGAAGATGTTAATTCTTCTGTAGGATCCGTTCCCACATGTTGGTGGACAAGCATGGCAAAAATTATCTGAATCCAAAAAAATAATGACCGTGCAAGAGCAGCAAATATGTTGGACGGACACATTTGCATTACGCACGAACGTACGCAGCTCTCCACTAGATAGATACCCCCTCCGACCAAGTCGGGGGCATAATAAATCAGGTTTGGACCAATCCTTTGACTAGTCGAAATTCGTAAATTCAGCTATAAATTGGTGCCAAGTTTAGGATTCTATTCATCACGGTGGCCATATTGAATTGGCTAGCTGGATCAAATTTGAAAGGAAACATTGTCCAGTCATCGGTAAGTTATCCCTAAAATTATGATTTGATCAAATAAACGGTTTTCAAATCCAACATGCAGTGAATGCAATACAGAGGTGAAGAAAATATTGGGACGGAACCCATTCCTTGTGCATGTCCGTTCCCCCATGCAGGTTTATCAGCATACCAAAGGAGATCCAAATCCGACCGATGGCTTTGAAATTACAATCCAAAATGTTTGTATGGACAGGTGGACGGACAGATGACAGAGGTCTCTACTAGATACCCCCAAATTCACATTCGGAGGTCGGGGGCATAATAAAGCCTCCGATTTTGTTGTTAACTGGTAAGAGTGCTGAATTATTTTTGATGGTGAAAATTAGTTCACATGTCTTTGCCTTGTTACGATTTATGGGAGAGTGCCCAGAGGCAAGAAGACTAAATAATTTTACTTCAAAGACGATATGAAGCACATCCTCAGAATATGAAACCTTGAAATTGAGGCACCTGCTCTTCGGAGTAAAGCCCAAATATGGGCTTCCAACACTCTACCAGTTAACCCTTTATCTAACGTAACGGCCAAAACCAGCCAGCGCTATTCTCAAAAATCGCCAATTAATTTTCATTATTTTTTCATTTTTTTTCTCAAAAACATAGGTTATGACCCCTCGTTGGAACGAGCTCAACGAGCTCGTTCCAAAGAGGGGTCAAAACCTATGTTTTTGAGACAAAAAATGAAAAAAATTAGTTATTCAAGAATTTTGTTTGCAAGTGTCGTTTGCTTTTCATGTTAGGTAAAGGGTTAAGCAATATTTGCCAGAGAATCTACTCAAAAACTTAAGTCCACAATAATGAACATTTTTTGGAGTATGCAGTAACAGGGAATTTTATCAGAACAACAGCACAAAAACTCTAAGGCCACATCTTTTGACAAGTAAAAAACTTTTAAGTGGGATACAGATTAGGGGTATGTTTCAGTGAACTATTCCGGTTTACTTAGTTTACTATTCAATGTAAACCTAAACTAGGTTTAGAAATCACATCAGAACGATATGTTTAATGTGAATACTATTCCACATAAAACCCTGTTTGATGTTGCTAGGAAACGCGACGTGTGAAAGTATTGTTAGGAGGGGGACATCCAAAGCGTGGGAAACATATCCCTGCTTTCATTTTTAAACAATCTCAGAAACCCATCGTTAAAAAGGCCCTCATCAGAAACTTTCCAGTGATGGTGTCAAAAATTGCGTGACTGCTATCATGGAAATAAAATGGCCAAAAAGGATTTTCTGAAAGTTGTAACAATTTTTTTTCTGAGAGAAAAACACCCTTTCAGTTGAGACTCGAATATTTTTGAAATGCCGCTTTTATGGGCTAAATAAATGTTATTAACTTTTTTTTTATAGTTTCTCTCTCTTTCATTTTACATGAACCTTGCTTGCACTGTTTATTTCTTTTTTGACACTCGAAATTGAATGTTGTTTTACTGTCGTTGTGCGAGGCGTACAACTTTTATGTGCGTTCCACTGCGCATGTCAAGAATAGAATGATAAACCAGATAACCCTGCTCTCAAGGAGGTTTAGTTGGTTTAATCCAGAATGATAAACCAGAATATAAACTGCTCAATGAAACGACCTGGTTTTTTATTCCGTTTGACTACGCATGCTCACAATAAACCAAATAAACAGGAATAGCTCACTGAAACATACCCTAGGGTTTATGGATAGAATTACTTCCAATGTGTTATTGAATGGGCATGCTTTATCCTTTTAAAAGTTTAGATCAATGGTTTCCAAAAGGTTCAGATCATGTGATTTGAGCCCTGCAAAGCTTCAATTTGATTCAATTTGAGTCACTCTGAGATCTTCATTCAAATCATTTAAATCTCAAACTCATATAAACTGTTTCGTCTTGAAATCTTTTTCTGTCACGCCATCTCCTGTGTAGGAGACTTAACCCTTTACCAAACATGAAAAGCAAACAACACTTGCAAACAAAATTCTTGAATAACTATTTTTTTTCCATTTTTTGTCTCAATAACATAGATTATGACCCCTCTTTGGAATGAGCTCATTAAGCTCATTCTAAAAAGGGGTCTTAATCTATGTTAATGAGACCAAGCCAGAAAATAAGCAGACTGACATCTGCAAAATGAGGTCTCCAGAGGGTGAATTTAGTGATGCTACCCTGCACAACAGGGTATCATCACTAAATTTACCCTCAGTGAACCTCAATCTGAATCAGGATCTCAAAACTAAACAGAAAGAGGAACGCAGAGGATAAATTGGCCCAGTGTATGGGATAGCATCATCAAATTCACCTTTTGGGGAGCTCATTCTGCAAATGTCCGACTGCTTATTTTCAGGCCTGAGTAGCGCTGGCCAGTTTTGGTTGTTACGTTGGGTAAAGGGTTAATGAGAAAAGAAGAGGTTCCAGGAGGGTCTGCTTCTAAGTATTTTGATTCTGTTTATGGAATACTCAAGTAGGGTCTTGCGAATCTCGCATTTCGGGTCAGATTGAACCTCAAATCGAATCAGACACCAGATTTTTAATCGAATCGAATCTCACCGCTTTTCAAAGTTGTGGATATCGCACCTTCTTACAACCGTAAATATTGTCAGTCTCCACTCAAGTATAATGTGTGTAACTGCGACTTGTGCAAATGAGGCAAAAAAGTGAAATATTCCAGAATGGAATCAATTTAATTTCGGAAGCAGAACCAACTTGAACTCTTCTTTCTATCATCGAATCACCTGATGACAGAAGAGTTCAAGAGGAGACACTTTGTAGGAATTTAAGAACATCTCAACGATTCGAAAATATTCAAATTGGCACGTTTGAAATCGAATCGAATTGAATCATTGGGATTATTTCAAATCGAATTTAATTTTGAAGCTTTGCAGGAAACTATCCTCAATTCATCGCCTGAGTGCTAGAATGTTCTATGTCCCCTATGGGACATAGAACATTCTAGCACTCAGGCGATGAATTGTAGAGTAGTATTTGCTAAACTCCATGGTTGTAAGATGAAAAGCGGTGAGATTCGATTTCATCCAAAATCCTGTGCATGATTTGATTTCAGATTTAATTCGACCCACAATTCGCCATTCACAGGGATGTTACAGGAGAGAGGCATCGAAGAAATGCAAAAAACTGCCATTTTTCTTTTTTATCTCACCTCATGAGGCTTCCAGTCTCTTGAATTGGTCTTTGAAAAAACTTGACCCTTCACCCAGTGGCCACATCCACCCACACAATTTTCAAATCAAAAAAATACTTAATTATTTATTGGGGTTTAATGACACTTTCGACAGCCAGGGTCACGTCATGTCGGAGTTTTATGGGTGGAGGAAGCCGAAGCACCCGGGGAGAACCACCGAGCAACTGTCAGGCTCCCCTACATACTAACTCCACACAAGCAGGGCTTGCATTGGTTGAAGACGTACGCCTTAGTAGACAACGCCACCGTGCACCCACATGGACAATGGGGGTGAAATGTTTTGCCCAAAGACACAACATGGTTGCCGCAGGTGGGATTCGAACCAAGGACCTCTCGGCTTGCAGCCTGCATCTCTACCATCAAAAATGTATTTTTCCAAAAATGTCAACAAAACCATATCAGGTGATTGAGCTCATAGCAGGGTAGCATCACTAAATTTACCCTCTGTGAACCTCAATCTGAATCAGAGGCTCAAAACTAAACAGAAAGAGGTACCTAGAGGATAAATTGGCCCAGTGTATGGGATAGCATCATCAAATTCACTCTCTGGGGACCTCATTCTGCAAATGTCAGACTGCTTATTTTCAGGCCTGTGTGTGTTGGGTAAAGGGTTAAATGTTTATCACCAAAGGAAAAATTGTGAAAGGTGGTTTATGAGAGGATTTTACCGAGTTTTGGGCTTTTTTTGGGACTTCCCCCAACCCATTAGAGTGAGCAACTTTTCTACTGAACAAACTGAGAAGGGTATCTCCCCCATGTTTGGGTGGATTTGGATCAGTAGTTCTGAAGACAGATATGCATAAATTAACCAATGACAGATGACAGTTACAGGATGAGGTGCCAAGTGATGGCAATACCACACTTTGACTTCCTGTCAAGTGAGCAAAGAAATACACTTTGGAGGAACTTTTGATGAAAACTAAAATATTTTTGTCATGAGAAAGTATGCGGTTAATTATTTATTGTGATTTAACGACACTTTCATCAGACAGAGTACCTGGAGAGAACCACAGAGAAATGGCAAATAACTAACAGACTCCTTAACAAACTAACTCCACACAAGCAGGGTTAGTATTTGCTGAAAACAAGTGCACCATAGTACACAGCGCCACGTGACCCCACACGGATAATCGAGATGGAAGTGCCTTGCCCAAGGACACAATGCAGTTACCCATGGATGGAATAGAACCATGGACCTTATGATTTGAGGTCCAATTCTGTAACCACTGAGCCATCGTACTCACAGGGGGTTAAGTATGACATGCAACCAACCAATATACTTCAAAGTCGAAACAACTCAATGCAGAATAAATAGTGTCCTGGCACAGCTGAGTGTGAAATCTGTTAAAAACGTCAATTAACTGATCTCAATTATCCTTGTGAATGGATTATGCACCAGACAGACCTCTATGTTATTATGATACTTTCCTTTTATGCTCTCGACAACAATCTAAATGAATATGCCAGATCCTGAATTCCGTGACTAAAGTATTTTTTGCTACCAAGCGTGTGGTAGGCATCCTGTGTTCATTCAAACCCAGTTCACTCAAAATGTTTATTGATTAGCAATTTGCATATACGCAGCTGCAAAGTGATGGGGGAAAACGCATGGAATTTCAATCCAGTTTTATTCATAAAAGTTCAAGACATCTTGCATGATTTTACTTTTTACTTTCACGATATAGTCCCACAGAAACAAACAACCTCTCTGCTGGAGATGGGAGGTGGCGGTGGGGCGAGTCCATTTTTCTATTAATACAGAGGGGCCTACTTAAGTGGATATCTCTTAACTGAATAACCCTGTTAAATGAATATAATTTCTCAACACAAAACCATTTACCATACCTCTAGTACAAATTTGACCTGTTAATTGAATATAGGCTTTTGAGTTAACTCCTGTTAACTGAATAATAAATCTTGTAACCTGTCAAAAAATTACCCTGACGCTTCCCAGTTTTCCTTTGTTTATCAACATATTTGGCCTCAGTACATCCAATAGACATTTATGAAAAAAAAAACGAAACAACAGAACTAGTGCCAAATTTCTGTCATGTGAAGGCTTTTTTTTTATGCCTAGAGTCAAAAACAAAAAAACAAAAAGGCGCAACTGTACTAGCAGAAAAAAGAAACGTGAGTTTTTTTCTGTGGTAAATATTTCAAATGTGTTATGGATGATTATTTCATTGTTTGGATTTTGAAGTTATTTCTTCATTACTGATTAACCCTTTACCTAACATGAAAAGCAGACGTCACTTGCAAAAAAAATTTTTAAATAACCAATTTTTTCATTTTTTGTCTCAAAAACATAGGTTATGACCCCTCGTTGGAACGAGCTCGACAAGCTCGTTCCAACGAGGGGGCATAACCTATGTTTTTGAGACAATAAAATGAAAAAATAATGAAAATTAATTGGCGATTTTTGAGAATAGCGCTGGCAGTTTTGGCCGTTACATTGGGTAAAGGGTTAAATTTAGACGGAGTTTTGTTACCTTCACACAGTCGGAGTTTGCATGGATAATGTTCAAATGTGGATACCCTACGCCATTTCCTGATCAAAATCAATAGGGGGTGTGCCCACCCCAGGCTTCAGTCGCTGCTCTTAATCTCCTTACCACTGCCGCCATTAAGTTGTTTATGGTCCTTTGTGGGATGTTATTCCACTCCTGAAGAAAATGGTTGCGAGAATCCATACCCGCTTCAGTATCCTAGGATCCCATGAGGTCACGATGGTTGATCCCCTGTTGTAGACCGATAACACATGTTAACCCTTTGCCCAACACAGCTTTTTAATTTTTAAAACAAACTGAATTTGATATTTTAAATAACAAGAAATAATACTAAGGTAACACATGCCCACCCCCCCCCCCCCCCCCCCCCCTTGTGATTTCTGAGTTACGGCTGAGACACGAATATTGACCGATTTTTAGTGTGATCTTGAAATGTGACCTTGACCTTGAAGGTACAAACCCGGCTATGGTGTGTGATACATCCTCCCATGGTCCTTAATAATTGTGTGAAGTTTGATGACTGTGGCCCTAACAGTTTTCAAGTTATTGGCTTGGACACACGCACACTTCAATCACTATATGCCACCCGACCCAAGTCGGGGGGGGGGGGGGGGGGGGGGGGGGGCATAAAAATAAACAATATTTACCTATAAAACCTTAGAAATATGGATGTTACAGGAACTAGCTCATTGAGCAAGTTCCGATATTTGTACAATTTTATTGCCAAAGTGTCAGGATAATTCTGGTCATGTTAGCCTTGTATTGGTTGATTTGCTGTTGCTATGTTAGGTAAAGGGTTAAATTGATTCAATTCTTTTCAATCAAATCCTAGCAGAGGTGTAATGAGAATCTGCATGGATTCTCACAAGTTTTGTCGCTGGAATCTTTGCATGAATCAATTCTCGGATTCTCGTCGAAATATAAGCCCTGAAGTTAATGCCAAATTATTTTGCATAGGCGATTTGTAACGTGTATTTTTTCCACAGATTCCGTTTTCATAATAAATTATTTGCTTTTATTAATTGGATTGCCTGCTGGCACTCTCCAATAAATTGTAACAAAACAATGTCATAATCATTCTTTGTTCTACTTCTGAGCGAACATCAAACATCAATCTAATACATGCAGTGAAAAGCCACTAAACTGGCTTTCAGCGCTTTTTGCTAAAGCAATGATAGTGTAGTAGTCATCCAGTTAACCCTTTACCCAACGAATCGGCCACATCCGCCCACGTAATATCAGGCTTGGATTTCTGAAAAATCCAGGGTGGCAATAAATCGCTCACCTGGAACCTACTTAGGCGAGCAAATTGCTCTCCTGAAATCTTTTTCACTTTTTTGCTTCACTACGATCTTCTAAAGACTTAGTTAATACCGGGTTGAGTAATTTCTCCTTCGAGTGCATTCAAGCCAATCAATTTTAAGTGAATTAATAAAATGTTAATGAATGAACCTGCATTCATTTTTTACTATCGCCTCCACCCCAGTGTGGTCAGATCGATCAAGAAGTTCAGGGGGACTGGTACATGTAGTGGCTGACACACACATGTACAGAGCATATTCTGTACACACGTTCCATGTTCCGTCACCATCGAAAATAGCTGAAAGTAGGTGAGCAAAAAAAACGCTTATGCCAGATTAAATTGCGTGAGCAGTCAAGGCAAACTAAAAATCGTTTGCGTCAGAATTCCATGACTGTAATATGAAAATTCAGCAGCTGAAAAAATATTATTTTTCGAAAAATTTCAACAAAACCATATCATGTGACCCCTCTTTGGAACGAGCACAACGAGCTCGTTCCAAAGAGGGGTGACATGATATGGTTTTGTTGAAATTTTTTGAAAAAATTTAAAATATAAAAATGGATTGGAGGAGTGCCTAATTTGATGGATAAAGGGTTAATATCTCAGGATCAAATTATCAGATTTACACCAAAAACTATATAGCTCGGCACATCAGTAACCTGAATACAAACATATAGTAAATAGACAATCCAAGCAATATTTTTCAAGTTATCGAATGCTAAAGGGATTGGAGGAATTTTCAATTTGAAGGATAAAGGGTTAATATCTCACGATCAAAATAACAGATTAACACCAAAAACTATACAGCTTGGTACATCAGTAACCTGAACACAAATGAACAGCAAATTTCTCAGAAACTTGCTGTATTTATCACATAACATAAAATTGTCAATTACTAATACTTTGGCACCTCTATAAGTTGGCTGAAACACTGTCAGGGCAGAAACAAAGAGTGCAAGTGGAGTATATATCCACAAGCGTAATTGACACCTCCTGTCCAGTTCATTTAATTTTGAAAAGTACTAATCACAGTCCATAGAATTTAATTTGAGCCCCCAAGCAAAAACAATCAGGAGTAGGAATACAGTGAATTAAATAGGGATCTGGTTTCAAAAGCTTACCATCCAATTTAATTAGCAGATGGTCAATTCACCAAATTGTCAGGGGAACTTATTTTGAAGTGGCAGGACAGAGAGGTGAAACGTCACAGTCAGCACTTTTCCCTTTGTTTCAAAGACCAACACACTTGGAAAAAGTTCACATCAGTGCAGACAGCATTAATTTAGCTGAAAAATCATAGAAAACTTTCAGTTCACCCACCACCAACCCCAAATCTCCACCATACTTAATATTTTCCTTTTTGCCTCGAGATTGGCCTCTCGCCCATCTTCGGCTTGTTGTATATATCACTTGTATATTTTTTGTCATATCAGGTTCAATTTGTGTTTTGTTTTTGTTACAATGCTTTTTGATTCGGCTTTGCTGCTATCAAACTTAATCATGGAAAATTCAGTAATAAAAAAGCAGCTTAGCCCATTTTCAATCTTCAGCTTTGCTGCTATCAAACTTAATCATGGAAAATTCAGTAATAAAAAAGCAGCTTAGCCCATTTTCAATCAATCAATTTTCTAGTTTTTATTTCTATACCCCACTGGGTCAATCCTATGTTAGGTGATAAATATACAGTAACTTGACAATCCAAGCAATATTTTTCAAGTTATCGAATGCCAAAGGGATTGGAGAAATTTTCAATTTGAAGGATAAAGGGCTAATATTTCGGGATCAAATCATCAGATTTACACCAAAAACTATACAGCTCGTTAAATCAGTAACCTGAACACAAATATAAAGTAAATAGACAAACCAAGCAATATTTTTCAAGTTATCGAATGCCAAAGGGATTAGAGGAATTTTCAATTTGAAGGATAAAGGGTTAATATCTCAGGATCAAATTATCAGATTTACACCGAAAACTATACAGCTCGGCACATCAGTAACCTGAACACAAATATAAAGTAACTTGATAATCCAAGCAATATTTTTCAAGTTATTGAATGACAAAGAAATGGATACGGACACCGGATGGACAGACGGGCGGACAAAGGATGGACGAACGACGGATGGCCACCCCGGATGCCGGCATTATGTGTACCATACATAGTGTGGGTACACATAAAAATGCTATTTAAAATAATAAATTTTGATATCGTCTGCGTTAGGTAAAGGGTTAATATATTGCATTCCACTGTTCAACAAATAGCCCCAAAACAATCTTGACTACCTCATTCAGTTAACGAAATGTTGATTTCTATAATACATGGCACAGGGGCATAATAAATACATAACATTATCTCTCAGAAAATTGGACTGTTATGGGTCCCTTGACTTCAATGTACAAATTATGTTGCAAATTCCATTACAAATATTCAAAGAAGTTATTCAGAGTGGCAATCAATTCTGAAAGACCTTTGTATATATATGGAATACAGATCCGTTATTGATCTTCAAATGAAAAATTATGAAGCTGTGTTTTCGTGCTGGTGTAGGATGAAGAATTCTGACAGCCAGCTCTTTTTATTTAGCTTTTACAAAGCAAAGCGGAGGAATAAAAGGCGGCAAAGGGAAGATTGGCTTCTTAGAAGAAGCCCTGAGATTGCTGTTTGAAATTCAATATCTGGAATTAGAATCTCTGAGCAAAGAACATCAAAGCAGATTACATTAGCAATGCAGCCACATTTTATCATTATACTGATATCCATCTTGATTATATTACTTCCGTTACATATTTTTGTAGTTCTATTATAAAGGAGAACTGATATATATTTTGTTCTACATGATTGCAAATCAAGTTCGAGTGCAAAAATATGGGGAAAATATGAATAATTTATTCAAATGCAAGACAATTTAGATGAAGTATTCTCAGTAAGTTAACTGGTTGAATGCTGCAAGCCACAATAATATTAAGATTTTTTAAAATTACTGAAAAACGCCCATATTAGAGCATTTTCATTTCAAACATTTCCCTGTATTCGTTAACTTCATATGAAACAAAGTTTCTGTTCACATTAATTTAAGCGTAAAAAAAAGAACTTTTTGCTTAAACCGATCGATCAAAAATGAAATTCACGTCGAACATGACAATTTTATTTCTACTTTAACCCTTTACCAAACGATTCGGCCGCATCCACCCGCATAATATGCAAATTCAGCAGTTGAAAAAATATTATTTTTAAAAAAATTTCAACAGAACCATATGCCAGATTAAATATTGTTCTGTTGAAATTTTTTGAAAAATTTGAAAAAATGATATTTAAAATAATAAATTTTGATATTGTCTGCGATGGGTAAAGGGTTAACACTTACCCAACGTAACAGCCAAAACTGGCCAGCGCTATTCTAAAAAATTGCCCATTAATTTTCATTATTTTTTCATTTTTTGTCTCAAAAACATTGTTGAGCTCGTTCCAGTGAGGGGGTCATAACCTATGTTTTTGAGGCATAAAATGAAAAAAAATAGTTATTCAAGAATTTTTTTTTGCAAGTGTCGTGCGTTTCATGTTAGGAAAAGAGTTAAAATGAAAAATTTGATTTGTTCCCTTTTTTATTCTATACATATCTCCATTTCCGATTACTAATTCTCAAGCCACTGCTTTAACATGGCATCCTCATCCTTTAATGTTGTAAACGGAAGCGCGGTGGCTCAACAGGCAGAGATGCAGGCTGCAAGCCAAGAGGTCCTCAGTTCGAATCTCACCTGCAGCAACCGCGCTGTGTCCTTGGGCAAGACCCAACTTCCCACATGGGGGCATAATAGCGTTGTGTACTAAGCCGTACTGCATGTTGATGGTGTGCACTTGTCTTCAACCAATGCTAACCCTGCATGTGTGGAGTTAGTATTTTGGGGAGTCTGACAGTCGCTCGCTGTTGCTCGGTGATTTTCTCTGGGTACTCCAGCTTCCTCCACCTGTAAAACTGTCCGACACAAGTTGACCCTGGCTGTTGTTAAACCCCAATAAATAAATAAAAAAATAAATAAATAAATAAATAAATAAATAAATAAATAAATAAATAATGTTGTAAACACATAGACACTCAATCAACATATGCTGTGTTTTTTCATGTGACAACTTCAGGAGATGTCGGCTAATTCTAAGTAGCTCGGGTATCAAGAGAACTTTCTCCATTCACTTTGTCCTTCTCTTGTTTAACTATGAATTTAACCAAATATATCTTGTTTGACAGAGCTCACTGAATAAATAATGCAATTTAGTGGGCTTGACAGTACTTGCGAAGAAAGGTATATCTATGAAATAGTTTTTGATAAGTTTAACCCTGTGCACACTATATCGAAAAATATATATTATAGGGACCTGTGAACCACATATTTTTGATTTGATTCGAATCAAAGCACAAAACAAATCGAGTCTATAATTCAAATCGAATTGAACATTGAATCGAATATAGGCGTCTTGAAGTCCCGACTGATAAAATATTACAACTACATCATCAAGGCATGCCTTCGTCGAAGGCATGCCTTGATGATGTAGTCGGAATATTACCCAGTAAGGATTTTTGTTCAAAAAAAAGAAATGTATGCGTGAATTCTGTACTAGGCACTGCACAGGGACTAATCGCTGGCAACCATGAGCTCATCGTCGTTATTGCTTGGGAGCTTTAAATTTGCTTTTAGCAGTGGTAGTGACTAGTGAAACTGGAATTAGCATTGATGGTGGAATGGTTACAAATGCTAATGTTAATCAAGTGGAAATTACACTCAGTCTTTATTTTCAACATTATTTATGTACAATTTCTATCTTAGCTATACGTATTGTGGGGGGAGAACGCAGTGGCTCAGTGGTAGACTGTTGGTCTTCTATGCTAGAGGTCCCGAGTTCGAGCCCCGTCCAGGACAACCCGCGTTGTGTCCTTGGGCAAGGCACTTTATCCCGGTTGCCTACATGGGGCACGATGACGCCATGTACTAAGGCGTACTGCACGTCGATGGTGCACATGTCTTCAACCGCTGTAACCCTGCTTGAGAGGAGCTTCAACAGTTAGAATGTTGAGGAGCTGACAGTTGTTCGTCTTTGATTGGTGGTTCTCTCTGGGTACACCCGGCTTCCTCCACCCGTAAAACTGTCACGGTCATGATTAGCCATTGTGCATAAGTATGTGACCTTAAGCCCCAATAAATAAATAAATACGTATTGTGGGACAACTAAGATTACTGATACCAAGCAAAATTCCAGAGAAAAGATTCGGGGAAGGAAAACGAATCGGGCAGCCGATTTCGAATTGAAATAAATACCAACTTAAGATTTGAAATCAAATCAAATCTCGAAGCTTTGCAGGCCCCTACTAAATTACAAACTGCAAGCTGGCACTATTGGTCGGGTATAACAAACTGAGGTAATTAATATAACTGTCTCAAATCTGGACTCATCCTAAAAATCTGTTACTAAATGAGTGTATGATACGAGAGTGAAACAGGGATATAAGAATGACATGCAACTAAGTAAATTTGTTGATATTGGGAACGAATTTGCTGAAATTTCTAATCACTGAGAAAGGAGTGTGAGATCAAGAAGTATGATAGTAAAAGAACATCAGTCTCTTATGGGTAAGTGATGCAAATATAAGGCCTAAAAAATTAAAAATCTGTTTCTCAGGCCCTCTCGCATGATCTTTTTTTTATATATATCCAATGCAAACTTAGAAAAATAAAAATTGAATGGTTTATGTCTGATATTTTAATCAAGTTAATAAATAAAAAAATTTGTCCCTTGAGTGCAAGAAGGCTTTGCAATGCTTTAGCATTGCAAAGCCTTCTTGCACTCAAGGGACAAAATACACCAACCCCCCATACTATTCTGTAGAAAAAAAGGACTAGCACAAATCAAGAACATGAACTTTATGATGGCAAAAAAATTACAAAAATAAAATAAAAACCGCCCGCATGCAATTTTATCAGAAATGGTCGAGAAACAGAAGATCTACTTTGTGGGGACTAATGGTTGGTAACTTTTTGTTGTTCAAATAAATTATTTTCCTCTCCACTACTTCTGACATTCTGCTATCCATCCCTGCTATGGTAAAGAGATTTTCATTTCTTCTATTTTGTAACAATGGCTGCCAGAAACACACACATGTTGACAAGTGTAAATCTGAATAAACATGCCAGACCAAATAAAAAATGTTTTTAAACTTCAGAGCATGTAGCCAGTTAAACCTTCAGGGAGGGGTACAGGAAGAACTCTCATCACAAATTTATGTATAGTATATATATAATATATATATCAATGTGGACTTGCTTCTGTGAGAATGTTGTGAGTTCTCATCCAACAGAACATTACAGTGTAGAAGTAACCTCCCTTGATGTTCACCGCTTATGGCAAACAGATCTGAAAGCAGATTTGTGTCTGTCAACCAAAGGAACATTACAAAACAGGAGTAGCCTCCCTTGATGTTCAGATTTTTTTTTGCTTGTAACACTGTCAGTAACATTAAACAGAATTTTCAGAAAAACATTTGGGAAATGATCAGTCTTTAATCAAATTTGAAATGCAGGCTATTTGTTTGCTGTTGATGGAGGTTTAAGGTCACTTTCAGCAATTATAGTTATACCGAGATCACAACACAATGCAATTAAGTTTGACCAATCCAAAAACTGATGAGGACCTCCAAAGAATTCAGTAGACTTGCACTGAACAGAACTAAAGTGCCTGAAAAGTTCTATTTTTAGTAACAATACATCAACCTTAGAGTGAGACTCCAAAATAAAGAAAGTTTTTCCCCTTCCAAACGTGGTATCTTTGTGAACTTGCATCATAAGACACTAAAGTCAATAATGCTAGGAAACCAATAAATTTCTATTTATAATAAAAGTTCAATCTTACAGTTAAAGATACCAATATTCACAGTAAGGCATCGTGAAATAAAATGTTTCTCTCAAACTGAATCTCAAAATCAAATCAAGCGAAATGTTCAAAATCAAATTAAATCTCAAATTAAATCCACTTTTCAACTGTTACGACATTAAGGCTGACTGGTGTTGTCTATCTCCATCGTGAACCCAATACCAATGGGCATACTAGACTATTACAGGCCTGGCATTCTTGAAAATCAACGAGTGCAAAACAAATGCCCTCCTCAAATTGCTTGGGATGCAGTTGCACCTGAAATTTTTAATGCGTATACTTGTATGCTATTTTGGTTATATTCACTTCAAGGTATTACTATTGTGACTGAAAAATTGCACTAGATTCAGCTACATAGTGGAAAAATTGGAACACTCAGCTTCTCATTTTTCAAAATGTTGCATTCAATTATGTGACTGTCTTCTACACTCAAAATGTTTTGAAATGCAACACAGAATGGGCCATGAATTATTGTGAATCAATGCAACATTAACAAATAATAGGTTTTTAACTGGTTGAAGGCTAAATTATATTTGGTGGTCTGAATTTGTTAGCCAGAATTTGTTTTATTACAAATTATTGGAGAGTGCCCACAGGCACTCTCCAATAATTTGTCATCTAACAAATATATATAAACAAACTATTATTTGTGTTTGACTGAATATTAAACATGAGCGAAGAAAATGTTGGCTTTTGCTCTGGTACCCTCAGTTTTCTGAAAGCCCTGATAGTGCCTTCTAGCACTCAATCAGTAACAGTCCCAAACAGGTGTGGTATTCCAGAAAAATCAAGAGGTGCAAAAAAGTGCCCTTTTCGGTTTTTTTATACAGGCAGTAGGCGTGCAGCACTCTTAAAGAATGCCAGGCCTGCTATTAGAAAATTTACAGGTATCACTAAGGTGGTCAAAAGAAAAAGCCATATATTGGTATTTTCAGTGCAATAAGGCATCATCTGCAATGCCAAAGCACTTGGTGCACTTAAAGGACAATACATTGTGCAAAAGAGCTGTAACACAGTATCCACTATCGCTTCAAATGTCACTTTTATTAATTGTCTAACAGAAGTTGTGCTATTAATTTAGACTGGATACGTTTAAACTTATTTATCGTAAAACTGCAAGGTGAGTTGTTATCTTAAGAAAATCGGCAATGAAGAATTGTATGAAATCCAAATATTTATTTATTAAGGTTTAATGACACTTCAACAGCCAAGGTCATATTGTTTCGATGACAGTTTCACGGGTGGAGGAAGCCAGAGTACCTGGAGAGAACCACTGAGCAACAACGAGCAGCTGCCAGCTCCCCAACATCATAACTCTGCACTGCAACACAGGCAGGGTTAGATTGGTTGAAGACATGCGTACCATCGACGTGCAGTACGCCTTAGTACACACAGCATCTTCGTGCCCCCATGTGGACAATTGAGATTAATTGCCTTGCCCAAGGACACATGCTCGCTTATCCGAGGACTACAACAACGTCAAGCCTGGTTAGTCCCGAGGACTAACCGGGCTTGACGTTGCTTAACTTTGGTGATCTGATGAGAACCGGTATGAAATCCAAAACTCTCCAGAACTCGATTTTTTTCAAATAAACGAGATGATTTTAAATCGAATCAAATCAGTGACAAGATTCAAAATCAAATCGAATCTCAAATATCCATCGCACCCTAATCCACAGGGATCTTACCACTTACACATATTTTCTGAAAGTGTGGTTCAGCTGTGATGAATAGAACTTGTCATCACATGGAAACCCCAAAGTACTATTTTTGTTAACAGTCACTTTATAAACCTTCGGATGACAAAAGCTCAGAATCAATTTATTTATTTATTTATTTATTTATAAGCGTTTTAGGTTACATACTTAAGCACAATGGTGAATCGTGACTGTGACAGTTTGATAGGTGGAGGAAGACAGAGTACCCAGAGAGAACCTTGAGCATCGATGAGCAACTGTTGGCTCCTCAACATTCTAACTCTGTTCAAGCTCCGCTCAAGCAGGGTTACAGCGGTTGAAGACTTGTGCACCATCGACGTGCAGTACACCTTATGCCTTAGTACACGGCGTCATCGAGCCCCCATGTAGGCATCCGGGATAAAGTGCCTTGCCTAAGGACACAACACGGGGATCGAACTCGGGACCTCTAGCATAGAAGACCAACAGTCTACCACTGAGCCACCGCGCACCTCTGAGAATCAATACAGTTCTCCAACATTAACCCCTTATATGGTAGTTTGTTTGACTTGCATCAAATAGAACTGAAATTATTTGTCCAGAAATCAGTTGTCAACACCCAGCCATCTTCATCAATCTATGAATTAAGTTTTGAATTTTGATTTATTTTTTACTGGGGGTTTAATGGCACTTTTAACAGCCTGGGTCACCTCAAGTCATACAGTTTTATGGGTGGAGGAAGCTGGAGTACCCGGAGAGAACCACCAAGCAATGACAAGCAACTGTCAGTCTCCCCAAAGCATTATCATTTTCTTAACCTTATCTATACCCAAAACGACTCACGGACAAAACTTTTTCAAAAACCTTTCAGAACAAAAAATTTACATTGTTTACATCAAAAACATAGCTTGAGCCAGCATTTAAATTATCTCAACAAGCTCATTCCAATGATGGAGTCATAGTGAGCTGTGCTTTGGATGCAAAAAGTGAAAGAAAAGAAATCTGAATGGTTATTTTTTGTGAATGACCCTGACCAGATATTTATTTTTTTTTTATTCCTTTATTTATAAGCATTTGGGTTTAGTTCATATTTGGCATCTATGACTACATCATAACGGTTACTTAACATGAAAAGCAGACGACACATGCAAAAAAAATTCTTGAATAAGTAATTTTATTCATTTTTTGTCTCAAAAACAAAGGTTATATCCTATGTTTTTGAGACAAAAATGAGAAAATAATGAATATTTATTGGCGATTTTTTAGAATAGCGCTGACCGGTTTTGGTCGTTACGTTGGGTAAAGGGTTAACTGTGGAAATTGTTGAGAACCCTTGTGCCAAGTAAGAGGTTAAACAATTTTTTTCCGAATTAGGCCTTTGAAGATTTATATTTATTTACTGGTATTTAAGGTCACATATTTCTGCACAACGGTTAATCATGGTGACAGTTTTACAGGTGGAGGAAGCTGGAGTACCTGGAGAGAACCATCGAGCAATGGCAAGCAACTGTCGACTCCCCAACATACTAACTCCACTCAAGCAGGATTAGCATTGGTTGAAAGCAGATGCACCACTGATGTGCAGTACGCCTTAGTACACAACACCACCATGCCCCCATGTGGGCAATGGAGGTGAAGTGTCTTGCTCATGGACACAACATGATTGCCGCACCTCAACCTACTGAGCCACCGTGCTCCCGCATTTGAGGATTAAACACCAACTGACATGCACACAATGAAGAATAAAACTAAAAAAATTTATATTTCTGAAATTCCAATCCTTTGGACTCGAGTTTATTTATTTATTTATTGGTGTTTAAGGTCACATACTTATGCACAATGGCTTATCGTGACCGTGACAGTTTTCTGGGTGGAGGAATCCGGAGTACCCGGAGAGAACCACCGAGCATCGACGAGCAACTGTCAGCTCTTAAACATTCTAACTCTGTTCAAGCTCCACTCAAGCAGGGTTACAGCAGTTGAAGACATGTGCACCATTGACCTGCAGTACGCCTTAGTACATGCTCATCATGCCCCCATATAAGCAACCAGGATAAAGTGACTTGCCCAAGGACACCACACGGGTCGTCACTGATGGGGATTGAACTCGGGACCTCTAGTCCAACAGTATACCACTGCGCTCCCTGAACTATCTTCCATGCCAGTTCAATGGCATCAATTGGAAGAGTCCATATTCATTATTTGGGGTTGTAGACCAATCAATATTTTTGACGTGCAGCCCCGATTTACTGAACAGCCATCCTATATAATGACATGCCATGTTCCTGGCTGGAAAAAATGCAGCCCGGTATTAAAGGGTTAACCATTTACCTAACATGAAAGGCTGAGGACACTTGCAAATAAACTTCTTGAATAGCTAAAGTTTTTCATTTTTTGCAGCAAAAACATAGCTTATGCACTCATTCCAATGAGGGGGTCATAAACTAAGTTTTTGAGACCAAAAAATGAAAAAAAAAAATAGCGAAAATTGAATAGTTATTTTTTTCTTTAATCGTGCTGGCCAGTTTTGGCTGTTATGTTGAGTAAACGGTTAACTTCATTTTCAATGACTCGGTAAAATAACCCCCACATTCTGCCAGGTTTTCCAGGCCTTAACTTTTAAAAAATGAAAGAGTCAATGACACTAGCTCAACTTGTGTGAGACATGGACATGTATAGTATGTGACAAAGCAATGACGCACATCTAGGTAAATGACCTGATAACAAAGGTACATGTAAAGTATTGTAAAGGTCTGTACATAAATACTGACTATAGCCTGTAACAAATGTACAGGTAAAGTATTGTAAAGGTGGGTGACAGTTAGATGCTAAACTAGAAAAGAAATCTCTATGGGGTTAATGTTACAATGTGTATCCTTGTATGGTGCACCATAAGCCAAATGTTAGTAATTGTTTTGGCCTGTTTGATTCAACCCCTTTTAAGGTTGATTCATACTAATTAATAAATATTTGTCCAGTCCTTCTTAAAATATAGGTATTTGAATTTTTTATCTTTAGCTCATAGGGTTCCCACGGGTGAGGTTTTATTTTTCTCATTGGAAATAAAAAAATCAGGCTGTGCTAATAATTTTTACCCTCCCCAAACAATACGAAACATTAACACAGGAACTTGGCTTCAATACATTTGAATATACACATCCCGGGGATACTGAATTCAAGAAACATTATTTAGTCTGGTGTTTTTGGAAAAGATTTCTAGTTATCTCCCTTTTTAAGTCCCCGAGTGGGTCTAACTGAACCCAAAAATATTTATTCTCATACCAGTGACAACAAAGGCACCCAATAAATTTATAGCAAACATTACAGACATAAAAGATCTTCTTTACAGGTTCTGTGCAAAAACTGTAATACACACAATTCCTGTCAATATGATTGCCGACAGGCATTTTGTATTTTTGGCCGAGCCCAAAGCACTCATTACCATCCCACGATGATAACAAACATAGTCCCAGAAGTTCTGTACAAAAAACTGATTGCACCTAATTTCGGTATAAAATGGCTGCCAGCAGCCATCTTGATTTTTGGACCACACCGCAAAACACTCGTTCTCATCCCAAGGTGATAACAAAGGTACTCAAGAAGTTTCGTCAAGATCGGTTCATAAATACAGCCCCTAGCCCCGAGCCGTATTGACATGTGTACTTACTGTGTATAAGTAGCACTGAATAAATCAAAGTTCATCTAATTTGCATAATTTCTGCACGAGAAAAAAACCTTTATTATATGTGAAGTATTCCATGTTACTAAACATTCGTACAAAAATTTATTCAAATCAGAACTTTCATACAAAAGTTCTGTACAAAAAACTGATTGCACTAATTTCGGTACAAAATGGCTGCAGGTGGCCATCTTGAATTATGGATTGCACCCAAAAATACTAGTTCTCATCCCACGGTAATAACAAAAGTACCCAAGAAGTTTTGTAAAGATCGGTTCATAAAGACTGCCTCTAATCCGAGCCATATTGAATTGTTTACAGACGTCCAGGCGGACAACGGATGACGGGCCATGGCATAACCTCAAATTTGACTACGTCAAAGTTGAGCAAAAAATGATTCCATGACTTTCCAGCTTTTCAAGACCTGTATGAACCCCGACTGAATAAGAATAATATATTGCCTTATAATCACAAACTGTGATCACTCGATGCTGATCAATCCAAACCTGGACAGGAAGGCCAAAAAATAATTTTTTGTGTGGTGGATCCTCAAGGACATACACCAAAAAATTATTTTATGGCCCTACCATATCTATGTTTGAACTGGTTACAGATTATCTGGGGTTATCGGTACTCAGTTAAAGACATTCCACACCAATCGAGATTAGATACAGATTCGTGCCAGCAAGCACTACAACCACGCATTAAACTCTCGTTTCTCTAATGTACACAGGGTACAGCTAGTGCTTCAAAACTAATGACTGGTTTTCCAAGATTTCTAGTACAACCATGACTATTTTGTTTATTTATTGGTGTTTAAGGTTACATATTTCTGCACAATGGCTAATCATGACCGCAACATTGATATAAAGTCAAGTCCAGCCAATCGTTTATACCCATGTTGTCCATTTTAGTGGACTCCCACCTCAGGCACTGATGACTGGGTCCTATTTTACAATTAGAACACAGCTTGTTTACCACAGTAAACATGCACTACAGTACTTCACTTCCCAGGGTTTGTACAGGGGAAAACCATTTAGTTGATTTTCTAGTTTTCAGGAGCAGCATGAGAACACCGAATGGGTGGAAATGGGCCCACACACTTACTCATCCAGTAGCAACAAGGAGACAAAACTAATCTGCAGTTTTAAGAATCAGATTTAGACTACCCAGTGCTCCATTAAGAGCACATTTTCTTCTTGGACCCCCAACCTCTCAAAGACTAGCAAGTATGACATGACTGGGGGTGTCTTACCACCCACTGGGTAGCTGATATTGTTTAATGGTATATTTAAGGTCATTTTTATCATCTATGTTCATATCCTGAACTAATAATGCAAATACACTAGTCATACCAATATTGTCCACTTTAACTCCTTGCATGCTGCTGGCAGCTATTCCTGCCCAGCACGGGATTTATCTTGCCAGTGAAATAAATATAAATGAGGCACATTTAATCAAATTTCCGCTCATGAATTGAATGGAGGTTTTTGAAAGATTTTTTTTTCGAAGTAAATTTAGTTCATTTTTCATCAAGTCTAGTCATGGTTGCTTCACAGCAGCCATGACTACATTTGATTAAAAATATCTTGAAAATGCTCAACAGGTTAAGAGTTAACCCTTTACCTAACATGAAAAGCAGACGACACTTGCAAAAAAAAAATTCTTGAATAACCAACGAGGGGGTCATAACCTATGTTTTTGAGACAAAAAATGAAAATATTTTGAAAATTAATTGGTAATTTTTGAGAATAGCGCTGGCCGGTTTTGGCCGTTACATTGGGTAAAGGGTTAACTAAGAGGTCTCAAACCCCCAGGCCTGGCATTCTTAAAAATGCAGCAGGGCTAAAAATCGCTCCCCTTGCATGGCCTAGGGGAGCGATTAGCTTTCCTCAAGCTTACAAAAGCTAAAAATGGCAATATGAAGTTTTATTACTGATGTATTCTGCCTAGTTGGCTTTGTATATTTTATTTGGTGCTGCTATGAAGGTAGTCTCCGAGAGATGGCCACACTGCCTCTCCCACACCTCCGGGCCTTGGCAAGGCCCGGAGGTGTGGGAGGGGCAGTGTGGCCATCTTACAGAGACCACTAACATAACAGAGCTCTGAAAAGATGTGGGTTTTAGGAATAGGCGTTTATGGTAATTATTATTTTCTAAGGCCAGGAGGGCTAGTTTTCACCCTCCTTAATTTTTTTAAGACGAGCTGTAGGCAAGCAAATAAATCGCTCTCCTGAAAATGGCAGGCCTGCTAACCCCAGATATTGTTTGCTGCATACCATTGTACCAGTACAACTGAACTTCTTTACCACAGAATTCAACCACTTCTCCACACCAAGATTTCCACAGGGAATGAATGACAAGCAGTGAAGTGCAGTGTCAAATTCTCACCTGGTGGCTAGATACCCATTCTAACTGTATCCAATATTTAACAACTCATTCATACTCCATTCTCATCATTTGTGATAAAAAAAATTCTACACAGCCCAAGAAGCAATTTTCACAAACAGGTACATGATATTTTGGGGAATATTTGAAATATATTTTCTTGAGAAATAAAAACAACAAATGCAGCTGTAATTTTCAACTTTATTATTCAGTTAAGAGTTTAAAACCTGTAAAGAAAGAATATATACTCAGTGTAATTTAAAACAAGTTAGAAAAGCTCAGAAAGGAAATTGTTTTATCAACAGTTTTCCCAATTTTCTATCAATTAATTTATCACTTATTAAGACAAGAATAAAATACTTGATTTCTCTGGAACTGCAACAGATTATTTGAAAATATAATCATAAATTTAAAATCTAACAATTTTCTTTTGTGGTCCCCCCTTGTGAGCTAAAAACTTTTAATACTATTTTCAATGGTGTAAATTTCCCAGCTCAAACACTGAAAAGACTGAAAGTTTAGAAGAAACAAAACAGAAAAATTACCTCCCTTGATGTGTGACTGACAAAATTTTCCACAATTCATGAATTAGCTCCCTTGATTTGTTTCAAGGAAACTTGAGATGAAACAGAAAATATTTATTTTATTCAAGGAAAAAGGCCCTTAGATTACCCCAATTTCACACCTTTTACAGGTGTGCCCGAATTAGAGAAGGTCTGAAGACATCAAGAAAAATATATAAATTCTCTGTGCCTCTTCTACATTTGAGAATAATTTCCATCATAATATGACCATATAAACACAAAGAAAGGCATGGAAATAAAACTTAATCCACAGCTACCTAATATTTCTTTTGTTCTCTGTCATGAAAACAAGCCCTATAAAATCACGCCAAGTACGGTTTTGATGAGAACAGCTCAGTAAAACAGTACCAATATCTGGATATTGGGACGGTTTTGAAACAGTCCCAATAACTAGATATTTGTACGATTGTCACGGTACTGTAATCATAACCATTCAAAAGTAAAGATGCTGAAAGGAGGTGTGAAAAACTTTCTAACACATGAATTATCGACAAGCTTTTCTCGACAGAGCTACTGAATTGAGTGTGTATCGTGTCCAAATTATAATGCACTTTTTAATTTTTTGTTGCTTTTAATAACCAACAGCCCTGGTAACCTAAAAAGGACTCCTGTGGAAACCTCGGAAGTGAAGCAGTGCTTGTTTGCTGTGGTAAACAAGTTCAGTTTTTCTGGTAAAATAGGACCTGGTCACCAGTGCCCAGGGTAGAAGTCCCCTAAAATGGGCAGGATGGGTGTAAACAATTGGCTAAACTTGACTTTACACCTTTTTTTGTGGTCACAATTAGCCATAGCTGCAGAAAAGTGACCTTAAACACCAGTAAATAAATAAATAACCTAAAAAAACGCCCTTTTTCAAATATTAAGACGGCAATCAGGCACCACCACCCGCCACCCCTGAGGGAAAGCGAACCTCTTCTTCAGATAAAAAAAAGAATTATTCTTCCAAATGCTTTAAAAATGAACGATTATTAAATTTCTCTGCCGCACTTTCGATGAGGGATTGAATAAGTGTTCCACCCTTGAGCTGAGACATTATATTAGCGGGAGAACAAATTACGTCATGATGTGAGTTCACTTCAAAGCCACAGATCTGTTCACAATATCTGAACTCCTGATGCGTGTCATAACTTCAATAGACTTTCCAGCAAGCAAACAATGAGTTATGCCCATTTTGTTTTTCGGGGGTAGAGCAAGCAAAAAGTGTTTTAAAATGTGGTTTTACTCGTGTCAAACTTTCTAAAATACATTTTTTTTTACTTTTGTTAATATTGAGGGGCTGTGGATTAAATCACATATATCACTATTTTGTGTACTATATGAGTAAATAATTGAGCAGCTGTGCAGGTGTCCTCCAATATTTGGACTCGGCTTCGCCTCCTCCAAAATATCTCTGGACACAAAATAGTGATACATCTATTACATAACAGGACAAGGCTGTCATTTCTGATTCTAATACGCCCAAATTAGGCCAAAAGGGTGTGCGACCCCCCCCACCCCCAAAAAAAAAAGGAATTTAAAGGCCTGCCTATTTTGAATAAAAGAACACTTTGGGTTACAAGCTGTTAATACAGGGTTCCTGCAGTTTGGGGAAGGAAAAATTCCAAGACTTTTTTCAATGTGAATTCAAGACTTTTCAAAGTAAGAAAAAAAGAGAATGCAAGACTTTTCATTCTAAAGGACAGGTGTTGCAAAACATCTATTCTGGGCAGCCAATGTTCACAACATACAACACCTCGGACATATTTTCCAATTACTGTCAAGTTAAAACTTTTCAAGACTGGAATTTCAAATTCAAGACTTTTCAAGGGTCTTAACCCTTTACCCAATGAATCGGCCGCATCCGCCCGCATAATATGCCAATTCAGCAGTTGAAAAAATGTTATTTTTAAAAATATTACAACAAAACCATATCATGTGACTCCTCGTTGGAACGAACTCGTTCCAACGAGGGGTCACATGATATGGTTTTGTTAAAAAAAATTTGAAAAAATGATATTTAAACAAATAAATTTTGATATCGTCTGTGTTGGGTGAAGGGTTAAATTTTTTTTTTCAAATTCAAGACTTTTTAAGCTTTTTAAGACCCCCGCGGGAATCCTGTAGTATTGCAAGTTATTGTGATGAATTCACAGTGACATGGACTGAGGTTTGCGGCTCGGAGCTTATGTTCAACGGACACAAAGCATCAAGGTTGAACATACACATTCTGAGCTGAAACCTCAGAGGCTCAGACCATTTTACTGTCAATTCACCACAATAACGTATATGTTCCAATAAGACCCTACCGAAAACCAAAAGCCACATCCTGAAATGAACAAGGCAACCTCAATGAACAAGGCAACTTTAACGATAACAAATTTAGTAAATAAACTGCTTGTGTATCCCCACAATGTCGCTGGACAACAAAAAATCAATAACTAAGACAAAAAGTCGAGGTTACTCCATCTCAGTTCAAATCATGAACAAGTTCATGATTTGAATGGAGATGGAGTAACCTTGACATTTTTCTAAGCAGGTTGCGAGTAAAC
This sequence comes from Pictodentalium vernedei, assembly GCA_031216915.1. Classification (NCBI taxonomy): domain Eukaryota; kingdom Metazoa; phylum Mollusca; class Scaphopoda; order Dentaliida; family Dentaliidae; genus Pictodentalium; species Pictodentalium vernedei. The sequence continues at coordinate 25,582,225 of CM062291.1, read as the reverse complement.
ATTCAGAGAATGATCAGTGGACTTGAAAAATATGATTAAAAGAGAGTTTGAATCTCCTCCCATTGTTATCATCTTTTCAAATATTTCACTTGGTGACGTCAAATGGTAACATATGCCACTCCAGCTGTAAACATAGAAAAAACTAAGTGAATTCTCGTCCAATCAGAGGGCAAGGATTGTAGTCTTTCTGGAACATTAGGCAATGGTGACATGACAAACCTCCTCACAACCCCACTGATCAAATAAAAGAGTAGACATCCATTTAACCCTTTACCCAATGTAACGGCCAAAACCGGCCAGCGCTACCCACAAAAATCGCCAATTAGTTTTCATTTTTTGTCTCAAAAACATAGGTTATGACCCCTCTTTGGAATGAGCTCAACGAGCTCGTTCCAAAGAGGGGTCATAACCTATGTTTTTGAGACAAAAAATGAAAACAATTAGTTATTCAAGAATTTTGTGTGCAAGTGTCGTCTGCTTTTCATGTTAGGTAAAGGGTTAAAACCAAAGCTTGTAATCTACACATCCAGCAGAAAAAAGTTCATAAAAGAAAGTGATCTCAATGCAAAAGAGAAACCTGAAAGCGGATAGTAAAACAATTTTTTTTTTTTTAAGGTTATTTGTTACAAGGATTGGCGGACAAGTTATGCAACTTATATTAATGCATCTCCTTGGCCCAATGTGACACAGGACTGTGAGATGACCTTCGTAGCAGCAACTTCCTGGCCTCGCTCTTTTCGATTACTACAAAGGGATCTTTAGCCTGCACAGAGTGTGTTTCTCTCCACACAGTGGACAGATGTTTTACGTCCTCACCCAATAGGACGGTACACAGTGACAGAATTAACCCCACAATTGAAAAAACTCAAAGTTATAATTAACCCTTTTCCTGGTGTCAGTGAAATTTATAGGAAATTTAAGGTCACTTTCAACATCTTTGGCTATCTCATGACAGCAACATGGGTATGACATCAAGTATAACCAATCATTTATACACAACCTGTCCACTTTAAGAGGAATTCCACCTGGTTCCGGGTCCTATTTTACCAGTAAAGCAGAACTTGTTTAACACAGTAAAGAACCACTGCTTCACATTCCGGGGTTCCCGCATTAACTGGTTTGAATGCTAGAAGCAACTGTCAGGGCTTTCAAAATGAAAGTGTCAATAACACTGTAGCTTAACTTGACTGTGTGTTGTGTTTGATGAAAAGGATAATGTTCAATGTTTATGAAAGGATTATGAAATAAGACAAGAATTGTGATAATTGAGAATATGTTAATTTCTGTTCTCTGTGTTATGTTTTCAATAAAAATAAATTGAGGTGAAGACTGAACTAAAGAATTGAGGGGTGGGTTAATGTGGCCCTCACAGTGAATGTATGTCAACCAAATTACAGTGAAATTGTTCTAAAACAAGTCATCCTATCAAGTAACAATGAAACCCCTTCATAAATACGGCCTGTAGACTGTGCTAAAGGTTTTCAGGGTTCGGGCCTATGTAGTCATCATGGTTGACCGATCGCAACCAAAAGAGGACTTCCTCATCTAGACATTAATTATACTGAGTCATCCTACCAAGTTACAATGAAACCCCATCATAAATGCAACCTGTAGTCTGTGCTAAAGGTTTTGAGGTTTTGGGGTCGGGTTGCCATTACTGTTGAATGATCACGACCAAAAGGGGACATTCTCATTTAGACATTATCTAGAGTCATACTACCAAGTTACAATGAAACCCCTTCATAAATACGACCTGTAGACTGTGCTAAAGGTTTTCAGGCTTCGGGCCAATGTAGCTGTCACAGTTGACCAATCCCGACCAAAAGGGTAGGTTCTCATCTAGGCATTATATGGAGTCATCCAACCAAGTTACAATGAAATCCCTCCATAAATAACACCTGTAGACTGTGCTAAAGGTTTTCGGATTTTAGGTTCGGGCTGCCATTATGGTGGACAGATCGTGACCAAATGGGGAAGTTCTCATCTAGACATCATACAAAGTCATCCTACCAAGTTACAATGAAATTCCTTCATAAATAGTACCTGTAGACTGTGCTAAAGGTTTTTACGTTTTGGGCTCGGGCAGCCATCACGGTTGACCAATAGCGACCAAAAGGAGACATTCTCATCTAGACATGACCACAAGCCTGCATAGGAAACTTTGTGACGATCAGACAAGAACTACGGGGTGTAGTCTGTGCTAAAGGAAAATGTGAACAGACTCACAGACTTGCTGACAGATAAAATTCAAGGCAATTCAAGGTCGTTTCGCAATATTTTTCAAGGCTTTACAAAAGCCAAATTCAAGAACTTTCAAGGCCCTGCTTCACAAACTATGGTGTATAAAACTATCTAGTTATTTTTATTATTTATTCGTGTTTAAGATCATATACTTCTGCACAAAATTTTGACCACAACATGGAGATGAAGTCAAGTCCTGTCAATCGTTTATACCCATGCTGCCCATTTTATAGAACTTCCACCGCAGGTATTGATAGCAGGGTCCTATTTTACCAGTAACACATAGCTTGTTTACCACTGTAAACAAGCAATGCTTCACATCCCGAGGTTCCCACAAGGGATCTAGTTATAAAACAGGAATTACGCACTTTGTCATCAATGTTATTCTGTGAAAATTCAAGGCTTTTCAAAGCCTCCTGGCTCATTTTCCAGTTAGTAATGGCCTTAAATGGCTCATCCAATTCAAGGCCATTCCTTTAACCCTTTACCCAACATGAAAAGCAGACGACACTTGCAAAAAAAAATTCTTGAACTAATTTTTTTCATTTTTTGTCTCAAAAACATAGGTTATGACCCCTCATTGGAACGAGCTCGACGAGCTCGTTCCAATGAGGGGTCATAACCTATATTTTTGAGACAAAAAATGAAAATTAACTGACGATTTTTTAGAATAGCGCTGGCCGGTTTTGGCCGATACGTTGGGTAAAGGGTTAATCCAAGGCCACAAGTGAACACTGGCAATGTTTCACATTTGGGGTTTTTTAAGCATATGATTCTACGATGCTGTTGGTATAAAAGCATACCATAATTTTTCAACTGATCGCAACCCATTTGTGATCCAAACAAAATTCTTTGTACATCTTTGAATACAAATAGTAGAGAACATTGCTACACCAAAGGTTACCATAGACAATAAAAAGACACGAGTTACTGACAAATCTTACGAGAAATACGACACATGACAACATTAATTTTACGATTCTAGGCTAATTTAGCTACTACCAAATACAGAGCTTGGTAAAAAAAAAATAAGTAACTATAACATTGGCTATTCAAACCCTGGAGGTAGTGCAGTGCTTGGCTCACTGCAGTAAACAATTTCTATTTTACAGGAAAATTAGGGCCTGGTAACCACTGCTGGGGTGGAAGTTCTTGAGAGTACTCGGCACAGGTATAAACACAATTGACTGGAATTGACTTCATACATACATGTTGCAGTTATGATACAGTCATGATATAGACATTAATAAGGCTCCACAAAGTAAATCTTCTGTTTCTCAGGTCATTTTTTGTAAAACTGCATGTGGGAGAGCAGTTTTTTATTTTATTTTTGTAATTATTTCTTTGCCATCAAAAGTTCATGTTCTTGGTTTGTTTTGTGTTTTAGGCATCATAATCAACAGAGTTGCATGGGTGGTGGTGTATTTCGTCCCTTGAGTGCAAAAATGCTTTGCAATGCTCAAGCATTGCAAAGCCTTGTTGCACTCAAGGGACAAATTTATCAATTTTATTAACTTGGGTAAAATATCAGACATAAACCATTTAATTTTTATTTTTCTAAGTTTGCTTTGGTTATATAAAGAGAGCATGCGGCAGCCAAAAGGACCATGCGGGAGAGCCTGAGAAAAAGATTTTTAACTTTCTTAGACCTAATTAGCCTTTAACAAGCAAAGCAAACAGTATATTGCAAGCAGGGCACTCTACAAATCTTACTTTGTTTATTCAATATTTACATTAATTTTCATAATTTTGGGATAATTTATTTATTGGGGCTTAATGACACTTTCAACAGCCAGGGTCACCTAGTGTCAGGCAGTTATACGGGTGGAGTAAGCTGGTGTGCACAATAGCGAGCAACTGTCACACCCCCAATATACTGACTCCACCCAAGCAGGGTTAGCAGTGGTTAAAGACAAGTGATCCATTAATGTGCAGTATGCCTTAGTTTTGAGTGCCATCTTGCATGCACATGGGAGATCAAGTGCCTTTCCCAAGGACACAAGTCAGCTAACCCAGGTGGGGATCGAACCTCGGACCTTTCAGTTTGAAGTCCAATGCCTTAACCACTGAGTTGCCGCAGTCAAAATTTTTCGCTAAATCACGACCACAGCACAAACAAAGTCTAGCCGATAGTTTATTCCTATGCCAAATTCTTTAGACGACTCTCACCCAAGAAATTCATTACCCGGTTTTATTATAAAAGGGTATACTGTTAATTGAATAACCATTTTGCCAATAAAAATTATTAAATTTTGAGGAATATCAATTTTTTTTATTTTAATTACTATTTTTTTAAAATTTTCAACAAAACCCTTTCATGTGACCCCTCATTGGAACGAGCTCAATGAACTCGTTCCAATGAGGTGTCACATATGTTTTTTTTTAATTTTTCGTAAAAAATTAAAAAATGATATTTAAATTAATAAATTTTGATATCGTCTGCATTGGGTAAAGGGTTAAATGCCTGAACTGGATGTATATATTTGTACAAACAAGGGAAACTTGCTGACTGTCCAGATAATTTCCGGCATATGTTGCAAGATTTTATTTTCAATTAACAGGAGTTTACCCTATAACCTGCTCTAAATCAAAGCATTGAACCATATTTGAAATTTAAAAACAAAAAGACTTGAAAATATTGTTTGATTTTTATGTGTATTATCAATTCAGCATGCAAAATTAATTGGCCGAGTGCAAAATTATTTTTCAAACGTGATTCGTAACACAAGTACATGTATTTCTTTTTAAGATACTACGCCACCAGCAAAGGGAGCATAAGTTTAGCAAGATCCCGTTTATAAATTATTTTTATTTATTACTGGAGAGTACAGATTGGAGCTCTCCAATAAATTAAAACAAAACAATTTAATAAAAAGCTTTTTTCTACGGTCAAGAATACTAAGAGCTAATAGGTAGAAACAGAGCAAAGCCATTGAAGTTGAGTTCTGCATTTTTTAATACAGCCACAAAAGTGGCTGGTTTCTAACAATCAACCAGTTAAAAGTGATCCAGTGCAGAGTCAAATTTTTTGTCAGAATTCACAAATTTTGCAAACATGAAAGACAGCACATGAAAATATTATACACATATATACACATATACTAATCCAGACAAAAATAACTGAACCTTAAAAAAATTTTGAGTGAATTGTTCAACCCGAGATTGGAGAATCAATTATCCCTTATTGGAAAGCTCCTCAAAAGAGCTTTTCAATAAGAGCAGCATCTTAACCCTTTACCTAACGTAACGGCCAAAACCGGCCAGCGCTATTCTCAAAAATCGCCTATTAATTTTCATTATTTTTTTCATTTTTTGTCTCAAAAACATAGGTTATGACCCCTCGTTGGAACGAGCTCGTCGAGCTCGTTCCAACGAGGGGTCATAACCTATGTTTTTGAGACAAAAAATGAAAAAAATTAGTTATTCAAGAATTATTTTTGCAAGTGTCGTCTGCTTTTCATGTTAGGTAAAGGGTTAATTCATCAATGGTGAACAAATCACATCAAATTTTCTTCAGTATACAATTTTTTTCATGACTGGAGCTATACACAGAAGTTGAACATTGTGCTGCCAAAACAAGAAGGAGTCGGGTAATACAAGGCGACTTTTCCTACTTTTAAAGTAGTATTATTGGGTTCAGCAGAGTTGATTTTAAACGAAACACATCAAGAGAAAAATTCAAGGAGTTTCATGAAGTCCAAGGAGGATTTACTTAGGTTGCAAGCAATGAGATACGAGCACAAAAAACTGGACTTCCCTCTCTCCCAGTTAACGCCTTACTGTGATTGACAGTAGAGGGTAATTAAACTAGCTGAAATTCTCTTTTTATAGCCAGAAATTTGGTGATGAGAAAATGAGATGACATATCGACAAGATATAATTTGACAGCTATTTCATTTCTTTAAATTTACATGAAAATGGTCAGCATTTTCAAATGACCTTTCAGAAAATAAATTTCTACATTTTTGTAATAAAGTAGCTAAAAAATGTTTTTTTTTTTGGAGGGGGTAATTAATGACACTTAACAGCCAGGGTCACTCATGCCAGACAGTTGTATGGGTGGAGGGAGCCCAGAGTACATGAAGAGAACCACTGAGCTGTCTCAGCTGTAGCCTGCAACTATCAAAGACTCCCCAATGTAGAGGCCGAGTTTTGTTTGAAGGAAAGTACACCACTGACATGTAGTGCATTATAGAACACAGTGTCACGGTGTTCCCATGTGGCCAATCGGAATTAAGGGCCTTTTGCAAAGACAAAACATAATTATCACTGGTCAGGATCGAACCATATTTCATTGCTTATATTATGACCGGACACCTCAGCCTCAGTCCCTACAAACATCAATAAATTCAAGGAGGCTTTAAGGAGGTTTAGACACTAGAACATTCAAGGAGTTTTATGGCATTGGAATATCTTTTTCTCAAATTCTATGAGTTTCCCAGAATTGCAGGAAATATGGGAACATTGACCTTAATAAAGCATAGCAGTCAACAAACAAGCGCTCCTCCACCCAAGACGACAGTTAACACTGGGGCTCTGTGAATCACACATTTTCAATTCGAATCAAATCTTGTATCGAATCTCATATTGAATTATGTCTATTATTCAAAATTGAATCAAATCACTGGCATCTTAAAGATGACTGATGGGGAGTTGGGGTGCTATAAACCTGATTTATTCCAACTGTGATGACTCAACTCTCGAATGATAAAATAATCTATCTACATCAAGGCATGCCTTTGATGAAGGCATGCCAGGATGATATAATTGGAATATTACCCTGTAAGGATTATAGTTTATCGACGACATTGCTTGGAAACCTTAAATTTGCATTTAACAGTGGTAAGGAGTAGTGATATTGGAATTATTTATTGGTGTTTAATGTCACATATTTCAGCATAGTGGTTAACTCTCAAAAGCCACGAGACGAGTTTTCTTGCCTGTGATGTAATACGGCAGGTAATCTGGCTGTGACGGTTCGGCTATCTTTGGGCTGGGGGAGAATTAAATACTGAGCAGGTGCTTCTCATCAAGTGTCGTCTGCCTGAACAGGCAGACGACACTTGACTAGAAGCACCTGCTTTACTGCAAGTTTTTCGAGGTATGTCATGCTCAATAAATTCATTCTGATACCCCGGCTTCTAAGATTTATTTATTTATTTAATTATTGGTGTTTTAAGGTCACATATTTCTGCACAATCGCTAATCATGACCATGACAGTTTCACGGGTGGAGGAAGCCGGAGTACACGGAGAGAACCACCGAGCAACTGTCAGCTCCCCAACATACTAACTCCACACAAGCAGGGTTAAAACTGGTTGAAGACAGGTGCACCATCGACGTGCAGTACGCCTTAGTACACAACGTCACCGTGTCCCCACATAGGCAATGAGGGTGAAGTGTCTTGACCAAGGACACAACGCGGTTGCCGCAGGTGGGATTCGAACCGAGGATGTATCGGCTAGCAGCCAGCACCTCTACCTACTGAGCCACCACGCCCCCCGCTACCAAGATATTCATGTGGAATTAGCATGTCTGGCGGCATAAGGACAGATGTGATTTATGTTAAGATAGTACAAGTGACGCTCAATCTTTTATTTCAACATTTATGTACGATTTCCATCTGAACTACACGTTTTGTGAGATGATGAAGATGAAGATTTGGGAAGAAACGAATCACGGGCCGATTTCAAAACAAACCAAATATCTAAAGATTCAAAATTGAATCGAATCTTGGAAGCATCGCAGGGCCATAATTATCAGACCAATTACACCAGTGAAACGGAACTTGCTAATCAAAAGAAATAAAGCACAGATTCAATTTCCAGAGTTCCCATAGCAACAAAAGTTCCTCATGGTCTGGCAAGTAAGGGGTATGAATTATTATGTAATCACATTAAAGTTCACTTTCATTATTTATGGCTACCAAGACTGCAACACAACTATGAAGTGAAGTTTAGCCAATCATTTAAATCTATGTTGCCCACTTTTGAGGATTTCCACCCAAGGCATCAGTTACCAGGTTCTGTTTTACCAGTAAAACAGGAAGGTATGCATTGAAGGGTGACCAAGCACCAAATTTTCTACTATATTTAAGGAAAGGAGGACTGATTGGCCGCTTTTGGAAACAACTGCACCACAGATGATGGCTACTGGTCCTATATTATCAGCTGGATAGGCCTGTCGATCACTGAAAACCAACTCTTCCCAGAACTCCAGGGGGCTAGCATAGCTACTGAGAGTGAAGGCAGCTATGGGTCTTATTGCAAAAGCCGGTAGCCTACACTTCCTACTGAAAAATAAATTCAGCTACCGATAAATACAAGGAAACTGTGCAAATCGTGAATGTCTTCACTCAGGTATCATACATAAGAATATTTCGCAGTTATCTTGATTTCAAACTGAACTGTTTGATGATTCAATACAGTCACTGTATAAACATTCAAACACTCTAACTTATGCTTGATTTTGACTTTCTGGGCGTCATTTTGTCCCTTGAAATCATCAAGGTGCATACTGCAATGCTTAAGCATTGAAGTTGGTACATTTACAGTTAAAACTAGAAGTCCTGTCACTAATAGTGCGCTTATCTAGGCTTAATTGCACGTTGGAATTGCGCGCAATTGCCATATCGAATGGCATCCAAAGCACGGCAGGTCCTCCTGGTTACTCATAGCAAACACATGCAATGTTTCTGCCAATGGACCTCCGGGTTACCCGGAGGTCCATTGGCTGAAACACTGCTTGTGCACAGGCTATATGTAAAGAATTTGATAGCTTTACTTGGGTCATAACGTGTACATTAACGTGCATATCAGCTTGCTATTTGTGAGCATTTCATGACAGGACTTCTAGTTTTAACTGTATGTCTTCAAGGGACAATTAATCATAAATTTGTAAAATTACTTTCATATATAAATATTATAATAGTGTCGACACCATTATTAATTTCGGAGAAAAAATCCAAGCAATCACTATTATTTACTGATGAGGAAGTGAGGGAAAATGTCATCACTATTATTATTACCAAACGAAAATCCCGACCATCACTAATTATTCAGCCATCACTATTATTAGACAGATAAGAGTAGCTTCCTTGTTATTTATTTATTGGTGTTTAGGCCTAAAAAAATAAACAATCTGTTTCTCAGGCCCTCCCGCATGGTCCTTTTGGCTGCCGCATGCTCTCTTTTTATAACCAATTTAAACGTAAAAAAAATAAAAATTAAATGGTTTATGTCTGATATTTTAGCCAAGTTAAAAAAATTAATGAATTTGTCCCTTGAGTGCAAGAAGGCTTCGCAATGCTTTAGCATTGCAAAGCCTTCTTGCACTCAAGGGATGAAATACACCACCACCCATGCTATTCTGTAGATTATGAGGCCTAAAACTTGAACCAAGAACATGAACTTTTGATGGCAAAAAAGTAATTACTGAAATAAAAAATTAAAAAAATCGCCCGCCTGCATGCAATTTCACAAATAATGGCCTGAGAAACAGAAGATCTACTTTGTGTGGCCTTAAGGTCACATATTTTTGCACAATGGCTGATCATGACCACAAAATGAGTATCAACTCAAGACCAGGGGTGACAGTTAGTAAGCCATGTTGCCCATTTTAGGGAGGGTTTGCACCTCCTAAGCATTGGTGACTGGGTCCTATTTTACCAGTAAAACAGAGCTTGTTTACCGCAGTGAATAGGCACGGATTCACTTCCCGGGGTTCCCGCGGGAAAGCTTCCTTGTTATTTTTCCACTTTATTGCACCAAAGTCCTTCAATCAGAAATAGATATAGGTCATATTTTCTGATGATGATACAGTGAAACCCTGTTAACTGAACATCCACTTTTCCAGTAAAAATTATTCAATTATCAGAAGTATTCAATTAACAGGGATGTGGTCATTTTCCTATATTCTAGAGATAAACTGATGAGCATTTATTCTATTGAATCTTGTTTGATATGGAGCTCTGTCAAACAAGATATAATAGATTAAATGCTTGTATTGATGTACTGAGGCCAAATTGGTCTTTAAGGAGAATTTGGTGACTGTCAAGGTAATTTCACGAAATATTACAATATTTTTTATTCAATTAGGCCACACAAAGTAGACCTTCTGTTTCTCAGGCCATTATTTGTAAAGTTACATGCGGGCGAGCAGTTTTTTATTTCATTTTTTATTTCAGTAATTACTTCTTTGCCACCAAAAGTTCATGTTCTAGGTTCAAGTTTTAGGCCTCATAGTCTACAGAATAGCATGTGGGGGTGGTGTATTTCATCCCTTGAGTGTAAGAAGGCTTTGCAATGCTAAAGCATTGCAAAGCCTTCTTGCACTCAAGGGACAAATTCATCAATTTTTTAACTTGGGTAAAATATCAGACATAAACCATTTAATTTTTATTCTTTTAAGTTTAAATTGGTCATAAAAAGAGAGCATACAGCAGCCAAAAGGACCATGCGGGAGGGCCTGAGAAACAGATTTTTTATTTTTTTAGGCCTTAACAGGAGTTTACTCTATACCCTATATACAATTAACAGGTCAAAGTAGTAATGAAGGTATGGTAAATGGTTTTGTGTTGTATCCAATTAATTATTCAATTATGAGACATATAAGTGGGTTCTACTATATCAATATCATGCCAATATAGGATTTATCGGCCAATAGGAATAACCGATGGTGACAATCTGCTCCTCAATAGTTTAAACGGAGATATGCTAATGTGGATGCTTTTTTTCATCATCATTTTTTTATGCGGACATCAATTCCATATTTCTTGAGGTTTTTAACAGGTGGAGGGCTAGATTATTTTTGCCGTTCTGAATTTGTTATTCAAAATTTGTTTTATTACAAATTATTGGAGAGCACCCACATGCACTCGATATAATTTGTAATAAAATCAATTTATAGAAACAAAATATTATTTGCGTTTAACTGAATATGAAACATGAGCAAGGAAAACAGGCTTTTGCTCAGATACAGTACAAGTCAAAATAAGTTGTAGGATAACCACTATAAACTATGTATCTTTCTCTTCCTACACTGATAAAACCAGAAGCTGACATCATTTTCTGGAAAGCTCTCACTGAGAGCTTTCCAGAAAATGATGTCAGATTCTGATCTTATCAGTGCAGGAGCAGCAGTATACTTAGTTTATTGCAGTTATGCCTCAACTTATTTCGACTTGTACTGTACCCTCATTATTTTTTGAAAGCCCCGATATTGACTTCTAGCACTCAACCAGTCTTTTAAAAAGGTATCATTGAATCTTAACTGTTTCATTGCTAGAGGAATCCCACCACATAAAACGAAAAATCTGCTAGTGCACTAAATCGGAATAATTTTTGCAACTACCTTTTAACCCGGTATGCACGCAGTTCTAAGCAGTGAGTGTAGACAAAGAATAGATTGATGCCTTTCTATTTTTAAAAAGATTTTCATCAAAAGCCTCATTCACAATCTCACCATTCTAAATTTTTTTAAATTTAAAGAAATAAATTAAGTCATCTACCAACAATATTGTACAAGGGCGGGTAAATCTTTTGAGATGAAGTTACAAACTTGACCCTGCAACAACCCATAGATGCAGCATCCCACACTGTTACGAACAGTACACATACAATTTGGGGATAGGGCAGGCAGAATTTTGAAAATGAAAGGTTTCCGATAACCTAAAACTTATTTTGACAGCAAAGAACAGAATAAACTACTAAAGCAAATAAAGTCATCTTCAGTTATACAGCTGTGAGCATAAATATGTGGCCTATAAAAACTTCAAATGTTACACGGAATATTGTAATGTCATTGGAATGAGCTTGATGAGAGTCAAGTTCAGACAAAAAAACCCAAAATACAGTTAGTTTTCAAAAACAATTTCTGTGCAAGTGTCGAGTGTTAGCCATTCTATTTATTTATCAGTGTATGAGGTCACTTTCAGCATCTATGGCTGTAACATGATGGTTACACAACTATGAAGTCAGGTTTAACAAACTGTTTATGTCAATGCTGAACATTAACCCTTCACCCAATGTAACAACCAAAACCGACCAGTGGTATTCACAAAAATCCCCAATTAATTTTCATTATTTTTTTTATTTTTTGTCTCAAAAACACAGCTCGTTCCAATGAGGAGTCATACCCTATGTTTTTGAGACAAAAAATGAAAAAAATTAGTTATTCAAGAATTTTTTTCTTTTTTTTTGCAAGTGTCGTCTGCTTTTCATGTTAGGTAAAGAGTTAAGAGAATTTCAATCCCAGACATTCATTACCAGGTCCTATTCTGTTCACAAAACAGAACTAGTAAAGAAGCATCGTGGCAGGGTTCCTGCACCAAATTGAGAAGTGAATTCCAGGAGTTTCCAGGAGGTTCAGATCAATTTTTCAAGGAGTTTCCAGGAGTCAGCAGGGTGAAATTCAAGGGTTTTCAGGGAGTATAAAGCGACCATGTGTTGGGAAGAAGGAAAAATGTTAGAAGTTGAATTAATCCAGTGAGCAACCGACTCGATTTTTCCAAAATTCTAGGAGTTTCCAGGTGCTTCAAAATTCAAGGAGTTTCCAGGTCCTTGGGAGGGGGTTTTGAAATTCAAGGACTTTCAAGGAATTCAAGGAGGCGTGGGAACCCTGCATGGTCCTTCCCGTGGTTTCCACAGGGTCCAGTATTTATCCTTAACCCTTTACCCAACATAATGGCCAAAATCGGCCAGCGCTATTCTCAAAATCACCAATTTATTTTCCTTATTTTTTCATTTTTTGTCTCAAACACATAGGTTATGACCCCTCGTTGGAACGAGCTCGACGAGCTCGTTCCAACGAGGGGTCATAACCTATGTTTTTGATACAAAAAATGATAAAAATTAGTTATTCAAGAATTTTTTTTGCAAGTGTAATCTGCTTTTCATGTTAGGTAAAGGGTTAATTGCTCATCCCTTACAATTTTATAACCCAACAAGTACATTCATCTTTCACAGGCCATGGTTAGATTACCATCTTGCCCATGAGCAACCAATTAAGTTGTTCACCACTTATGTTATGGTCTAGAAAGAGTAATTGTTGACATCTACCTGGTGGGTAGCTTACTGAAGCTATCACTACACCACCATGAGTGTACTATAATTATATTAACATAAAACCTGCCATCAAAGATCATTTCATTAAATTTTTATTTATTTTTTCCCCCCCATCAAATCAATTTAAATTTTTCGACATTAATCCATGAATGTGATTTTTGAGTGTTGCATGCTCGCAAACAGCAATGAAGATATTCAGATAACACTAGACAACTGCTTGAACTCAGCTGAGTTGAAGATGTGAAAAGAACTTTCCAAATTATGATTCAACCTCTGAGGTGAGATGGGTTGCTCGCTTGGTCTGGGAAACAAAATGCAAAGATCACGAAATGCAGTACTACTCGTGACTTTCCTCTCGTTGATTTTTATGTCTGTTTACACAAGTTAGAATCCTATTAATCAGGGTTTTTTTTCCCATTTCAGAGTTTTATGAGCGGATAAAGCAGAAATACTCGGAGATAAAAAAAAAACAAAGTGATGATAAATAATAATCGGATGTTTCACAGTACAACCTGGAATAAGCATGGCTCGTGTCTAGCTTGTGTACTGTCTGACAGCATGTGTACCATCAACGTGACATATACAGGGACACACTATGCAATCGTAAGTGGTTTGTACTATCATCACAGTCCTTAACCCCCTCCACACTGATGTCAAAATAAGGAAATTTCTTCCAAGTTGCACAATTTTCACATAATGCAATTGGAAATTTAATCCAATACAAAATTTATTCATTTATTAACCCTTTACCCAACGTAACGGCCAAAACCGGCGAGCGCTATTCTCAAAAATCGCCAATTAATTTTCAAAATATTTTCATTTTTTGTCTCAAAAACATAGGTTATGACCCCTCGTTGGAACGAGCTCGTCGAGCTCGTTCCAACGAGGGGTCATAACCTATGTTTTTGAGACAAAAAATGAAAAAAATTAGTTATTCAAGAATTTTGTTTGCAAGTGTCGTCTGCTTTTCATGTTAGGTAAAGGGTTAATGTTCAATAAGGTTATATTTCTGTACAATGGCTAATCGTGACCACAGCATGTATATAATGTCAAGTCCTGCCAATCGTTTGAACCCATGTTGCCCATTTTCGCGGACTTCCATCGTGGCATTGGTTACCAGGTCCCAGTAAACAATCAGGGCTTCACTTCCTGGAGTTAGTTCCCACGTGGGATCCCTCAACCAATCCAAAATCTTTAACAGTTTGACAAACGAGACTGAATTGGTTAAATTCCTTGTTGCATCATGGAAAAAAATTTATTTTGATGTCAGTGTGCAGAGGATTGAATTATTATTTATTGGGGTTTAATGACACTTGACAGCCAGGGTCACCTCGTGTCAGACAGTTTTACAGGTGGAGGAAGCAAAGTACCCAGAGAGAACCACAGAGCAGTGGCAGGCAACTGTCAGACTCCCCGATGTACTAACTCCACATAAGCAGGGTTAGCATTGGTTGAAGACAAGTGCACCATTAACATGCAGTACGCTTTAGTACAAAATGCCATCAGGTCAGGATTAGGCATCTTGCCCAAAGACACAATGATGTTACTCCTGGCGGGGATCAAAAGAGGATTAAATATAGAAAACACTCTCTACTAGTATGGCACATGAAAGCTTTATCCACGCCAACTTGGCATAGCCCAGCAATAGTTTATATTCTATCTTAGGGATCATTTGGAATGTAACTGGTATCTACTGTGTTCAAATTTATAATACAGGCATTTTAATGGAAGCAATTTTGCACATATTCTGTGTAAATGATGTACAAGTGCAGACAGTAAAGAAAAAATGTCAAGGCTTGAAATTCATGCAAGAATCAATTTGTACAAATGATTCTCGCTGGGAAAACAATCAGAATAAGGCCTTACAAAGTAGATCCTCTGTTTCTCAGGCCATTTTTTGTAAAATTGCATGCGTGCGGGCGGCTTTTTATTTTTTTTATTTTTTTTTTGTAATTATTTCTTTGCCATTAAAAAGTTCATGTTCTTGATTTGTTTTATGTTTTAGGCCCCATAATCTACAGAATACCATGGATGGTGATGTATTACGTCCCTTGAGTGCAAGAAGGCATTGCAATGCTAAAGCATTGCAAAGCCTTCTTGCACTCAAGGGACAATTTTATTAACTTGGGTAAAATATCAGACATAATCCATTTGATTTTGATTTTTTTAAGTTTGGATAGGTAATAAAAAGAGAGCATGCGGCAGTCAAAAGGACCATGCGGGAGGGCCTGAGAAACAGATTTTTATTTTTTTTAGGCCTAAACTCTGATTCTCACAAAATATTCATTTGATTTTTGTCAAAGGTTGAGTCCTAAATTACTGTCAATCACCAAAATTTGTTCACATGTCTTTGCCTCGTTATAATTTATGGGAGAGAGCCTGTAGGCTCTCTCCCATAAATTATAACAAGTCAAATTGATACCAAGTAAATTTCACTTCAAAGATAAGATGATTCACTGAATATGTAAACTTTAAGTTAGGGTACTTGAACTTGTGATTAAAGCCCAAATATGGGCTTCCAGCACACTACCATTTAAAGTGACCTTAATGGCCTGAACAATTCTTCTGATGTGTGGCTCCATCATAATTCAGTACCTCTTGGATTTACCAGTGGCAGGGCTCGATTTAACTGGATTAGCATAGCACTTTGCTCTCCAATTTCTGAATTTTGCTATTCAAGATTTATTAGTTTCAAGTGCTTTTGGATCAACTGCTAATCAATTTTCCAGGGTGAATAGTAAATTGCTATTCAAAATTTTCAGATTAAATCAAGCCCTGCAGTGGTGTCTGGTGAAGTCTTCAGCCAAGACTTCAGTAGAAACCAGAGCCAAGATACGGTAATCAACAAGAACACAACAAGGTATGATGGAAAACGAGTTCTCCATGCACATGTAAGACAAACTCGACAAAATTGGAACTAGGCCGCCTTTCAGGATCAAACTCCAGTAAACATACCAGTTTTGTTTCTTACTATGTAATATGCATTTATTTATTCGCTGGGGTTTAATGACACTTTTGACAGTAAGGGTCACCTCGTGTCGCACAGTTTTATGAGTGGAGAAAGCCTGAGCACCCAGAGAGAACCGAGCAACTGTCAAGTCTCCCAAACGTACTAACTCCACACAACCTGGGTTGGCAGTGGTTGAAGACAGGTGCACCATCAACGTGCAATATGACTTAGTACACAGCGCCACTATGACTCCACGTGGGCAATCAGGATTAAGTGCCTTGTCCTAGGACACAATGCAGTTACCCCTGGCAAGAATCAAACTGTGTACCTCGTGGGCAAACGGGATTAAGTGCCTTGTCCAAGGACACAATGCAGTTACCCCTGGCAAGAATCAAACTGTGTACCTCGTGGGCAAACGGGATTAAGTGGCTTGCCCAAGGACACAATGCCGTTACCCCTGGCAAGAATCACACTGTGTATCTCGTGGGAAATCGGGATTAAGTGCTTTGCCCAAGGACACAATGCAGTTACCCCTGGCAAGAATCAAACTGTGTACCTCGTGGGCAATCGGGATTAAGTGCTTTGCCCAAGGACACAATGCAGTTACCCCTGGCAAGAATCAAACTGTGTACCTCGTGGGCAATCGGGATTAAGTGCTTTGCCCAAGGACACAATGCAGTTACCCCTGGCAAGAATCAAACTGTACCTCGTGGGCAATCGGGATTAAGTGCTTTGCCCAAGGACACAATGCAGTTACCCCTGGCAAGAATCAAACTGTGTACCTCATGGGCAATCGGGATTAAGTGCTTTGCCCAAGGACACAATGCAAAGGACACAATGCAAAGGACACAATGCAGTTACCCCTTGCAAGGATCAAACCGTTTGAAGTTTAATGCCGTAATCACTGAGCCACCAGAGAACCATATTTGGGCTTTATTCAGAAGTAAAAGTATCACAATTTAACCCTTTACCCAACGAATTGGACACATCTACCTGCATAATATGCGAATTCCGAAGCTGAAAAAATATTATTAAAATATTATTTTTCAAAAATTTTCAACAAAATCATATCATGTGACCCCTCCTTGGAACATGCTCATCGAGCTCATTCCAATGAGGGGTCACATGATATGGTTTTATTGAAATTTTCTGAAAAATTTTTTAAAATGATATTTAAAATAACAAATTCTGATATCGTCTGCATTGGGTAAAGGGTTAAAGACTTCATATTCTGTGAAAGTGCTTCATATTATCTTTGAAGTGAAATTATTTAGTCTTAGAGGATTTGCCGTGTTACAATTTATGGGCGAGTGCCTTTTGGCACTCTCCCACATACTATAACAAAGCCAAGACATCTTAACCCTTTACCTAATGAATCGCCCGCATCCATCCACGTAATATGCATATTGAGCAGTTGAAAAAATTATCAAAATTAAATTTTTCAAAATATTTCAACAAAACCATATCATGTGACCCCTCATTGGAACGAGCTCACTAATATGGTTTTGTTGAAATTTTTTGAAAAATTAAAAAAAATTATATTTAAAATAATAAATTTTGATATCATCTGCATTGGGTAAAGGGTTAACAAATTTTGATGATCAGATAATATGAATTATGTATTGGTTGCACGCACAATAGTACAACAGTACTCTTTAAATTGTAAATTATTTAAGAACTAACAACCGATTCTCGCAGCTGGAGTGCGCACAAAACGAAACTAATACTCGTAAATAGCGGTAACTTTTAAGGCCTGAATGAATCGCTGAACTCAGTATCAAGGTTGCAGAAAGTGATACCAGTTGAATTGTTTTCCATTTTTTCAAATATAGCCTCCGAGAGCCCAACAGAAAATCATGAGGCATCATCACAACAAAAAGCATTTTAAAAAAAATTAATAAATCATTCCATGAGCTCAACCACGTAATGCATGAACTGTGGAAAATGTAAACAGATAGCCTCAGGCCTGGCATTCTTTAGGAGTGCTGCACACCTACAAAAATTTGAGGAGGGCAATTTTTTGCACCCCTTGATTTTTTGGAATGCCAGACCTGTTTGGGACTGCCTTTAAAATCTATTATCATTTCGTCCTCTGAGTTCAAATGTGTTCTCTGTGCCTACAGGCACAGAGAACACATTGAAACTCAGGGGACGATTTTTCAATGTTGCATTGATTCGCAATAATTCATAACCCATTCTGTGTTGCATTTCGATACATTTTGAGTGTAGAAGATGGCCACATAAGAATTGAATGCAACATTTTGAATAATGAGAAAGTGTGTGTGCCAATTTTTCCACTATGTAGCTGAATGTGGTACAATTTTTCAGTTACAATATTAATACCTTGAAGTGAATATAACCAAAATAGCATACAAGTTTTTGCATTGAAAATTTCAGGTGAAATTGAATTCCCAAGCAATCTGAGGAGGGCAACTGTTTTGCACTTCTCGATTTTCTAGATTGCCAGGCCTGCAGCCTAAACTGTGGCTTCAAAGATGTCATTTCTAAATGTCACAGCCATTGGAAACATTCATCCAAAAACAATTAAGCCAACACGAAGTGTGAGTACGAAAAGGCCACATATTTTTGTTTTGTTCACAGTTGTATATCAAAAGCCAATGAGAAGTGATTATATTTATTGCAGAAGCGGACAAGTCTGCAACATGACGACTACAAGACGACATCAATACTTACTTGATTCTGTCCCATCATGGGGTTGTGAGGTGGCTGTGAATGTGGGGACGGCTGTGAGGCTGGCGGCTAAATGTGAAGTGTGAATTAATAAACATGCTCACATAATATTGTTAAGTATGATTATATGAAGGTAATATCATTATCAAATTGATTTTGTCAACTTTCCACCCCCCAATCAAACAACAGAATCTTAAAAAATTAATGAAAACCACTAAAATATTTCAACTTTCGCTTCAGAAGCAGGCCCACATGAATATATCAATCCAACAAGCTCTTTGCTTCCCCCAATATGTACTGAGTTGAGAATACATAGAAACTAATGTCTTATTTGGAGTGAATGAAGAAGTTCATGAGAGAAAGATGGATACATGGATCCAGCCTGATCAAAAAGGTAAGAAAAGCCTTTTTAAGACCCTGCAATATTGATGTTGTTTCTCAGGTCATTTTTGTATAACTGCATTTGGGTGGGTGGTCAGGTTTTTATTTTATTTTTTATTTTTGTAATTATTTCTTTACCACCAAAAGTTCATGTTCTTGGTTTGAATTATGTTTTAGGCCTCATATTCTACAGAGTAGCATGATGGGTGATGGTGTATTTCGTCCCTTGATTGCAAGAAGTCTTTGCAATGCTAAAGATAACTTTGTGAATTTTATTAGCTTAGGGTAAAAATTAGACATAAACCATTTAATTTTTATATTTAAGTTTCTTTTGGTTATTTATTTATTTATTTATTTATTGGTGTTTAAGGTCACATACTTACACACCATGGCTAATCGTGACCATGACAGTTTTACAGGTGGAGGAAGCCGGAGTACCCGGAGAGAACCACCGAGCATCGACTAGCAACTGTCAGCTCCTCAACATTCTAACTCTGTTCAAGCTCCGCTCAAGCAGGGTTACAGCAGTTGAAGACATGTGCACCAACGACGTACAGTACGCCTTAGTACACGGCGTCATGCCCCCATGTGTAGGCAACCGGGATAAAGTGGCTTGCCCAAGGACACAACACGGCCGTCCTGGATGGGGATCGAACTCGGGACCTCTAGCATAGAAGTCCAGCAGTCTACCACTGAGCCATCATGCTCCTGTTTTGGTTATAACAAAAGAGCATGCGGCAGGCAGAATGACCATGTGGGAGGGACTGAGAAACAGATTTTTAACTTTTTAAGGCCTTATTATCAAGTTTATATTCTTTTAAATCTACAATTATTTCTAATGGAGCAACTTACACAGAGTTTGTTGGTAAATTTATCCATCCCTGTAATCAAACATCTCTCATCATATCATAAGGGGCTCACCAATCCCAACTTTCACAGGCTAACACTCATTTGGGTTATGCCAAAAGTTGAACAAATTAATGTTTTTTCGTTCGGAATACTGTGGGACAACCATATCACAGTACATACACGGGACTCTATATTCAGTGAATCTGTATGCAAATTTTCAGTTCATGGACTACAAGCTCCACGACCCATAAACCAAGCTGCTCATAAAAAAATGTAAAAGCTGTGTAGATGTCTAATGAATGGACCACCATGTCGCCTAAGAAGCTGTTGTTTGCAAAATATGGACAGGCCTATACAGTACAAAAAGAATGGATATAGGTAGAATGAGATGTGATGTTAGTGGGGGTGGGGGTATTTGACATTCAATAATAATTTACAACTTCTGGGAACACACAAAACCATTTACCAAACTGTCAATACCAGTACACATAAATTGGTTTAGTGCTAGAAGCCACAAGCATGGCTCTATTAAAAACTGCTTGTTTGCTAGGCAGTAGGCCAAAAAATGTTCATATAAAATGATTTTATTACAATTCAATGGAGAGTGCCAATGGGCAGTCTCCAATAAATTGTAACAAAACAATTGTTTATTGAACAAACTAAGACTCACATTTCTCTAATAGGATGAAATCTTTGAAAAACAACTCCTATCACAAATCTCCTTTGAAAAATATTTTAGCATGCTACTCGAGCTGAAAATCCATAACTGGACCTTATTTTGAAGTTAAGTAGATTAAAAGGCGTCATATTAACACTTTACCCAACGAATCGGTCGCATTTGCCCACGTAATATGCAAATTCAGCAGTTGAAAAAATATTTTTCAAAAAATTTCAACAAAACCATATCATGTGACCCCTCGTTGGAATGAGCTCAACGAGGGGTCACATGATATGGTTTTGTTGAAATTTTTTGAAAAATTTGAAAAAATGATATTTAAAATAATAAATTTTGATATCGTCTGCGTTGGGTAAAGGATTAAGTGAATGTTCTACAAATTATCTTTGAATGAAACAAGGTGCAATGCCACCGATGTCCCCCGCCAAGGGTTTCTAAGTTGAAATAAGCCCATAACTCTCTCTCGAGAAAAAAAAATGGACAAAACCTGTTACTTGTGAATATCCTTTCTCCCCTCACTGCATATGTAACATACGTCTGTCCAGGGTGAGATAGCAGGGAGATACAGATGTATCCCACCCCACCCAGGTGACGTTATACATTTACAACATTATTATGACGTTACGCATATCGTATCAGTTTCTTGCTACCAACTAATTCATATTGACGTCATCAGAATGCCGTGTGATCAAAGTTTGATGCTCTAAAACTCTTTAAACCCCAAGATGCCACCATTCCTAATTGATTTCGTGGTATATACCTTTGGTATATACATAACTTCTGCATGCTCTTTCCGATGGTGTCATTAGTTTTTCAAAACAATGAATACTAAATTAGTTGATTATATCAGCACGTGACCGCCGATTACCTCTGGCTAATGTAACCGCTGTATGATGGGGGGAGAGAAATAATCCCTGATGGGTACGGGTGTGGGATGGGAAAATCTCACCCTCAGGACAAGATATTTGGTCCAGACACTCGGCAAGCCTCGTGTCTGGCCCAAATATCTTGCCCTCGGGTGAGATTTTCCCATCCCACACCCGTACCCATCAGGGATTATAATATTCCCCCATGGTGGTCGATCTTTCAGCATACCAACCATCATTTACATCCACCCTCCACTGACTGAGATATGAAGGTCCAAAGTTATTACGGACGGACAGATGGCCAGACCTCATTTCTATATCCCCTGTAAAACTTTGTTTTGGCAGGGGATATTAGTGATCTGTAAGGATATGCCTTGTTATAATTTATGAGAGAGTGCCAGGCGGCACTCTCCCATAAATTTTAACAAGGCAAGAGACTTGTAAACAAATTTTTTGTGACCAAAAATAAATTAGTCATCACCTGGTTAGGAAGTAAACACTTGTTGACAGAACAAAAAAACACGGATCTGACTGACATGTTGTGACTCTTATACAATCGGCCACAACCCCAGTTGCATTTAAATGAATTAATCCATTACATCTTAACTGACACCAACTCTATGAGCTTTGTCAAAGAAGAAGTAAAATGGGTTAACCCTTTGCCCAATTCACACGATATCTAAAATTGTTATTTTAAGTTTTTATTTAAAAACGGTTCAAACAATTTCAACAAAACCATATCATGTGACCCCTCATTCCAATGAGAAGTCACATATGGTTTTGTGGAAATTTTTTTGAAAAACATTTTTTTTTTTCAGCTTCTAAGATACTCGGAGAGATATGGCCAATTTGATAAAGGATTAAATACTCCATTTATCACCATAGTATAGAAAGGTGGCAAAATTCTGGTCAAACAAATATTCCTGTTAATTGAATATATTTTTTTACTGACAAATGTGGTATCCCATTAACCTTTACTTATAATAACAGCCAAACTGGCAAAGCTACTTTTTTCCCATAACGCAACTTGGAATTGAACCAATTCAAACCTGTTTGACAGCTCACTGAGCTCCATCAAACAAAACTGAATTGGTTAAATTTCTAGCTACGTTATGCAATTTGCTGTTTGAAAATTCAGATTTATTATGTGAGTGTGCAGAGCGTTAATTAATAAAGCCACTATTATTTCTTAAGCTTCAGTGGTTTAATTTCTTTATTTTAGTCCATTCACTTCAGTTATAAAATTAATCTCTAGCAATTTAATGAATAGTGACTGGTGCTAATTTACAATAACAAAATAGAAGATTCATGAACAAAAATTACTTTGCAGTAGCCAAATAAGTGGTGAATTTGAAAATATGTTTTAATTACTCAGATTAAATTAAAATTATCTAGTAGAGCACTGGAAGCCCATATTTGGGCACTATTCAGAAGAAATGTTACCACAATTAAAAGGGTTCATATTCTATCAATGTGCTTCCATTTCTTGGAGAGAGCCTGTAGGTGCTCTCTAACAAAGTGTTTCATGACAAAGCAGGCCTGGCATTCTTAAAAATGCAGGAGGGCTAAAAATCACTCCACACCCATGCATGGCCTGGGGGGGAGGTGGTGGGGGATCAGTTCTCATCAAGCTTACAAAAGTTAAAAGTGGCAAACTGAATTTTTACCCTGTTCCATAAGGTCCAGATAAAGGGACCAAAGTAATAAATGAAGAAATTGCTCTATAAAAAGCTTTCAGCCAAAGGCCTTCATCAGTTTTGCTAGCTTCAGAAAACACTGCATACTCGGTTGAATGCAAATTTGCATTCAACCGAGTATGTAGTCTTTTCTGAAGCTAGCAAAACTGATGAAGGCCTTTGGCCGAAAGCTTTTTATAGAGCAATTTCTTCATGGAGTTTTACTATTGATGAATTCTGCCGAGTGGGCTATGTACATTTTATTTGGTGCTGCTAACAAGGTAGTCTCTGTGAGATGGCTACACTGTCCCTCCCACACCTCCAGGCCTCGGCAAGGCCCTGAGGTGTGGACGGGGCAGTGTGCCCATATTACAGAGACCACTAACATAACAGAGATCTGATAAGATGTGGGTTTTAGGAATAGGTGGTTGTGGTAATCATTATTTTCTAAGGCCAGGAGAGCTAGTTTTTGCCCTCCTTAATTTTTTTAAGGCAAGCAATAGGTTAGCAAATAAATCGCTCTCCCGAAAATGCCAGGCCTGACAAAGACATGAACAATTTGTGACATCCCAAATTGATTTTGCACAAATGAACAATTCAACACTGGAACTGCATTCCGAAATTTGTGTTAAAATAAAAAAAAAAAAAAAAAAAAATTATTTGCAAACAATGAAAATGGCATGGTAACTCTTAACATAGGCAGGAACACACTATTATAAAATCAAGTTACACAAATTCTATAAGTTACTAATATTGTTTACTTACAGGGAAAAAAGGCATCGGTCCTCCGGGCATGCCATCTTGTGGGGGCATTTGACCCAATGGACTCGGTGCAGCATTCTGAAAGAAGAAATGTATTCGATTGAGTTTTATAATACAACAAATCTGCAGGCTGTTTGGATTCTATTGAAGACTGATGAAACAGACTTGGTTATGTGAGAGAAGAAATGAAATGAGAGAATATATTGTTTTCAGACCACACAGTAACACTTTCTCATCGTCTTTTAATCAAAGTAACAATTTCCCATAATCCTGTAATGACTGAAAATTAACTATTCAACATGTTTTCTCCTTGAAGTGCCAGTTCCAGAAAATTATAGAGTTATCTCCCTTCAACTGTTACTCAATTGTTAGCAAAGTAAAATATTTTGTTTTCAAGTTATCTCCCTTGCACTATAATAGCCAATAAGGAGATCAGTTGGAGAGAGGGAAGCTGAATAATTTTTTTTCAATAAACAAAAAAAGAAACAACCAGAAGCAACCAAGGTTTTATTGAATGTTTCTTGAAGCCACTGCCAAGGCTGAAAATAAGCACTGTCATTTTTTGCAAAATGAGGTCCCCAGAGGGTGAATTTGATGGTGCTACCCTGCACAGCAGGGTATCATCACTAAATTTACTCTCTTGTGAGCCTCAATCTGAATCAAGGTCTCAAGTTTAACCCTTTACCTAACGTAACAACCAAAACCAGCCAGTGCTATTTTCAAAAATCGCTAATTAATTTTCATTATTTTTTTCATCTTTTGTCTCAAAAACATAGGTTATGACCTCTCATTGGAACGAGCTCGTCGAGCTCGTTCCAATGAGGGGTCCTAACCTATGTTTTTGAGACAAAAAATGAAAAAAATTAGTTATTCAAGAATTTTGTTTGCAAGTGTCGTCTGCTTTTCATGTTAGGTAAAGGGTTAAACAGAATGAGGTACCAAGATGATAAATTGGCTCACTGTATGGGATAGCATCAAAAAGTTCACCCTCTGCAAATGACAGATTGCTTATTTTCCGGCTTTCTACTGCCTCATCACCACTTATTGGTAAGCTTGATTGCAAGAAGTTTCTGTTAAATTTATGGGGTAGCATAGAGGCATAACAGTGACTTCAAAATTCTTTCAGTTTTATATTTAGAGATGGGCAATACACCAAAAAAACGATACCAATATCACAGGCATACCAAAACTGTATTTTCAAATTTCCCAAAATTCGCTATTTATAAGGTCTTGTTTGTTAAGGCTTGGTAATAAATGAAATGTTCATTTTCATGAAAGATGTGCCCTATTTTCTTTCAAGCTTTGTTAATCCTTAAGTGCCAGGGCAATTGTCCTGAATTCCCACTAGACTACAACCTGTACATGTCCTGGAGCTTAGCAGTGAATTCTAGTCCAGTCTTGGTTGCCTTAACAGGCAGCCAAAACATCACTACAAATTACTGCCCAAGACGAAGAAGTGCTTGCTGTGTTCACGAAAATGGCATCCTGGGTAAGTTGCATTTGGTTGATTTGTAACTCAATCATGTCTCACCAGAGCGACATTTTCACATTCTTCTCATAAAATGGAAGGACTGTGAATCGTCATGATTATCTGGCTAACAGAATAATGAAATTCACTGCAAAGAATCAACAAAAATGGGATTCTTCACGAATAAATTTCATAATTTTCCATTTTGCTGAAATGATGAGCCCCTGCTGCCTTACTTAATTTCAGAAAGCATCACGGTTATATATGACAAAA
Source organism: Pictodentalium vernedei (assembly GCA_031216915.1). NCBI lineage: Eukaryota > Metazoa > Mollusca > Scaphopoda > Dentaliida > Dentaliidae > Pictodentalium > Pictodentalium vernedei. Next base: position 25,556,329 of record CM062291.1, on the reverse strand, counting down.
AATTTGAAAATTTTCCCAAGGAACTGCCTAGAGTGCAAGCATTGTTGACACTCGGCATATGTAGCAAGAATCAAAGACACTTACATTCTTGGTATCTGTCAACCACACCACTCAAGTTTCAAATTTGGCAACAGCCGGAACAATACCAGAGATGAATGTACCGCAAGACAAAAATTCCTGTAAATCTTTTCATCAATGGTTAACTGGTTGAGTGCAAAATTATTTTTCAAAGGTGATTTGAAACATGGGTATTTTTTTAAACATTCCCTGCTACCAGCCAAGCCAGAAAATAAGCAGACTGTCATCTTCAAAATGAGGTCCCCAGAGGGTGAATTTAGTGATGCTACCCTTCTCAGAAGGGTGGCATCACTAAATTCATCCCCTATGAATCTCAATCTGAATCAGGGTCTCAAAACTAAACAGAAAGAGGTACCAGAGGATAAATTGGCCAACTGTACTGGATAGCATCATCAAATTCACCCTCTGGGGACCTCATTCTGCAAATGTCAGACGGCTTATTTTCAAGCCTGCTACCAGCGCAAGTTGCCTTAGTTTAGCAAGATTTTGATCATGTTTGTTACAATTTATTGGACAGTGCACAATAGGCACTCTCCAACAAATTCCAACCAAACAATTTTATAAAGCAAAATTTTCTTCTGTTGATCAAAGATCAAGCTAATGCATAAAGTGTAAAGCCACTAAAGTGGCTTCCAGCACTTTTCAATAAACCAGTTAATGGTTCTTGCTTATGTTTGATGGTACAAGGTGAGGGAGAGCCAGAGAGGCAGAGATGAAAGTGTTCAGACACAAAAATCCCTGACAATCATTTATCAGGAGCCAAAGGCTCTTGCTTAATGCTAAAAGCAGAACCTGAGAGGACCCACAAGTGATTGCTCGTCACATGTGCAGGAATATGTATGTTAAGACAAAAATTTAAGCCTGCCTTCATTGAAAAACACTATCCCTGAACATTTTATGGACAAAACTTGCAACGAAAATCCCTGAATTCAGTCAAATCCCTGAAAAAATTCATCCCTGCAGAGAGAGATTATCAGACTGTGCGCGTCAAATGTGCATGGATATGTGTTGAGACAAAAATTCAGACACTATTTGTTTATTTAATTATTAAGGTTTAATAACACTTCAACAGCCAAGGTCACATCGTGTTGGTGACAATTTTCCTGATGGAGGAAGTCGGAGTACCCGGAGAGAACCACCGAGCAATGATGAGCAGCTGCCAGTTCCCCAACATTGTAACTCCGCACTGCAGCACAGGCAGGGTTAGATTGGTTGAAGACATGTGCACCATTGATGCATAGTATGCCTCAGTCCACGGCATCATCGTACCCCCATGTGGACAATCAGGGTTAAGTGCCTTGCCCAAGGACACAATGTGGAAGTCTGAATTGATCACTGATGGACACCCATCCAAGGACTAACTGGGCTCGACGCTGCTTAACTTCGGTGATCTGACGTGAAGTGGTTATCGCAATGCCACCATGCCTACTTCAGACACTGTAGATTGAAGCCAGACTTCATTGAAAATCAAAATCCCTTTTATTTAAAACTTGAAAGGTTACAGCACTGCAATACTCTGGACCTGCCTATGAAGAGCATTAACACTTTGGGTCATTTATTTGTTTAAAATAAGGTCACATATTTCTACACAATGGCTAATCGTGAGCACAACATTAATATACGGTCAAGTCCGGCCTATAGTTTATTACTCATGTTTAGGGCTGTCACGATTATTCGAATAATCGATTGCTGATCGATCACGCCGAAATCGATTAGTATTTTTTGTTGTCGAAGAATCAGTAAATTTTTAACCCGTTATAGACGTTTAATAATTAAAAAAAATTGGATGAAAAAACTATTGTTTCTTAAGGTGAAGGGTCAAGAACGTCGACGTTAAATCTCAAGAAGCCGTTAGAAGCATTTGCTTTTTAGGAACATTCAAAGCTTTGATGTTCTGAACTTTTGAACCGTCAGTGTAATAATCAAGACCGGTCGACAGTTGCGAACTTGCGAAGTTCGCAACTGACGACCGGTCTTGATTATTACACTGACGGTTCAAAAGTTCAGAACATCAACCTTTGAATGTACCTAAAAGAGGATCGTCTTTGTTGTTTACTTGAGGAAGGTCAACTGACCTGAACTTCATTTTTAACGACTTCAAAGAGAGGGAAATGTGGGGGCGGGGTCATTTATGTACGATTAATCGATTATAATCGATTATTTGCGACAATTAATCGATTCCTAAATTCAAAAATTGTGACAGCCCTACCCATGTTGCCCATTTTAGAGAACTTCCACCCCAGACATTGGTAACCAGGTCTTATTTTACCAGTAAAACAGAGCTTGCACAATAAACAATCACTGTTTCACTTCCCATGGTTCCCACAGGGACATATACTGGCAATGTCCAGTAACAAATTCAATATAGTTAGCCATACCATCAGATTTAAAAAAACTTGTATATTATACCATGATTGCCAAAAGGCAACCAGGAATTTTACCAATTCAATATTGTTTGACAAAAACCACTGAGCTCTGTTATTGACTAACCTGGTTAATCCATTACCCAACGCAGACAATATCAAAATTTATTATTTTAATTTTTTGTTTCAATTTTTCAAAAAATTCCAACAAAACCACATATCATGTGACCCCACACTCGCCGAGCTCGTTCTAATGAGTGGGTCACATGATATAGTCGTTGAAATTTTCTGAATTTTTTTTTTTTTTCACTGCTTAATTTGTAAACCAAGCTCGTTCCAATGAGGGGTGAGACAAAAAAGTAAAAAAATTAGTTATTCAAGAGTTTTTTATGCAAGTGTCATCTGCATTTCATGTTAGGTAAAGGGTTAAACAGTTAATTTCCCAGTTGCATTATAGGATAAATTTGGTGTTTGAAATTTTGATTTTTTGACACCAAGGTACAGAGGATTCAAGACAAATTGGAACATAGTCCCTTCAAGACTCTGCCCCGAGGGGATCACCTGGTCAGAGACTTATATGAAAGATGCTATCATGACGTCAGCATGCGCAAACAAACAGCCATACACTTTGAAGTACAAGTATAAAATACGGTGAATCCCTCGGGGAATCAATCTGAAGTACAAGTATAAAATACAGAGAATCCCTTGGGGAATCCCTTTGAAGTACAAGTATAAAACACGGGGAATCCCTTGGGGAATCCATCTGAAGTACAAGTATAAAATACAGAGAATCCCTCGGGGAATCCCTTTGAAGTACAAGTATAAAATACGGGGAATCCCTCGGGGAATCCATTTGAAGTACAAGTATAAAATACAGAGAATCCCTCGGGGAATCCCTTTAAGTACAAGTATAAAATACAGAGAATCCCTTGGGGAATCCCTTTGAAGTACAAGTATAAAATACGGGGAATCCCTCGGGGAATCCATTTGAAGTTCAAGTATAAAATACAGCAAATCCCTCGGGGAATCCATTTGGAGTACAAGAATAAAACACGGGGAATCCCTTGGGGAATCCATTTGAAGTACAAGTATAAAATACAGAGAATCCCTCGGGGAATCCCTTTGAAGTACAAGTATAAAATACAGGGAATCCGGAGTTTTGAATTCAAGGAATGCTATTGGATGAAATGTCCAATGTGACCAACTATGCAAGCTAACTGTAATATACAGGTCTTCTCCCCTCAACTTGTTTCCAATTACAATGCAATCAATAATTAACTACTTTTGCTATAATGGATGACTGTTAAGACTTGAATAATTTGGAAAGAAAACAAATGTTTGAGGTCTTCGAGAGCAGGCGGGGTGGTAGAAAGGAAAAAAGACCCAATTTTAAACCAATTAAAATCTGCATCAGTGAAATAAAATCACATCCTGTAAATCGTGATAAACAAATTGGTATTTGCATCCTGGTGTAGATCTTATATGGATTAGAATGTGTACACCAAAATATAATGCCCAGCACTACATCAGCATATCAGCATACCAAAAGACAACGAAACATTACCCATCTGACACAAGCAACAAGGTGAAATGTTTGTATGGATTAAGCCTTCGGATATAAGCCCTGAGCCTTATTCCAGAGGATGTGGCCAAGCCAAAAAATAAGCAGACTGTCATCTGAAAATGAGGTCCCCATAAGGTGAATTTAGTGATCCCAGAAGGTGAATTGAGTGATGCTACCCTGCACAGCAGGGTAGCATCACTAAATTTACCTTCTGTGAACCTCAATCTGAATCAGGGTCTCAATAAACAGAAAGAGGTACCCAGAGGATAAACTGGCCTACTGTATGGGACAGCATCATCAAATTCACCCTCTGGGGACCTCATTTTGCAAATGTCAGACAGCTTATTTTCAGGCCTGGCTGTGGCATAATAACGATGTAATGTATAACGATGGTGGATGAATTCTTATACTTTTTTCAGTCCAAGACAAAAAAACTCTCATTACTTGGAGAGTACATCAACAAAATATATCATAATAAATTGGAATGTGTTTGTATATTGGAGTTTAATGATACTTTCAACAGCAAGGGTCACATCATGTGGTAAATTACTGCAGACAGGGAAGGATGCAGGAATTTTGGGGGGACACCTGTTTTGAGACCATGATATGCCACAGGCATATCCTGATGGCCGCAGGCATATCCTGAAGGCCACAAGGCTGAGGTGGGTAAGGGAAAGGTGGGGCTTTCCCCTCTCATAGGTTGGGGTCTGGTTGGCCTTCCCAGGAATATTTTTGAAAATACAGTGCAATGAGAGTGAGAGACTCTGATAAAAATAAAGCTCAACTGATTAGATTGGAGTGATATATTCTCCACAGTGTAAGACTCCAGTAAAGGTGGGAACCAGAAATTATATGATTTTGTAGATGTTTTTCTATTTGAGAGAGAAAAAATTGTTGGGGGCACCTAAGTTTGGGCACCCAAACCTGTTACCGGTATGAAAACAGCTCTGGATCTTACCGCGACTGTAGAACTTTTCCCATGTTACGGAGCCTGAACTGTTATTTACTATATGTTATTAACCCTTTATCTAACATGAAAAAGAGAAAAATTAAATTCTTGAATAATTAATTTTTTTCATTTTTCATCTCATAAACAAAGGTTATGACCCGTCACTGGTACGAGCTCGATGAGCTCATTCCAAAGAGGGGTCATAACATACGTTTTTGAGACAAAAAATGAAAAAAAAAAAAAAAAAATTAATTGGCGATTTTTGTGAATAGCCCTGGCCGGTTTTCGGCCGTTACATTGGGTAAAGGGTTAACACACAGAAAAACTGAACCAAAACCAAGGCTTTTTCCCACAAATGAACACAAACCAAATCTGAAATATCGAAAAACTCAGCTCTACCAGCACCCAATAAGTGACTACTGGCAGTCTGTTGGTTACAATGTGAGCAAAATATATGTATATACAAGTAGCTAGCATTTCCCAAGTAAGACCAGTATATGCTTTACATATATAAATAATAAATGAAAATCAACCCATATAGTTTCATGATGATCTTGAGGTCAGCAAACAGGAAGTAACAATAATTTTTATCGACTAACTACCCTGAAAATCCCCTGTATTCATTAACCTGACCCTCTTAAATCAGCACTATGTATATTATTGCATAAGACACTACTGCATTCAGAATGAGATGGAGGATAACAGCTCACATGGGGAATTTTCTCTCCATTCTCATGAATACTAGAGAATTATATGTACAGTTAAAACTAGAAGTCCTGTCACGAATTGTGCGCTTATCTAGGCTTAATTGCACGTAGGAATTGCGTGCAATTGCCATATTGAATGGCATCCAAAACAAGACATGTTCTCCTGGTTACTCCTAGCAAACACAGGTAATGTTTCTGCCAATAGACCTCTGGGTTACCCGGAGGTCCATTGGCTGAAACATTGCTTGTGCACAGGTCACATGTACAGAATTTGATAGCTTTGCTATGGCCATAACGCGTAGATTAACGCGCAGATCAACGTGCTATTTGTGCACATTTTATGACAGGACTTCTAGTTTTAACTGTACCAGAATATGTTACACTGGTGAATTGAATTCCTTCTTGGCCAATGAAAGATATTCAATTAACCCTCCACAAACTGATGTCAAGATATCAGTTTGCCAATTTTCCCATAATGCAACTGGCAACGTAACTGATTGAATCTTGATAAGGCTCATTGAGTTAAAATTACAGTACCAGTCAAAAAAAGTTTTAAGATAACCACTATAAACTAAGCATCTTTCTCTTCCTTCACTGATAAGACCAGAAGCTGGCATCATTTTCTGAAAAGCTCTCACTGAGAGCTTTCCAGAAAATGATGTCAGATTCTGATCTTATCAGTGTAGGAGTAGCAGTATACTTAGTTTATTGCTGTTATGCTACAACTTATTTTGACTTGTACTGTACTTGTTGTATTAGGCCCGACAAAATTAATCTTGTTTCCCTGGTCATTTTTTTGTAAAAAAGCATGTGGGCAGGTGGTTTTTTATTTTATTTATTTATTATTTATTTGTGTTTAGGGTCACATATTTCTGCACAATGGCCAACCATGACCGCGACCGTTTTACGGGTGGAGGAAGCCGGAGTACCCGGAGAGAACCACTGAGCAACGGCGAGCAACTGTCAGCTCCCCAACATACTAACTCCACACAAGCAGGGTTAGCATTGGTTGAAGACAAGTGCACCATCAGCGTGCAGTACGCCTTAGTACACGACGTCACTGTGCCCCCCTCATGGGCAATGGGAGTGAAGTGTCTTGCCCAAGGACCTAACGCGGTTGCCGCAGGTGGGATTCGAACCGAGGACCTCTCGGCTTGCAGCCTGCACCTCTACCTACTGAGCCACCACGCCCCCCTTTATTTTATTTATTTTTGTAATTATTTTTATTTGTTTGCCACCAAAATTCATGTTCTTGGTTCGTTTTATGTTTTAGGCCTCATAATCTACAGAATAGCATGGGTGGTGTTGTATTTCGTCCCTTGAGTGCAAGAAGGCTTTGCAATGCTAAAGCATTGCAAAGCCTTGTTGCACTCAAGGAACAAATGTTATCAATTTTATTAACTTGGGTGAAATATCAGACATAAACCATTTAATTTTTAATTTTTTAAGTTTGCATTGGTTATAAAAAGAGTGCCAGCGTCAACCAAAAGGACCATGCAGGAGGGCCTGTGAAACAGATTTGTAACTTTTTTAGGCTTTATATGAAAAAAATTGCTGCTTGAAATTTTGACATCAGTAAGCAGGGGTAAACAGGAGTATTAAATTTATTGAATTTTGCCATATTCCCATGTTCTAGTGATTATTTATTTATTTATTGGTGTTTAAGGTCACATATTTCTGCAAAATGGTTAATCATCACCTTGACAGTTTTATGGGTGGAGGAAGCCAGAGTACCCAGAGAGAACCACCGAGCAACTGTCAGCTCCCCAAAATACTAACGCCACACAAGCAGGGTTAGCATTGGTTGAAGACAGGTGCACCCATCGACGTACAGTACGCCTTAGCACACAGCGCCACCGTACCCCCATGTGGGCAGTGGAGGTGAAGTGTCTTGCCCAAGGACACAACATGGTTGCCACAAGAGGGATTCTGAGGACCTCTTGGCTTGCAGACTATACCACTAGCTAGGGAGTCACGTCACTGCACCCTCCCCCCCCCCCCCCCCCCCACCTGTGCAAATGGAGCTCTGTCGAACAAGATATAATAGATTTATTTATTGATGTTTAAGGTCACATATTTATGCACAATGGCTAATCATGACCGTGACAGTTTTACAGGTGGAGGAAGCCGGAGTACCCGGAGAGAACCACCGAGCAACGACGAGCAGCTGCCAGCTCCCCAACATCGTAACTCCGCACTGCAGCACAGGCAGGGTTAGATTGGTTGAAGACATGCGCACCATCGACGTGCAGTACGCCTTAGTACATGGCGTCATCGTGCCCCCACGCGGGCAATGGGGATGAAGTGTCTTGCCCAAGGACACAACGCGGTTGCCGCAGGTGGGATTCGAACCGAGGACCTCTCGGCTTGCAGCCTGCACCTCTACCAACTGAGCCACCGCGCTCCCATATAATAGATTAAATACTCGCATTAGATGTACTGCGATACAATAGGACTATAAACATGGGGAATTCAGAGGGTGTCAAATTCTTAACCCTTTACCAGGGTTCGTAACTTCATACTGGATCTGGAGAATAATTTTACATAACTGGGCCACTCAGTTTCCCAGACCCAAATGTTCGGAATTTTTCTTTTTTTTCCCCCCATCAGGTCCATATGCTTTTTAACAACAGCCTTCTCTCCCATGTTTCCCACGTCAAAGTTGTTGAAGCAGAGAACACAATACGCGGAATGTCTATATTTTGTAACACGCTGCAACCAATCACCCCAGTCACTTGTTTGCAGCCAGGCATCATTGAATACACACTTCCCAGGCATTGTTAAATGGGTATCCAGTGAGAAAATGAACAGACAACTTTATTTTTGTCAATAGCAAATTAGCAATGGCAGACAAACAGGTGCATTCGATGTGTGCATTCCAGACTACGCTAGTCATTTTAAAGCATCCCCACTAAATATGCACCAGCACGATTCGCACAGAATAGTTGAAAATACAAAAAATAATTTTTAAAACGTCTTTTTTTACATTGATTACAAGAACAGTAAAAAATTTCCATAGCTCTTCCATAACCAACTTGAAACCCCACCATTTTCCACAACTTTCCAGGTCCTGGAAAATGCAATTTCAATTTTCCATCACTTCGCAAGACATAACCAGTGCGAACCCTGCTTTAACTGACACAGCAGCTTAAAACGGCCACACAGCCTAAAATATCTTGATAAAACCATTCAAATATGGATATCATTAGAACCGGCTCAGCAAGCCGGTCCTAAAGATAGCCATATTCGTATGATTTTATTGCAAAATTGTGAGAGAAAAAAATTTCCAAAAATGCTAAATTTAAATTATTTTTTTAAAAATCCATGTTAGGTAAAGGGTTAATAGGCCGCTGTCAAGACTAATCTATTATATAAATAAATGGGGAGAATGTGATTCAGTCATTGAATTCAGCTAGAAATTTAAGCTTTGATTATCTCCCTTGATATGCAATGCAACTCAAAATTTTCAATCACATGAGTGGGGCTAACCATCCTGGATGGTTATTTAATACGTTACATGATTTTTTTTTTTTTTTGAAAGTATTTTTTTCACTTTTTATTGGGATTTAATGACACTTTCAACAGCCACGGTCACTTCGTGTTGGAAAGTTTTATGGGTGGAGGAAGCAAAAAATCTGTGGTTGTTTTAATTTCCAGGACAATGAAGTCTTAAAACTTTTTATTGAATTAACCCTTAGCAAACTGATGTCAAAATGGAGAAAATTCAACCTGCAAATTTTCCCCATAATGCATTTAGAAATTTAACCAATTCAATCTTGTTTGACAGAGAGCTCAATAACCTCTTCCAAACAAATCTGAAATGGTTAAATTCCTAGTTGCATAATGGGGAAAAACTTTCTCAAAATTTTGTTGTTTGTTTGTTTGTTGGTGGTTAACGTCACATATTTATGCACCAAGGCTAATCGTGACACAACATGGAGATGAAGTCAAGTTTAGTCAATCGTTGATCAACATGTTGCCCATTTTAGAGGACTTTCACCCCAAGCATTGGTGAATGGGTCCTATTTTACGAGTAAAGCGGAACTGGTTTACCGCAGGAAACAAGTGCTGCATACTTCCCGGGGTTCCCACGGGGAACAAAATTTTGTTATTTTAACGTCAGCAGTGGAGAGTTAATATGACTGGACACAATGATCAGTTTGTAGTTAAAAAGTCAAATTTGTTTAAAAGATATTATAAATGGTTTGGTGTTTGCCAATGGTGCAATGAAATTAACATTCTTTTTTTAGTTTTTTTTATATGATTAAGTGAGACTTGGGCGCATTTAATAAAAGTTTCACCTGTAAATGGTAAGGATTTTTTTCACCAATGATTTCTTCAGTTAAATTTAGTTGAATTTTTCAACAAGTCATGGCTGCTACATAGCAGCCATGACTAGATTTGATGAAAAATATGTTGAAAATACTCAGCGAGTTAAGAGTTATTTATTCATTTACTGGGGTTTAATGTCACTTTCGACAGCCAGGGACACCTCGTGTCAGACAGTTTTACAGGTGAAGGAAGCTGGAGTACCCAGAGAGAACAACCGAGCAACTGTCCGGCTCCCCAACATACTAACTCCACACAAGCAGGGTTAGCATTGGTTGAAGACAAGTGCACCATCGACGTGCAGTACGCCTCAGTACACATAATGTCACCGTGCCCCACGTGGGCAATGGGGTGAAGTGTCTTGCCCAAGGACACAATGCAGTTGCCGCAAGTGGGATTCAAAGTGAGGTCCTATTGCTTGCAGCCTGCACCTCTACCTACCGAGCCACCGGGTTAAGAATTAAAGCAATGAATATGGAACAAATCTTGAACTGAACTTAACTGAATTATCTTAAAACCACAAGCAAAAAAAAAAATAATTCAAATGTACTTTTCAGATAGAAATAGAACCTGGAGTAATCCTGATTATTTTTCCAGAAAACTCTTGGCCAGAGGTGTGCAATTAAAATTGAAAATGTCAGTTATTACTAACCTAGGTAAAAGTGCAATGACATTTTCTTGAACTGTCTTGGTGACAGAAGCCCTATTGGTACACCACAGAAAAGTGCAAGAAGCCATAACAGCGACATCCTGCACTTTGAGTCAATTCAAATTTACACAGTTTTTAACCTTTACAGTACTGGCCAGAAGAAAATTAAATTTATAACAGTTTTTTGTTTAGAACTTCAACATCTGACAGTTTTTGGGCAGCTCTTCTGAAGAGCTTCCCAAGAAATGATGTCAAGAGTTGGAGGAGTCAACATGGGGAAAATGTAACAGAAAGTCTCTTAGAAATATGAAACAACTTCTTTCAGCTGGAATTGTACATGTATTCCTAAATAACAGAAATTTCTTCATTTTTTCCCCTTTTTCTACAAGTTATAAGCCCATTCCTTGATGGACAAGTCCATTTCAATGAGAGGTCATGTGACTGAACATTTTTTAACCCTTTACCAACAATGCCCTAATGACAAATTTTAATATTTTTTCCTGTTCAAATTTCTTGAAATTTATTTTTAAAAATAAACATATCATGAGACCCCTCTTTGGAACGAGCTGGACAAGTCCATTCCAATGATATAGTTCCTTGGAATTTTTTTTTTAACTATGAATTTGTAAATTAAAAGTGGGTGGATACTGCCAATTCATTAGCTAAAAGGTTAACAGGGAATGAACTGAATTACTTCAAAAGTGAAAATTTTATTTACCAGTAGAGTGCTGGAAGCCCATGATTAGGCTTTATTTTTAAGTGTAGGTACATGTACCATAACTTAACCCTTTGAACTGTAGTGGTATCATCCATGCCTGTTCAATGGCAGCAATTAGAAGAGTCCATAATCATTATTAGGGGTTGACCAATCAATATTTTCAACATGCAGCCTTGAGGCTGCACGTTGAAAATATTGATTGGTCAACCCCACACATTTACTGAACAGCCATCGTATTTAATGACGTTTTGATGTGTCATGTTCCTGACCGGAAAAATGTCCGCTTGCGTTCAAACGGTTAAAGGCTTCCTATTCTGTGGATGTGATTCATTAAATTGAGAAAGTACCCATAAATTGTAACAAGACAAAGATTTGCAAATAAATTTTTACAATCAAAAATAATTTAGCGCTCTGCGAGTTAATTATAAGGAATTCTTTTGTTCGATATGGCTAATCGTGAGCGCAACATTAATATACGGTCAAGTCAAGTAGATATGGGCCTTCTCCGATAAACAGTAATAAAACAAATTCATATAAAGTATTTATTGGTGTTTAAGGTCACATATTCATGCACAATGGTAAATCGAGACCGTGACAGTTTTACGGGTGGAGGAAGCCGGAGTACCCGAAGAGAACCAACGAGCATCGACGAGCAACTGTCAGCTCCTCAGCATTCTAACTCCGTTCAAGCTCTGCTCAAGCAAGGTTACAGCAGTTGAAGACATGTACACCATCGACATGCAGTATGCCTTAGTACACTCCATCATCGTGCCCCCATGTAGGCAAGTGGGAGAAAGTGCCTTGCCCAAGGACAAAACATGGGTCGTCCTGGATAGGGATCGAACTCAGGACCTCTATCACAGAAGTCCAACAGTCTACCACTGAGCCACGTGCTCCCTACTCCCGCAATCTATTCTTTATCAAGGACTATTTCCTGATGTGGACACTGCAAACACCACATATTAAGTTGTAATATAATTGCAGGCCTTCAGGCTGCACGTTGAAAATATTAATTGTTCTACCACACACGTTCACTTAGTAGCCATCCAACTCAATGAAATTATGACGTCTAGTGTTCCTGGACCGGAAAAGTGGCCTCTCATGTTGAAAGATTTAATTGAGATACCTGAAGAGACCAAATCTGGGACCTCCAGTTAAATGACCCAAGTACTGAACATCCCTACTCAGTATACTATTTATTTATTGGTGTTTAGGGTCACATTCTTATGCACAATGGCTAAACGAGACCCTGGCAGTTTTACAGGTGGAGGAAGCTGGAGTACCCAGGGAGAACCAGCGAGAATCGACGAGCAACTGTCAGCTCCTCAACATTCTAACTCTGTTCAAGCTCTGCTCAAGCAGGGTTACATCGGTTGAAGACATGTGCACCATCAACGTGCAGTACGCCTTAGTACACAGAGTCATTGTGCCCCCATGTAGGCAATCGGGATAAAGTGCCTTGCTCAAGGACACAACGCGGGCTCAGTATACATAATTTCTCATAATTGGCCAGACTGACAGCTATGAATAGGAATCCATTTCCTTCCTTTCCTGAATTCTGAAAATAAAAATATAGTCTTGAATTGTCTCAACCATACAGAAAAAAAGTGCAACTGACAAAAGGTGAATCTCAGACACTGATGGTAACTCAAAGACCAAAACTGCAGAGTTTCTGGATAGAAAAAAATGGTGGCGTCTTTGAGAATAATCTCTAGCACTGCAACAGTGACAGTTCCCCAAGTTTGATCTGAGCATCACTGGCCATTCTAAGAAATCTTTTCAGGATTTGGAGAAATTTAACGATTAATAATCATCTGCATTCGGTTACAGACTTCATTCAAACTGCCCACCAGAAACAACACTTTATGTCTCACAGCTTTATTTCAGAGAGGACTGAATAACAGACAGAATCTGTATATTTAGTGGTGTTAGGTCACTTTCAGCACGTATGACTGTATCATTATGACCAAAAACAAAAGTATGAAGTCAGGTTTGGCCAATCATACATTCGCCAATCACTTTATAGGACCCACATCCAAGACTTTAGTTACTGGGGTCCTATTTTACCAGTAAAGCAGAACTTGTACAACAGAGTAAACAAGCACTGACCCACTTCCTGCAGTCCCACAGAGGAATAGACACTGTCTTTCTGAAGACATGGGAACTGGTCTTTCATGCACTTTCTGGTGATCCATACACGTTTTGGGTTTTTTTTGGGAGAAAGGCTGCATGTAACCTAGACATCATCTGAATGAGGTTTCAGAATGTGTTAATGGGTGCCGATATTTTTTTCTTCAAAAGTATTCCATCAAACTCTTTCCAAAAGTATTCAGTATATCATCAACTTGCCCTTGAAGGCCTGGACAATTTTCACAGTTTCAATCATTCCACAAGCCAGGAAGTCTAGCGGCTGCCTGTTTGTGTTTATTGTGATTTAAGGACACTTTTAATATCTATGGCTATACTGTTATCAAGCTTTGTCAGACAAAAGTTGTTCACTTCAGGGGGATCCTCCATTCCAGGCTTTAGTTACCAGGCTCTTGTAACATAACTGGTCTACCTCAGTACACAAGCACATTTCCATGTCCCAGAATTTCCAAGGAATGTGGCAGATAGTGGTTTTCTAGCCAAGTTTTGGCTGCTTTCAGGCAGCCAAAACTTGGCTAGAGAAATCACAAGCAGGAATAATATGACATTTGTCTGGAAGACTTCCAAAGTGAAGCACCAAGGCCAAAACGTTTGTGAAAATAAGACTTGGGAGATTTGACTGCTTGCATGCTGCTGGCGGATATTCCTGCCCTGCACAGGATTTCTCTTGCCATGGAAATAAGTATAATTTAGGCATGTTCAACCAAATTTTCCCCTTTGTAAATTGAATACATTTTTTCACCTATGATTTCCCAAGTTTAAATGAATTTTTCATCAAATCTAGTCATGGCTGCTTCACAACAGCCATGATTACATTTGATAAAACAATATCTTAAAAATACTCAGCAGGTTAAAAGTTAAAGCTTAATAGAAGATTAGAAAGCTCAGGAATTAGCTCCAAATATTCTGGGTTCATCTGATTTGTCTTGGCACCAGAACTGTTAACATGCCTCAACAAAAACAGTGTACCCTGACAAAAGTTGGAATGTGCTTAATTCATCTACAGATGATGGTAGAAAAAATTACAGCATGCAGTCAAGTAGAGGTGTGAAATAAATCAAAAATGAAATCAGGAATGACACACCACTTTCTCTCATAAACAAAATCAGACACTTGGTAGTAATTTTCAGCCGTCATACAACATCATACTGACAGGGTTAAAGTATGCATATTCCAGCTGACCTGAATCAATGCAGTGCCACCTGCAACAGGGAACTAACATTTAGAAGAGGCCCACAAGGGAGGAAATAAAACAGTATCATCCATCAACTGCCTGTCAAATATGACGTCTCCACATAATTAATAAACTAATTAGCAGCTCTGCATTATGCGTATACTAAAATATTGTTATCTCTACCTATTTGGATGTGGCTTTAGGAAAAATAGAAATAAAATTCTATATATGGAATTTAGATGATAATAAAGAAAGATTAGTGAAAACACCATCCCCTAAACTGACCTCCCTGACTCAAGTTATCTGTATTGATTTCTAAGCTAACCATGTAAGTTTGGAACAGTCTAAATCAGTAACAACAGGGGAGAATTATTGAAAACTAACAACAGCGCTGTCCAAATAATATTTATTCTCACATACTAAACACAATAAATGTGTTGAATTAATAATGGCAAATCCTCTGTTTATAAATTCCCATTTTCTATCGAGTTGTTCCATGCTGAGATGCAATGTAAGGTGTAACCTGGCACCCATATTGACAAACAAAGGATGGGCACATCCAACACCCTTTACAAAGGACTGCCTGAGTTTACTGTCCTTCTTCCACTACATACAAAACATGTTTTCAACTTTGTCAGTTTCCATGGCAACAATTTGTGTAAGACAAATAAAAAACAGAAAAACAAAACTGTACTAACTATGAGAGATAATCTAATGCTTGAATACTTTTTTCTATTGTCAGGAACTTTTCATAATGACTCTCTCCAATGCCTAATTTTTATTTAACCACAATTTTATTCAAATCAAGGCAGTAAATAACATTTAAGACTAATTATCCCTTTCAGCCTTTCTGATGATGTCAGAAATATAATTTTTTTTTTCCAAAATAAATTTACTAAGCAACCCCAAGACGAATAAATTGATTCTGCACCACTTGAATGCAATTATTCCTAAGCATTAAAATATTTTTAACTGGTCAATTGAAAACTGAATATATTTTAACACATCTTAAATTAATTTTTAAACAAATCATTTGAAACTTACACAAATTTTAATTAACTGGTAGAGTGCTGGAAGCCCATATTTGGGCTTTATTCTGAAATGCAGGTGCTTCAGCTTAAAGGCTTCATTTTTGGAGGATGAGCTTCATATTACCTTTGAAGTTAAATAATTTTATCTATTAGGATTTGCCTTGTTACAATTCATGAGAGAGTGCCCACTGGCACTCTCTCATGAATTGTAACAAGGCAAAGACACATGAACAAATTTTGATGACCAAAAATAATTCAGCACTCTACCAGTTAAGGATTGCACCACTTGATTACACTGTTTCTTGCTCATGAAAAATTTAGTTAGAAGAAAGATTTTTGTCACAATTCCTCGTAGAGTATCCATAGAGATTCCACCCACACAAAACTCCAAAAGAATTTATATGACTTATATATCACAAAGGTTTACCCTCCCATGCAATTTGTCATTTTCAAAGGTAAGGAAATGTACTGTCACCTGTAATTGTACAGTAATTGTGGAGTCCCAGCTGAAGCCACAAGTAAATTCCAACATCTGACATCATTTCTTAGGAAGCTCTCTAAAGGATTTTATTTATTGGTGTTTAAGGTCACAAAGATTTATGACCGTATATGTGCCACATGTCTGCACAATGGTTAATTGTGACTACAACATGGAAATAAAGTCAAGTTTAGTCAATCGTTTTGACCCATGCAGCCCATTTTAGAGCACTTTCACCCCAAGCATCGGTGACTGGGTCCTATTTTACAAGTAAAACAGAGCAATGCTTCACTTTCCAGGGTCCCCACAGCGGGTCTTAGGGATATTAAGAGTTGGAGTTAACTAAAAAAAAAAAAAATTTTTTAAATTACTTCTACTTTTCTCTTCGTTATTTTACACCTTTTTTCAGCTGATACCGTATTAACTCTTAACCCACTGAGTATTTTCAAAATATTTTTCATCAAATCTAGTCATGGCTGCTTTGAAGCAGCCATGAATAGATTCGATAAAAAATTCATTGACACAGTCATGAGGGACAGATAAGTCTAAATCGGACAGTTAGCCTGTATCCATAACATG
This sequence comes from Pictodentalium vernedei, assembly GCA_031216915.1. Classification (NCBI taxonomy): domain Eukaryota; kingdom Metazoa; phylum Mollusca; class Scaphopoda; order Dentaliida; family Dentaliidae; genus Pictodentalium; species Pictodentalium vernedei. The sequence goes on along the minus strand of CM062291.1, from coordinate 25,539,562 downwards.
AAGAGTCAATGGAATGAATTTTGCATGAGCACCTGAATGTGAATAAAGTGTCTGCAAGGTGGCAGGCCTTAAAATTTGTCTCAATTTATGAGAGTCAACTTTGATTCTCGCAAATCCAGCTGCATGTTTGTTTGTTTGTTGGTGGTTAACGTCACACATTTATGCACCGTGGCTAATCGTGACACAACATGGAGATGAAGTCAAGTTTAGTTAATCGTTGATCAACATGATGCCCATTTTAGAGGACTTTCACCCCAAGCATTGGTGACTGGGTCCGATTTTACTAGTAAAGCGGAACTGGTTTACCACAGTAAACAAGTGCTGCTTACTTCCCGGGGTTCCCACGGGGAATCCAGCTGCATGAAACGTTTCAGTTTTTGAATAATTTCGAATTTGAGAGTACTGTAATATCCTTGTGAGTGCAACCAGTACATTTTCTATAGTAGAAACCAAGTCTCATTTTATATATTTACTAATGTTTAACCCCTTGGGATCTAGTTTCAGTTTCTGAGACTTTCTTTTATTTATTGGTGCTTAAAGCCACATACTTATGCACAACGGCTAATCGTGACCATGACAGTTTTACGGGTAGAGGAAGCCAGAGCACCCGGAGAGAACCACCGAGCAACTGTCAGTTCCTCAACATTCTACCTCTGTTCAAGCTGCGCTCAAGCAAGATCACAGCAGTCATAAACATGTGCACCATTGACGTGCAGTACACCTTAGTATATGGCGTCATCGTGCCCCCATGTAGGCAACCAGGATAAAGTGCCTTGCCCAAGGACACAATATGGGTCGTCCCTGAGGGGGATCGAACAGGACCTCGAGCATAGAAGTCCAACAGTCCACCACTGTGCTTCCAAGACTTTCTTTTACATTTGCACATGGAGCATGTGTTCCAACATTTAGGCTTTTGGCAGACTTATTTATTGCAAAGCATAACCATCACAAGCAAAGTTCCAGCCAATGGACCTCCGGGTTAAACCCGGAGGTCCATTGCATGAAACATTGCTTGTGTTTTATGTCCATATGTACTGAATTTGAAAGTGATTCTTTGGGTGACAACTCCACTCCATGGGTGATTTAGTTACAATCCACTCTCCATGTACTGTACAGATGGAAGTTACAGTGTCTTGGCTGTGAAGTCAAGTGAAGTTTTGGCTTCCAATATAGGCAGCCAGGACTTCACTAAACACCAATGTCAAGTCAAAATATTACTTTATTATCAGGCAGCCAGGACTTCACTGAACACCAATGTCAAGTCAAAATATTACTTTATTATCAGGCAGCCAGGACTTCACTGAACACCAATGTCAAGTCAAAATATTACTTTATTATCAGGCAGCCAGGACTTCACTGAACACCAATGTCAAGTCAAAATATTACTTTATTATCAGGCAGCCAAAAATAAGGTGAACTCACTAGGCATTCAAGGACACTTAATGAAAAGAATCAAATGAGCCTTTTGTGGGAATCAAAAGTTGATTCTTTATTTGTTCCTTGCAAGAAATCAATTCTGATTCTCGCAAGAATTTTAAGCCCTAAGATGGGTATCAAGAAAGTTGACTGAAACTGACCAGAAAGAGGATCGAATACATATATCCCATTAACTTTTTTAATATCACCAGGAAGCTGGAATATCCGAAGAGAACAACCAACCAGCAGCAAACAACTGACTCCCGAGCACAGTCACAGGTTCTCGGCACAAGCTGAGAAATCGAAAGAAAAGTGATATCTGATAGTATTTTGGAATTGATGCTGATGTGCCCCCATAATAGTGTATAAATATTAACAACGTACCCAACTTGCTTTTTGAAAATGATAGCACTCATCTTCATTATACCCCCCTCAAATATGATTCACCCAATGTATCCAGCAGTACTTGGTGTCAGTGGAAAGGGGAAAGAATAGGCTTTACAATGGTGTATTACACGATCGCTGGGTGTTCTTGGGTTATTCATAATAACTGGGAGAAGTTGTCTTTAACTGGTAGAGTGCTGGAAGCCCATATTTGGGCTTTATTCTGAAGTGCAGATACCACAACTTGAAGGCTCGTATTCAATGCATGTGCTTTGTATTATGTTTGAAGTGATATTATTTAATCTGTAAGGGTCTGCCTTGTTACAATTTATGGGAGAGTGCCCATAGGCACTCTCCCATAAACTGTAGCAAGGCAAAGACATGTGTACAAGATTTGATGGTCAAAAACAATTTAGCACTCTACCAGTTAAACACAAAGAGAACTGCAAATGGCAGTACCCAATAAATAGCGAGGGAGCTCAGTAGCTCACTGGTTGTACATTGGATTTGAGATCAAAGATCGATGGTGACAATCCTGACCCGAATAATCTCACTCATCTCCATTATGCTGTTCAACAAGACACATCGTCCTGATTGCCACAGTGAGAGCACAGTGACACTATGTAGTAAACCATAAGGCATGACAATGACACACTAGCACTCAACCAATTCTGACCCTGCTTGTGTCGGATTGGTAAGTTGATCAGACAGAGTTACTCACCATTGCTTGGTTGTTCCCTCCAGCTTTCTCCACCCATAAACTGTTTGTGATATGACCCTTACTGTTGAAACAATCTATATTTTTCTATAATATATTTTAGAATGTCTGTCTGCTATAGAAATGAATACAGGGCCACCCCGAGTGTCCAAAATGGGTCTACTAGGAGTATTTTTTTTTATGGCAGAGGTCATCGTCAGGTTTAAAAAAGTGTGTGGGGTGGGGGTGGGGGTGGGGGTGGGGGTGTAGGGGGGCACCAAAAGTTGTGACCAAATTTTTTTAAATTTTTTTACCAATAGATGTCTTCACAGGGTCTACTAGGGGTACGTTTTTATCAGGAATCTAATGGTAAGGTTTAAAAAAGTATCGGGGTGGGGGTGGGGGTGTAGAGGGGCACCAAAAGTTATAATCAAAATGTTTCTCACCAATATAGGTCTTCAAAGGGGTCTACTAGGGGTAATTTTTTACCAGGAATCTAATGGTGAGGTTTAAAAAAGTGCCGGGGTGTGGTGGGGGTACGGGTGTAGAGGAGCACCAACAGTAATGACCAGAAAAATATAGTATGGATTAATGGAGAATAATCTCCTCAGCCCGAATAACGTCGGGTAACCCTGCTAGTAATCAATAAGGAATCTTTAACAAATCACCAGTTTTGGTCCCACAAAGTCTGTTTCTCGGGTCATTTTTTAGTAAAATTGCGTTTGGGCAGCAGTTATTTTATTTTTGTAATTATTTCTTTGCCATCAAAAGGTATTTTTGGTTTGGTTTATGTTTTAGGCCTCATAATCTACAGAATAGCATGGGTGGTGGTGATGTATTTCATCGCTCGAGTGCAAGAAGGCTTTGCAATGCTAAAGCATTGCAAAAGCTTGTTGCACTCAAGGGACAAATTTATCAATTTTATTACCTTGGGTGGGGAGTGGTGACATTGCCGTAACCGGTTCTCGTCAGATCACCGAAATTAAGCACCTTCGAGCCCGGTTAGTTCTTGGATGGGTGACCGTCTGAGCGATCGATTCAGACTCCCGCATTGTGTCCTTGGGCAAGGCACTTCACCCCGATTGTCCACATGGTGGCACGATGACGCTGTGTACTAATGCATACTGCACATTGATGGTACACATGTCTTCAACTAATCGAACCCTGCCTGTGCTGCAGTGCGCAGTTACGATGTTGGGGAGCTGGCAGCTGTTTGTCGTTGCTAGGTGGTTCTCTCTGGGTACACCGGCATCCTCCACCCATAAAACTGTCACCGACACGATATGACCTTGGCTGTTAATGTGTTGTTAAACCCTAATAAATAAACAATAAATAAATAAATATTAACTTGGGTAAAATATCAGACATAAACCATTGAATTTGGTTTTCTTTTTAAGTTTGCATTGGATATAAAAAGAGAGCATACAGCAGCCAAGAGGACAATGCAGGGGGGTGGGGTGGGGGGGGGGGGGGGCTTAAGAAACCGATTTTTGTACTTTTTTAGGCCTTATACCGAAATTTACAAACTGCCTCAGGTATTAAATCTCAATGTACCCTGGCTGTTACCCTTACAAGATTTCAAGATTTGATCCGTGGAGTAAATAGGAATACAACAGAATAGTTATTGTCGAGGTTTATGGGAAAATTCTGGAAAGTAGATTCCCAAATTTTCCTTAACCCTTTACCCAACGAATCGGCCACATCCACCCGCATAATATGCAAATTCAGCAGTTGAAAAAATAATTTTCAAAAAATTTCAACAAAACCATATCATGTGACCCCTCGTTGGAACGAGCTCGTTCCAACGAGGGGTCACATGATATGGTTTTGTTGAAATTTTTTGAAAAATTTGAAAAAATGATATTTGAAATAATAAATTTTGATATCGTCTGCGTTGCTAAAGGGTTAAAAGTCAAGACTTGGAAAGGGTGATCTAAAACATAAATTTACAGAAATAATTATTCATATTTTTATTCCAGTCAGATAGTCCAGCTGTTGTCAAAAGTGTTCATTCACTCCTAGGATTCCCAAAGGTCCTACAAAACTGACATTTCTCCCCCATCCTAACACAAATACAGCTGACAGCTGTACATTATCATAAAGGTAAAAATATCCAGAAATGGGGGACACACCAAATTTCCATTAATAGAATAATTGAATGCCTGGAATTGTCTGACCTGTCTATAAATAGTAACCAGAAACAGCTGGGGACTGGAGGGTGTGAAAAGAAATAAGTTTGTAACCATTTTGGTTGTAAAACACTTCTCTAAGAATGCTAATCTCTCTCTCCAGGCTACACTTTCAAAACTCTAATAGTACAGCAACAGAAAGAATTAGTTGCCAAGGGACACTCAGCTAATACAATTACAAACTGGCTACAAGCTGTAGAAAAATATTTTTTACCCCCCATAACATTTACCTTGTGAGGCAGAATCCATGGGATCATTGAGGTTAGGCTCTCATGTACAAGTACAAACTCACCAGCTGATGTCCAGTGCAGCAGTTTTATCAAGAAGAACCATGGGGTTTTTTATTACCTGGTTGCTGGCTAGATTTTTTTTCGTGGTCTGAATTTGTAATTCAAAGTTTGTTTTAATACACATTATTGGAGAGTGCCCATAATTTGTAATAGAACAAATTTATATGAATAAAATATTATTTGCATTTGACCGAATATGAAACATGAGCAAGAAAAAACAGACCTTTGCTCTGATACCCTCATTTTTTTTTAACTCCCTTCACTCTGATGTCAAAATATCCAAATTTCAAGTAGCCATTTTTCCCATAATGCAACTGGGAATTTAACCAATTCAGTATTGTTTGACAGAGATCTATTGAATTGATTGAGATTGAATTGGTTAAATTTCTAGTTGCATTGTGGGAAAATTTCGCACCCTGAACTTTAGATATTTTGACATCAGTGTGGAGGGGGTTAAATCCCTGATAGTGGTGTCTATCATTCAACCAGTCACTCATTGTGTAGCAAATTCCTTCTTCAACAATATTAGAGCATCAACCCATGGAGTGGAGGCTTCACTTATTGTTCAGAACTGCGGTTCTGAGATGGGACAATGGCCTGAGGTGGCTGATTCAACATTAAGGAGGACAGTAAATACCCATCCCAAAATCCTGATAAACTAATAATGAATTCTAAAATGAGTGTTTGTCCACAATAAATGTTAACTGGTAGAGTGCTGGAAGCCCTATTTTGGGCTTTACTAAAAGTGACAGGCAATAACTGTCTGTAGCTACATTCTGCCTGAGGAAGCCTTTATTGTCCCTGATATGAATCACATTTTTTATACAATACCTTGCTCTCTGACATTTAATTGGATAGTGCTTATTAGGCACTATCCAATTAAATGTCAGAGAGCAGTATATGATGAGCTTTGATTTGTTGTAAAAAAAAACTCAGCACTTTACCAGTTAATGGAAACACTCCTTCCACTCCAACGTATTTTAACACTTAACCACCCCCTCCCCTTTCCACTAATGTCAAAATATCAATACTTCAGGCATGTAAATATGTTGCCCAAAATAGAACTTTAACCAATGTAATCTTCTTTGACTTAGCAATACAACAACCCCCCCCCCCCCCCCACCCCATTTTCAAGGGCTATTTTTTTTTAAAACAAGTGTAACGCTGAGGGTTGTTATGCCCCCCCCCCTGTCAAGCATGAGTTTCTAATCATTTAACTTTGTTGATATTGAATTAATAAATAATAAATGTCTTATCTTATCTCCATTAAACTATAGCATCAATACAGCAGGCCATCAAAAGTGTCCTCATACCCCCGCTTTATGATAAACTATATTTAGTGCTTAAGACTAAAAATTATCGCACCACTCTCAAAATCAAACCTGTCTGGTATATTGTCCATAGTAAGGTATATTCCAAGTTTGATTGAAATCCAACACCTATAACTCAAGTTATCATCTGGAATCCAATATCAACATGTCTTCAAAATCAGAGAAGGACCATAACTCTATAACTCTGCCAAAAAAATATCGGACCAACCCCACAGTCAAATCCCAATCTGTATTATGTGGTAATAAACCCACGTTTAAAATTTTGTTTCATTTTGTTCAGTCAAACTAAAATTATTCTCCGGAAACCAATATCAACACGTTTGCTAAGTTGGAAAAGGGCCATAACTCTACCAAAAACTATCGGACTAAGCCCACTATCAATCCCAAGCTGTATTATGTTGTAATAAACCTATGTATAAAATTTTATTTCATTTCACTCAGTCAAGCCAAAGTTATCGTCCGGAAACCAATATCAACATGTTTTCTAAACTGGAAAAGGGCCATAACTCTGCCAAAAAATATCGGACCAAACCCACTATCAATCCCAACCTGTATTATGTGGTTATAAACCTTAGTATCAAATTTCATTTTGTTCAGTTAAACTAAAGTTATCATCCGGGAACCATATTCAGGACGGACGTACAGATGGATGGATGGACAAGGGTAACACTTTATGCCCTGCCAAAATTGGTGGGGGCATAAAAAAGTAACTTTACACACCATAAAAATGAAAGAAACACACTCTTTTAGATGAGAAATTTGAAAAACATTTAACCAAGACAAATCAAGGACAATATTTTAGCATCTTTCCTATTTTACCACCTTGAATTTGGGGTAATCTAAAGGCCTGCCACATACACCGCTTTTTGTCATGAGGTAAAAAATGTTATTTTCAATAAAGTTTCTTTTTCCACTGAGCATAAATTTTTTTATTTATTTATTGATGTTTAAGGTCACATATTTATGCACAATGGCTAATCATGACCGTGACAGTTTTACAGGTGGAGGAAGCCGGAGTACCCGGAGAGAACCACAGAGTAACGACGAGCAGCCAGCTCCCCAACATCGTAACTCTGCACTGCAGCACAGGCAGTGTTAGATTGGTTGAAGACATGCGTACCATCAACGTGCAGTACGCCTTAGTACACGGCGTCATCGTGCCCCCACGTGGGCAATGGGGCACTGAGCATAAAAATTTCCATATGTATTTGATATTGTTATGCATTTGTATTGTCTTATTTATTTATTGGTGTTTAAGGTCACATACTTCTGCACAATGGCTAATCGTGACCACAACATGGATATAAAGTCAAGGTCAGTCAATCATTTATACCCCATCTTGCCTATTTTAGAGGACTTGCACCCGAAGCATTAGTGACTGGGTCCTATTTTATCAGTAAAACGGAACTTGTTTACCACAGTAAACAAGCACTGCCTCACTTCCCGGGGTTCCTGCAGAGGTTTTATTGACTTAACCTTAAACCAACGTGCCTGATATCAAATAAAATTTGGTGATAAAAGAAACCTGGAGGTTTTATTGACTTAACCCTAACCCAACGCACAGGATATCAAATAAAATTCTGTGATAAAAGATCTTGTATCATTAGCGATGTCACATGATGTCATGAGAAATGAATGTACACGTGGCTAATGTACTATTTCAGTTTCACTGGCCAATCACATTTCCTTCAAAAACTTGTAATGCTTTAATAAACGATGAATCTAATTTGCCTCAACATATATTCCATGTTGCAATGAAGCGCACAATCCACTACATGAACAATCCACCATGCAAAACACCAAAAGAACCCAAGGGGGTTCTGAGATGCTCACCTGACAATAGTTGTTTAAAGAAAGATTTAACCCTTTACCCAATGAATCGGCTGCATCCGCCCGCGTAATATGAAATTCAGCAGTTGAAGAGATATTATTTTTTTTAAAATTGCGACATCGACGCCGTAGCTGCGACGGGTGGTGCAATCTGCAAGTCCAAAAAATATTCTCAGGGGCAATTTACAGGTGATGGTGAAAAAACAAGTATTTTGAAAGTTATTCTTTTAGAAACGCGTTGGTCACAAAATTTTAAGTTCATCAAGGGCCATAACTCCAAAAGTATTTGGAACAACACATTCATTGAACAGTGGCTAGACATCAATAAGATACACTTACATGCCAAATATAAAGTCATTCCATCAAGTATTTCAAAAGTTGAGTTTTGAAACTCGTTGGTCACAGACAGACCGACCGACAGACCGACATTGCCACTTATAAGAGCTGCTAGTTGCAGCTAAAAATTTCAACAAAACCATATCATGTGACCCCTTGTTGGAACGAGCTCGTCGAGCTCGTTCCAGCGAGGGGTCACATATGGTTTTGTTGAAATAATAAATTTTGATATTGTCTGCGTTGGGTAAAGGGTTAATAGCATCTACAGCTAGTTAACCTACAGAGGAATGAAGTTTTTGAATAATTTGTACTTCTGTTGTCCATGCAAGATGATTTTTTTCTAGTACTAGGATGCTACCAGTAATGCAAAACTTGGGAGTCCAAATATCAACCTCGGAACTTAACTTGAACAAACTTGAATCTGAGCCCTTCCCTTCCACCACCAGGATGCTGTATACTAAATGTGAAAGCAGTCTGACTGGGGGATCTGAAGATGTTTTTAAAGAAATTCCCTCATATTGCACTAAGTTGAAATTTGGGCTACCATAGGGGGCCCAAAAATTAACCCAGGGACCCAATTTGAACAAACTTGAATCTCACCCCCCTAGAGATGTTGTATACCCAATACAAAAGCATTCTGACTGGTGGATCTGGAGATGATGTTTTTTAAACAAATCCCCTCATATTGCACCAAGTTAAAATTCAGGCTCCTATAAAAAGTAAAAATATTAACTCAGGGACTCGATTTGAACAAACTTAAATCTGAACCCCCCCACCCCCCCCCCCCCCCCCCACCCCCCTTAGAGATGTTGTGTATCAAACATTCTAAGAAATGGTTCTGGAGAAGCAGACTTTTAAAGAAATTCCTTCATATTGCACAAAGTTAAAATTTGGGCTCCAACTTGAATCTGACCCACCAAGAGATGTTTACCAAATATGAAAAGATTCTAACTGGTGAATCTTAAAAATATTTTTAATGATCTTTCCCTCATATTGCACCAAGTCAAAATTTGGGCTCACACAGGAAGCCCAAATATGAAACCAGGGACTCGATTTTAAAAAATCATAATGCAACCCCCCCTCCCCAACCCCCCCCCCCCCCCCCCCCCCAGTGATGTTGTATACCAAATATGAAAGCATTCTGACTGGTGGATCTGAAGAAGATTTTTAAAGATCATTCCCCATATTGCCCAAAGTTAAAAATTTGGGCTCCTGTATTGAGCCCAAATATGAACCAAGGGGCTTTTAACACACTTGTATCTGACCCCTCTAAGGATGCTGTATACCAAATATCAAAAGATTCTGACCAGTGGGTGTGGATAAAAAAAATTTTTTATACATTTTCAAAAATGTGCAGACTCACTTTTTTAGACGCCCTCTAAAGAACACCCTGAAACAACCGATGGCAATCTTTACCATTCTGTTCTACTGGTCCTAAGGATGCTTCAAACCAAATAACAGTTCCCTGTTCCGTGTGGTTTGGGAAGTATGGGTATTTGAAAATATTTCTATTTTTAGCTCATGGTGGTTCCCACGGGAACACATGAAGCTCTGGGCATAGTGTGATTATTTTTTATCAACATGTACAAGTTTATTCATGTTAAAGGAATTTCCTCATGTGCCGTTGGGTTGAGGGAACAGAAAATGATATCCCAGTTTTCTGATCAGTTGAGTATGGCTTTTTGTATGTTGTTATTTTTGACAAGTTTATGAGTTTTGTTGGCTGAATGGTTGATAAAAGTGTTATATGCTCATTGTGCTTGTATACAATCTTATATCGCGACTCGACTCCTTTTTGGGGAGGTAAATGCGACTCATACCTTTAAGTCCCCAAAAACGAGTTTTAACCCTTTACCCAACGTAACGGCCAAAACCGGCCAGCGCTATTCTCAAAAACAGCCAATTAATTTTCATTATTTTTTTCATTTTTTGTCTCAAAAACATAGGTTATGACCCCTCGTTGGAACGAGCTCGACGAGCTCGTTCCAACGAGGGGTCATAACCTATGTTTTTGAGACAAAAAATGAAAAAAAATAGTTATTCAAGAATTTATTTTGCAATTGTCGTCTGCTTTTCAGGTTAGGTAAAGGGTTAAGGTGAGCATCAAATAGACCATGTAAAAAATTGTTCATGCAACCTTAGCTACAACCCAGTGGTCAGTCTAGTGTAATAGAACACCCACTTCGACAACAAGGATTACTATTATTCTTGATGGGATTTGGTGGAGTGTGGTATGAAGAAATCTGTCTCAGGGTGAAATATTTGAGCCCGACACAAGGCTTAACCGGTGTCTGGCACAAATATGTCTCGTGGGGAGAATTTTCACATTTCACAACTAAAACCTATCCTATGGGCTACAATTACCATCTACATTTAATCACCAAGACTGAGAAAACATAAGGACCTATGCATCAAATAGATAGTCCATGGCAGGCGCTGTAGAAATAGTCCATGTGCAGGTAGCTATAACTTAAAGCTTTGAGACCCTGGTGTAATACAATAGCCATTGTTATATTAGGAAATCTCCAATAACGGGGATCAGATTGTGCTCTATTGCTGATGGAGAGGGAACGGTTTCAGTATGCTATCCAAATATACTTTTGCAAATATGAAGTCCTGCGTGGAATCTTTGTCGGGACTTCTCTTGTTTTTGAGGACGTATAGTTATCTCGTAGCTATACTTCCCCAAAAACGAGTATTGTTGTGATGAAAGATTTTGTACAAGCACAATGTGCACATAACACATATTAGGGCTGTGATGATATGCTTCCCTAATGATAAGATATGTATCACAATTCAGTGTGCACGAGACGATATGTCTCACGATACACATTATCTCTCTTGGCCTGCAACTATAGATGTCAGCTACTTTGGGGACTGCATGTATTCATTTCCAGTAACTTACTTGTATTACAAATTACGATGCAATCTTTAAACAGTAGGTAACTTCCCAATGAAATCTAACCCATACCATTATATTTATTTATTTATTGGTGTTTAAGGTCACATACTTATGAACAATGGCTAATTGTGACTGTGACTGTTTTATGGGTTGAGGAAGGCGGAATACACGAGAGAACCACAGAGCATCAACAAGCAACTGTCAGCTCCTCAACATTCTAACTCGATTCAAGCTCCGCTCAAGCAGGGTTACAGCAGTTGAAGACATATGCACCATCGACGTGCAGTACGCCTTAATGCATGGCGTCATCGTGCCCCATGTAGGCAGCCTGGATAAAGTGCCTTGCCCAAGGTCACATTGCAGGTCGTCCCAGACAGGGATCCAACTCGGGACCTCGAGCACAGAAGTCCAACAGTCTACAACAACTGAGCCACCGTGCTCCCTTTGGGCCACAGTTAGTATATATTGCCTTCTCATCCAAGAACCACAACAAATCAGCAGCTGGCCAAAGTGTTATTATTATAACAGTCTACCACTGAGCCACCTCTCCCAACCGATACCCTTAAGTAATTTAAGGTTATGACCCCTTTTCCAATCCTGTTTTCATCTTTGAAAATATGTTCTAAACATTTAATCCCTTATATCTTGTTTGACAGAGCTCATTGAGCTCTGTCAAACAAGATATAATGGATTAATCAAATAAATGTTTAGCACAAAAGGGGGAATACACCAAATGTTGGTTAACTGAATAATTTCTTTAATGGCATATTTATCACTATCAATGTTGATATGCAAAAACAGGGTTTCTCTAACTAGTTTTAAAAATGCAAGAAGTTGTTTGCCTGATATTATTCATATTAATCGTATCGCGATACATAGTGAAGAATGATACATATTGAATCGTGAGCAATGTATTGTGATTCAAGCGTATCATGATTAATTGTTACAGCCCTAACACATATGTATTTTTTCAAGACATGTTTACTTGTACAGTGGAGTCCTGTTAATTGAATAACCAATTTTGCCACTGAGAATTATTCAATTAACAGGACTATTCAATTAACAGGGACTGTGTCCATGAGCTCTGTTAAACAAGATATAATAGATTAAATGCTTGTATTAGATGTACTGAGGCCAAATAGGTCTTTAAACAAAGGAAAACTGGGGCAGGTCAGGATAATTTCTCGACTGGTTACCAGATTTTTTATTCAATTAACAGGAGTTTACTCTAGAACCTATATTCAATTAACAGATCAAATTTGTACTGAAGGTATGGTATATGGTTTTGTGTTGGGAAATTATATTCAATTAACAGGGTTATTCAGTTTGTTTGTTTGTTTGTTGGTGGTTAACGTCACATATTTATGCACCATGGCTAATCGTGACACAACATGGAGATGGGTTATTCAGTTAAAAGATATCCAATTAAGTGGGCTCCACTGTATTAGAGAATATATGCTTACTGTAAGATGATAAATGAAAATGTCAATGACACTGTAGCTTAACTTGTCTGTGTGTTGTGTTTGATGAAAAGGATAATGTTCAATGTTTATGAAAGGATTATGAAATAAGACAAGAGTTGTGATAATTGGGAATATGTTAATTTCTGTTCCCTGTATTCTGTTTTCAATAAAAATAATATGAGGTGAAGTCTGTACTAAAGAATTGAGGGTGGGTTAATGTGGCCTCACAGTTAATGTATGTGGCTCTCACAGTTAATGTATGCAACGAAAGTTACCAAGTTACAGTGATATTATTCAAAAATGAGTCATCCTATCAAGTTACAATGAAATCCCTTCATAAATATGGCCTGCAGACTGTGCTAAAGGTTTTTGGGATTCGGGCCTGTGTAGCCATGTAGCCATCACGGTTGATCGATTGCAACCAAAAGGGGACGTCCTCATCTAGACATTATGCTAAGTCATCCTACCAAGATACAATGAAAGCCCTTCATAAATTCGACCTGTAGTCTGTGCTAAAGTTTTTCAGGTTTTGGGCTTGGGCAGCCGTCAAGGTTGAATGATTGCAACCAAAAGGGGACCTTCTCATCTAGGCATTATCTGGAGTCATCCTTCCAAGTTACAATGAAATCGCAACTAAGTTCGCCCGCAAGCTTCAAGTAGAACGTCTGACAGAGGTGCAAGAGGGGCGCTGGTAGCCCATCATGTTTAAACGGTTGTTTCCATTAGTTTGTGTGTGGTAGGTCCACGTATACTCTTGCCAATTATCGTGCATGGCAGTATAGCTCCACCCTCGCCCTCATCTGGAAGGAGGTAGGGGGTATATGTGTTCCACCCTTGCCCTCATCTGGAAGGAGGGTGGGGGGTATGTGTGGCTGATATGTATGATTTTTATTTGTAATTGGGTGTGGGGGGGGGGGGGGGCATGGATACAACTTCATAAAATACACCTGCAGTGGGTGTTAATGTGTGATCACCATAGATAGACTTTATATCAACCCTTGGTGGGTTGAGGGTTCTGGATTCAAAATTTTAGTTGTAACGCCGCCCTGCTTTGTGCAGGGCTGTGGGCTCTTGCATGGCAAGAGCCCATATTAAAGAGAAAGAAAGTGTCCTCTTTAATTAGTTCTGTAGGTGAACGGTTTTACTGAAAACTCCATACCCCCTGGGGGTAAACCGCTGCTGTTGTTCAGCATGTATGACTCTCAATCGCATTCTGTTATGAAACAATTGTATGTCTTCCTTGAAGAAGGACCTGGAAGGTCTTTGAAGCGTTGGTATAAATTTTAACCCTTTACCCAGTATAATCTTCTCATGAGTACTGAGGGTGCAAGTTGACAAGTTGGTAATGTTTGCTAGCCATGTCAGCCTGTGCGGTGAGGTGAGACTGTCGTGTATACCGGCTATTGGTGCCTTTGGCTTGTCGGACTACTTGTTTGTTAGTCGTGTGGCGGTGCTGGGATGGAGAGTGGATTGTGGAAGATTGAGCTTTGCTGACAGGAGTATGGTGGCCTAGTCATGTTTGTTTAGTATCGGCTATCCTGATTAGGTTTCTTTATAACGCTGGGCGTTTGTTAGCCGATAGTTGGTGATGTCAATGCTGGAAAAGCGTGCAATGGTGTTATGGAAGAGCTTAAGAAAAGCAGGCTGGTCCTGCTCAATAATATTAGGAGGCGGGGTATCATGACTTCTAGGTCTGAGATACGCTTCAGGTATTGTGTCTGTAGAAGTTGTCTCAAACGCTGGGTGGTTTGGCGAGCTAGCTCGTCGTTGTCTGACGATATGTCATTGTAAAGAAGGAACTATTAAAGATGATTTCTCATATTGCACTATGTTCAAATAGAGTACTTATGACACAATAATACTACATACCAAATTTGATTCAAATCGGCTCATCGGTTAAAAAAATAGAAAATTTGGGAGTGCCAAAATCTTGCACCCCCCCTCCCCCCCCCCCCCCCCCCCCCCATTACAAAGTCTAAACCACAAGTCTATCAGCATAACAATGGACAACCAAATCTGATTATGCACACACACAAGCTACAAGGTAAAATGTTGGTATAGATGGATGGATGTACAGATGTCTTCATCACAAACAACAGAATCTTCTTTGAGGTTGGGGTCATAATAAAGTAAGCGCCATTATAATTTACGCAGGCTTGGATTTCTGAAAAATCCAGGGTGGCAATAGAATCTTCTTTGAGGTTGGGGGCATAATAAAGTAAGCGCAATTATAATTTATGCAGGCTTAGATTTCTGAAAAATCCAGGGTGGCAATAAATCGCTCACCTGGAACCAAATTGCTCTCCTGAAATCTTTTTTACTTTTTTGTTTCACAAAGATCTTCTAAAGACTTAGTTAATACCGGGTCGTGTAATTTCTCCTTCGAGTGCATTGAAGCCAATCAATTTTAAATGAATTAATAAAATGTTAATGAATGAACCTGCATTCATTTTTTACTATTCCCCCCCCCCCCCCCCACCCCCACCCCAGTGTGGTCAGATCGATCAAGAAGTTCAAGGGGACTGGTACATGTAGTGGCCGACACAGACATGTAGCCAGCATATTCTGTACACACGTTCCATGGACCGTCACCGTCAAAAATAGCTGAAAGTAGGTGAGCAAAAAAAGGCTTATGCCGGATAAAATTGTGTGAGCAGTTAAGGCAAGCTAAAAATCGCTTGCATAAGAATTCCATGACTTTTTATGTCTGTTTATGTTCTATGTGCCGTATATGTTAAACAAGCAGCCACAGGTATTCAGGTGCCCTCTTTTTGAGATTGATTATTGAGAATGATAGGCAATAACCCTTTACCTAACATGAAAAGCAGACGACACTTGAAAAAAAAAATTCTTCAATAACTAATTTTTTGTCTTAAAAACATAGGTTATGAACCCTCATTGGAACGAGCTCGACGAGCTCGTTCCAATGAGGGGTCATAATCTATGTTTACAAAAAATGAAAAAAATAATGAAAATTAATTGGTGATTTTTTAGAATAGCGCTGGCCGGTTTTGGCCGTTACGTTGGGTAAAGGGTTAATGAGATTCTTGTTCTCCACTTTTTTCCAACTGTTGTCCTATGTGCAGACTTTCTGAGCTGTCACAACATTCAGTTGATAATCTGTTACTAATTAATATTGTAAAATTGACAAGAGAGTCTAACAAGATCCATATCCCCCGCCGACTTTTATGTTATGATAGGAATAATCTCATTATCAACCTGGACTTGTATTCATACCCAATAATGTCACTCACCAAATATCATTTAATTTAAGATATCTTCCAAAACTTGCAATTTTGGTAAATTTAACGACGACAAAGGCTGTAACTCTGGAAAAATTAATTGAATCGAAACTTCCTTTGCATATGCACATGTACACGTCATACTCATACTGCATACCAAGTTTTATAAAAATCCAATGCAAAATGCAGGAGGCATTTAGCAGACAAGCATTTGTGATGGAAATTTTGTTATTACCAAGGGCCATAACCATGTAAAATTTGTTGCAGGCCTGAAAATAAGCAATCTGACATTTGTAGAATGAGGTCCCCAGAGGGTGAATTTGATGATGCTATCCCATACAGTGGGCCAATTTATGCTCTGGGTACCTCTTTCTGTTTAGTTTTGAGACCCTGATTCAGATTGAGGTTCACAGAGGGTAAATTTAGTGATGCTACCCTGCTGTGCAGGGTAGCATCAGTAATTTCACCCTCTGGGGACCTCATTTTGCAGATGACAGTCTGCTTATTTTCTGGCTTGATTTGTTGCATCAAAAATTTCTGACCACATGCGCATCTACACTTGATACTGACATTTCAGACCAAGTTTCGTAAAAATCCACTGAAAACTGCAGGAGTGAAGTGGACAAAGTTTGTGACGGACGGACGGATGAACACCATTTCAATATCCCCCTCTCGATTTTTGTCGGTGGGGATAATAACATGAATTCCAAGAACTCCGAAAGTTAACTTTCTCAAATTTCACATCTTGTAGTTATTTCCAATATATGTGCCACTGGAACATGCAAATATTGAACAGAACATTCCAGAAAATTTTCCAACTTTTGTCCAATGTACAGACTTTCTAAGCTAACTTTCTCAAATTTCACACCTTGTAGTTATTTCCAATATATGTGCTACTGGAACATGCAAATATTGAACAGAACATTCCAGAAACTAGCAACATGCTTCAGTAATCAAAAGATGTAATTAGGTTCACATTTACATACCACACAACACAAGGCTATCACTTAAAGGCTATTGGGAATCTTTTATGCACCGAAGGCCAACAAGAGAAACATGCCTGCAGGACAGAACTTTTGGGGACACACACACACATACGGGCGACATTCCATAAGGGCTTCCACAAAATGATGACAAAGATTGAATTACAGTACAATCGACGTAGACATCCACGCATGGGAAATGATGTCCACACATTCGTTTACCAGGTAACAAATATCAGCAGCAAAATTTTAATTAATGAAGCACCGGGTTGTACCCGGTGCTTCATTAATTAAATTATGGATGCTTATTCCTAAAATTAGTGTTTATTTATTTATTAATATTTAACGACACTATAACAGCCAAGGTCATATCGTGTCTGGCAGTTTACGGGTTGAGGAACCAGAGTACCCTGAGAGAACCACCGAGCAGCTGCCAGCTCCCCAACAGAATGGTTGAAGACATGCGTACCATCGACGTGCAGTACGCCTTAGTATACGGCGTTATCATGCCCCCATGTGGACAATCGGGGTTAAGTGCCTTGCCCAAGGACCCAACGTGGGAGTCCGAATCGATTGCTCAGACAGTCACCCATCCAAGGACTAACTGGGCTGGACATGACTTAACATAACTTTGGTGATCTGATGAGAACCGGTTACCACAACGTCACCGTGCCCCGTATTTTGGAAACAAAACATTTGAATGGTGATTACTGTGAAGTCCTCGACATATATTCGGTCAGTTCATTAACTCATTACCCCTGCATGTCAGAATATCAAAGTTTCAAGCTGCATATTTTTTCCCACAAAGCCACTATGAATTTAACTGATTCAGTCCTTCATTCTTGCTCGTTCAGCTCTGTCAAACAAGACTGAAATGGTTAACTGTCTAGATGAATGATGGGAAAAATTAATTTTTGAAATTTTAATATTTTGACACGAGTGTGAAGTGGGTCAACAAAATGGAACAACCATAATGGAATAGTGCATTTCACAAAAATTGCCATTCAAATTTTATCTGCAAAACATAGATTATGATCCCTTCCGACTGTTACTCACCTCTGCTTGCCGTTTATATCTGGTACCACAGCTTCCACTGCCCATAAATCTGTCCCCATATGATTTGATTACCCTGGCGGTTACTTGGCTGTTTGAAATGTCATTAAACCCCCAATAAAAACACAGATAAATGAAAGTGTCAACGACATTGCAGCTCAACTTGTTCAAGAAGGGATTGAACTAAATAGAATGAAAGTGTCAATGACACTGTAGCTCAACTTGTCAAGACAGACATGCACATGTATAGTATGTGACACAGCAATGACAAACATCTAGGTAATGACCTGATAACAAAGGTACATATAAAGTATTGTAATGGTCTGTACATAAATACTGACCGTTGCCTGTAACAAATGTATAGGTAAAGTATTGTAAAGGTGGGTTACAGTCAGATGCTAAACTAGAAAAGAAAACTTTGAGTCCCAGAGTGGGTCTGAACCCCAAAATATTTGTTCTCATAGCACAGTGATAACAAAGGCACCCCAAAACACACTCGTTCCTGTCCCAAGGTGAAAACAAAGGTACCCAAGAAGTTTTGTGAAGATCAATTCATAAATACGAGCTGTATAGAACTTGTGACAAAAAATTGATTGGACCTAATTTTGGTACAAAATGGCCACTGGCAGCCATCTTGAATTTTGGACCGTACCCAGAAACACTCATTCTCGTCCCAAGGTGATAACAAAGGTACCCAAGAAGTTTTGTGAAGATCGGTTCATAAATACAGCCTCTACCCTGAGCCGTATTGACATGTGTGCTCACATTGTGCAAGTAGCACTGAATAAGTCAAAGTTCATCTAATTTGCATAATTTCTGCACGAAAAAAAACCCCTTAGAATATGTGATGTATTCCATGTTACTAAACATTCATACAAAAATTTATTCAAATCAGAACTTTCATACAGAAGTTCTGTACAAAAGACTGACTGCACTAATTTTGGTACAAAATGGCTGCTGGTGGCCATCTTGAATTTCGGACCACACCCAAAAACACTCGCTCTCATCCCACGGTGATAACAAAGGTACCCAACAAGGTTCGTAAAGATTGGTTCATAAATATGGCCTATAGTCTGAGCTGTATAGAAGTTGTGTACAAAAAACTGATTAGACCTAATTTCAGTACAAAATGGCCACTGGCAGCCATCTTGAATTTTAGACCGCACCCAGAAACACTCGTTCTCGTCCCAAGGTGATAACAAAGGTACCCAAGACATTTCGTGAAGATCAGTTCATAAATACAGACTCAAGTCTGAGCCGTATTGACATGTGTGCTTAATGTTGTGTGTAAGTCGCACTGAAATATCAAAGTTCATCTAATTTGCATAATTTCTGCACGAGAAAAAAACCTGTATTATATGTGATGTATCCCATGGTACTAAACATTCACACAAAAAATTATTCAAATCAGCGCTTTCATATGGAAGTTCTGTGCAAAAATCTGATTGCATCTAATTTTGTACAAAATGGCTGCCATCGACCATCTTGAATTTCGGACCAGACTCAAAAACACTCGTTCTCATCCCACGGTGATACCAAAGGTACCCAAGAAGTTTCGTAAAGATCGGTTCATAAATACGGCCTCTAGCCCGAGCCATATTGGCATTTGCACTTACAGTGCTGAAATTAACACCAAAAAACATCAAAATTAGTCTAATTTGCACAATTTACGCACAAGAAAAAAACCCGTATTATATGTGATGTACCCCATGGTACTAAACATTCATACAAAAAATTATTCAAATCAGAGCTTTCGTATGGAAGTTCTGTACAAAAAACAGATTTCTGCATCATCGGTACAAAATGGCGGCTGGCAGCCATCTTGAATTTCGGACCGCACCCAAAAACACTCGTTCTCGTCCCACGGTCATAACAAGGTACCCAAGAAGTTTCGTAAAGATCGGTTCATAAATACGACCTCTAGCCCGAGCCATAGCCAATTGTTGATGTACGGACAGACGGACGGACGATGGGCCATGACAATAGCTCAAATTTGACTTCGTCAAAGTTGAGCTAAAAATTCAGTAAATGCCAAGTTTCTTTCTACAGAAAAGACATGACACCAAAGTTACATATAAAATCTGAAAAAAATCCCATCTAGACATTGCCCCAAAGCCATGAATGAAATCTGGAACTGATCGAATGAGAGCTGCGGCCTGTAGGGTGTGCTAAAGGAATTGCGGATGGACAAAGGAACATATGGACGGACATACAGATGGACAACAGATTGCAGCAACCCATCCATTCCAATAGCTCATACTTGATGTCAAGTTGAGCTAATAAATTTAAGACAAAAAAATGTTTTTCCCCTCCAAGAATCCTCCTGTTTTGTGTTGGGTAAAGGTATAAGTGAGAGGAGTTAAGTTAAAAGTGAGAAGGGTTATGGTATAAGTGAGAGGGGTTAAGGTACAAGTGAGAGGGGTTAAGGTATAAGTGAAAGAGGTTAACCCTTTGAACCCTGGTGGTATCTTCCTTGTCAGTTCATATGCAGCAATTGGAAGACTCCATACTTATTATTTGGGGGGGTTGACCAATCAATATTTTCAACGTGTAGCCTTAGGGCTGCACATTGAAAATATTGATTGCTCTTCCCCACCCTTAACTTAGCAGGCACCCTACTTAATGAAAATATGAAGTACCATGTCCCTATGCCAGTAAAACGGTTTCTCGTGTTCAAGGGTTAACTCTTAAACTGTTGAGTATTTTCAAGATATTTTTCATCAAATCTAGCCATGGCTGCTGTGAGGCAGCCATGATTAGATTTGATAAAAATTCAAGTAAGTTTAATTCAAGAAATCATTGGTGAAAAAGTCCATGCTATTTATATGGGGAAACTTGATTAAATGTGCTCCAAATTGTATTCATATCAGTGACAAAAGAAATCCTGTCCTGGGCAGGAATATCCGCCAGCAGCATGCAAGGAGTTAAGGTATAAGTGTGTGGGATTAAGGTATACGTGAGAGGGGTTAAGAGGCAAGAGGACTTGAATATTGTTACACAGGTTCCTGTAGATAACCACAAGCTTGATCTACTTCCTCGCGATCCTCTTACAGAAATTCTCCATCCTAACATTTAAAGATGAAAGTGTTAGTAACACTACATCTCAACCTCACCAAGAAGGAACTGAACTAAATAGAAACTTCCAAGTAATGCCAAGTCATTCCCTCACAACCCATGCCAATAGCTCATAGCCAACACTGTCCAGTTGAGGATCAAGTAATAAGCAGTGTGCATCAGAGATGCAGGCATCCAGTTGTGGTGGCAATTCAAGTCTTGCATGTCCATAACCTGGTTATCAATCATAATTTGTGGGTGATAAAACCACCCTCAACAATAGTTTAGTTGTTCAGAAGACTCCCGTTAGTTGAATAGCCACTTTGACAAAGAATAATATTCAATTAACAGGAATCTGGTCATTTTCCAAGATATTGGCATACAGAACAACCCAATTAATACAATAACTTATACAGTGAAACCCACTTAATTGGATATCTGTTAACTGAATAACCCTGTTAATTGAATATAATTTCCCAACACAAAACCATTTACCATACTTACAGTACAAATTTTGACCTGTTAATTGAATATAGGTTATAGAGTAAACTCCTGTTAATTGAATAAAAATCTTGTAACTGGTCGAGAAATTACCCTGACTCTCCCCAGTTGTCCTTTGTTTATAGACTTATTTGGCCTCAATACATCCAATACAGGTATTTAATCTATTATATCTTGTTTGACAGAGCTCACAGAGCTCTGTCAAACAAGATATAATAGAATAAATGCTAAGTTTATCTCTAGAAAACAAGAAAGTGACACAATCCCTGTTAATTGAATAATTTTCACTGGCAAGTGGTTATTCAATTAACAGGGTTCCACTATATAAGTAAATAATAAATTAATAGTTAAATTATTCAATTAACAGGAGTATCGGTATTCAATTAACAGGGATTTGGTCAAATTCCAGTTTTTATTATATCACATTTATATTATATTTATTTATTTATTTATTTATTGGTGTTTAAGGTCACATACTTCTGCACAATGGCTAATTGTGACCACATCATGGAGATAAAGTCAAGTTTAGTCAATCATTTATACCCCATGTTGCCTGTTTTAGAAGAATCGCACCCCAAGCATTAGTGAATGGGTCCTATTTTACCAGTGAAACAGAGATTGTTTACCACAGTAAACCAAGTATTAATATATCACATTCGACAGAGCTCATAGAGCTCTGTCAAACAAGATATAACAGATTGTACTGGATACACTGAGTCCAAGTTGGTCTATAAACAAACGGAAGTTCGTGACTGTCTGGGTAATTCTTGACACATTACACAAATTTTATTCAATTAACAGGTCAAATTTGCACAGATGGTATAGGAATTAGTTTTGTTTGGAAATTATATTCAATTAACAGGGTTTATTCAATCAAGATATATCCAATTAAGTGAGCTCCACTGTATTTTATCTGTATATCTTATTTGATAAGAGTTCATAGAGATCTGCCAAAAAGGATAGGGGAGATTGGATGCACATATTATAAGTGTTAAGACCAAAGATGTCTATAACTTTAATGAGTTTAGGGGGTACAAGCAGAATTTTCTGACCGAATCAAAGTGGGATTGACTTACAGTATGTGGCGAGTGGTTGTAACTACAGTTAAAACTAGAAGTCCTGTCACGAACTATGCACTTATCTAGGCTTATTTGCACACAGGAATTGCACGCAACTGCCATATCAAATAGCATCCAAAGCATAGCAAGTTCTCCTGGTTATTCATAGCAAACACAGGCAATGTTTCTGCCAATGGACCTCCGGGTTACCCGGAGGTCCATTGGCTGAAACACTGCTTGTGCACAGGCCACATGTACAGGATTTGATAGCCTTACTATGGTCATAACGTGCAGATCGACGTCCTATTTGTGCGCATTTTGTGACAGGTCTTCTAGTTTTAACTGTAAATCACCCCTGGAGTGGTGTTATCACACAAAGTATTGCTTTCAAAGTCTGTACATAATACAACACATGGACAAAAAACACAAGCAATGATTCAGCCAATGGATCTCCAGGTTTAACCCAGAAGTCAATTGGCTGGAACTTTGCTTGTGCTTGTTATGCTTTGCAACAAATTTGCAAGTATTGCTTGGGTGGAATGTCCACTCTATGAGTGATTTAGTGATACACTCTCCATGCACTGCATACATAATTAACAGGTTAAGAGAGGTCACAATTAGCCATCATGCAGAAATATGTGACCTTAAAAACCAATACATAAAATATAACAGATCAAATCTATACAAAAGGTATGTATGGTAAATGGTTCAGTGTTTTAAAGTCATATGTAATTAACACAGGGTTCATACAGTCTAGTCAGTTTGGTTTTCCATACCCCTGGCATCATATTTCCATAATCCCAAAGTTTAAATATAAGAATGCAATACATAATTTTATTCCCCCACCACCACCCACCCCCACTCTCTCCCAAAAACTCTTTTAACCCTAAAGGCACCAATTCCAACTTTAATCACTTTGTACTGCAATAAAAAACTCTGAAGCTCGAACATTTAGCCTCAAGAAAGTTGAATGCTAAGAACCATGGTAGTTGCTTCTAGGCAAGTGTTGGCTGCCTATACAGGCAGCCAATACTTCCTGAGAAACAACTACAGGGTTACCAGATGTACTCTATCAAAGTGTGATAAAATGTACGCAAACCACCACAGCTTTATGGGTTAAGCAGCCTCAAACACCAATGACATAGGTAGAGATTCTTTGTGAACCTTAAAAATTGGGAGTACAAATATTTTTTGAATAGCAGAGATATTCAGTTAAACAGTGATAGCCACCTCCCCATCCCCTTCCCCAGACCAACTAATACATTGCCCCCCCCCCCCCCCCCCTCCAACAGACACAATGTAACAGTCAACATGCTTTAGCAAGCTTGGTAAAAATGGATCTAAATCTTCAGCTTTGTCTGTACATGTAAATTTGACTGTTGAGAAAAATTCAATTCAAACTGAATGAACAAAAACTTCGAACAAAGAAATAGTTTTACAATACAAAAATCACAGCTGACATCCCAATAACTAGAGACTACAATAGAGAAATTGAGGAGGCTACATAACACATGCAAACTGAAAAATAAAATTGTCACACAAGAGGAAATGTCACCTAAAAAGGAAGGATCATACAAAACACGGCATTACAATTCACCCATATAAAACTGAAATGTAACTTTTACTGGAAATTACACATATTAAATCTTTTCTAGTAATTACTGGAATCATAAAAAATTTGGTCTATAATGTGTTTTGGTTGTGATTCAAAAAAATAAATTTATGGATAAATAATTGACGCAACTTGTCGGGTTAAAGTTCCATAATCGTAAATTCTTGATGAGATGACGATTACTGGTGGAACAAAATTTCATAAATAAAATATTGGAAAATTTCAACATAACACTTTTCCTAACACGAAAAGCAGACGACACAAAATTCTTGAATAACTATTTTTTTTCATTTTTTTTGTCTCAAAAACATAAGTTATGACCCCTCATTGGAACGAGCTTGATGAGCTCGTTCCAAAGAGGGGTCATAACCTATGTTTTTGAGACAAAAAAATTAAAAAATAATGAAAATTAATTAGCGATTTTTGTGAATAGCGCTGGCCGGTTTTGGCCGCTACGTTGGGTATTTATTATTTATTGATTAGGGTTTAACGACACATTAACAGCCAAGGTCATATCGTGTCAGTGACAGTTTTATGGGTGGAGGAAGCCGGAGTACCCGGAGAAAACCACTGAGCAATAACGAGCAGCTGCCAGCTCCCCAACAACTCCGCACTGCAGCACAGGCAGGGTAAGATTGGTTGAAGTCATGTGCACCATCGATGTGCAGTATGCCTTAGTACACGGTGTCATCGTGCCCCCATGTGAACAATCAGGGTGAAGTGCCTTGCCCAAGGACACAACGTGGGAGGTTACGTTGGGTAATGGGTTAACAGAGTAATACAAACAAAAAATAGTACTTAGGATGTAATGTGTTTACCTATCTTTTATACAGTTGGTGAGATTTTATAGTGATGTGGAAAGGACAATCTGAAAAGTCATTTTTAGTCATGTGTCATCTGCCTATTCTGGCAGATGACATCTGACGAAAACAAGAGGCCCCACGGGGCTGAAATGTTCACCTTCAACAGAACTTGATATAAACAGAGGCCAAGAATGAATCTACATCAAGCAATCAATCTCCATATGATCTTTTGTCAATCCTTGAGACCCTCAGGAGTGACTAAAATAGAATCTAGAATCATGCCTATCTTCAATTAATCATGATGAAAAAAGTGTAGCTCCTCTTTGGAGCCCCTTAATATAGCCTATGTGGATTAATCTTAGTTAAACACCTCCAGAGGGTACTTAAAATTTCTAATTCTTCAGCTACATGGCCAATTCTGGGATCCCACAGGGAGCCCAAATATTAACCCAGACACTTGATTTGAACAAACTTGAATTTCACCCCACTAGAGATGTTGTATATCAAATATGAAAGCATTCTGACTGGTGAATCTGAAGAAAAAGATTTTCAAAGAAATTCCCTCATACTGCACTAAGTTAAAAATTTGGGCTCCCATAGGTAGCCGAAATATTAACCAAGACACACAATTTGAACAAACTTTAATCTCAACCCCCTAGAGATGTTGTATACCAAATATGAAATGATTCTGACTGGCAGATCTGAAGAACATTTTTAAAGAAATTTCCTCATATTGCACAAAGTTAAAATTTGGGCTACCATAGGGAGCCTAAATATTAACTGAGGGACCCGATTTGAACAAACTTGAATCTGCTTTCCTAAGAGATGTTGTATACCAAAATGAAAACATTTTGACTGGTGGATCTGAAGAAGTTTTTTAAAGATTATCCCCTATATTGCACTAAGTAAGCCCAAATATTAACCGAGGGACTTAATTTGAACAATCTTGAATCTGACCCTCATAACAATTATGTATGCTAAACATTAAAAGATTTTGACTGGTGGTTCTGAAGAAGATCATTTTAAAGATTATTCCCCATATTGCCTAAGTTAAAAATTTGTGCTCCTGTATTGAGTCCAAATATGATCCAAGGGGCTTACTTTTAACAAACTTGTATCTGGACCCCCCTCCCCCCCCCCCCCCCCTCCCTCTCTATGGATGCTGTATGCCAAATATCAAAAGATTCTGATCAGTGGTTCTGGAGAAACTTAAAAAAAATTTTTTTTGCAAATATGCTGACTGAGCATTTTTTGGATGCTGCTATCCCCCTCCCCCTCCCCCTCCCCCTCTGCAGAACACCCCAACACAACTGATGGCATTTTTGTTTTAATATTCAATTATACTGGTCCTAAGGATACTTCTTACCAAATAAGAGTTCTGTTCCGTTTGCTTTGGGAAATATGAGTGTTAGAAAATGTTTCTATTTTTAGCTCCTGGGGTTTCCACAGGGACAGAGGAAATTTGGGGGTGTTTTTGCATGAGCCAAGTACTTAGGACTCATTAATACTACATACAAAATTTGGTACAAATCAGACCATCGGTTCAGAAAATAGAAATTTTGGGTGGAGCTAAAAATCCTGCCCCTACCATTACAAAGGCAAATATTGCTCCACAAACATTGTTTGAACAAACTTGATTCTACACCTCAAAAGGAAGCTGCATACCAAATATCAAGTCATTGTACCCACTGGTTCATGAGATTTTTTTTTTTAATTTGGAGGATTTTCCTCCACCCCCTCCTTATGGGGCTGGGCAAGATGATTTGAAAAAAAAAATGCGATGTTAGAACAAGCAATCACCTCAAATTTAACTAAAATTTTTTCAGCGTTTTACCATGTTCACGGACGACGGACAGTGAGTGATCACTATAGCTCATCCTTTCAGTCAGGTGTGCTAAAAAACTGCTAGACCATAAGTTTAGATACCTTTAATGTTCATCACATTCTCTTTATTTCCAAGGCTTTGACAAGTTGAAACTCTGAAGTATTCATAAAAATCAAAAACATTCCAAGGCTAATAAGCAAATTACGAATTTTAAGACCGTGAAAACCCACTCCAGAAAAGCTACAAACACACACATGCAGTCACGCCAGAGAGGATGTGGACAAGCAGTAGCAATGAGCAGCTCACGGATGATCAGGGTTTAAGACAGTCCCTTCAGGGGCATAAATATACTCAACAGATACGAGTCAATTCGGAAGAATCATTCCTGAATTTAGAAACTTTATAAACTTGACGGAAGAGTTCCAACATGCAACAACATTATTTTTTTCTGGTCTTTTATAGTTAATACGTTACAACATTCTATTTTTGAAATCTCAATCCACAGGTATAAATGTGTTGTGACAAGATTGTGATCCGACCTATCATGAGATCACTTTTGTGATCCCAGTACTTTATACAGTATGGCTGCCATGGATTGATCACGGGATGGACAGTATTTCCACAGATGCAATGATATTAGATTGCAACACTAATTATAGGAAGAATCATCAAAAATTTAATTAATGAAGCACCGGGTACAACCCGGTGCTTCATTAATTAAAATTTTGCTGCTGACGATTTTTATTACCTGGTAAACGCATGCGTGGACATCACAGCTCATGTTTGGATTACGACCAGTCCACATCGACTGTATTGTATATGTAATGGGATGGGAGTTCAAAAGTTAACATGGAGAAAAGGCACTGCAAGTGAAAGAATGAGCGTGGGTATTAGTGAGAATGAAGACAGCCTGCATGCAATATATCGTCAAACATGATGGTATTTGAGCACAGAGTGAGAGAAACGGTTTGGAAGGATTACTGAAGGTTATATACTACCAAAGGTGTTTTTATCCTTTGCGATCCACAAAAAAACTGTGTCTTGTATATATGTTATCACAAATCTCAGACATATCAACTGATTTTCATTTTCAAAATGTACGCCCAATACCAATGATTAACTTGATGGACAAATTCAAAAATAGCAGTGTCTTAACTTTCCTCCTTTGGTAATTAAAACAGTCATTACCATTTTCAGTACACTATCTTTCAAGCTTTCAATAGATAAGCTGGGGGCACGGTGGCTCAGTAGGTAGAAGAGCAGGCTGCTAGCTGAGAGGTCCTCGGTTCGAATCCCACCTGAAGCACCCACGTTGTCTCCTTGGGCAAGACACTTCAACCCCATTGCCCACGTGGGGGCATGGTGACACTGTGTACTAAGGCGTACTGCTTGTCGATGGTGCACCTGTCTTCAACCAATGCTAACCCTGCTTGCATGGAGTTAGTATGTTGGGGAGCTGCCAGTTGTTCGCCGTTGCTCGGTGTTTCTCTCCGGGTACGCCAACTTCCTCCACCCGTCAAACTGATGTGGTCATGATTAGCCATTGTGCAGAAATATGTGACCTTAAACACCAATAAATAATAAATAGAAAAGCAAAAGACCAAGAGTTTGTTTATTATTATTATCATTATTATTATTAGCAACAAGGGCAATGCAAAGCGTGGACCAATGCCCCTGACTCGTATGCAAGTGCGAAGTAGCCTTGAAGGTATTGTGAGACAGAAAAATTTTCTAAATGGAAAGCGTGAAAAAGAAAAAATTTTTAAGTCAAAAAAGGACCATAACTCTGGGAAACATTATGAGATGGAACCTGTTCCTTGTGCATATCCGTTCCCCCAAGCAGGTCTATCAGCATACCAAAGGAGATCCAAATCCGAGATATGGCTTTGAAATTACAATGCAAAACATTTGTATGGACAGACGGACTGACAGACAGATGTAGGGCTTCACTGGATATCCCAAATCCTCCTTCGGAGGTCGGTGGCATAATAAAAGGATATGTCAATCTTTCAACTCTGAACATGGGAGGCATGCTGTAAACTGCTTACCAGGCCTTAAAATAAGCAGTCTGACATTTGCAGAATGAGGTCGCCAGAGGGTGAATTTGATGATGCTAACCCCTACTCAGGGCCAATTTATCCTCTGGGTACCTCTTTCTGTTTAGTTTTGAGACCCTGATTCAGATTGAGGTTCACACAGGGTAAATTTAGTGATGCTACCCTGCTGTGCAGGGTAGCATCACTACATTCACCCTCTGGGGACCTCATTTTGCAGATGACAGTCTGCTTATTTTCTGGCTTGCTGCTTACTTCCATTTGAAGAGAAGTACGCTATTGTTGAGTCCTTTTTTCAAGAAAAACATCAATGAACATCTGCACAAGCTTTTTGCAGCATAATCAAATTTTATTTCAGTATAATAATATGAAATGCAACTTCAATGGAGAAACTGCAAGTGAATCGAATCAGAAAGCATGAGCAAAGAGACAGTGAGCAGCATTACTGAACTTTGAATTTGAAATTATGGTGTTTGCGTACCAATTCTTGGAAAGTGAAGTTTGATTAGTTCGAAGTGTTGGAATGCTACAGCTTATATATAATTAATGGTGTATTGTTTACATTTTCATGCATGCATTGCATTACAGAGTTCAGGGGGCGTGGTGGCGTCGTGGTAACCGGTTGTCGTCAGATCACCAAAGTTAAGCAACATCGAGCACGGTTAGTAGTTGGATGGGTGACCATTTCACCGACTGATTCGTGCTCCCGCATTGTGTCCTTGGGCAAGGCACTCAACCCCGATTGCCTACATGGGGGCACGATGATGCTGTGTACACAATATCAAAATTTATTTTAATATTTTTTCGCCAATTCTTAAAAACAAATAAACACCATACCATGTGACCTCTCATTGGAACGAGCTTGTTCCAATGAGGGGTCACATGATATGGTTTTGTTGAATTCTTTTCTACTACACAATTTGAATGTTATGTGGGAGATATTTATTTATTGATGTTTAAGGTCACATATTTCTGCACAATAGCTAATCATGACCATGACAGTTTTACGGGTGGAGGAAGCCGGAGTACCCAGAGAGAACTGGTGAGCAACAGTTAGCTCCCCAACATACCAACTCCACACAAGCAGGGTTAGCATTCGTTGAATACAGGTGCACCATTGACGTGCAGTACACCTTAGTACACAGCACCACCATGCCCCCACATGGGCAATGGGGGCGAGGTGTCTTGCCCAAGGACACAATGTGGTTGCTGCAGGTGGGATTTAAACCAAGGACCTCTCGGCTTGCAGGCTGCACCTCCACCAACTGAGCCCCAGAGCCCTACCTAAGATAGCCACAGAAACATAAAAGAAAGGCACTGCAATAAAACATAACAGGATTTATTTATTAAGGTTTAAC
Source organism: Pictodentalium vernedei (assembly GCA_031216915.1). Classification (NCBI taxonomy): domain Eukaryota; kingdom Metazoa; phylum Mollusca; class Scaphopoda; order Dentaliida; family Dentaliidae; genus Pictodentalium; species Pictodentalium vernedei. The sequence continues at coordinate 25,509,181 of CM062291.1, read as the reverse complement.
AACACTTCAACAGCCAAGGTCATATCTTGTCAGTGACAGTTTTATGGGTGGAGGAAGCCCGAGAACCCAGAGAGAACAACCATGTAAGACAAGCAGCTGTCAGCTCTCCAACATTGTAACTCCGCACTACAGTACAGGCAGGGTTACATTGGTTGAAGACATGCGCACCATCGACTTGCAGTACAGCTTAGTACATGGGGGGGACATTGTGCCCCCATGTGGACAAGGGGGGGGGGGAGGGTTAAGTGCCTTGCCCAAGGACACAATGTGAGAGTCCGAATCAATCGCTCAGACGGTCACCCATCTAAGAACTAACTGGAATCGATGTTGCTTAACTTCAGTGATCTGACAAGAACCAGTTTCTGCAATGCCACCTCACCCCTAACAACAGGTTAAGGTTGTTATTTCTGGTTTTAATGTGCCAAATTAGGGCAGAAGAGTGTGTGCAAAATAAATTAATTTAAAGGCCTGCTGGTATGCAGAGAGACAATCAGCATAAATTGAGAAAACAAGAAGTATTTTTCACTCCAGATTTTCTTTACACATAATTATCCAAATATTCCGAGTAAGCCTTAGGAAGAGTTTTTGACAGTGGAAACAAAATGTAGCATAAAAACAACAAGTCTATCATATTTCACTCATCTGAAGTACATACCTTGAGTATTACTTTTAGAAACAGTCAATGAAACTTTTCCAAAAATTAAAACAAGGTACTTTCAAATATGAAATAAATAATTATCATAATAATACACTTTGACCAGCAGCTGATTTGTCGCGGTTCTCGGATGAGGAGGCCTTGGTTACCCCTGTACACACAACTGCCTTCCTATTCCCATGCTTCTCCTCTCCTTCCAACACTCGGAGACGAACTGTTTGATGACATCCCTTGCCCCATTCATTATCAATAGTACCCGAGTTGAGACTATTAAAACCAAGTCATTGTTGTGTCTATATCCAATACTACTTCTACTCATCGTTAACTAGTAGAGTGCTGGAAGCCCATATTTGGGCTTTATTCTGAAGACACGTTAACAAATTTTGATGACCAAACAATTTAGCACTGGACCAGTTAAAGTGTTTCTTTTGGTTCACAAGTTCCCATGTTGGATTTGTATAACATATCCTGACACACCATAACAGTTGACGGATGAAAACATGCTACCCCTTAAGTATAACCACTAATGGTTCTGAGACAGAAGAAACCAGGATGAGAAGACACGGGTATGATTCACTTGACATGAGAGAAAACTGTCAGTGTTAAGTTTTAATACTTCAAAGCCATGCTGGGTTAGCATTGATAGAAAGCAAGTGCACCACTGACATGAAGTACACCTTAGGACACAGTGCCCCCAACGTGGGCATTCAAAATTAAGTGCCTTGCCCAAAGACACAAAACAGTTACCCTGGTAAGAATCAAGCTGTGTACCTTTCAGTTTGATGTTCAATACTCTGACCACTGAGCCACCGCACTTACATTCCAAACTAAACCAAACTAATAATTCCTAGGCCTGGCACTGATACTTGGTAAGCTTCCGTTGAGAGTATCCTAATGATCAGTGTTGGATGCAGATATTTCCCTCCTCCATATCCCCAGTATAAATGTAATTTAGACCTCACAAAGTAGATCATTTATTTCTCAGGCCATTTTCTGTTAAATTGTATGATGGCGGGTGTTTTTTTATTTTATTTATTTCTGCAATTATTTTTTCGCCATCAGAAGTTCATGTTCTTGGTTTGTTTGATGTTTTAGGCCTCATAATCTACACAATAGCATGAGTGGTGGTGAATTTTGTCCTTTGAGTGCAAGAAGGCTTTGCAATGCTAAAGCATTGCAAAGCCTTGTTGCACTCAAGGGACAAATTTATCAATTTTATTAAAATGGTTAAAATATCAGAAATAAACCATTTAATTGTTATTTTAAGTTTGCATTGGTTATAAACAGAGAGCATGCAGCAGCCAAAAGGACCAAGCAAGAGGGTGTCAAACAATTTTTTAACTTTCTCAGGCCTTACATGAACATTTTTTTTCAAGGAATTTCCATGACTTTTTACAAGAATGTCCAATTTTCAAGCACTTTCAAGGGCCTTGAATTTTACTTTGAAATTCAACATTTTTTAGTACCTTTAAGGAGTAGATGAACCTTGTCCAGATCAGCTTAAACTTTGCTTCTACTTAAGCCAAAATAGACATCTCCAGACAAGGAAGCAATCCTATTTCCAGAATAAATGCAAATATTATAAAATGCATGCACAACCAACTTTGCAGCTCTTCAAAATTCATCTTTTGCGATGCAGTCCATGATCAAACTGTATGCATGTGAAAGCTGCTGACAGCTGGGATTGAGGAATAATTTGAGAGTAAAAAACTGAGATGAATTAACACATGTAATTTCCAGTAAAAGAAGATATTCAGCATAAGGGATGAAGAAAAATATACTTACATGAGCTATACCATTTACCCCATACCCTGAATTAACAAAACCCTAGAAATAGAAAAGAGTCCGACATTATTCATCATATACTCCTGTATTTTTTACCCAACATAAATAAGGCACTGGGTTGAAAGGAAAACAAGAAAATGGAAATGACTGAAACTGGACTAAGCTGTCATTTATCAAACATGAATAAAATATAATATTTATTAAGACACGAAAGTCAAAACTAAGAATTTATTAAGAAATGTAATTATCAACTTTATATGGAAGATATATAAAAGATGGAAGATATATACAAGAAAAAATGGAGATGAGTGGATAAGAAACTGTCTGCATCTACTGTATTTCCAATGTTCTAATCCCAGGTAGACCGGGGGGGGGATGGGGGGGGGGGGGGAGAGATGTGTGGTATGGGTGTGAGACTTACCAGCACAAAGCACTGCACTCAATTAGATACTAGCAACACAGCACATCATTAATATTTGGAAACTGTTTCAACAGTGGTATTGTAGAGACTAGTGACTCTGGAATTAACATTGGAGGTGACATGGGTCAGATGTTATTTATGTCAACCCTTTACCCAACGCAGATAACAAAATTTACTATTTTAAATATCATTTTTTCAAATTTTTCAAAAAATATCAACAAAACCATATCATGTGACCCCTCATTGGAACGAGCTCAATGAGCTCATTCCAAAGAGTGATCACATGACATGGTTTTGTTGAAATTTTTGAAAAATTATATTTTTTCAGCTACTGAATTTGCATATTACGCGGTTGGGTGTGGCCGATTTGTTGGGTAAAGGGTTAAAATGGATTAAATTACACTCTGCCTTTATTTTCAGAATTATTTACATACAAATTCCATCTGAACGATACATTTTTTGAGAAGACGATAATGAGTAATACCAAGGTATATTCCCATGTGAAGATTTAAAAGAAAACGAATCAGGCAGCTGTTTCGAATCGAATCAAATATCAGCTTAAGATTCAAAATTGTATCGAATCTCAAAGCTTCAAAAGGCCCTATTGTAGATTCATTCATTTTAAATATTACGGTTGGTTTTCTTTTCTAACCAACTGAAATATTCCATACGACTGAATCTAAAACAGGGCCATATCCGGGACACCCAAACTCATTGATTTCGTCTATAATCTCCATCCTATAGATGATAGTCTGCTAAAACAGTCCAAATTCAGCAAAAATTATATGACTAAAACCAATCTGAAGTTAATTCCTTGAATCCCAAACTAGGATTTATTTATTTATTGGGGTTTAAGGTCATATATTTCGGCACTGTGGCTAATCATGACCATGACAGATTTACGGGTGGAGGAAGCCGGAGCACCCGGAGAGAACCACCGAGCAACTGTCAGCTCCCCAACATACCAACTCCACACCAGCAGGGTTAGGATTGGCTGAAGATAAGTGCACCACCATCGATGTGCAGTACGCTTTAGTCCATGACGTCACCGTGCCCCCAGATGGACAACAATGGGGGTGAAGTGTCTTGCCCAAGGACACAACGCAGTTGCTGCAGGTGGGATCCGAACCAAGAACCTCTCGACTTGCATCCTGCACCTCTACCTACTGAGCCACAGCACCCCCACCCCAAACTAGGATACTTCAGCAGACTAAAAATATGCCTGGGGCAATTGCACTCTGATAAAAAAAAAATGCAACGAACAGGTATGCGGAAAGCACGTGGAGGCATTATGGGAATTTCAACTTTTGTGTCTTTGAAAAATGTTGCGTTCAGTATGGTAATCCTACTTTCAGTTTCGGTCTCTACAGTCATGCCTGCAGCATATATGGACAGGTGTCCCCAAATTATCCCTGGATATGGCCCTGTAAAAGACCATAAACATTTTTCTTTGAATCAACACCAGAAATGTTTCCTAAACGAGTATTTATTTATTTATTTATTTATTTATTTATTTATTTATTGTATTTATATTAAAAAATTTGTGCACAATGTCTTATCATGACTGCAGCATGGATATAAAGTAAAGTTCAGCCGCCAATCATTTATGTCCATGTTGCCCATTTTAAAGGACTGTTGGATGCAGATATTTCCCTCCTCCATATCCCTAGGCATTGGTTACCAGGTCCTATTTTACCAGAAAAACAGAGCTTATTTACCACATTAAACAAGGTCTTCACTTTCCAGGGTTTTCATGGGTACAAATATTTATTGATTTGAATATCTATCACTGGAGCACAAAAGAATATCTATATATCTTTGTGAATAAAGGAACATCACATTAAATCAATGGTAGTCTGTGTACAAACTCCCCAAAAAGTGGGGTAAACAAACGGCCCATAACAGCATCACATTCCTCACAGAATTAGACTGGTGGACAGGGAGCTTTCACAGGGTTCCCACCGATAACAGAAAATCTTATTTAAGGACTATTTAAGTACTTTTCAAGGACTCGGACCATGATTTTCAAGGACCGAATAATTTTGATACGAACTTACAACACCATAGCAACACAAACAATTTCCGTCTTGAGGACCTGATCTCTGGAAATCCCAACTAGCTAGATATATATCGTTCCTTCCGTTCAACAAGGATTGATGTCCATTTAACCCTCTACCCCATGACGTCTAAATATTAAACTTCCAAAGTGCAGGTTTTTCCCAATATGCAACTCTGAGCTCTGTCAAACAAGATTCAATTGATTAAACTTCTAGTTGCATTATGGGAAAAATTGGCTAAATGAAATTTTGGTACTTTAACATCAGAGTGCTGGGGGGTAAATCTTGAGTCAATTTCAAAATTCACTGAGCTCTTCTTGTCAAACAAGCAAGCCTGGAAATAAGCAATCTGTCATTTGCAGAACAGGGAATTTGCTGGTGCTATCTCATACAGTGGGCTATATAGAAGGGGGAATTTGCTGGAGCTATCTCATGCAGTGTACCTCTGGGTACATCTTTGTCTTTAGGCCTGAGACACTGATTCAGACGGAGGTTCACATAGGGTACATTTGGTAATGCTACCCTGTTGTGCAGGGTAGCATCACCAAATTCACCCTCTGGGGAACTCACTCTCAAATGGCACTTCCAGGCTTGCAAATAAGGCTGTGTTTATTCTTGGGTGTGTAACCAAAGGCTGGTTATGTATGTATTACACTGATTAAAGTACAGATAGCCTTGTGTCATGTAATACCATATGGAGAGTAAAGCTCCAGTGATTTAATATTAATTCACCCTTAAGTGCATCAGAAGGTGCTTTAATGTATGTACTTCAAGGACAAACTACAACACAGCAATAAAATTCATGTCAATGTCCTCAAAAGTCAGTTATGCTGTGTTTGAGAATCTGACAAATCCATGTCCCCAGCAACAGATGTCCAACCAAAAAGTGTCTGCATCTCTAATTGTCTATTACAAGCATAATAATGTGAGACTGAGTACAGTTCTTATCAAAAGAAATAACACTCTGTTCAGCCATTTTAACACACTACAGTACAAGTCAAAATAAGTTGTAGCATAACCGCAATAAACTAAGTGTACTGCTGTTGCTCCTTGCACTGATAAGATCAGAATCTGACATCATTTTCTGGAAAATGATGTCAGCTTCTGGTCTTATCAGTGTAGTGGTTATCCTACTACTTATTTTGACTTGTACTGTAATTCTTGAAAAGTCTTTCAGGAAGCAATAAAGGATAGTATTATCTGTGAAAATGCTGACGAAATTATCAATTTATTTGTTGGGTGTTTTTTAGAATCTCTGGCTATCTCATGACCACAACATGGGGAAAGGCAAGCAAATTCGTAAAATTGTGGTCCCCACTGTGGGAAATAATTTGGCACGTCTTTGAAATGCAAGGACGGTAACACTGGTGAAAATACGCAGGCAACTTTTTTACAACATGTGCAGGAGCAGCTTGTCACAAGGATCCCTCATACCAAATTTCACTGAAATCCATCCACTCACTGGTGAAATAAAGCGGCCTTTTTATAGCATGTCAGGGATGGCTAGTCACAAGGATCCCTTGTACCAAATTTCACTGAAATCCATCCACACACTGTCAAGATACAGGGTTCATACAAAAATTTGCTCACTAAGTTCAAGGGTTTTTCAAGGGCTTCTTTTTTTTCAAGGGCTATATATACTATTCAGCTTGTTGTATGAGCTCTAAAAATCTAAGATTCATGTGACACGGATCTGACTTTGGAAGTCAGGAAGTACTGGTACCCAAAGTGTGATCTGTGTTACAGTAATCTTGGTAAAACGTTCCATACTTTTTTACGGTTTTTTTTTAACTGAACGACACGAGCGCAACAAAAAAGTAAAAGGCGAGTACACATATTTACAATGCCCAGGAAATAGCTTGGTATTCAAGGGTTTTTCAAGAGATTTCTGAAAGTTCAAGGGTTTCTCAAGGGCTAATTTCAAATTCAAGGGTTTTTCAAGAAAAAACTCATTTTCAAGGGTTTTTCAAGAGCTGTATGAACCCTGAGATACCACTGCGTACGGGTAAAAAAAAAAACATGAAAAACTGACAAAGCAAGGACCATAACTGTGGTTAAATATATGCCAGCAACTTTTTTATAACATGTGCAGGAGCGGATTGGCACAAGGATCCGGCATACCTAATGTCATTGAAACTTATCCACTCACTGCTGAGATATCATAACGGATGGATGCTTGTATGGACGGACACGACAGATGGATGGTCAGACAGACAAAGCAATGACTTTTCAGGGAGCATAGCATGGGTGCTGAAATTTGGAAATAGAAATTTTGATGATTTTACATATGTTTTCATCTGAGTGCATACACGTACCACCTGTAATACTTTAGAATTACAGACGGTGCCTTATGTACTCAAGGGGGGAAACAATCATACTCAGAAAGAAAGAAAAAATCACTGACTTTCAAATGATTTGGAACGTCAGTTTCAGCTTCTATTTTCAAAATGATAGAAAGAAATGCTTAACTTCCTGATGTTAATTGGATATCTCTTAACTGAATAACCCTGTTAATTGAATATAATTTCCCCAACACAAAAACATTTACCATACCTCCAGTACAAATTTGACCTGTCTATTGAATATAGGATACAGAGTAAACTCCTGTTAATTGAATAGAAAATCTTGTAACCTGTTGAGAAATTGCCCTGACTCTCCCCAGTTTTCCTTTGTTTATATACGTATTTGGCCTCAGTACATCCAATACAGGCATTTAATCTATTATATCTTGTTTGACAGAGCTCTTGGAGCTCTGTCAAACAATATATAATAGAATAAATGCTAAGTTTATCTCAAGAATACAAGAAAGTGACACATCCCTGTTAATTGAATACTTCTGTTAACTGAACTAGAGGTACTGTGAGCAAGCTCACAAAGTGATACCCCCAGCACCTGAAATGTATAAGTTAGATTATCTCCCCTTGGAAATGTCAGAACGGAATTATATTGCTTCATGCACATCTTCATATAGAGTTTTTCCATTGTGTAAAGTTTCATGAAAATTCTTCAAATGGTTTAGGAGGAGTTGCGCTTATAAGGATGGGCAGACGGACAGACGGTCCAACATTTCAGGTTTATGGGCTACCAAAAAAACATTTTGTATGTCCAAAACCTTATTTTACCCAGAACCCCACCCCCTCCACCCTAGAACTTATATTTAACCCTAACCCCACCCCTCCACCCAAAAACCACACCCTAACCCTACCCCACCCTGACCCTAAAAGCCCACCCCAGACCCTAACCCCCACCCACCCCCGGGACCTAACCCATCAACCTTAAGCCCTACTCTGGGGCTACCCCTAACCCCACCCCACTCCTAACCCTAACATTACCTTAATTTGGAGGTAGCCCTAATAATAATAATATCCCTTAAACCCCCAATGTTGGCCTGGACAGACAGATGGATGGATGGACAGACAGGGTGATTCCTATATACCCCCCCCCCCCCCCAAAAAAAAAACAACTTTGTTTGCGGGGGGGGGGGGGGGGGGGGTATAATTTTCACTGGCAAAGTGGCTATTCAATTAACAGGGTTCCACTGTACCGGTATAAGAGAAAATGGGTTAATGATAAAACCCTAAATAAGACGCCAACAAAAGAGAATATTTGTATCTGTATTACTGTTGTTACAGTCGTCAAAATATTTTCATATCTGAGCATCAGATGGCAGAGATTCAGCTTGCGCTCGTACACTGCAGGCGAACAAGAATTAATTGAAAAATCAATGAGTTTCAATATTTCTGAATAACTCCCATTTTTTACCTACAGTTATCATTTAACTTACTGTCTCCGAACAATCAATTATTCAATACGGACAGGGCTATCTTGAAGTTAGGCATCAGAAATAAAGCTACCAAATTATGCAGGAAAAATGCAATTCAAATTTTCTCTGCGATACAATTGACATCAAGATAAATCTCTGGGATATCCAATTAGTTAATATTTCCTTACAATGAACTCTTGAGGGCTATTGGCCATCATACTTACATGTATTTCTTATTATATATACAACAATCAATTTATTTCATTTTCAATTTTCCACTTTTTTTTTATTCCACTGCTATTTTCTTAACCCTTTACCCAATGCAGACGATTTCAAAATTTATTACTTTAAATATCATTATTTAAATTTTTTCAAAAAATTTCAACAAAACCATATTATTTATTTATTTATTTATTGGTGTTTAAGGTCACATACTTATGCACAATGGCTAATCGTGACCGTGACAGTTTTACGGGTGGAGGAAGCCGGAGTACCCGGAGAGAACCACCGAGCAACGACGAGCAGCTGTCAGCTCTCCAACATCGTAACTCTGAACTCTGCACCGCAGCACAGGCAGGGTTAGATTGGTTGAAGACATGCGCACCATCGACGTGCAGTACGCCTCAGTACACAGCGTCATCGTGCCCCCATGTAGGCAATCGGGGTGAAGTGTCTTGCCCAAGGACACAACGCGGTTGCCGCAGGTGGGATTCGAACCGAGGACCTCTCGGCTTGCAGCCTGCACCTCTACCAACTGAGAACAAAACCATATCATGTGACCCCTCTTTGGAACGAGCTCAAAGAGCTCGTTCCAAAGAGTGGTCACATGATATGGTTTTGTTGAAATGTTGCGAAAAATAATATTTTTTCAGCTACTGAATTTGCATATTACGCGGGCGGATGCGGGCGATTTGTTGGGTAAGGGGTAAAAGCTCAAAAAACTTCTTCCAACATTTTTAACCTTACAAGCCACACCAATTAACTTTTGCTGACGCTGTACAGGGTACAGGTTCCATTGTCGCTATATTTTAAATTCATATTTTCTCATTGCTTTGTTCATTTTATTTAACCTCTCAATTTTTATTCTTGCGAGTCATTGCAAAAGTGATTTTCAAAAGTTTTGCATGATCGATTGTGCATGTCTGGATCAGCCATCTGATGATGTTTGGGTCGATTTATGTCCCACAAATTTCTTGGTACAGTGGAACCCTGTAATTGAATAGCCACTTTGCCAATGAAAATTATTCAGTTAACAGGAGTATTCAGTTAACAGGGATTGTGTCACTTTTCTGTATTCTAGAGATAAACTTAGCATTTATTCTATTATGTCTATACAAGATATACTAGATTAAATGTCTGTATTGGATGTACTGAGGCCAAATAGGTCTATAACCAAAGGAAAACTGTGGTGAGTTAGGGTAATTTCTCGACATGTTACAAGATATTTTATTCAATTAACAAGAGTTTACTCTATAACCTTCATTCAGTTAACAGGTCAAATTTGTACTGGAGGTATGATAAATGGTTTTGTATTGGAAAATTCTATTCAATTAACAGGGATATACAATTAAGAGATATTCAGTTAAGTGGGCTCCACTGTACAACAAGTTCACATTCTACAGTCTGTGGAGAGTGGATTATAGAGGGTCCCACTTAATTCTGTCTAGTGGGCTTTGTACATTTTATTTGGTGCTGCTAACAAGGTAGTCTCTGTAAAATGGCTACACTGCCCCTCTCACACATCCACACATAACAGAGATCTGAAATGACGTGGGTTTTCGGAATGACCTGTTATGGTAATCATTATTTTCTGAGGACAGGAAGGCTAGTTTTCGCATCCCCTTAATTTTTTTAAGGTGAGCAGTAGGCAAGCGAATAAAATCGCTCTCTTGAAAATGCCATGGCTGATATAGTTATGGTTTTGCACTTCGTTAGCCTTTTCATTTTGAAAATAATCAAGGCTTTTCAAGGCCTCCTGACCCATTTTCCAACACAGTTAAATGTCAGGCCATTCCTTCAATACAAGGCCTCAAAGGAACTACAAGAGTTTATATTTTCTTTCATTGGGACTCAGCCTTTTTATTTTGCGAATATTTAAGGCTTTTCAAGGCCTCCTGGTCTATTTTCAATGATAGTCAATTTTTAGGCCATTTCTTTGAGGCACTATATAAGTAATGGAATTTTGTTTATTTTGAAATTCTCACCTCTGATATTCCTTAAATTCAGATTAAATATACACAAATTATACATCAAAATGAAGGTTGGGATGTAAAGAACATGAAACATATATGTAATCAACTCATATAGTTGACAGCAGGCACCACACACTGGTTCCTGGAAGTCTGCTACCGTATTCTTACCAGAACTGCTAATAAAATAATATTTCGAAAGAACAACTCGAGGCTGAATGTGCTTCAGTTTCATTTATTTATTGATGTTTAAGGTCACATATTTATGCACAATGGCTAATCATGACCGTGACAGTTTTACGGGTGGAGGAAGCCGGAGTACCCGGAGAAAACCACCGAGCAACGACGAGCAGCTGCCAGCTCCCCAACATCGTAACTCCGCACTGCAGCACAGGCAGGGTTAGATTGGTTGAAGACATGCGTACCATCGACGTGCAGTACGCCTTAGTACACGGCGTCATCGTGCCCCCACGCGGGCAATGGAGATGAAGTGTCTAGCCCAAGGACACAACGCGGTTGCCGCAGGTGGGATTCGAACCGAGGACCTCTCGGCTTGCAGCCTGCACCTCTACCTACTGAGCCACCGCGCTCCCCAATGTGCTTCAGATATTCAATAACAAAGCTAGACATTCAAGACAATTTTGAGTGCAGTGATGGGACTGCAGTTTGGAAAAGGACAACACTGTCTGCATTTTTTATTGAAGATGGTTTCCAAGCTCGACAGACATGCGCAAATCACTCGATACCACAAATTTCCATCGAAAAACAAAATCATACTTCTAAGAAATTTCAACAGGTATCATGCATGATACCTTGAATTGAATATGGCAACTGTGCAGTCTATGTCTACTAACAGTATTCTGCATTAAGGCGATCTTTCTCATTATTTGATTTTAGACGGCGTTGTGTATAAATGATTTTCCATCCGATGACGTCGACCGGAAATCGAAAGTAAATTCATATGTAAACAAAAGCAAGGGTTTTGGAATTTACCCCCATGCAGCTCTGTTTTGAAGAATTTTGTTTTGTTCTTGGATATGTAATAAAACACATTTGACCACAAGTTGTTCTCGTGAAATATTATTAAATTATCAGTTCTGGTACAAATACGGTAGCAGACTTCCAGGAACCAGTGGTGCCTACAGTCGACTCTATGTGTTGATTACACAGGTGTTTCGTGTTCTATACATCTCAATCTTCATTTTGATGTACATTTTGTGTATATTTAATTTGAAGTGAAGGAATATCAGAGGTGAGAATTTTCAAAATAAACAAAATTCCATTACTTATATAGCCCCTTAACTCTTAGAAGCCAGGGAATCAGAATGAATTTATTGAACATGACATACCCCGAAAAACTTACAGTAAAGCAGGTGCTTCTAGTCAAGTGTCGTCTGCCTATTCAGGCAGATGACACTTGACTAGAGGCACCTGCTCAGTGTTTAATTCTCCCCCCAGCCCAAAGATAGCTGAACCATTACAGCAGGATTACCTGGCGTATTACGTCACAGATAAGAAAACTCGACTCCCGGCTTCTAAGGGTTAATCCAAGGCCCCAGAAGAATCCTGAGAGTGCCTATTTTCTTTCATTGGGACACAAATGATAAAACTTGGAATTCTCCAACCAGAGAAATCTGTTGACAACAAATAAGGAGTGTGATCTAGTTATTGGCTTAGAAATATGTCAATATCATCTTCTCATTCACATGACAATGCTATGTGTATCTTATGCTGTATTTACCAATGAGCAAAAATTAGAAATGCCTTCAGTTTCCATTTTTCCTTTTCATTGTTTATTTGTTTTTCTATTTTCATACAGTTCAGGACACAACTAAATGGAAGAAATCATTTTCCTTTGATTTTTGTCTGATGCAGCTGTAGGGATGTTTGCCCACGTGGGAGCATGGTAACACAGTGTAATAAGGCATTTATTTATTTATTGGGGTTTAAGGTCACATATTTCTGCACAATGGCTAATCATGACCATGACAGTTTTACGGGTAGAGGAAGCCGGAGTACCCGGAGAGAACCACCGAGCAATGGCGAGCAACTGTCAGCTCCCTAACATACTAACTCCACACAAGCAGGGTTAGCATTGGTTTGGTTGAAGACAAGTGCACCATCGACGTGCAATACGCCTTTAGTATACGTCACCGTGCTCCCAGAAGAAATGGGGGTGAAGTGTCTTGCCCAAGGACACAACGCGGTTGCCACAGGTGGGATTCGAACCGAGGACCTCTCGGCTTGCAGTCTGCACCTCTACCTACTGAGCCACCTCGCCCCCGTAATAAGGCATACTGCATGTCGATGGTGCATTTGCCTTCAACCAATGCTAACCTTGCAAAAGTGGAGTTAGTACGTTGGGAAGTCTGATGGTTGCTTGCCATTGCTCAGTGGTTCTCTCTGGGTACTACATCTTCCTCTACCATTAAAACTGTCTGACATGAGGTGACCCTGACTGTCAAAAGTGTTGTTAAAACCCCAAAAAATAAATAAGAACATACAGACCTGGAACTTTCAGGAGAGCGATTTATTCGCTTGCCTAATGCTCACCTTAGAAAAAATTTAGGACAAAAACTAGCCCTCCTGGCCTTAGTAAAAAATTATTACCATAACAGCCTATTCCTGAAACCCACATCTTTTCAGATCTCTGCTATGTTACTGGTTGGTCTCTGTAAGACGGCCACACTGCCCCTCCCACACCTCCGGTCTTCGGCAAGGCCCAGAGGCAGTGTGGACATCTCACAGAGACTACCTTGTTAGCAGCACCAAATAAAATGTACAAAACCCACAAGGCAGAATTCATTAATAGAAAAAAACTTCATTTTGACACTTTCAGCCTTTGTAAGATTGAACTGAGATCTAATCACACCCCAAGGCCATGCAAGGGGAGCAATTTTTAGCCCTCCTACATCTTTGAGAATGCCAGGCCTGGACATGCAGACGAATTTACAAGAAAAACATCTGGGGTGGAACCGAACATCATCCGTGAATTCCATAAAAAAAACATGAGAACACATTGCCCCTCAAATACAACAAGGTTCCATGCTGCAGGCTTGGCAATTTCAGGAGAGCGATTTTTTAGCTCTCCTTACTGCCCTCCTGAAAGAATTAAGGAGAGCGAAAAACTGCCCTCCTAAATATTTTGGTCTGGGATGATTGAGATTACATGTATTATGCTCACATTAAATTTTTGTTGTAAAGCAAAAATGTAATTTAACTTCGAAGTCACATAACATCACATAATTTCATTTTGAAAGTGGTTTAGTGGTAAAAGGTAATGGCTGCAACCATACCCAAACACAGTTGCAATCATTTGAAGCAAAATGGGTCACAGCAATATTTTTTTTCTGTCAGTTTCAAGTTCAACAACTAACATCACAGTTTGAGGGGTAATTATTCAAGGAATATTGACACTATAATATACTACCATTACTACTATCCTGTCACTTGAAGCACTTGCACCAGGATGTGACTGTAGATTCAAGCAGACCTGTTGTCCAAGAAAGTCATACGCCTACCACTACCACCTTCAACCCCCCCAAGGGGGGTTGAAGGTGGTAGTGGTAGGCGTATGACTTTCTTGGACAACCGGTCTGGGCACACACACAGGTCTTGTCAAGTGTGTGTTCGGTTGCTGAGTGAGACATCTAGATGTCTAAGAGATTTCGCTTTACCTTAGTAAAGTTAATAAAATCACTGATGTAATGTAATAGTCTGTTGGTTTCAGTTTCAATGAGATCGTTCAACTGGATACTTAAAATGCTGTGTAAAGCTAATTGCTCTCCTAAGCTGATTGAGGAGAGCGATTTTTTGCCCTCCTGAATTTTTCAGAATGCCAGGCCTGATGCTGCACTCAAGGCATAACATTCATCCTGAAATGGAGTTAGGGATCAAATCGTGTAAACTTTCCAAACCCAATATTTTTCACTCAATCATGGTAGCAAATATAATAATGGCCCATACCTGGTCAGCAATATTCAGAGAAATTACCCATCAAATGTTAGATGCAGCTATAGGGAGGTACTATTAATACAAGTAGACAAGGTTACAACCCAAACAACTGATGGAATGGAAGCATGTATCAACGTAAGTTCGTAAAAACAAGGTGTCATCTTCAATGCTTAACCATCAAAGATGGTGGCTTATTGGATTCAAAGGGCAACATTGGAAGTTGATCCTGGGATTCAATGGAGTTTGAGGTCAAATGGGATAAACTTTCCAAATTCTTTTTACTGTTTAACAAATGTAATACAAGTGTCTGGTCAGCACTATTCGGAAATAGTGCTTATGAATTTTCTTTTTTTTTTAATTCTTGCCTCCAAAACCCAGCCTGAAAATTAGCAGTCTGACATTTGCAGAATTAGGTCTCCAGAGGGTGAATTTGATGATGCTATTCCATACAGTGGGCCATTTTATCTTCTGGGTACCTCTTTCTGTTTAGTTTTGAGATCCTGATTCAGATTGAGGTTCACAAAGGGTAAATTTAGTGATGCTACCCTGCTATACAGGGTGGCATCACTAAATTCACCCTCTGGGGACCTCATTTTGCAGATAACAGTCTGCTTATTTTCTGGCCTGTCCAAAACATAGCTTATGCCCGTTCATGTGAAAGAATCCTAAATGTATGAAGGCAAAAAAACATGAAAAGTTGTAATTATTTATGAAACTTTTTTGAGGGTTGAATTCTGGCCGTGTTAATCCTTTACCAAATGTGCACGATATCAAAATTGAATATTTTAATTACTGGGTTTTTTTTTCAAATTTTCCCCAAAATCTGAATAAAACCATATCATGTGAACCCTCATTGGAATGATCTCGATGATCTCAAGGGGTGACATGATATGGAATTATTGAAATTTTTTTTAATTTTGAAAATAATTTACCTTTTAATACCTGACTTGAATAATTCTAGCCAATATATTTCTTTTAGATGGTTTGGAAGAAAATTCCTTAGCTTTGGCCCGTCAGCCGCAAATGCTTTATCACCAGCAGAACTTAATTTTGATCAGAGCTCAACCAAATTAAATTTTTATTATGTCCCAAATTTAGTTTATCCAATCAGAATGATAGAATACCATCTAAGGGTTCCATCATATCAGATAACTCAGAAGAAACGTTATTTATTTATTGTGGTTTTTACGACGCTTTAACAGCCAGAGTCACATGATCACATCATGTCCAAGCTTGGAAATAAGCAATCTGTTGTTTGCAGAATGAGGTGGGTGAATTTGCTGATGCCATCCCATAAAGTGGCTTAAATCCCCCAATTTATCCTCCAGGTACCTCCATCTCTGTTTAGGTCAGAGACCCCGGCCTGGCATTTTCAGGAGAGTGATTTATACTGCTCGCCTTAAAACAATTGAGGAGGATGAAAAATAACCCTCCTAGCCCTAGAAAATAATGATTAGCACAACAGCCTACTCGTAAAACCCACACGTTTTCAGATTTCTGCTATGTTAGTGGTCTCTGCAAGTAGGGCTGGGCGATATTTCGATATACCGGTAAATACCGGTATTGGAATCGGTACCGGTTAAATATCGTCTATTTTTTGGCAATACCGGTATATCGTCTGTAACGATATTGGTTTGGGTCACATGATAATAAAATTTCAACATGTGTTTTTTCGTTAAATCGCACAGAAAGTTGCTTTGAAAATACAGGAAGTTTATCTTTCCTTATTTCGGGAACAAATGATAAACAGCAAGAGATGATGAGAGTGAGTAACGTTCTATCTCGTTTATCATCACCGACATGCAAGCATTCATGGAGAAATTATGAAATAAAAATTTAATACTTGTTTGCTAAATTTGTTTGATTATTTTTAATTAGCGAATAATTAAAGTAGCACACATCACACAAATAGTTTGTTGTTACACGGAAAACACACCCGACTGTCACGCTGTAAAAACACGGTCACCTGCTGTTGGTCGCATTTGTTTGAACTGTAATCAGCAAGCCATACTTATCGCTTAATTCGTTGTCAGAAATCTGACACAAAAATGTTTCAAATCACACATATTCACAATTGGGAAATGTGCAACAATTTTTGTCAAATATGACAGAGGTGTGATGCCATCACTGGGAGAAAACATTGTCGGCTGGTGATTGACACCTGCAGACTATCATGAAAGTGAAGGGTGATCACGTCTTGGAGGCGTGCTTAATATCAACAGACCGACTGGCCTGACATGTGACAGATGACATTTGACATTGTCATCTGAAGACGTTCACTGCTGGAAGATAGGAGAAGGGGAGGAGCTACTACTGTTTTTTTTGTGAAACCAGGCCCTCGGAACCCCATCAACTGGATACCCGTTGTTTTGATAAAAAGTTTTGCTTGCCACTGTTTTCATGAAGCCACATATACGCAATTAACGCAATGTGACAATTGACTGGCTCAGTAATTAAACGCTTATCAGTCAAGAGAGGCTGGCCATGTTTTTACAGGAATTAAATTGACAAAGACTAATTTACTTGTATCCCAGATTCAGATGAAAGCCAATAAACCCATGATAATTTTATGGCTTATTTTCGTATTAAACAATAGGTTCAATAACTTTGTAGACATGGATTATTATGGTCTTCCATTCAACTCACTCATTTTTCCAGAGCAGTGAGTGATACTTCTATCTTTTGCTCCAAAAATATATTTTTTATTCATGATATCCCTTACATTTGATATGCGTTTCACACACTGCTGCACGATATACCGGTATATCGCGATATTTTTTCTGATATCGTTACCGGTATTCCGATTCCCATATCGCCCAGACCTATCTGCAAGATGGCCACACTGACCCTCCCACATCTCCAGGCCTTGATAAGTCCCAGAGGTTTTCAGCGACTGATTCGCACTCCCGCGTTGTGTCCTTGGGCAAGGCACCTCACCCCGCTTGCCTACATGGGGGCACGATGACGCTGTGTACTAAGGCATACTGCACGTCGATGGTACACATGTATTCAACCAATCTAACCCTGCCTGTGCCGCGGTGCAGAGTTCAGATGTTAGGGAGCTGACAGCTGCTCATCGTTGCTCAGTGGTTCTCTCCGGGTACTCCGGCTTCCTCCACCCATAAAACTGTCACCGACATGATATGACCCTGGCTGTTAATGTGTCGTAAAACCCTAATAATAAAAAAAAAAAACCTGAGGTGTGGGAAGGGCAGTGTAGCCGGCTCACAGAGAAAACCTAGTTAGCAGCACCAAATAAAATGTATAAAGCCCACTAGGCAGAATTCAGTTTGCCATTTTTAGCTTTTATAAGCTTGAGGAGCTAATTGCTTCCCTAGGTTATGTGAGGAGAGCAATGATTAGTCCTGATTTTTAAGAATGCCAGGCCTGGAGACCTTGATTTTGACTGAGGTTCACCGAGGGTAAATTTAGTAATGCTACCCTGCTATGCAGGGTAGCATTACTAAATTCACACTCTGGGGACCTCATTCATCAGATGACAGGCTGCATATTTCCAGGCTTTATCATGTCAGTGTTTTATGGGGGAGGAAGTCAGAGATAACAACCGAGCAGTGGAGAGCAATTGCTAGACTCTCCAACTTGCATACTCTGCACAAGCGTCAACAGCAGTAGAAGGAGCGGTGAGCAAGTAAGCCTCAGTACACAGAACCAACATGCCCCCACATGCAATTCAAATAACAGGAATATTCAATTAACAGATGAGTCATTTTCCTTTAGTCAAGAAATAAACTTAGCATTTATTGCGGTTGTATCTTGTTTCACAGAGTTCATGGAGCTCTGTCAAACAAGATGAAACAGATGAAATGCCCATATTTGATGTGATGAAGTAAATAGGTCTATAAACAACAAGTTGGTCTAGAAATAGACAGATGGTTGCAAAAAACAACTACAGTACGTGGAGAGTGGATTTTAACTAAATCACCCACGGAGTGGGGTTATCACCCAAGCTATAACTTTCAAATTGTGTACACTTCAACAACAAACACAAGCAATGTTTCAGCCAATGGACCTCCGGGTTTAACCCGGAGGTCCATTGGCTGAAACTTTTCTTGTGCTAGTTATGCTTTGAAGCAAATTTGCAATTATTGCTTGGGTAGAGTGATAATACACTCTCCACGTTCTGTATCTGTATTTATTCCACAACACGGATGCATTGTTTCATTCTACTGTTTCTTGTTCATTGCTGGAAAAACACCGGACGAATTATTTGGTTTGCACCTGCCGAGTTCTGCTTTTAGAACAAAGCCATATACAGATCTACATCCGTGTTCTTCAGGAATGCTGGAACACTAACTGCTCGTCTGACAAGACAATCACAACACCCTCCACCCTCCTCGAGGGGAATTAGCAAACACAAAAGCACATGAATATCATATGTAACCACAGTGCGGTTCTTTTGTTCTCATTGGAACATTCAATGAAATTCAGGAATATTTTCCACTGCAGGTTCCGAGCAGTGTTTCGCCAATATTAACTGCTTGGGGTAACCATTTTCTGTGTTAAACCGTTCCAGCGAAAGTCAACATTTTTCCACCACTGCCTCCATTCCTATCAGTTGCCCACTCATTTTCATTTGTCGTATTATAACCTATTTTGGGGCATATTGGTCACCCACTCATCTTCAATTGTATTTTAATCTGTTTTTGGCTCAACTGCTGTACATCAGATCGGTCAGCGAGTTCTGCTTTTAGAACAAAGCCATATACAGATCTACATCCGTGTTCTTCAGGAATGCTGGAACACTAACTGCTCGTCTGACAAGACAATCACAACACCCTCCACCCTCCTCGAGGGGAATTAGCAAACACAAAGGCACATGAATATCATATGTAACCACGGTGCAGTTCTTTTGTTCTCATTGGAACATTCAATGAAATTCGGGAATATTTTCCACTGCAGGTTCCGAGCAGTGTTTCGCCAATATTAACTGCTTGGGGTAACCATTTTCTGTGTTAAACCGTTCCAGCGAAAGTCAACATTTTTCCCACCACTGCCTCCATTCCTATCAGTTGCCCACTCATTTTCATTTGTCGTATTATAACCTATTTTGGGGCATATTGGTCACCCACTCATCTTCAATTGTATTTTAACCTGTTTTTAGCTCAACTGCTGTACAGCAGATCGGTCAGCCACTCATTTTCAATTGTTGTATTATAACCTGTTCTGGACTAAACTGCTGTACCAAAGGGAATTGGGAGTTTTTGTAATAAAAACAGTTTTTAGGCCATTGTTCTATCAATTCATATCAGTGTTATGATTACACTATCCCTCAGCCAACGTATCTCTTCCATTACTTATTTTTTAGGTAACCTGTTAAGATATAAACACAGGAAACTTTAACACCTTGCATGCCTCTGGTGGATATTCCTGCCCAGGACGGGAATTCCGTTGCCACTGAAATAAGTATAAGGCCACACAAAGTAGATCTTCTGTTTCTCAGGCCATTATTTGTAAAATTGCATGTGGGTGAGCAGTTTTAATTTTATTTTTTATTTCTGTAATTACTTCTTTGCCATCAAAAGTTCATGTTCTTGGTTTATGTTTTAGGCCTCATAATATTCAGAATAGCATGGGTGGTGGTGCTAAAGCATTGCAAAGCCTTCTTGTACTCAAGGGACAACTTTATAAATTTTTTTAACTTGGGTAAAATACCAGACATAAACCGTTTAATTTTTATGATTTTTAAGTTTACAGTGGATATAAAAAGAGAGTATGCGGCAGCCAAACGGACCATGTGGGAGGGCCTGAGAAACAGATTTTTTATTTTTTTTAGCCTAATTTGGGCAAATTTAATCAAATTTTTCCCCTGTCAATTGTATCAAGTTTTTCACCAATGATTCTTGGGAGTTAAATTTAGATGAATTTTTCATCAAATCTTGTCATGGCTGCTTCATGGCAGCCATGACTAGATTTGATGAAAAATATTCAGAAAATAATCAGCAGGTTAAGAGTTAAACTTTTACCCAACGCAGACGATATCAAAATTTATTATTTTGAATATCATTTTTTCAAATTTTTCAAAAAATTTCAACAAAACCATATCATGTGACCCCTCATTGGACCAAGCTCGTTCCAACGAGGGGTCACATGATATGGTTTTGTTGAAATTTTTTGAAAAATAATACTTTTTCAACTGCTGAATTTGCATATTACGCGGGTGGATGCGGGCGATTCGTTGGTAAAAGGGTTAATGGTTGTCAGAGTAATTCATTTTCAGCTTACAAAATTTGTATCTTTATTCTGTTGACAGCAGTTTTAATCTACGACCTATATGCAATCACCAGGCCAAATTTGTACTAAAGGTATGATGAATGGTTCGGCGTTTGAAAGTAATTTCCAAATGAAAGGTTATTCAATTAAGAAATATCCAAATAAGTGGGACTCTCTATAATCCACTTTCCAAAGACTTTCCAAAGACTGTATAATGTGAACTTGTACCAAGAAATCTGTGGGGCATAAACCTACGCAAACATCATCGGATTGCTGGCCCAGACATGCACGGCCGATCATGCAAAACTTTTGAAAATCACTTTTGCAAAGACTAGCAAGAAATTTAATAGCACACAACCATATTAACTGTTTTCCAGCACTGAGACAATTATAAACAACAGATCAAGTTCACCATCTGTGACAATGCCATGTTGGCAACCAAAGCATGAAATCGAGTTGACAATGTTGAACCCAAGGTGTGACAATGTCCTCTGAAACATGAAAACAAACTTTACTGCTAGTTGTACCCAGCCAAGCTGTTGACCAATATTTGGCTCTAATTTAACCAGCATGTTCACCACTTTTACACAGTACAAACATTGTTCCACATCCGAAATTCTCAAAGAACATCAAATAACTTGACTGATTTCCATCATGTTACCGAATTTGCAGTGAGCAGAACACGGTAATGTGTATACCATACTATACTACTCTTTGTAATCATTATAAAAGAGAGCGCTGTGGCTCAGTGTTAGACTGTTGGACGTCAATGCTAGAGGTCCAGAGTTTGATCCCCATCTGGGATGCCCCACGTTGTGTCCTTGGGCAAGGCACTTTATCCTGGTTGCCTGCACGGGGGCACGATGACACTGTGTACTAAGGCGTATTGCACGTCGATGGTGCACATATCTTTAACCACTGTAACCCTGCTTGAGTGGAGCTTGAACAGAGTAAGAATGTTGAGGAGCGGACGGTCTCAGTTTCAGATCAGCTTTAGGGGAAAAAACTCAATTCAGGTTTAGTTTTTCTAGGTGTTAACTGGTGGAGTGCTGGAAGCCCGTATTTGGGCTTTATTCTGAAGGGGGAGTGCCACAACTTGATGCAGACCGGACAGGACCGCCAGTGGTGGTCCGGTCCAGAGGAGAGGTGGTCCAGTCCAGTCCGGTCAGGTCAGGTCAGGTCCTAGGTGGTCCAATATTCTTGCCTGGACCAGTTCCAGACCAGTCCAATCATTATAAAATACCTCAAATGAAGTGAAATGTGTTAAAATCTTACTTTTGGTAATATCAAATTGAGATTATAATGATAGATTCGGATGATGATGCAGTTGAGGATGTCTTTTTTACATAGTTCAACATGGACGTGTGTCTTTTGCCTCTTAAAATGTTTTTTTTTAAGTTGGACGGCCACCCACCACCACCTTTCTTCATTTTTTCCTCACATTTTACCCATCGGAAAACACCAGCTGCATCATTCTTTTTTGAACACAGATACCCATATACTGGGAAAGATACCCATATACTGGGAAAATATATTTTGCCAGGTGCAAGTCCTATAGTGTTCCGTGTTTTGGTATTGTTCCTGTACTGGTCGCTGTGTCAGAATTACTGGGCGATTCACTAATTTCACAAGATTGAGTATCATTCGACTCTCTAGAAGGCTCCATTATTATTTTAAATTATTAGCAACTGGTTATAGGGCTGCACGGTATTTCGATAAACCGATATATACCGGTATTCAAACCAATATCGATTGAATACCGGTGTAATTAGAAAAATATCGGTTTATCGTCATTATTTATGTACCCACAATTTAATTTTCAAGATGTCTTGAGTTTTTTAACTGTAGCTCAGAATGAATAATATTATCGCTTTACACAAGGAATCGTCCGCATGTGCCCACATAATATACAAATTCAGCAGTTGAAAAAATAATTTTAAAAAATTTCATCAAAATTATATCATGTGACCCCTCATTGGAACGAGCTCAATGAGCTCGTTCCAATGAGGTGTCACATGATATTGGTTTGTAGAAATTTTGGGAAAAATTTGATTTAAAATAATAAATTTTGATATCGTCTGCGTTGTGTAAAGGTTTTTTGAACCGCATCCTCAAGGCATGCTGATTCGTTCCGACTGTGATGCCTCAAGTCTCGATTGTGGTACTTATGTTCAGATATCTGAACAATTTTCTATATACCGGTATACCGCGGTATTTTTTTGAATACCGATACCGGTATTCTGTTTGGAATATCGTGCACCCTAACTGGTTATGCTATATTTTAAACAAACGACCGGTAGGTGGGGTTACAGAATTACATATGATTGATTTGGACCCACCTGGCATCTGCCAACAGCCCAACACTCAAGTCAGTGAACGTTTGCCATGTGACATCATCGTGATTGAAGATTGTTAGTTTGTTACTAAACCAATCGCGTTCCAATCAGGGCATTCTCTGAAGTCGGTGGAATCAAAAGACAGAAGCGGTACTCGGTAGGCACTGTCGTTTGATGTCACCGACATTAAAGAATGTATCTGACGAGCTGTTAGGAGATCTCACTCCAAATGACCAGACATTTGCGACACTGTGTATTGAGTCTATTGATTGGTGATTGGAGCTTCGGATTTCTGTACCAGATAACCCCAGTGCTAAAGTTAGACATACATCTATGTATTAAAGTCTGAGAACCGGTCCATTACCAGACCGCCATGTGTGGACCGGTCCAAAGCGGTCCAGTCTGGTCCACAGTCCAGCCCTGGACCACAGACTGTACCAGTTTTTGGTGGTCTGGTCCGCATCCCTAAAGTTTAAGTCAAAAGGTAGACACAATTGTCAAAGCGAAAATGTGACTTATCTCTTGACCTGCGCTGAATGCAAAATACTGTCAAGCCTGGAAATAAGCAATCTATCATTTCTGAATGAGGTGCCCCAGAGGGTGAATGTGCTGATGTTGTCCCATGTTACCCCATGCAGTGGGCAAGATTCTCCCAATTTATCTTCTGGGTACCTCTTTCTGATAGGTCTGAGGCCATGATTCAGATTGAGATTCACAGAGGAAAAATTTAGTAATGCTACCCAGCTGTGCTGGGTAGCATCACCAAATTCACCCTCTGGGACCTCATCCTGCAGATAACAGTCTGCTTATTTCCAGGCTTGAATACAGAATGTCGGTGAAAATAAATGCACACTCTGAGTTCGAATCTTGGAAAACTTTACGGAGATCAGAAACAAGCATGATAAACCTGTCAGTAAACACTTTTATAAACTGGACCACTGATCCGGCAATATGGAGTTCAGTAAACACTTTTATAAACTGGACCACTGATCCGGCAATATGGAGTTCAGTAAACACTTTTATGAACTGGACCACTGATCCGGCAATATGGAGTTCAGTAAACACTTTTATGAACTGGACCACTGATCCGGCAATATTAGAGTTCAGTAAACACTTATGAACTGGACCACTGATCTGGCAATATGGAGTTCAGTAAACACTTTTATGAACTGGACCACTGATCTGGCAATATGGAGTTCAGTAAACACTTATGAACTGGACCACTGATCCGGCAATATGGAGTTCAGTAAACACTTTTGTGAACTGGACCTCTGATTCGGCAATATAGAGTTCAGTAAACACTTATGAACTGGACCACTGATCCGGCAATATGGAGTTCAGTAAACACTTTTATGAACTGGACCACTGATCCGGCAATATGGAGTTCAGTAAACACTTATGAACTGGACCACTGATCCGGCAATATGGAGTTCAGTCAACACTTTTATGAACTGGACCACTGATCTGGCAATATGAAGTTCAGTACACACTTTTATGAACTGGACCACTGATCTGGCAATATGGAGTTCAGTAAACACTTATGAACTGGACCACTGATCCGGCAATATGGAGTTCAGTAAACACTTTTATGAACTGGACCACTGATCCGGCAATATAGAGTTCAGTAAACACTTATGAACTGGACCACTGATCTGGCAATATGGAGTTCAGTAAACACTTTTATGAACTGGACCACTGATCTGGCAATATGGAGTTCAGTAAACACTTATGAACTGGACCACTGATCCGGCAATATGGAGTTCAGTAAACACTTTTATGAACTGGACCACTGATCCGGCAATATGGAGTTCAGTAAACACTTTTATGAACTGGACCACTGATCTGGCAATATGGAGTTCAGTAAACACTTTTATGAACTGGACCACTGATCTGGCAATATGGAGTTCAGTAAACACTTATGAACTGGACCACTGATCCGGCAATATGGAGTTCAGTAAACACTTTTATGAACTGGACCACTGATCCGGCAATATAGAGTTCAGTAAACACTTATGAACTGGACCACTGATCCGGCAATATGGAGTTCAGTAAACACTTATGAACTGGACCACTGATCTGGCAATATGGAGTTCAGTGAACACTTTTATGAACTGGACCACTGATCTGGCAATATGGAGTTCAGTAAACACTTATGAACTGGACCACTGATCCGGCAATATGGAGTTCAGTAAACACTTTTATGAACTAGACCACTGATCCGGCAATATGGAGTTCAGTAAATACTTTTATGAACTGGACCACTGATCTGGCAATATGGAGTTCAGTAAACACTTTTGTGAACTGGACCACTGATCTGGCAATATGGAGTTCAGTAAACACTTATGAACTGGACCACTAATCCGGCAATATGGAGTTCAGTAAACACTTTTATGAACTGGACCACTGATCCGGCAATATAGAGTTCAGTAAACACTTATGAACTGGACCACTGATCCGGCAATATGGAGTTCAGTAAACACTTTTATGAACTGGACCACTGATCTGGCAATATGGAGTTCAGTAAACACTTTTATGAACTGGACCACTGATCTGGCAATATGGAGTTCAGTAAACACTTATGAACTAGACCACTGATCCGGCAATATAGAGTTCAGTAAACACTTTTAAACTGGACCACTGATCCGGCAATATGGAGTTCAGTAAACACTTTTATGAACTGGACCACTGATCCGGCTATATGGAGTTCAGTAAACACTTATGAACTGGACCACTGATCCGGCAATATGGAGTTCAGTAAACACTTTTATGAACTGGACCACTGATCTGGCAATATGGAGTTCAGTAAACACTTATGAACTGGACCACTGATCCGGCAATATGGAGTTCAGTAAACACTTTTATGAACTGGACCACTGATCCGGCAATATGGAGTTCAGTAAACACTTTTATGAACTGGACCACTGATCTGGCAATATGGAGTTCAGTAAACACTTATGAACTGGACCACTGATCCGGCAATATAGAGTTCAGTAAACACTTTTAAACTGGACCACTGATCCGGCAATATGGAGTTCAGTAAACACTTTTATGAACTGGACCACTGATCCGGCAATATGGAGTTCAGTAAACACTTTTATGAACTGGACCACTGATCAATATGGAGTTCAGTAAACACTTTGATGAACTGGACCACTGATCCGGCAATATGGAGTTCAATAAACACTTTTATGAACTGGACCACTGATCCGGCTATAACCCGTCAGTAAACACTTTAATAACTGGACCACTGATCAGGCATTTTTTTTTATTAGGGTTTAGCGACACATTAACAGCCAGGGTCATATCATGTCGGTGACAGTTTTACGGGTGGAGGAAGTCGGAGTACCCGGAGAGAACCACCGAGCAACTGTCAGCTCTTCAACATCGTAACTCTGAACCGAGGCACAGGCAGGGTTAGATTGGTTGAAGACATGCACACCATCGACGTAGAGTATGCCTTAGTACACAGCGTCATCATGCTCCCATGTAGGCAATCGGGGTTAAGTACCTTGCCCAAGGACACAATGCGGGAGCATGAATCAGTCGCTGAAATGGTCACCCATCCGACTACTAACCACGCTCGACATTGCTTAACTTCGGTGATCTGATGAGAATCGGTTACCGCGACGCCACCGCGCCCCGATCCGGCATTACAGAGTTCAGTAAACACTTTTATGAACTGGACCACTGATCCGGCAATATGGAGTTACAAAATTATTGAGTGACCCTGACCTTGATGTAAACAACACAGATCAGATGTGGTACAGAACTACATTAGAGTTTAATCCTTTACCTAACGAATCGCCCGCGTAATTTGGAAATTGAGCAGTTGAAAAAATTAAATTTTTCAAAATATTTCAACAAAACCATATCATGTGACCCCTCATTGGAATGAGCTCATTGCGCTCGTTCCAATGGGGAGGTCACATTTTATGGTTTTATTGAGGTTTTTGGAATAATTTATAAAAATAGTGATTAAAATAATAAAATTTCATTTTCTCTGCTTTGGGTAAAGGGTTAATTGTCAAGGCCATACATCCTTATGCTTTGAACAAGCTTGACTTTTTTAGTTCTTTGGTTTTCAGTAATTGTATATGCAGATCTGAAACCTTGTACCTTTTATCATTTCTTGGAAAGCTCCCTGTAAAAGAGGTTTCCAACAGATCAGAAGCTGTGACTGTGGGGAAGGGAATGCAGGCAAATGAAAAATCACACTTCTCATTTTGATTTTGCGAGAGAGAAAAATTCAGGAGAATTTACGTAACGTGACTCACCAAACTGGCCAGCACTATACATGTACACGAAAATAGCCACACAAATGTTTTTATATTTTATTTTCTCAAAAAACATAACTTATGACCGCCTCATTGGAATAAGCTCATTGAGTTCATTTCATATTTATTGGAGTTTAACGACACTTTCGACAGCCAGGGTCACCATGTGGCGGGCAGTTTTATGGGTGGAGGAGAGAACTGCTGAGCAGCAGTGGCGAGCAACTGTCAGACTGAGCAGCAGTGGCGAGCAACTGTTAGACACCCCAACATACTAACTCCACACCAGCGAGGTTAACATTGGTTGCAGACAAGAGCTCCATCGACATGCAGTATGCCTTAGCACACAGCACCATCGTGGGATTAAGTGCCTTGCCTTAGGACACAACAGTTAACCATGGCAGGAATCAAACCATGGACCTTTTGGTTTGAAGTCCAATGCCTGAACCACCGCGCCCCTGATTCTCAGACATAATATTCATGCACATTAGAAAGGAGAGCTTATCAATTGCTCCACTAGCGAAACGTTTGGGAGAGTGATGGCAAGTGAGAGTAGTCATTCTGCTTTCTCGGCAGTCCCTGCATAAGTTAAGAATTTAAGTATTGGTTAAGCCCACTAAAATCGGACATTTTTTTTTTTTTTTGAGTTACTGGCTCGTTCGTATTCAATTCCAAGAAATTCAGCAGGTCATTATATCACATATAAAGTTAACAGTTGCGAGTCAAACATGCTATTTGTGCCTGTTAATTAGCAGGCTTGTTGCAAGACACCATTTTGATCAGATATATGAAATTTATATTTCAACGAGAATCCGAGAAACGATTTACGCAAGGTTTTGTGCAACGCAACAAGGAGAATCTTTGTAGAGTCTTTGTTGCACCTCTTCTAGGATTCGTTTGAAAAGAACTGAGTTAATTTAACCTTTTTCTAACATAGTGGCAACAAATGAACTAATACAAAGCTAACACGACCAGAAATATCCCGACACTTTGTTCATAAAAATGTACAAATATAGCCGTCATTGGAACCGGCTCATTGAGCCGGTTCCAATGACATCCATATTTATAAGGTTTTATTGGTAAATATTGTTTATTTTTTAAATTATCAAATTCAGTTTATGTCTTAAAAAGCTGTCTTGGGTAAAGGGTTAACATGTGCTATCAGTATACAATGGGTTCAACCATGGTGGCCTCATGGGATCCTGGGAGATATACGGATTGTCGGAACCATTTTTGCAAAAATTGAAAGGGATTCTCCCAAATTTAGATGAAATATGAGCCCTGAATTTTAGACCACACCTCTTGGACACATTCAGAAAAAAAATGTGCATAGTGCATACCCAAATAAGGAATGTGAGAAATTTGTTAAACGATTAAAACAACAAACAAAAGGCAAGTGGAAAGCTGTTTGAGTTGTGTTCTTCCCCTTGAAAAAATAGTTCTCTTTGGTCACTTAAAAATGGAAACTGGTGTGTTCACAACATTTTTCAACTCTCTTGAGGAGGAGGTCTTGAGGACATGTGTATCCAAAATAATTCTGTGACATTTGTCTGCTTCTGTTGGCAATAACAGAAATTCAAAAGACATCAATCATTTGAAGTGATAACAAAACTTACATGATTTTGAAGTGTTGCTATTAGTATCTAGTTTTTTTTTAGTGGCTGTTCAAAGATTAACCCTTAACATGCGGAATATTTTCTTGAATTTTTCCTAATATTAAGTTATGGCTGCTGCAAATCAGCCATGATATAATTTGACGAGAAATTCAACCGAGTCTGGATTCAAGCAGTGATAAAGGATTATTGGTATTTGTAGAGAAACATTTTGTTAACCCCTTGCAAACTGATGTCAAAAAATACCGTAATAATATCAAGCAACTACTTTTCCCCATTATGCAACTTGCAATTTAGACAATTTATTCTTGTTTGACTGAGCTCAATTGGTTAAATTGAAGTTGCATAATGCGACAAAAATGTACAGCAAAAATTTTATATTTCGACATCACTGTGGGTGTTAAGAGCATGAATTATAGCTTCGCTTGGTTACATGTCTTTGTACTCTCCCTTGCCAAATAAGAGTGATGGCCAAATAATAGTGATGCCGCATATTTTGGGGTTCAATAAAAAAAAAAGTGATGGTGCCAAACAACAGATATGTCAGGCATACCAAAATTACAGGAGTGTTAGCTGCAGTTACTCGAAATTCCCACAAATGCCACTTGACAATACCTTTGTTTCACTCCTGTAAATCGGACATTATTTATTTATTGGTGTTTACGGTCACATACTTCTGCACAATGGCTAATCATGACCACAACATGGAGATAAAGTAAAGTTTAGTCAATCGTTTATACCTCATGTTGCCTATTTTAGAGGACTCGCACTCCATGCATTGTTTTGTGTTTGAAAGTTCTATACAGTTAACATGAATATTCCTGCCCAGGACAGGATTTCTCTTGCCAAAGAAACAATAAGTATAATTTGAGCAGGGAACTCAGTGTGATGGTGTACACAAAAGTGGGAGATTACGCAAAATATTTTCGCAGGACCTTTCCACAGGTATGCAATTTAACGCAAATTTTACATTCTGCCAGGCTTTGATGATGAACATCGATGAAAAAGCTGTTTTCAGGTGTTATTGTATTTTGGCTGACTTGCTGATCGGATATTCTAATGACAGTAACTTATTTTAATAATCACGATGGTGCCTAATAAACATGATGCTGTCCCCTTTCTCCAAAAATTATCATTTATTTATTTATTGGTGTTTAACCCTCCACCCAACGAATCGGCCACATCCGCTCACGTAATATGCAAATTCAGCAGCAGAAAAAATATTATTTTACCAAAAACTTTCAACATAACCATATCATGTGACCCCTCTTTGGAACGAGCTTGTCAAGCTCGTTCCAATGCGGGTTCACATGATATGGTTTTGTTGAAATGTTTTCTTTAAATTATATTGAAAATAATAAATTTTGATATCGTCTGCGTTAGGTAAAGGGTTAAGGTCACATATTTTGGCACAATGGCTAATCATGACCACAACATGAGTATCAACTCAAGACCAGGGGTGAGTGTTAATAAGCAATGTTGCCCAATTTAGAGAGGGTTTGCACCTCCCAAGCATTGGTGACTGGGTCCTATTTTACCAGTAAAACAGAGCCTGTTTACTGCAGTGAACACGCAGTGCTTCACTTACCGAGGTTCCCACGGGAACCAAAAATTAATAATACTGATTTCACTTTTATTTGGCAGCAGAGAATATTGGACACAAAAATCCTGCAATTCGAAGAGTTGCTGATGGAGACAAACGAAGAAATAAGAAAATCTTTGCATGGTAATTTTTTTTTGCATATATCCCCGAGAGAACATGGTTTGAAGGTAAAAGGTTAAATTTGCATTGCAATGCCACCACACAACTTCAGCTAGAGCACCAACATGATACCACTCAAAAAGGTGAAGGGTACCACGACCACTGACAAGAGACAACAAAGGGAAGATGCCACATGGATTTTACAATGACAAAAGGTGATTAAATTTATTTACACAAACTGTGTTAATTAGTACATTTATTTTGATCTCAACTGTATGCATTATAAAATGCCACTAAACTCCATCAGAACACATATACATAAAGGTGTTTTCTGTGCATTCACCTAAACAGGTCACATGACCCCTTTATTATGAATGATCAAGTTGGAACTGGGAATTGGGTCAGTTCATTTTCTGCTGGAGGGGTGTTTTCACAAATTCACTACATCCAATGTTATGATGCTTTTTTATGAAGCATATTTCAGTACAGGTGACTTCAGAAAACAGAGCATTGAGGACATATGACTGCTGTAATTTGTGGAATAGACCAGTAATTAGGATTTGTCTAAATATATATAACATACACATGCTTATTTTCTGTAAAAGTGTGATTAATTAATTCAATTCCTACCACTGAAAGACAAACTGATGCTGTGTTTTGTAATGGAGTATGATGTTCTGAATTTAGCTGTACAGCCAGAAACTTAGTCACAAATTGAACAAATATTTCAGTCTATCACAGTTCTGATCAACAAAAATATAAATTGTAAAATTAGCTCTCAGCTCACCTTTTACAAGTGCGGAATCGATTCACAAAAATCATTTCAAACCTGCATGTTTTTTATAGCATCAACTTCCAACAGAGATTGTGGTGGTGAAAGCAGTATTTTTTTTTCATGCATTTTATTTATGAAAAACTGTTTTCTTTCCATTTATAGGTTTATCCTGGAAGGCCTCCCCAATGAACTTGGGAAATTTTTTTTTTTTTTAAATCTTTTGTTTATTTACTCAAAACAAAGCAAATGTCGGGTAAACTTAAAGCCTAATTTCGGGCTGCCCCCATTTTATCAAATGGATTAACCCTTTACCCATCACAACAGCCGAAACTGGCCAGCACTATTCACAAAAATCGCCCATTAATTTACATTCTTTTTTCCATTTTTTGTCTCAAAAATATAGGTTATGACCCCTCTTTGGAATGAGCTCGTTGAGCTCATTCCAAAGAGGGGTCCTAACCTATATTTTTGAGACGAAAAATGAAAAAAATGAGTTATTCAAGAATTTTGTTTGCAAGTGTCGTCTGCTTTTCATGTTAGTTAAAGTTGAGCTCATTCCAAAGAGGGGTCATAACCTATATTTTTGAGACAAAAAATGAGTTATTCAAGAATTTTGTTTGCAAGTGTCGTCTGCTTTTCATTTTAGTTAAAGGGTTAACCAACAATGCAGATATAGTCATTTAGCATCAGCTGATTTTTTTTTATTTGGGGCCCTGTAAAACTGAGAAGATTCTATTTGATGTCGACATCAATGGCCTGATTCTCGATCGACATCACACCAGCTTACTAATTCATATATCACTGAATTGGGAAAGTAATGGGTTTTTTTTCACGAAGTAGCGATGGCAAGTAAATTGCAGAATTATGCCGCAAAAATGAGTCTATAGTTGCCAGTTAAATTTTTCAACTGTCTTAATCCTTTACCCAATGTGACAACCAAAATCACAAAAATCAGTATTCATTCTTTTTTTTCATTTTGTCGCAAAAAAAAGCTCAAGATCACAGAGTTCATTCCAATGAGGGATCATAAGCTATGTTTTTGAATTCCAAAAATGAAACCCGAGGCACAAGAAAACTTAAAATGCAAACCTGGCTCAGGTTGTCAAGATAAAATTTTTGATATGACACAACCAAAGGCAACTTTTTTGTCCATTCACTTCTGATGATCTTAGGAAAGCTTCCTAGGCAAAAAACAAAGCTCTGTTCTGTGAAATGTCAAAAAAAGAGCCCAAACGAAAAAAA
Organism: Pictodentalium vernedei; assembly: GCA_031216915.1. Classification (NCBI taxonomy): domain Eukaryota; kingdom Metazoa; phylum Mollusca; class Scaphopoda; order Dentaliida; family Dentaliidae; genus Pictodentalium; species Pictodentalium vernedei. The sequence continues at coordinate 25,476,187 of CM062291.1, read as the reverse complement.
CTTTTGTTTTTAACTCCAGTAATTCTCTCTACCACCCCACCCCCCAACCAAATATTTGGACTTAAATGAAATACTTATGACCCAGTTATACAACATGACAAAATTTGGTTCATATCTACCCACTGATTCTGGAAATAGATGTTTTGAGTACAGCCCAAATTAGAGAGCCCAAATTTTGACCTACTAGTACTGAGTTCCTTTGAAAAAAAAAGTGAATCTGCATCACTAAAGAAAGTTCCATACCATAAATCTAAGCATTATTGTGAGTGGCTTATGAGAAGATGGTTTTTAAAGCATTTTAGGCTGATGGAGCATTAACCCAACCCCAAGTGGCATACTAAATTTTGGGGAAAAAATTCAGAAGAGTAAACTCCACTAGCCCGAAGATGGCAGCAGCTTCATTTGAACAAAGTAGAAAGGGTATACTTCAAAGATGGTCTGTGCCATAAATGAATGGATTTGGCCCAGTGGCTTTAAAGAAGAAGACAAGTTTCAAATTAGTTGATGGAGTAAAAGAAAGATAATGTCTCCTAATTTTCCCACTGCCAACAGTGTTACAATGGACTTCCCCATATGGCACCCCATGATACAACCGATAGCAAGTTTTTGGTCCATCTGATTCCACTGGACCAGAGGAAGCTGCATACTAAACAAGAGGCCCCAAGGGGCCTTACTCGTTCACCTGACAAAATGCTTCAAAGAGTCACATTCAGTTAGTCATGGTTCAACAACACTACAGATGAATGAAGTCATGAAATTATTCATAACCCTAGTGTCCATGTCAGATGATTATTATCATGGGTCTTGCTGACTGCTTCCAATTCTATCAGCTGTAGACAAGCACTGCCAAACTTCCAGGGGTTATTTCACTGCAAACCCCTCCCCCCACCCCCCAAATAGAGAGCCCAAATATAAACCTAGGAACCCAATTTGAACAAACTTGAATCTGACCCCCACCCACCCACCCCACCCTAAAGATGTTATATACGCGATATCAACAGATTTTAATTGATGGATCTGGAGAAGAGGATTTTTTTAATTTTGGAAATCAGTTTGTGGGTGCTATCAGTGTAATGCCCCTGAATGCCTGAAAATGTTGTGTAACAAAGGTGACAGCATTCGGACTGGTGGATCTGAAGAAGAGCCCAAATATTTACCAAGGGACTTGATTTGAACTAACTTGAATCACTAACATGAATCTGACCTCCCTAGAGATGTTGTGTACCAAATATGAAAGGATTCTGACTGGTGGATCTGAAGAAGATTTTTAAAGAAATTCCCTTATATTGCACTAAGTTAAACTTTAAATTCAATAGAGAGCCCAAATGTTAACTCAGGGACCCGATTTGAATAAACTTGAATCTGACACCCCACCCCTAGAGATGCTGTATACCAAATATCAAAAGAATCTAACTGATGGTTCTGGAGAAGATATTTCAAGAAATTCCCTCATATTGCACAAAGTTACAACTCGGGCTCCCATGGGGAGCCCAAATATTAACCCAGGGACCCGATCTGAACTTTTGTTGAAACTGACCTCCCTAGCGATGTTGTATACCAAATATGAAAAGATTCTGATTGGTGGATCTGAAGAAGATTTTTAAAGAAGTTTCCTCATATTGCACTAAGTTGAACATTGGGCTCGAATAGAGACCCCAAATATTAACCCAGGACCCAAATTGAACATTAAATGGCTTATTAACACTCACCCCTGGTCTTGAGTTGATGATACTCATGTTGTGGTCGTGATTAGCCATTGTGCAAAAAAATATGTGACCTTAACCCTTTACCCAACACAGACGATATCAAAATTTATTATTTTAAACAGCATTTTCTAAAAATTTTCAACAAAACCATATCATGTGATTCCTCATTGGAACGAGTTTAATGAGCTCATTCCAAAGAGGCAGTGACGCATGGGAAAGGTGCGCGATCTCTCTCGCAAAAATTGTCCAAGGTGCACAAATAATCGCTCACCTCTATTCTTGGGTGTGTTTTCATCCTTGTGAGTTGCGTCAACAGAAACATTCAATTAAGTTTTGATGTTGGGAAATTTTTAATCACTCACAATTAGATGCGTTTAAAGTACAATTCCAAACAATTTCCTTTCCGTCTTTATGAACATGACACACAGAAGTTCACTTATACATCCACACATGACACATCAATTGTAAAAGGGAATGAGAACTCGCCCAGAGCTTACTCCAGCCACAAAACGAACACACATGTTCAGATAAAAACAAAACGGTGGCCATTCTGAGATCTGAGAAACATTTTAATACTTCCGTATTTTTTTTATCAAAGACATGCGGAATGTTGCCCCGTTCCTTGTTTTCTTTTTTCATGTGACACCTGTCGCTCCAATTCACCAGTGACACGAATTAATGTGCTCGATTTTGAATTTACACATCCATTTTCCATGATTTTAATAATCTGCCATTTAAAATCCAGATCTAATTTTAGCTGGTTACATATATTTTCACCGTCAAAATTCCCATCTGTGTTCAGTTGTATTCACACATTTGTTATGAAGGACGCTTGTCAGTAAAAGTTAAACATTGAAATCAACAACACTCAATCAAATTCACTCTCCTCACAGTTTTCACGCTCGCAAACTTTGTTTGAGGTGAGCGATTTTCCACTCGCCTCCATTTTGCTCCCATTCGTCACTGAAGAGGGGTCACATGACATGGTTTTGTTGAAATGTTTTGCAAAATAATCTTTTTTCAGTTGCTGAATTTGAACATTACGTGGGCGGATGTGGCCGATTTGTTGGATAAAGGGTTAAGTTCCAGAGGCATTTATGAAATCTTTCAAGAAATGAATATTGTGTATTAACATACAGTTGGTTTCAAAGTGAATAATTTTTTTATTCAAATCCTTGTTAGTAAATTGAAAAAGAATTGTTTAAAAAAACAAGAGTCCCCAAGGGGCCTTAATCGCTCACCGGGCAAAGTGATTCAAACAAAGTGGCTCAAAAAAGTATTTGGGGTCACATTCAGTTAGACATGGTTCATCAACACTACAAAGGAATGAAGTCATGAGAGACAAATTTTATGGAACTAGGGACATGGCTTCAACAAACTTGAATCTTACCCCCCTAAGGATGCTGCATACCAAATATCAAAAACATTCATCTGCTGGATCTGAAGAAGAAGATTTTTAAAGAAAATTCCTCATTTTGAACTAAGTTATCATTCGGGCTCCCACTGTGAGCCCAAATATGAACCCAGGGACTTGGCTTGAACAAATTTGAATCTCGCCCCCTAAGGATGCTGCATGCCAAATATCAAAACATTCCGATTGCTGAATCTGAAGAAGATTTTTAAAGAAAAATTCCTCATATTGAACTAAGTTATAATTCGGGCTCCCACAAGGAGCCCAAGCCCAAATATGGATCCAGGGACTTGGCTTTAACAAACTTTAATCTCCCCCCCCCCCCCCCCAAAGATGCTACACACCACATATCAAAACATTCCAACTGCTGGATCTGAAGAAGATTTTTTAAGAAAATTCCACATTTCGAACTAAGTTACAATTCAAGCTCCCACAGTGAGCCCAAATATGGACCTAGGGATATGGCTTGAACAAACTTGAATCTCACCCCCCTAAGGATGCTGCATACCAAATATCAAAACATTCCGACTGCTGGATCTGAAGAAGATTTTTAAAGAAAATTCCTTATTTTGAACTAAGTTATCATTCAGGCTTCCACAGTGAGCCCAAATATGGACCTAGAGACATGGTTTGAACAAACTTGAATCTCACCCCCCTAAGGATGCAGCATACCAAATATCAAAACATTCCGACTGCTGGATCTGAAGAAGATTTTTAAAGAAAATTCCTCATTTTGAACTAAGTTATAATTCGGGCTACCACAGTGAGCCCAAATATGAACCCATGGACTTGGCTTGAACAAACTTCAATCTCAGCCCCCTAAGCATGCTGCATACCCAATATCAAAAGATTCTGCCTACTGGATCTTGAGAAGAAGATTTTTTAAGAAATTTGCGTGAAATGCACTAAGTTCAAATTTGGGCTCCTATACTGAGCCCAAATATGAATCCAGGGGGGAGGGGGGGGGGGGGGCCGATTTGAACAAACTTGAATCAGATCCACCCCTTAATGTTGTATACCAATTATCAAATGATTCTGCCCACTGGTTCTGGAGAAGAAGATTTTTTAATAATTTTTCTATAATTCATACGGTGCTGTCAGAGTTATGCCCCATACAGACCCCCAAGGGTCGTGGCCATTTAGTTTGAACAAACCTGAATTGCCATATAGTAATGAACATCCACATGAAGTTTCGTGAAAATCAGACCAGTGGTTTCAGAGGAGAAGTCGTTTGAAAAATGTTCACAACGACGACGATGACAGACGCCGACGACGACGGCCGGCAAGTGATAAGTTAAGCTCCCTTCGGTGAGCTAAAAAAACCCAAAACTATTATTTGACCTCACATAATCTAATAAACTCCTTATTCAAATCTGCCTCTTAATATGCATTCCATTATTTGTATTGGGCAGATTCAACACCTGAGACTTTCTTTAAGTAGGTTATTCGGTTAAGACAATCTATAGACACTGTACATGAGTCGAGCTGTCATGATTACTTGATTACTCGACTAGTCGACTGTCAACTACTGTGGTAGTCGACAGTTTTTTTTATTTTTAGTCGATCGTCGTTTATTTTCAAAGTGGTACATGTCATATTTAAATTGCACTGTACAATAAGGTGAATAAACAGTTTGATTATTAAGCTTTGAAATGTCTAAACATTGGGCCACACAAAGTAGATCTTCTGTTTCTCAGGCCATTTTTTGTAAAATTGCATGCGGGTGAGCAGTTTTTAGTCCCTCACCGGCATCGCCGGAGGGGACTATAGATTTGCAATCCATCCATCCATCAGTCTGTCAGTCTGTCTGTCTGTCAGTCAGTCAGTCAGTCAGTCAGTCAGTCACACTTTGGTTTTCCGGAATTTTTTTGGAAACGCTTCAATGGAATGATTTCATTTTTGGTAAACTTCTATAGAACGATGACTTATAATCAAGTTTGAGTTTCATGCTGATTGGATTATTCTTGTGTGAGTTACGGCCCTTGGAAATATGGGAAAACGCACCAAAATATCAGTTTTCCGGAGTTTTTTGGAAACGCTTCAACGGAATGATTTCATTTTTGGTAAACTACTAGAGAACGATGACATACAGATCAAGTTTGAGTTTCATGCTGATTGCATTTTTCTTGTGTGAGTTACAGCCCTTGAAAATATGGAAAAGCACCAAAATATCAGTTTTCCGGAAACGCTTCAACGGAATGATTTCAATTTTGGTAACCTACTATAGAACGATGACTTACAGATCATGTTTCATTTGTACTCTGTCCATCCGTCAGTCTGTCAGTCAGTCTGTCAGTCAGTCTGTCAGTCAGTCTGTCAGTCTGTCAGTCTGTCAGTCATACTTTAGTTTTCCGGACTTTTGGAAATGCTTCAACCGAATGATTTCATTCTTGGTAACCTACTATAGAACGATGACTTACAGATCAAGTTTGAGTTTCATGCTGACTGCATTATTCTTGTGTGAGTTATGCCCCTTGGAAATATGGAAAATCGCCAAAATGTCAGTTTCCTGGACTTTTTGGGGAATGCTTCAACGGAATTCATGCTGATCACATCCAGGTTATAACATTTGTATAATTATTAATGCTCATTAGTCCGGTAGGGAACATTGTATTGCTTCAGCGATACGTGCGCTCTTGTTTATTTTATTTTTTTACTTTTGTAATTATTTCTTTGTCATCAAAAGTTCATTTTCTTGGTTTGTCTGGTGTTTTAGGCCTCATAATCTACAGAATGGAATAGGTGGTGGTGCATTTCATCCCTTGAGAGCAAGAAGGCTTTGCAATGCTAAAGAATTGCAAAGCCTTGTTTGCACACAAGGTAATAATTAATAAATATTATTAATTTGGGTAAAATATCAGACATAAACCATTTAATTTTTATGTTTTAAGTTTGCAATGGTAATAAAAAGAGAGCGTGCTGCAGCCAAAAGGACCATGCGGAAGGACCTGAGAAACAGATTAACTTTTTAAGGCCTTGTTACTTGTAATATCCAGCAGATCAAGAGTTAAATAGGGGTTATAAAATTACAGACTGTGGATATGTTTAAATAATTCACTGACTATGATGGATAAAATATATCTCTATTAACCCATGCTGCCCAAATATTTATCTTCCAAAAATAAGATTTCCATGCATCTTCCTTTATTACATGTTCTATATTCAGGCCTGGGATTTATACGCTCGTCTACTTCTCGCCTTAACCCTTTACCCAACGTAACGGCCAAAACCGGCCAGTGCTATTCTCAAAAATCGCCAATTCATTTTCAAAATATTTTCATTTTTTGTCTCAAAAACATAGGTTATGACCCTTCGTTGGAACGAGCTCATCGAGCTCGTTCCAACGAGGGGTCATAACCTATGTTTTTGAGACAAAAAATGAAAAAAATTAGTTATTCAAGAATTTTTTTTGCAAGTGTCGTCTGCTTTTCATGTTAGGTAAAGGGTTAAAAGAATTGAGGAGGGCAAAAACTAGCCCTCCTAGCTTTGGAAAGTAATGATTACCATAACCGCCTATTCCAAAAACCCACATTTTTCAGATCTCTATGTTAGTGGTCTCAGTAAGATGGCCACACTACCCCAGGGGACAGTGTAGCCAACTACCTTGTTAGCAGCACCAATTAAAATGTACAAAGCCCACAAGGCAGAAATCATCAACAGTAAAAATTCTTTTTGCCACGTTTAACTTTTGGAAGCTTGAGGAAAGCTAATCGCTCGCCTTGGCCCTCCTGCATTTTTAAGAATGCCAGGCCTGCTTTATTAGAGTTAAAGTGACAACTTGGTACATATATATGTGTCACAGTTCAACCAAAAAAGAATGAAATATTTCTTCTTTTTAACCAGTGTTTCCACTGAGGATATAACATGTTGGATCCCTTTTTATGGAGCCTTGGGTGGGAAAAGTCTAGTATTTATTTATTATTGGTGTTCAAGGTCACATACTTATGCACAATGGCTAATCATGACCGCGACAGTTTTACAGGTGAAGGAAGCTGGCATACCCGGAGAGAACCACCGGAGAGAACCACGAGCAATGATGAGCAGCTGCTAGCTCCCCAACATCGTAACTCTGCACTGCAGCACACCCAGGGTTAAATTGGTTGAAGACATGCGCACCATCAACATGCAGTACGCCTTAGTACTTAGCGTCATCATGCCCCCATGTGGACAATCGGGGTTAAGTGCCTTGCCCAAGGACACATCGCAGGAGTCCGAATCGATAGCTCGGACAGTCACCCATCCGAGGACTAACCGGGCTCGACATTGCTTAACTTTGGTGATCTGACGAGAACTGGTTACTGCAACGCCACCACATCCTCGGAAAAGTCCAATGCAAAAATGGCTGACCAGATATCCAGTTACAAACTGGTTACCAATGTAGCCGTTTGAAAAAGCTGTCAGCAAGATAACCGCAATATTGATATTGTATATTATCTATAGTACAAAACGGCCTTTTTTCCCGAATGTGAATGTTACTGCAGTAATTAAACAAGGTCACAATGGCTGAACACACACGGAGCATGAAAATATTATATAGACTGTTATATGACTTATCGTTGCACAGTTTTTCCCCTTCATAATCACATTTCGCTACCGAGCATCTAGCAAAAGTATGTCCCATGCATTCTAAGAAATCAACCATGAGTTATGGACCTACTTTCAGTTTTTGTTTAATTGTACAGTCTACTGTTGATACAGCCACAAGATGAGTATTAATAGCACCCATTCTAAGAATCACACTTTCAATTCTCATTCAATCATCCAGTTCAATGCCGACACAAGCACGGAGATAGTGCATTTAGCTTTATCCAAGCCTAAAAATAAGCAATCTGTCATTTTCAGAAAGAGGTCCCCCCCCAGTGGGTGAATTTGCCGACCCTAAACCATGTGGTGGGTTAAAATCCCCCTATTTATCCTCTGGGTACCTCTTTCTGGTTAGCCTTGAGACCTTGATTCAGTTTAAATTTGGTGATGCTACCCTACTGTGCAGGGTAGCATCACTAAATTCACCCTCTGGGGACCTCACTATGCCGATGACAGTCTTATTTTCAGGCTTGGCTGTATCTGAAATTTGTTACTTCACTATAATGACAGCGTTAACGTTTACGATATATAGAGAATTTAGCTGTATCTGAAAGTTAATTATTAACAAAAAATATTGAGTGTTGAGGCAAAAAGGGCCCCTAAAAGGAATCCATGTTTCAACCCATGTTAAGCCCTGCGGCTCGATTTGAACTCCAAGAGGTGGATGTTTCTCAATCTTGTAACAAGAGCTATGCCTGGTAGGCAATTTCTAAGTCAAAAAGGCCCATAATTCTTGGAAAAATTATCGGTCCAAGCCCCAATTCGAACTCAACCTGTATTTTGATATAACTGAGGCACAAACCAAGTTTGGTCATGACCTCTATAAATCCAAACTAAAGTTAGCATCCAGAAATGGAAAACTTTAAGGCCGTGCAGACTGTCGGACAGATGGATGGACAGACGAAAAAAACAATCATACAATGCATCCCGTTTTTCTCATAATGGGCGTACAACAAAATTGCTCCTATACTCCCAAAAAGGTGACCTATGACAAAAATCTTGAACACAACATAAGTTTGTTTGTTTGTTGGTGGTGGTTAACGTCACATATTTATGCACCATGGCTAATCGTGACACAACATGGAGATGAAGTCAAGTATAGTCAATCGTTTATCAACATGTTGCCCATTTTAGAGGACTTTCACCCCAAGCATTGGTGACTGGGTCCTATTTTACTAGTAAAGCGGAACTGGTTTACCACAGTAAACAAGTGCTGCTTACTTCCCGGGGTTCCCACGGGGAGAACACAACATAAAAAGATCATATAGTTTTTCTAAAATTATTGGCAAACTTGTTCCCTTATGGTTCCCCATGAAGCAACTGATAATAATTTTGTTCATCGATGTGAATTTACTTCTCAGGAAGGAGCATCCTACTGACAAGTAACAGGTCTTTGTCTCATGTACTTCAAGAAAAATAAGCCTTGGATATTATTTTCTATTTTCAGCTCCTTTTATGGGGATGCAGGGAGCATTTTTTGGTAGATGTATTTGGTGCCAGTCAGTGTCACAGAGACTCCTTCCCTTTCCAGGGCAACGCATCTGTGTAATATTCTGGTACCGGCACAACGTATTTGCATAAATTATCTTGAGAGTTTCAAGTTTGAGAAAAATTATTTTTGCCTTGAGCCTGTTGAAAAATTAGCCCCCCCCCCCCAATACATGTGTTTAGGGTAACCCAACACACCCTAAAAAAATATGCCGACCATAAACATTTCACCGAGTAAAAGTCGCTCATACAGGTTATTGTAACCCGAAATTTCCATCCAAGCTTTCAAAATTACGTGTAGAAATAAATATATTTGTCATTATAAATGTGGAACAAGTGACAGGTTCCAGTTCTGCAAAGAAAATCGCATTTGATAAACAGATGAACATTTAAAACACAATGCGTAATAAGTAATTCTGTCACCTATTTTCGGAGTAAATGCCATGCTCGAACGCAATACCAAATAGTGCAGCTGTTCTGAAAAAGGGATATCACAATTTTGAAGTTTGAAAACAAGGTTACCTTTAGGTTGTTTCTCTCTTTATTCTGAGAAGTGGGGACCTGATTAGAGTTTTTCAACATTGAAGTTGAAAACCGCGATGACGGCTTTTCTATAATTGCTTCGGTTTCAGTTTTGGTTTTGATAACAAAACCAAACTGAATTTTCGTTTAACCACCCATCTCTAATACTAAAGAACACAATACACTGGAAACTGTCTTGAGAGACCAAGGTTTTTGCCAGGCAAAAATGGTCTCTCAAAATGGGTGGTCTCTCATGACAGGTCTAGGGCTGACATGATTTTTTTAAATTTAGGAATCAATTAATCGTCGCAAATAATTAATAATAATTGTTTAATCGTACCTAGATGACCCCCCCCCCCCCCCCCCCCTCTCTCTTTGAAGTCGTTAAAAATGAAGTTCAAGTTAGTTGACCTACCTCAAGAAAACAACGAAGACGTTCCTCTTTTAGGTACATTCAAAACTTTGATGTTCTGAACTTTTGAACCGTCAGTGTAATAATCAAGACCGGCCGTCAGTTGCGAACTTCGCAACTGCCGACTGGTCTTACTACATGGACAGTTCAAAAGTTCAGAACATCAAAGCTTTGAATGCACCTGAAACAAAAATGCTTCTAATGGCTTCTTGCGGTTTAACGACAACGTTCTTCACCTTTTACCTTTAGAAACAATAGTTTTTTCAGAAAAATATTTTTTAATTATTAAACGTCTAAAACAGAGTAAAATTTACGAATTCTTCAACAACGAAAAATACTTAGCGATTTTGGCAGACCGATCGACAATCGATTAATCATGACAGCCCTAGACAGGTCCATTATAGAGTAATACAACTAAATGATACAAGGTCACAGCAGTCTCTCAAGTCAGGTGGTCTCTCAAAACAGGTTTTACTGTAGTACACTCCCCTTCCAAGTAAGTAGGCCTTAAAGTTTAGATGAGCAAAGAGATAGCATGAGGTAATCAATGGATAAGTTTTAGCCTGAATGTATATTCCAGAAAATAAGGTAGATGTCTCTACCTTAATACAATACAATGAGACATCTGTTGATTACATTACATAATCATTACATAACCGAAGTTTTGAATGGTCCTGTGTTAATTTTTATTGACGTATAAAAGTTGTAAATTTTAAATTCTAGCAATAAATACAGTTAAAACTAGAAGTCCTGTCATGAAATGCGCACAAATAGTATGTCGATCTGCGCGTTAATATACGCGTTATGACCATAGTTAGGCTATCACATTCTGTACATATGGCCTGTGAACAAGCAATGTTTCAGTCAATGGACCTCCGGGTAACCCGGAGGTCCATTGGCAGAAACATTGCATGTGCTTGCTGTGAGTAACCAGGTAAACCTGCCGTGCTTTGGATGCCATTCAATAAGGCAACTGCGTGCAATTCCTACGCGCAATTAAGCCTAGATAAGCGCACAGTTCGTGACAGGACTTCTAGTTTTAACTGTAACAGAGGTAAAATGTAAACAAATATTTGCTTTCCAAAAACAAACAAATAACTAAAAACCTCAAAATGGATTGGCAAAGCAATGGCCCTCTGTGATTCCATTATTGTTGAAAAAAATCTCACCAAACAGAATATTGATAAATTCTACTCACATAATCATGAAATGCTTTAGCTTCACTAGAATGATCACATGTTTCCCTCCTCTCTGGAGCAGCACAATATAAATCCCAGAAAACACTGCAAAACACAAATCATAAACGAATATTCATATCATTATAAGACCATAAAGTGTCAATGACACGGCAGCTTACCTTGACTTTATTCTGCACTTTTTTTTTTCAGATTAATGTCATAATTATCTCACTGATTTAGCATTTAAAATGAGCTTATTAACTCCTTACATGCTGATGGGGATATTCCAGCACGGGACAGTCATTTCCTTGTCATTAAAAAAAGAAAAATTTGTGGATAATAACCCTGTACATAACATGAAAAGCAGACGTCACTTGCAATTCTTGAATAACTAAATTTTTTCATTTTTTGTCTCAAAAACATAGGTTATGACCTCTCATTGGAATGAGCTCGTTCCAACAAGGGGTCATAACCTATGTTCTGGAGACAAAAAATGAAAAAATAATGAAAATTAACTGGCGATTTTTGTGAATAACGCTGGCCGGTTTTGTCGATTACGTTGGGTAAAGGGTTAAACAAACTTTTCCCCTGTAAATTCTAGAGACGTTTTAACAAAAGACTTTTTGAGTCAAATTTTCATGAATATTTCATCAAATCTTGTCATGGCTGCTTCACAGAAGATATGATAAAAAATATTTCCAAATTACTCAGCAAGTAAAGAGTTTATTGAAAATAGAATGTTTCCATTTTTTGAAATTACTGAAAAAAAATACAACTTTCCACAATCCATTCCATTGAGAGGTGGGCCATAAGCTGAATTTAAATGTTTTGAGAATATTACTAACTGGTTTTGGCCGTTACATTATAATTAAACCTTTTTTCTGTTCATGAATTTTCAGGCAAAATGATTGCTAAATTATTTCTTTTTTTGTTCATATCACAATGCACTGAAAAAACAGATTAAGGCATGCCCTAAACCACGCCCCAATGCCAGTCATTAAAATTACGCTGAACAATGGGAATGGAAAAGAACCTCTGCACGCTCATATTATTAATATTTAATCTCACCATTTTAAAAATACTTTCAAAATAAAATCAAATAAACAATGAAATCCTTATCATACTTTTATTCTGTGTTTAATTTTTTATACGCAATCAAAATTAATAGATGATCGTCTACGTTCATCGTTTTACCCAAATCAAACATAATCATTACCAACCTGACATACAGATATAATTGATTGGGCTGATTTAAATAAAATTACCAAAACCGGCCAGCGCGATTGTCAAAAATCGGCAATTAATTTTCATTATTTTTTCATTTTTTGTCTCAAAAACATAGGTTATGACCCCTCGCTGGAACGAGCTCGTCAAGCTCATTCCAACAAGGGGTCATAACCTATGTTTTTGAGACAAAAAATGAAAAAAAATAGTTATTCAAGAATTTTTTTTTGCAAGTGTCGTCTGCTTTTCATGTTAGGTAAAGGGTTAAATAAAATTACCACCTACCTGCATGCACTCCACAATGCTCTTCTTTCACTATCAACCGAATTTGTGTGTATCAGTTCTTAAAACTTTTGTCAGATATTTCACGAAATGCAAAATGTAGGCATCGTAGCACAACATACAGAGCACGCGGATTACGTGCAACTGGTATCCAGAGAATGCATGATGCTGGATTTGAACTACAGCACATTATGTACATGAGTGGACATCAAAATGAAGGTTCCATCCGCGGCTACAATAGCAGATGTCCCACTTTAAAGAAACAAAATGTCAGTCAAACACTGTCCCCGTGACAATTCAGCCTCGTGCACAACAATGTCAGCATGAACAAAATGCTACATCACTGACGTCGGCAGCGTCCACAAACAAAACTCATGCAATCAAAATTTTCCAATTTCCAAATAGTCTGAATGTACTCTCAAGACAAAGTTCAGCCAACTTCATGTCATCTGGGTTTATACCAAACTCCACATTTACAAACTGTGTTTTCAATTTCTCAGGAAGTGATGAAAATCAGAATAAAATTTAACCCAGCATTGCTTTGAAGGACATCACCCTCCTCCCATCAAGTGGAAAAGAAGATCGAAGTTTTGTGTGGGCGTGGCCTATGGCATTCCTTTTAACTTAAACAATTCATTGGTCATTGAAATTTTTAATGACACAAGAATATGTTTCGGTGAAATGTATCGTCATTTCAAACCGAATTTTTAAAAATTTATGCCCTTTTTATTCAGTCCTCACCAGGAAGCATGATGGACATGGTTTTTATTATAAATCCACAAAGTAGCGTGTTTAATTTTATTTTTCCCCAGGTTTAATTATAAGGAATGATCATTTGTTTCTGTCTATTTCTTGAGTTATGAACCCCCCCCCCCACCCCCCAAAAAAAGGCCAAACATAGCATAAATGGAATACGCCCATTTACACAGTATGGCCTTTGTATTCTGGGGATTCTTAACTCAAGATATAGATAGAAACAAATGACCATTCCTTATAGGTAAAGAGTTGATATAGACATTTGCACTAAGGCTATACTACAGTACATGGGGTTAGGTATTCAGTTAATAATGAAACTATTTTATAACCAGAACGTGTGACCGGCAATGCACAGGGTTGGTCACACTTTCTGGTTAAAAAAAATGCCGATAGGATCACCGAATCAAAGTCGAGTTCTGACAGCACAAAAGTGGGTTTTATCAACTTATCGACCGGAAACCAGTTGATTACAATTTACTATTTGAAGGGTCACTGTGACCTTGACCTTTGACCTAGTGATTCCAAAATAAATTGGGCTCTTTCTTGCACCAATACCAAGCTACCTATGAAGTTTCATGAACGTGGGTGGAACCACTGTCAAATTATCATCTGGAAACCAATTGTTTACAATTTATTATGTTCAAGGTCACTGTGACTTTGACCTTTGACCTAGCAAGTCCAGCATAAATAGGGGTCTTCCACTCACCTAGGCCAACCTACCTATGAAGTTTCATGAAAGTGGGTCACACCATTATCAAGTAATCGTCCGGAAACCAACTGTTTACAGATTTACAATGTTGAACGCCACTGTGACCTTGACCTTTCACCTAGCGGGTCTAAAATAAATAGGGTTCTTCCTCTCACTGATGCCAACCTACCTATAAAGTTTCATGAACGTGGGCCAAACCATTATCACGTTTTCATCCAGAAACCAACTGTTTTTATTTATTATGTTCAGGGTCACTGTGACCTTGACCTTTGACCTAGCCAGTCCAAAATAAATGGGCTTCTTCCTCTCACAAAGGCCAACAACCTACATATGAAGTTTCAAGAATGTGGGTTGAAACGTAGTCAAGTTACCATCCAGAAACCAATTGTTTACAATTTACTATGTTCAAGGTCACTGTGTGACCTTGACCTTTGACCAAGCAAATCCAAAATTAAAAGGGTTTTTCCTCTCACTGATACCAACCTAACTATAAAGTTTCATGAACGTTGGTTGAACCATCATCAAATTATCATCCGGAAACCAATTGTTTATGCCCGCCCACCATTCATCAAACTATAAGTCGAGTTTGACTTCTGTTACAACTCGACAAAAAATTGCCACATAATAATGCATTACATGAAAATGTACACTTACTAAGGCTTTACAACACAGAGTTAGTAGCATTATTTATTTATTTATTGGTGTTTAAGGTCACATACTTATGCACAATGGTTAACCGTGACCGTGACAGTTTTACGTGGTGGAGGAAGCCAGAGAACCCGGAGAGAACCAACAAGCATCAACGAGCAACTGTCAGCTCCTCAACATTCTAATTCTGTTCAAGCTCTGCTCAAGCAGGGTTACAGCGGTTGAAGACATGTGTACCATCAACATCCAGTATGCCTTAGTACGGGAGCGCGGTGGCTCAGTAGGTAGAGGTGCAGGCTGCAAGCCGAGAGGTCCTCGGTTCGAATCCCACCTGCGGCAACCGCGTTGTGTCCTTGGGCAAGACACTTCATCCCCATTGCCCGCGTGGGGGCACGATGACGCCGTGTACTAAGGCGTACTGCACGTCGATGGTACGCATGTCTTCAACCTATCTAACCCTGCCTGTGCTGCAGTGCGGAGTTACGATGTTGGGGAGCTGACAGCTGCTCGTCGTTGCTCGGTGGTTCTCTCCGGGTACTCCGGCTTCCTCCACCCGTAAAACTGTCTCGGTCATGATTAGCCATTGTGCATAAATATGTGACCTTAAACATCAATAAATAAATAAACAAATAATGCCTTAGTACATGGTGTCATCGTGCCCCCATGTAGGCAACCGGGATAAAGTGCCTTGCCCAAGGACACAACGGGGATCGAACTCGAACCTCTAGCATAGAAGTCCAACAGTCTACCACTGAGCGACCACAATCCGTTAGTAGTATTATCAAGATGATCTTATTCATAACCAGAAAGAAAAGACTGACTAACCCTGTGTATTGTAGTGATTTAGTTGGAAAGTTAACCACAGGCATTGCACATAATTATTTGATAGGCTGCCATATCACACACTACATAAATACACTAAGGTTGTAACAATGCACTGGGTAAGTTGATTACATGTTACATGGGGTGCAGGATTCAAGGAACAAATAGAAATACTTATACTGTATTGTGTAGAGGTTTTTTAAGTGAATTCCAAAACTGAAAAATTTCTATTTTCAGTAAATATGTTTTAAGTAAATTATTGACTTTTATTATTTTCAAAATATTTTTCATCAAATCTAGTCATGCCTGCTGAAAAGCAGCCATGACAAGATTTGATAAAAAATTAATCTAAATTTAACTCAAGAAATCATTGTTGAAAAATAACAGTATGGCATCCCAAATCCTTTGTGTCTAACGCTTCCTGTGGCGTCGTGCTTTGATCTCCTTTGTGGATCAAATGCCCTTGCTTATTCCTGATCACAGCTGTACTGAAACGATGCAGGTGTTCACGCGGATGATTATGCTGAAGTAATTAGCTGTTATCGATATAGTGCTTTTGTTTTTGTATCCGCCAATGGACATTGGTCAACACGTGCATAATTAATGAGTGATTCGGTCAGGTAATATTCGGCTTGATCGGCAAAGAAGTCATTCTTGAATTATTTTCATCTGGACAGCAATCTTAAATATCTTGTCTCCACCACCCCTCCTTCCTCCTTGTTTCATGTGGCGCTTGTCGCTGGCACTTTATATCCGCCCATAGATGACATGTCAAGGGAGGGATGTCCTTTGTATATAGATGTAATTGAAGTAAAATTTGTTCAAGCATAATAATGTTATCAGCTATGATTTTGGCTACACTGTACTGTACTAATTTTTACAGGACTTTAATAAATGTGTAGTGTAGCCCATTACAACAATCATGTTTTGGTGCTATTTCGTCATTAACTGGCAGAGTGCTGGAAGCCCATTTTTGGGCTTTATCCTGAAGTGCAGGTACCACAGCTTAAAGGCTTGATATTCTGTGGATGTGCTTCAATTAATTCTTGATGTGATATTATTTAGTCTGGATGGAATTGCCCTGTTACAATTTATGGGAGAGTGCCTGTAGGCACTCTCCCATAAATTGTAGCAAGGCAATAACATGTGAACAAAATTTTAACACCTCAAAAAACTTAGCACTCTACCAGTTAAGCACAAAATCCATTCAATTTACTGAAGGAAAAATTGATTAAATGAACCCAAATTATCCTCATTTCAGTGGCAAGAGAAATTATAGCCTGGGCGGGAATAACTGCCAGCAACATGCAAGGAGTTAAGTCACCTTGGCAAATTTTATAAAAAAAAATTGTTGCATAAATGTGATCTTTGTTTAAACTGTGCTGACAAAAAGATGGCTACTGTGGTGTGGTGTGGGCAGCCAACTGTGATCATAATCAAACGTTCACATTTTGGCATGGACCTGAATATGCATAAGAAGTTTGGTGATGATCAGAAACAAACTGCAGGGGCTATGGTGGTTGGTCTAGAGTGTTGTCAGTATAATCAAATGAAAGTGTCAATGACACTGTAGCTTAACTTGTCTGTGTGTTGTGTTTGATGAAAAGGATTAATGTTCAATGTTTACGAAAGGATTATGAAATAAGACAAGAATTGTGATAATTAGGAATATGTTAATTTCTGTTCCCTGTATGCTATGTTTTTAATAAAAACAAGAGCGCAAGTATAGCTGAAGCAATACAATGTCCCCTACCAGACTTATGAGCATTAATAATTATACAGATGTTATAACCTAGATGTGATTGGCATGAATTCAGTTGAAGCATTTCCAAAACAAGAGGCCCCAAGGAGCCTTCAAAGAAGTATTTTGGGTCACATTCAGTTAGACATGGTTCATCAACACTACAAAGGAATGAAGTCATGAGAGACAAATTTTATGGAACTAGGGACATGGCTTCAACAAACTTGAATCTTACCCCCTAAGGATGCTGCATACCAAATATCAAAAGCATTCATCTGCTGGATCTGAAGAAGAAGATTTTTAAAGAAAATTCCTCATTTTGAACTAAGTTATCATTCGGGCTCCCACAGTGAGCCCAAATATGAACCCAGGGACTTGGCTTGAACAAACTTGAATCTCACCCCCTAAGGATGCTGCATGCCAAATATCAAAACATTCTGACTGCTGAATCTGAAGAAGATTTTTAAAGAAAAATTCCTCATACTGACTAAGTTATAATACGAGCTCCCACAGGGAGCCCAAATATGGACCCTGGGACTTGGCTTTAACAAACTTAAATCTCACCCCCCTAAGGATGCTGCATACCAAATATCAAAATATTCCGACTGCTGGATCTGAAGAAGATTTTTAAAGAAAATTCCTCATTTTGAACTAAGTTATAATTCGGGCTACCACAGTGAGCCCAAATATAAACCCAGGGACTTGGCTTGAACAAACTTGAATCTCACCCCCTAAGCATGCTGCATACCCAATATCAAAAGATTCTGCCTGCTGGATCTTGAGAAGATTTTTTAAGAAATTTGCCTGAAATGCATCAAGTTCAATTCTGGGCTCCTATACTGAGCCCAAATATGAACCCAGGGGGCCGATTTGAACAAACTTGAATCAGAACCACCCCTCAATGTTGCACACCAAATTTCAAAAGATTCTGACTGCTGGATCTGGAGAAGAAGATCTTTTAAGAAATTTGCCTGAAATGCACTAAGTTAGAATTCGGGCTTCTATACTGAGCCCAAATGTGAATCCAGGGGGTCGATTTGAACAAACTTGAATCAGATCCACCCCACAGACACAGTGTTGCATACCAAATAAGAAAAGATTATTCGGCCTGCTGGATCAGGAAAAGATTTTTTAAGAAATTTGCCCGAAATGCAAGATGTCCGAATTCAGGCTTCTATACTGAGCCCAAATGTGAATCCAGGGGGCCGATTTGAACAAACTTGAATCAGATTCAACATTCCAAATATCAAAAGGTTCTGCCTGATGGATCTGGAGAAGATTTTTTAAGAAATTTGCCTGAAATGCACTAAGTTCGAATTCAGGCTTCTATACTGAGCCCAAATATGAATCCAGGCGGCCGATTTGAACAAACTTGAATCAGATCCACCCCATAATGCTGTATACCAAATATCGAAGGATTCTGCCCACTTGTGCTGGAGAAGATTTTTTAGTAATTTCTCTAATATACATAGGGTGCTATCAGAGTTATGCCCCCTATGGAGCCCCAAGTGGGCATGTCCATTTCATTTGAACAAACTTGAATTGACATATGGTAATGAACATCCATACCAAATTTTGAGCAAATTGACCTCGTGGTTTCAGAGAAGTCGTTTGAAAAATGTTCACAGAGCCGTATGGACGACAGACGGCAAGTGATAAGTTTAGCTCCCTTCGGTGAGCTAAAGTCTGGAAAACTGATATTTTGACGCTTTTCCATATTTCCAAGGGCCATAACTCACACAAGAATAATGCAATCTGCATGAAACTCAAACTTGACCTGTAAGTCATCGTTCTATAGTAGGTTACTAAGAATGAAATCATTCGGTTGAAGCATTTCCAAAAAAAGTTCGGAAAACTAAAGTGTGACTGACAGACTGACTGACAGACTGATAGATGGACAGAGTGCAAATGAAACTTGATCTGTAAGTCATCGTTCTATAGTAGGTTAGCAAAAATGAAATCATTCTGTTGAAGCGTTTCCAAAAGAAGTCTGGAAAACTTATATTTTGGCGCTTTTCCATATTTCCAACGGCCATAACTCACACAAGAATAATGCAATCAGCATGAAACTCAAACTTGATCTGCAAGTCATCGTACTATAGTAATTTACCAAAAATGAAATCATTCCGTTTAAGCGTTTCCAAAAAAAAGTCCAGAAAACTGATATTTTGGCGCTTGTCCATATTTTCAAGGGCCATAACTCACACAAGAATAATGCAATCAGCATGAAACTTAAACCTCATCTGTAAATCATCGTTCTATAGTAGTTTACCAAAAATGATATCATTCCGTTTAAGCGTTTCCAAAAAAAGTCCGGAAAACTAACGTGTGACTGACAGACTGACGGATGGACAGAGTGCAAACCTATAGTCCCCTCCGGCGATGCCGGTAGGGAACTAACAATATGAGGTGTACACTATACTAAAGAGCTGATGGGTGGGTTAATATGACCACACAGTTAATGTATGTGGCCCTCACAGTTAACGTATATCAATGAAAGTTATCAAGTTACAGTGAAATTATTCCAAAATGAGTCATCCTATCAAGTTACATTGAAATCCCTTCATAAATATGGCCTGAAGACTATGCTAAAGGTTTTGGGGCTTCAGGCCTGTGAAGCTATGACAGTTGACCGATTGCAACTAAAAGGGGACGTCCTCATCTCGACAGTTAGATTATCTCCCCTTGGAAATGTCAGAACGGAATTATATTGCTTCATGCACATCTGCATATGGAGTTCTTCCATTGTGTAAAGTTTCATGAAAATTCTTCAAACGGTTTAGGAGGAGTTGCGCTTACAAGGATGGATGGATGGACAGACGGACGGAAGGACAGGGTGATTCCTATATAACCCCCCCCCCCCCCAAACTTTGTTTGTGGGGGGTATAATGAAATACCTTCACAAATACAACCTGTAGTCTGTACTAAAGTTTTTTCGAGTTTTGGACTCGGGAAGCCATCATGGTTGAATGATAGCAACCAAAAGGGGACGCTGTCAACGGGAGTGATCCTACGAAGTTACAATGAAATCCCTTCATAAATATGACCTGTATACTGTGCTAAACATTTTGGGGTTTTGGGCTCGGGAAGTCGTCACAGCTGCCCAATCACATCCAAATGGGGAAGTTCTCACCTAGACATCATACGGAGTCATCCTACCAAGTTACAATAAAATCCCTCCATATTAAATATGACCTGCTGACTGTGCTAAAAGTTTTTGGGTTTCGGGCTTGGGTAGCCATAACGGTTGACAGATCATGATCAAATGGGTACGTTCTCATCTAGGCATTATACAGAGGCATTCTACCAAGTTACAATGAAATTCCTTCCATAAATACGACCTGTAGACTGTGCTAATGGTTTTCGGGTTTCGGGCCCCTGTATCCGTCACAGTTGCCCAATCGCGTCCAAAAGGGGACGTTCTCATCTAGACATTATATGACGTTAACCTACCAAGTTACAATGAAATCCCTTCATAAATATGACCTGTAGACTGTGCTAAAGGTTTTTGGGCTTTGGGCAGCCATCATGGTTGAATGATCGCAACCAAAAGGGGACGTTCTCATCTAGACATTATTTGGAGTCATCCTACCTAGAGATGAGACGATTAATCAGTGTAACATCGGCACTCGGCCGATAAGCACTCATCGGTTCACCATCGGCACTTATGATTCAACATCAGCCCTCGCCGATTGTCTGAAACTCAGTGAAAGTGTTATGGATGAACTTTCTTCCACTTCATGGGACAACCAGTGGCAAGCGATCGGTACGTAACTCATCTGTTACTGATACCATGTAAATGATGGTTCGTGAAAGTAAAGGCAGAATATTATATTAAAGATTTTGATTGTGTAACTGTGTACTGAGTTGTTTTTTATCCATCATGTGAATACAGACTCTCTTCACTGCCCAAACTGTACTTCATTCTGCAAAATGTTGCAATATTTCTTTCAACCACGCTCATCGTCTCATTAAATGTATATTGGACAGATAATTCCTCCATATTAGTAATCCATGTTAATTGTGGAAGGTTTGGGTGCAAAAAATTTAATATCGGGCCATTCGGGGTGGGATTTATCAACACGAAGCCACTGAATTTTTCTCATATTGAATTGTGTGGAGCACATGATAAAAATAGATAATGCAGTGCAACGTCATAACTCGTGTGACACAATCCCATATATGGGTTTACCGAAAAGAAACTCCCACTTTAAAACGTGTGGTTCCAACAACGGCTTTTGATTTTCACAAAACATTTTCTTCCAAATAACTGATAGTCGACTTCAAAGCCTGTGTAGGGGGCGATTCGGCAAAGACCCGACTTTGAAATGAATTGTTTCCATTGTTGATGTAAACCGCATCAAAGGTTCCGAACACAATTTACCGTGACGATGCACGTGATGAGTTCTCGACTCAGTTGTTAGCTGTTTATTTTAAATTGAAAATATTCTGCACTGATGGTGCTTCATTGATATAAAATTAACCCTTTGATGTCTGTTATTTAATTTATTTAAGTGAGTGTTACCGTACTGACTTGTGTCGAAGCCCAGGGGGTGCTTGCAGTGGCTAAATTGCAAAGTGTGTGTGTGTGTGTGTGTGTGTGTGTGTGTGTGGGGGGGGGGGGGGGGGGGTTAGTGCTTGCAAGTCGCATTGGGATGCGTCGGAAATTGTCGATATAAGACAAGTAAGTATCCACTGGGTATGTTACGTTTCTTTGGAAATCACTTACCAATTTTGTAGAATTTGCTTTAAAAATTCTCATAATTATCTTGTACATACAGTTCAGATTTCGGGTTTTAATCCTCAATTTAATGAATAAAACAAACAGAAAACCATGTGGTGTGTGGGGGGGCTTCGACACGAGTATGGGCTTTGACACGAGTCAGTGTGGTAAAAGTGTTATCTTCCGGGTTGATGGGGATTCTGATTACTGTAAATCAGCCAGCTTCTGCAGTAAGTTTGAATAATAAAGAAACCATCTGACATCGGCATTCGGTATCGGCCGATTGTTGTCTAAAATAATCAGCATTCATCTTATGGGGCATTTTACTAATCGGCTCATCTCTAATCCTACCAAGTTACAATGGAATCCCTTCATAAATATGACCTGTAGACTGTGCTAAAGGTTTTTGGGCTTTGGGCCCCTGTAGCCATCACAACTGCCCAATCGCCTCCAAAAGGGGACATTTTCATCTAGACATTATATGAAGTCAACCTACCAAGTTACAATGAAATTCCTTTGTAAATATGACCTGTGGACTGTGCTAAAGGTTTTCGGGCTTTGGGCAGCCATCGTGGTTGAATGATCGCAACCAAAAGGAGACGTTCTCATCTAGACATTATTTGGAATCATCCTACCAAGTTACAATGAAATCCCATCTTAACTTTGACATGTAGGCTGTGCTAAAGGTTTTTGGGCTTTGGGCCCC
Source organism: Pictodentalium vernedei (assembly GCA_031216915.1). Classification (NCBI taxonomy): domain Eukaryota; kingdom Metazoa; phylum Mollusca; class Scaphopoda; order Dentaliida; family Dentaliidae; genus Pictodentalium; species Pictodentalium vernedei. The sequence continues at coordinate 25,453,275 of CM062291.1, read as the reverse complement.
TGTAGCCATCACAACTGCCCAATCGCCTCCAAAAGGGGACATTTTCATCTAGACATTATATGAAGTCAACCTACCAAGTTACAATGAAATCCCTTTGTAAATATGACCTGTGGACTGTGCTAAAGGTTTTCGGGCTTTGGGCTGCCATCAAAGCTGAATGATCGCAACCAAAAGGGGATGTTCTCATCTAGACATTATTTGGAATCATCCTACCAAGTTACAATGAAATCCCTTCATAAATACGACCTGTAGACTGTGCCAAAGGTTTCCGGGCTTCGGGCCCCTGTAGCCATCACAACTGCCCAATCGTGTCCAAAAGGGGACATTCTCATCTAGACATTATATGAAGTTAACCAACCAAGTTACAATGAAATCCCTTTGTAAATATGACCTGTGGACTGTGCTAAAGGTTTTCGGGCTTTGGGCAGCCATCATGGTTGAATGATCGCAACCAAAAGGAGACGTTCTCATCTAGACATTATTTGGAATCATCCTACCAAGTTACAATGAAATCCCATCTTAACTTTGACATGTAGGCTGTGCTAACGGTTTTCGGGCTTCGGGCCCCTGTAGCCGTCACAGTTGCCCAATCACGTCCAAAAGGGGACGTTCTCATCTAGACATTATATGAAGTCAACCTACCAATGAAATCTCTCCATAAATATGACCTGTACACTGTGCAAAAAGTTTTCAGGTTTAGGGCTCGGGAAGTCGTCACGGTTGACAGATTGCGACCAAATGGGAAAGTTCTCATCTAGACATCATTCAGAATCATCCTACCAAGTTACAATGAAATCCCTCCATATTAAATACAACCTGCAGACTGTGCTAAAAGTTTCTGGGTTTCGGGCTTGGACAGCTGTCACGATTAACAGATCATGACCAAAAGGGGACGTTCTCATCTAGACATGAAACAGAGTCATCCTACCAAGTTACAATGAAATCCCTTCATAAATACAATCTGTAGACTGTGCTAAAGGTTTTGGGGTTTTGGGCTCGGGCAGCCATCATGGTTGACCAATCGCGACCAAAAGGGGACGTTCTCATCTAGACATGACCTCAAACCTGCATATGAAATTTCGTGATGATCAGACAAGAACTACAGGGTGTAGCCTGTGCTAAAGTAAAATGTGAACAGACTCCCAGAATAAGACTTTTGCACATGTGATGGCAACAGCTGATCTTGACTTTGCCAAGTTAGGCTCAAATTAGAATACTTCAGGTCTTTAAGGACACTTTCAGAATCTATTATAAGAATTAAATAAACATTTTGCAAGAATCTAAGTTGATTCTCATCATTTTCCTTCGATTCCGATTCTCGCAAGAATTTTAAACCCTGAGTAGCAACTGCAGCTCGAGCGAAATATGATTATGCCATTCCAACTCGTTATGTAAAACACCCACCGATTCAAACACACATCGCGTTCTGTGTTTATTACACTGCAGCTCGAGCAAAATATGATTACGCCATTCCAACTCATTATGTAAAACACCCACCGATTCAAACACACATCGCGTTCTGTGTTTATTACACAACAGATGCAAATTTTAATTCCAATGTTTAAACCCAAAGGTGAAGAGTCTGTTTGTCTTGACTGAAGCTGTACTGATCAAATGGATCGATAAAAAATCAAAACAACCTTTTCGGAACCAGTGTTTGTTGAAATTTGTGTCGCTGTTTCTCTTCGGCTGGTGCACATTCACGCCTAACCATTTGGTGGCTATTACTGTTAGTAAAAATATAAGTACAAATTTGTGCAGATTTGCAAAACAGCTGGGAGAAACATTTTTAAAAGAAGTTTGAATCATGTCAAGATTTACCAAAATAAAGTTGAGCAAATCAGATATAACGGATCACAAAACGAGACGGCCACGGGACTGGGTTAATGTTCTGGTTGGAAATGATTGGGTTTTTTTTTAAAATATTATCTCATTTTTGGTTAACTAATTTTTTGTGAACCGACTTTATTTTGCTTTGGACGTTTTCATTTTCTCACTATGCGACAGACTGTCGATAATAGAACAACGAAATTCGGAAACTTTTCGAAGCATAACTAATGACTTGATGGGAAAGGAACTAGTATGAACGGTGCTGGGAAAAAAGTTCCGGCTTGTACATCGCCCATTGAATACAGAATCATTTATGTCATAGCGGCTATTCCGTTAAAAACAAGGGTTTAACCCTTTCCGCAACGCTGACGATTTCAAAATTTATTATTTTAAATATCATTTTTTAAATTTTTCAAACAATTTCAACAAAACCATATCATGTGACCCCTCTTTGGAACGAGCTCGTTCCAAAAAAGGGTCACATGATATGGTTTTGTTGAAATTTTTCGAAAAATAATATATTTTCAGCTGCTGAATTTGCATATTACGCGGGTGGATGCGGGCGATTCGTTGGGTAAAGGGTTAAAGTTGAATGGATGTGTAATAATACATGGAATACCATGTTTGTAATACACATATATGAGAATATAATGCCATTGTTTTTCAAACTGATAAAAAAATATGAGACAAAATCCTGAACAGCCAACAAACCAACTGTATTTTCAAATGCATGTAACCTGAAGCAATTATACAATTTTTTTCCTAAATAATTTGCTGAATTATTGTACTACTGGTGTAAAATGAAGACAACCAATCCAGCTGGGGTAATTCTAATTCAGAAACAATATGTTGAAAGGGTTAAGAGTTTATTGGAGAATGTTCAACAAGACTCAGCAATGGAAAATTCCTCCAAAATCAAGCTACAAAATCTTTCCATGACTGACTGTATAGCAAACTGTTTTGTCGTCCACTGTAGATTAGAATAAAAGAAGTGGGATGAAATAATCAATAGATTTGCCACAGTCTTAGTCAACCTCTTCTGGGAGTGTTACTTGTAGATGTGCAAGACTGACACTTGTCTTTCGTCAAGCTTCGCCAATTTTGTAAAGGTAGCTTGATGCACCACTCTAAGTCCAAAGGCACCAAGAAAATTGTCTCTCTGACCCCCCCTCCCCCATCACCTACAATGCTGACATGTGATGGAATTCTTTTCTTTTGATTACTTGTACCACTTCTAAATTTAGTAGACAATGGGGCTTTCCGCAATAAGGTAAACTTTACTATTCTGTTTAATTTTCAGAATCCAATTTGACCATTTGCATAATCCTCTGTGGATTATAAAAATTATTTTAATCAAAGTTAAACAATTAACCCATTATCAAATGCCATTTGAAGACCACAATGGATAGATCTCCAACGAACCTGCAGATTGCATCAAAATTTACAAAATAAGTTCAACAAGGGCTGTGCAAACCATGGGCCACTGTCCCTGACCTGTATGTAGGCATGTTCGAAGTAGCCTTAATCAGGGACCAGCCTAGGTGGGAATTTTAGGGAGACTTCATGTCTCCCTCCAAAAAAATAGAGAGACTGCAGAGTCAAGTAGGGAGACTTCATAGGCAAGTGGGGAAAATTAAGAACATTTATGTTCCACCCCCTGCCGCATATTTTCAGCTTGTGGTCCTCTATTCACATCTAATTAATCCAGGTCCAGTTGACTATGATGCATCTTTGCCAGGTTAAAAAATCATAAAGTAATTATTGACTGAAAATCCCCCACTGCTACCCCCTCCTTCATGACCCCCTACCGTCTTCTTCATGCCAATTCCCCAGCACCCTCCTCTGGTTGCCTTTCACCAAAGTCCAACTAAGCTAATAATTTCCTAAGTCTGAATGTGTGGACAGGACCAGATGTAAGAAGGTTGTTTGGAAGGTACTTTGTTAGTTAATAAATAAAATACATTCTGGGGTCAAGCATTTTGTAAAATAAATGTCATTCCACATCATTTTTATAGCATTCTGGTGTCTTTCCACATCATTTCGTGTCATTATGGTGTTTAGGAGGACCCTTTTTCAAGATCTTCACAAGCACACTTGCGTCCTGAACAAAGCTTTTCTTGTCATCACTAAACCTTTTTTCATGTGTTTACATTCCATTCGTGTTTTTCAGGGAATAGACGGCCAACATTTAACAGTCATCAGCAAAATGAAATAAAAATACAGTGTTAGAAAATACGTCCATTGTGTATACATTTTCAGCAGAGAATTTGCGGCATCCTAAGCAACGTAACCTACTTTCTAACTGCGTTATTTTGTCGAGTCGCAAAAGTCACCTATTTTCGTTTCGACACTTGAAGCTTTGACTGAAACGGAACGAAATAGAAATAAAAAATCAGCCAAAAATGACATTGGACAATTGCTTTCAAATAAATGGTTGTTTGTTTGACGAATGAAAATGCCCGTTTGTCACGCACATTCGATTCTTGAAAATAATCGTGTTTATGTAAACCTCGGATCACTCAGTTCAGCCTTTCCTCATTTTGGCCAATTTTTAGAGGGCGACTTGTAACCACCCCGACTATTTTTCTAGGCGACTCTGAGCTTAGAAGGGCGACATAATCGCCCTAGTCGCCCTCACAGCTGGCCCCTGGCCTTAACCCTTTACCCAATGCAGATGATTTCAAAATTTATTATTTTAAATATCGTTTATTAAATTTGTTAAAAAAATTTCAACAAAACCATATCATGTGACCCCTCTTTGGAACGAGCTCGGCGAGCTCGTTCCAAAGAGGGATCACATGATATGGTTTTGTTGAAATTTTTCGAAAAATATTTTTTCAGTTGCTGAATTTGCATATTACGTGGGCCGATGTGGGCAATTCGTTGGGTAAAGGGTTAAAGGTATTGTGGGACAGAAAAATTTTCTCTAACTCGAAAGAGTGAAAACAAAAATTTTCAAAGTCAAAAGAGTGAAAAAGTGCCATAACTCTGGGGAAAATTATTGTATGGTACCACTTCTTTGTGTATATCCATTCCCCCATGCGGGTCTATCAGCATAACAAAGGAGATCCAAATCCAAATCCACCTGATGGCATGGAAATTACAATTCAAATATTCATCCGGACAGCCTGACATACAGACTTACAGACAGACGGAGGGCTTCACTATATACCCCCAAATCCTAATTCGGAGGTCAGGGCATAATAAATTAGGTCTAAATCTCACTTAAGCTCAGTTCTGACCCAACTTCCTGGGTGAGTTTTGTAAATTTGAAAACAAAATGGGGAAGATTTGAAGATTTTATTTATTATATGATCCAACAAGAGTTACACCTGGCTTTGCATCATTCGCTCATTTGGCTTTTTTGACTTGTACATAATCACTGTTTTCATCCAACAGCCAGCATCGCTAAATCCTTCAAAATGAATTTTGGAGTAAAGAAAAAAAAAATCCCTGACAGGGACAGGGGTGAAGGACTAACAAGTTTTCTGCATTGTAATCATTCCATGAATCCTTAAAAATGCATTTTGGGGCAAAGAAGAAAAAGAGCCTAAAGGACAGGGGGGAAGGGAGGGGGTATAGGATGTAATAACTGACAATCCTTTAAAATACAGTTTGGGAAAAATTGCCTAAATGACACTGGGGGGGGGGGGGGGATTTTTAAACATTAATCCCCATAATGCCCTAAGTTAATATCGGGCACCTGTATTGAGCCCAAATAAGAACCAAAGGGCTTCATTTTAACAAAACTAGTATCTGCCCCCCTCCCCCCCCCCCCCCCCCCCACAACCCATAGATGATGTATACCAAAAGATTCTGACCATTGAATCAGGAAATTTTTTTTTAAAAATTTGCAAATTTGCAGATTCAGCATTTTTTCGATGGCCCTCTACAGAACAACCCCAACATAACTGATGGCAATTTTTTTTTTTTTAACAGTTCTCTGTTCTGTGTGGTTTGGGAAATATGGGCGTTTGAAAATATTTCTATCTTTAGCTCCTGGGGTTCCCTCGGGGACACTGGAAATATTTTTGTGTCAAGTACTTATGACCCAATAATGCCACATACCAAATTTGGTTCAAATCGGACCATCAGTTCAGAAAATAGAAATTTTGGACCGGGCCAAAAATCTTGCCCCTCCCATTACAATGGCAAATATTGCTTCACTAACTTCGTTTGAACAAACTTGATTCTACACCTCAAAAGGAAGCTCCATACTTTTTTCACAGAAAATGAATGCTGATCAACAGCTCTAATCTAAAGGTCTCGCCTAATGAGCACACCAAGTTAAAAAATGTCAAAGAATGTTGATGCACAAATGCAATAAATTCAAAGGATTGTTGCTAACAGCAACAGTTTTTGATGGAAATGAAAAGAAAATTGATAGCTCCTATCTTTGTCACCCTGCATAAGCATACAAAGTTTTCAAAACAACCTGATAATGAATGCTCACTCTGGGGCATGCTAAAGGAAGATGTTACTTTTTTATGGATATCCATAGATATACCCTGCAGAGAGTGCAAAAGGGATAAGTTGCTGCAGAAATGCAGTAAGTCAAAGGCTGGTGATAACGATAATAATTTTTTATGGAAATGAAAAAAAATCAAAAGCTTACATCTAGACATCACCCCAAACACACATACCAAGTTTCAACGTGATCCAATCATAAATGTGCCCTGAAGGGTATGCCAAAGGGAAATTTTGAAGTCTGACTAAACTAAGTTCAAAGGTTGTTTCCAGCGGCAACATTTTTTGACAGCAATGCAAGAAAATCTATAACTCCCATATAGATATCACCCCACACAGGCACACCAAGTTTCCATGTGATCCAATCATAAATGTGCCCTGCAGGGTGTGTCAAAGGGAAATATTGATGCATAACTGCACAAAGTTTTTTTACTACATTTCATCAGAGGTCGAACTATTTTTTGACCAAAATGGAAGAAATCGATAGCTCCCATCTAGAGGTCACCCCAAACAAGCACACCAAGTTTGAAAACGATCTGGTCAAAAATGTGCACTGATGGGTGCACCAAATGGAAATATTGATGCTTAACTGCACAAAGTTCATCGAAGATCGTTGCCAGCGACAACATTTTTTGACAGAAATTGAAGAAAATCGATAGCTCTCATCTAGAGGGAACCAACCCTAAACAAACATACCAAGTTTCAAACCATTCTGATCATACATTTGCCCAGTAGGGCATGCCAAGGGAATTTATTAATGTCTGACGAAACTAAGTTCAAAGGTTGTTGCTAGCAGCAACATTTTTTGACGGAAATGGAAGAAAATCGATAGCTCCCATCTACAGGGCACCCTAAACAAGCATGCCAGGTTTTAAAACAACTTGATCATAAATGTGCCCTGTAGGGTGTGCAAAAGGGAAATATTGAGATCTGACTTAACTACGTATGAAGAACGTTGCCAGCGGCAAGATTTTTTTACGGAAATGGAAGAAAATCGATACCTCCCATCTAGAGCTCACCCCAAACAAGCATACCAAGTTTCAAAGTGATCTGGTCAAAAATGTGCACTGCAGGGTGTGCCAAATGGGAAATATTGATGCATAACTGCACTAAGTTCATCCAAGACAGAAAATAAGCAGACTGCCATCTACAAAATGAGGTCCCCCGAGGGTGAATTTAGTGATGCTACCCTGCACAGCAGGGTAGCATCACTAAATTTACCCTCTGTGAACCTCAATCTGAATAAGGGTCTCAAAACTAAACAGAAAGAGGAAACCAGAGGATAAATTGGCCCATTGTATGAGATCGCATCATCAAATTCACCCTCTGGGTACCTCATTCTGAAAATGTCAGACTTCTTATTTTCAGGCCTAAGTTCATCGAAGGTCGTTGCTAGTGGCAACATTTTCTGACAGAAATTGAAGAAAATCGATAACTCCCATCTAGAGGTAACACCAAACAAGCATACAAAGTTTCAAACCGATCTGATCATAAATGTGTCCTGTAGGGCATGCCAAAGTAATATATTGATGCCTGACAAAACTAAGTTCAAAGGTTGTTGCCAGCGGCAACATTTTTTTATGAAAATGGAAGAAAATCAATAGCTCCCATCTAGAGGTCACTCCAAACAAGCATGCCATATTTCTAAGCAATCTGATCATAAATGTGCCCTGCAGGGTGTGCCAAAGGGAAATATTGAAGTTTGACTAAACTGAGTTCTAAGAATGTTGCCAGCGGGAAATATTTGAGGTCTGACTAAACTAAGTTCTAAGAATGTTGCCAGCGGCAACATTTTTTGACGGAAATTGAAGAAAATCGATAGCTCCCATCTAGAGGTCACACCAAACAAGCATCCCAAGTTTCAAAGCGATCTGATCATAAATGCGACCTGTGAGGTGAGCCAAAGTAAATTGTGGACGTACGTACGCATGCCCAGACGAGAAGTGATGGCAATAGCTCAGCTTGACTTTGTCAAGTTGAGCTAATAAAATCGACAGATAAAAAAGTAAAATGTCAGGTGATCAGTCAAACCCCAATATGTTTATGGTTAGAGTGAAAATAGGTTACAACTGGCAAAAGACATGTGATTTTGTGTTCAAACATTCCTTCAAAATAACATTTCAAACAAAGGTCATTTTTTCCTGTTGGGCTGAGGTTAATTGGTCCCATTACTTTCTTCATGCAGATCAGATGGCCTTGTGACATATTATACGGGAAAACAACCCTCCACCCCTAATGCTACAGTAGATTCCATTAATTTCTTCTATAAGGCCAGCTGGTAGGGCTCGTCGTTATTACAAAATGCAGGGCACATATCGTACACTGAATTATTTATAGGATGGTCATCAGTTAAGACGATTTTTACCGCGAGTATTACTTTTAAAAGTTAATGTCTGTCAATTCAAGAGTTCTTCCATTTTCATTTATTGTTAATTTCATTAATACAGTAGAACCATGGTAATTGAATTTGTCAGTGAAAATTATTCAATTAACAGGAGTATTCAATTAAAGGGATTTGTCACTGTATTCTAGAGTTAAACTGAGCTAATCGTGACCATGACAGTTTTACGAGTGGGGGAAGCCAGAGAATGTGGAGAGAGCCACCAGCAACGATGAGCAACTGTCAGCTCCTCCGCATTCTAACTCTGTCCAAGCTCCACTCAAGCAGGGTTACAGTGGTTGAAGACATGTGCACCATCGACGTGCAGTACACCTAAGTACAAGGCATCATCAAGCCCCCATGTAGGCAACTGCGTTAAAGTGCCTTGTCCAAGGACACAACGCGGGTCGTCTTCACCAGGGGATTCCTCTAACATAGAAGTCCAACAGTCTTCCACTGAGCCACCGTCCTCCCGCATTAATGCTATTATATCATGTTTGACAGAGTCCCAAGGAGCTCTGTCAAACAAGATATAATAGATTAAATGCCTGTAATGGATGTACTGAGGCCAAGTATGTCAATAAACAAGAGGCCACACAAAGCCTGCGCCACTGCCCATGACCCGTAGGCATGTGCGAAGTAGCATTAAAGGTACTGTGGAACAGAAAAATTTTCGGGAAAAAATTATTGGGTATAAGGCCTAAAAAAATAAATAATCTGTTTCTCAGGCCCTCCCGTATGGTCCTTTTGGCTGCCGCATGCTCTCTTTTTATAACCAATTTAAACTTAAAAAAAATTTAAATTAAATGGTTTATGTCTGATATTTTACCCAAGTTAAAAAAAAATTGATGAATTTGTCCCTTGAGTGCAAGAAGGCTTTGCAATGCTTTAGCATTGCAAAGCCTTCTTGCACTCAAGGGATGAAATACACCATCACCATGCTATTCTGTAGATTATGAGGCCTAAAACTTGAAGCAAGAACATGAACTTTTGATGGCAAAGAAGTAATTACTGAAATGAAAAATAAAATAAAAAAACGCTCGCCCGCATGCAATTTCACAAATAATGGCCTGAGAAACAGAAGATCTTCTTTGTGTGGCCTAACCCATTCCTTGTGCAAATCTGTTCCCACATGCAGGTCTATGAGCATACCAAAGGAGATCCAAATCCAACCAATGGCTTTGAAATTGCAATGCAAAACATCAGATGGACGGACAGACAGACAGAAGGCTTCACTAGATAAGCGAAAACCTCCTTCAGAGGTCGGAGGCCTCTAACAAGAACAAATTGGTCATTTTCAGGGTAATTCCATGACATATTGCAAGATTTTTTATTCAATTAATAGGAGTTTACTCTATAATCTAATTTTGACTGAAAGTATGGTAAATGGTTTGGTGTTTGAAAATTATATTCAATTAACAGGGTTATTCAATTAAGAGATATCTAATTAAATGGGCTTCATTGTACTGCTTAACATTTTTTCTTTGGCACAAATAATTACCTGGCCAGGGCTTGTTTATAATAGTGTCAATGAATTTCCAACCAGTTTCTTTGCACAGTGATAAGCCTCGGCCCCTGAAGTTAGTTAAGTTTCCAACCTCGCTAATAGCACATTCATTTCTGTGATACACAGCACAAACATTGTCACATGCTCAAACAGGATAACTTCATTTTCTGCAACAATTAGCACATTAGTTAAGAGGCCTCTCAGCCTAGACAGCTCTGTCCAGGGTCACTGCTTTTAGGTGAAGCTTAATACAAGACAAAAATCCAAGTATTACTGCTTGTGACCTTGGCCTTGATGATACGACAATGGGTCCTGGTCATAACGTTAGGTTATGGGGAACAACTGTGTGAAGGATGAACAACATCTGTCACATAGATTCAATTATACATACCAGACAAGGGCTATATAATAATATCAAAGTTTTGCGGTCTGTGACCTTGACGTTTATGATATGACCTTGGATCCATGTCACGACACCTTTGAGTATTGAGCAATAATTGTACCAAGTATCATTAAGATGTATCAATCATACCAAGTTATATGGAACGGACAAGGGCTGTACAACAATATCAAAGTTTTGTGGTCTGTTACATTGACCTCAATATGACCTTGGACCAAAGTCGTGACACACCTTCGAGTCATGAGCAATAATTGTACCAAGTATGAATAAGATCTATCAATCATATCAAGTTTTATCATATGACTCATCCGTTTTGTTCACTTTAAAACATTTGATATTTTGTTTTCATATTAATCAGTGATAAATAAAGCCATCCGTCAATTTCATTGGCCAATTTCAAAACTGGATAATTTGATTGACTGAACAAAATAAAACTGGGCCACATTTTCATAATTTGCATAATTAGAGTTGGGAGCTTTCATTGGTCAATTTCAAAACTGGACAATTTGATAGGCTAAACAAAATACAACTGGGTCACATTTGCATAATTTCAGTAGGGAGAATTTACGTTATCTGTCCTATTTAGGGTGGGTTATATTGTATTAATCTTTTACCTACAAGAAAAACGCCATTCATATTTTTTATATTTTCAATTTTTGCTTCCAAAACATAGGTTATGACTCCTCATTGGAATGAGCTCGGCGAGCTCGTTCCAATGAGGGGTCATAACCTATGTTTTGGAAGCAGAAAATGAAAATTTTTAGTTATACGAGGATGTTTTTTCCAAGTGCCGTCTGCAACTCAAGTTAGGTGATGGCTTAAAAGGCCATACTAAGTGGCTAATTTGTGCGTGTGTGTGTCATATGATAAACAGAATATGAATTGAGTGTTTTTCTCATATAATATTATGAAACTCGTCCGAATTTTCCGTTTGGGCCCGCCAAAACAGTAAATTCTTAGACTCATTTCATAAATATTATATGAGAAAAACACTCATTCCATATCCTTTATATATGGACCAGACAAAAGTGACAGTGAAGTGTAAAAAGTTTTTCTGTCACCTTAACATAGAGCCTGTGGCCTTGACCTTGCGGGGACACGTACCATATTATAATTCACGATGAGCTCGTTCCAAAGAGGGGTCATAACCTATGTTTTTGAGACAAAAAATAATGAAAATCCAGCAAGAGGATCACACATTAAATTCGGAAGAAATAAGCTATTTGTAGCAACAGTGACCTTGACCTTGGGGCACGAGACTCTGAAATCGATAGGTGTCTTCCTTTCCTATTGGGTAACCTCTGGTGTAAGTTTGGTGAAGGTGCGTCAAATAGAACTAAAGTTATTGCCCGGAAACCAATTTGTCACAAAATATACTATTGATAGTAATAGTGACCTTGACTTTGGGGCCCCAGACTCCGAAAGCAATAGGTGTCTTCCCTTCCTATAGGGTAACCTGTGGTATAAGTTTGGAGAAGATACACCGAATAGAACTAAAGTTATTGCCCGGAAACCAATTTGTCACAAAATATTCTATTATATAGTAACAGTGACCTTGACCTTGGAGTCGCAGACTCCGAAATCAATAGGTGTCTTCCCTTCCTCTAGGGTAATCTCTGGTATAGGTTTGGTAAAGGTGCTTCAAATAGAACTAAAGTTATTGCCCGGAAACCAATTTGTCACAAAATATTCTATTTATAGTAACAGTGACCTTGACCTTGGAGTCCCAGACTCCGAAATCAATAGGTGTCTTCCCTTCCTATAAGGTAACCTCTGGTATAAGTTTGGTAAAGGTGCGTCAAATAGAACTAAAGTTATTGCCCGGAAACCAATTTGTCACAAAATATTCTATTGATAGTAAGTGACCTTGACCTTGAGGCCCCAGACTCGAGATCGATAGGTGTCTTCCGCTCCTAAAGGGTAACCTGTGGTATAAGTTTGGTGAAGATACACGGAATAGAACTAATGTTATTGCCTGGAAACCAATTTGTCACAAAATATTCTATTTATAGTAACAGTGACCTTGACCTTGGAGACCCAGACTCCAAAATCAAAAGGTGTTTTCCCTTCCTATAGGGTAACCTCTGGTATAAGTTTGGTAAAGGTGCGCCAAATAGAACTAAAGTTATTGCCCGGAAACCGATTTCTCACAAAATATTCTATTTATAGCAACAGTGACCTTGTCCTTGGGGTGCGAGACTCTGAAATCGATAGGTGTCTTCCTTTCCTACAGGGTAACCTCTGGTATAAATTTGGCAAAGGTGCATCAAATAGAACTAAAGTTATTGCCGGGAAACTTAATTGTTTACGCCCGCCCATCATTTCATCAAACTATAAGTCGAGTTTGACTTTGTCAAAACTCGACTAAAAATTAATTGGCAATTTTTGTGAATAGCGCTGGCCGGCTTTGGCCATTACGTTGGGTAAAGGGTTTTGAAGTTATTTTCCAGACAAACAAAATTTTGATGACCGACGAACGAAGTACAACAAACGGTAGGCACAATCATTACCAGAAAAGCTCCACAGACACTTGTCATGCAGAACAAACGAGTCTGTTCTGCATAAATAGTGACAGGACTTCTTGTTTCTACTGTATTTCAGATTCAGTGAAGAAATTAATGCATGCATGAAAAATAAAAGAAATAAAAACACTTACCACCACCAAGAATGCAAAAACCCTGGTGGTTCTCCTAATGTTATGTTCTTCTCCCATCGAATCTGAAAATAGAAAAAAATAATTCTTCCTCAATTCGCTGAATGCAAAGGGTGTTTTAAGAGACATTCATCTCCGCTCTTCAGGTTAAAACATTAAAAAAAATATCCTATTCTGTATTCTCAGACCGGTGCAAAACAAGATACCCCAATGGGGCCTGAGGCACTCACCTGACAATAGTTGTTTATTTATTTATTTATTTTTTTATTTGTGTTTAGGGTCACATATTTCTGCACAATGGCTAATCATGACCGTAACAGTTTTACAGGTGGAGGAAGCCAGAGTACCCGGAGAGAACCACTGAGCAATGGCAAGCAACTGTCTGTTCCCCAACATACTAACTCCACACAAGCAGGGTTAGCATTGGTTGAAGGCAAGTGCACCATCGACGTGCAGTACGCCTTAGTACACAATGCCGCCGTGCCCCCATGTGGGCAATGGGGGTGAAGTGTCTTGCTCAAGGACACAACGAGGTTGCCGCAGGTGGGACAACAATAGTTGTTTACAGAAGGATTTAACCATCATCTCTAGCTAGTTAACACTACAGAGTAATGAAGTTATTTAATTATTTATAACTCTGTTGTCCATGCAAGATGATTTTTTTCTAGTACTGGGATGCTACAAGAGAAATAATGCCCCGAATTCCAGTAATGCAAAACTTGGGAGTCCAAATATCAACCTAGGAACTTAACTTAACTAACTTGAGCCTGAGCCCTTCCCTTCCACCACCAGGATGCTGTATACAAAATGTGAAAGCAGTCTGACTGGGGGATCAGAAAAAGATTTTTAAAAGAAATTTCCTCATATTGAACTAAGTTGAAATTCAGGCTCACTAAAAAGGCCCAAATATTAACCCAGGGGCCTGACTTGAATAAACTTGAATCTCATCCCCCTAGAGATGATGTATACCAAACACAAAAGAATTCTGACTCTGACTGGTGGATCTCGAGAAGGTGATTTTAAAGAAATTCCCTCATATTGCACTAATTTAAAATTCAGGCTCCCATAAAAAGCCCAAATATTAACTCAGGAACTTGATTTGAACAAGTTTGAATCTGACCCCCCCCAACCCCCAACCCCCCCCCCCTCCCCCCCCTGAGAGATGTTGTATACTAAATATCAAAGCACTCCAAGAGATGGCTCTGGAGAAGAATATATATCATACTGCACCAAGTTAAAATTTGGGATCACATAGGAAGCCCAAATATAAATGCAGGGGACTCATTTTTAACAAATTGGAATGTGATGTCAGAACAATCAATCACCTCAAATATCACTAAACTTGGTTCAGCGGTTTAGGAGGGCAGGTGCAAACACCAAGTTCACGGATGACGGACAAGGAGTATAGCTCATCCTGACCTTTTCCAGCAGGTGAGCTAACAAGAGGTCAAAGGCGCCACCTGACCATAGTTGTATAAAGAAGGATTTAATTAGCATCTATGGCAAGTCAAAGATTCCTGTGTTCTGGAGGTAAACTAAGCATTTATTCTATTGTATCTTGTTTGACAGAGCTCATAGAGCTCTGTCAAACAAGATACAATAGAATAAATGCCTGTATTGGATGTGGTGAGGCCAAAAAGGTTAATAAGGGGAATTTGGTGCGTGTCACAGTAATTTTTTCGACATATTACAATGAAAGTGTCAATGACACTGTAGCTCAACTTGTCAAGACATGTACATGTATAGTATGTGACACAGCAATGACAAACATCTAGGTAAAGACCTGATAACGAAGGTACATATAAAGTATTGTAATGGTCTGTACATAAATACTGACCGTAGCCTATAACAAATGTATAGGTAAAGTATTGTAAAGGTGGGCGACAGTCAGATGCTAAACTAGAAAAGAAATCTTTGAGTCCCAGAGTGGGTCTGACTGAACCCCAAAATATTTGTTCTCATAGCACAGTGATAACAAAGGCACCCCAAAACACACTCATTCCTGTCCCAAGGTGAAAACAAAGGTACCCAAGAAGTTTCGTGAAGATCAGTTCATAAATACGAGGTGTATAGAAGTTGTGACAAAAAACTGATTGGACCTAATTTCGGTACAAAATGGCCACTGGCAGCCATCTTGAATTTTGGACCTCACTCAGAAACACTCGTTCTCGTCCCAAGGTGATAACAAAGGTACCCAAGAAGTTTCGTGAAGATCGGTTGATAAATACAGCCTCTTGCTCAAGCCGTATTGACGTGCACTTCAGTGTATAAGTAGCACTAAATAAATCAAAATTCATCTAATTTGCATAATTTCTGCACAAGAAAAAAACCTGTACTGTATATGATGTATTCCATTTTACTAAACATTCATACAAAAATTTATTCAAATCAGAACTTTCATACAGAAGTTCTGTACAAAAGACTGATTGCACTAATTTTGGTACAAAATGGCTGCTGGTGGCCATCTTGAATTTCGGACCACACCCCAAAACACTCGTTCTCATCCCACGGTGATAACAAAGGTACCCAAGAAGTTTCATAAAGATCGGTTTATAAATACGGCCTCTAGTTGTGTACAAAAAACTGATTAGCTCTAATTTCGGTACAAAATGGCCACTGGCAGCCATCTTGAATTTTGGACCGCCCTCAGAAACACTCGTTCTCGTCCCAAGATGATAACAGAGGTACCCAAGAAGTTTCGTGAAGATCGGTTGATAAATACAGCCTCTAGCCTGAGCCGTATTGACATGTGTACTTACTGTGTGTAATTAGCACTGAAAAAGCAAAGTTCATTTAATTTTCATAATTTATGCATGAGAAAAAAACCTGTATTATATGTGATGTATCCCATGGTACTAAACATTCAATCAAAAAATTATTCAAATAAGAGCTCTCACGTGGAAGATCTGCGCAAAAATCCGATTGTCCCTAATTTTGAACAAAATGGCTGCCAGCGGCCATCTTGAATTTTGGACCTGACCCCAAAACACTCGTTCTCGTCCCACGGTGATAACAAAGGTACCCAAGAAGTTTCGTAAAGATCGGTTCATAAATGCGACACTAGCCCGAGCCGTATTGGCTTTTGCACTGACAGTGCTGAAAGTAACACTAAATAAATCAAAGTTAGTCTAATTTGCATATTTTAAGCATGAGAAAAAAACCCGTATGATAAGTAATGTATCTCATGGTAGTAAACATTCATACAAAAAATTATTCAAATCAGAGCTTTCATATGAAAGTTTTGTACAAAAAAACACATTTCTGCATCGTCGGTATAAAATGGTGGCTGGCAGCCATCTTGAATTTCGGACCGCACCCAAAAAGACTCGTTCTCGTCCCACAGTCATAACAAAGGTACCCAAGAAGTTTCGTAAAGATCGGTTCATAAATACGGCCTCTAGCCCGAGCCGTATCCAATTGTTGACGTACAGAGAGATGGCCAGACGAACGACGGGCCATGACAAAAGCTCAAATTTGGCTTCGCCAAAGTTGAGCTAAAAATGTATATACAATTAACAGGAGTTTACTCTACAACCCATATGCAATTAACAGGTCAAATTTGTACTGAAGGTATGGTAAATGGTTTTGTGTTTGAAAATTATTTTCAATTAACAGGGATATACAATTAAGAGATATCCAATTAAGTGGGCTCCACTGTATTGAGATGCTACCACAGAAATAATACTAAGATTTTCAGTCATGCAAAACTAGGGAGTCCAAATATCAACCTTGGAACTTAACGAACAAACTTGAAGGAACTTGTATACAAAACATCTAAAGATTGATTTAGATTCTGACTCGTGGTTCTGGAAAAGATTTGGAGAATAATACCAATTTTGCACTATGTTCAAATTACACCCCCCCCCCCCCCCCCCACACACACACCCATAGGGAAGACAAATATCAACCCAGGGACTTCTTTATTTGAAGAAAATGAATCTGAACCCTCTAAGGATGCTGTTTACCAAAAATCAAATGATTCTGATTGTATCTCAAGAAACAGATTTTTAAAGATTATTCCTCATTTTGGACCAAGTTAAAATTCGGGCTACAATAGAGATATTAAGTCTTGATTTGAACAAACTTAGACCTGACTTCTCTAAGGATGCTGTGTACCAAATATCAATAGATTCCGAATGGTGGATCTGAAGAAGATTTTTAAAGATTATTCCTCATATTGCACTACGTTATAATTTTGGCTCCCTTAAAGGGCCTTAAAGGGCCCAATTATTAACCGATGGACTTGAATTCTAAATAAATTGAATTCAACCCCTGTAAGGATTCTGTACGCCACACATTAAATGATTCTGACTGTTGTTTCTGGAGAAGAAGAGTCTTAAAGATTATTCCTCATTATTCCTCATATGGGACCAGGCCTGGCATTCTGAAAAATGCAGGAGGGCCAAAAATCGCTCTCCTCAATCAGCTTAGGAGAGCAATTAGCTTTACACAGCATTTTAATTATTCAGTTGAACGCATTCATTGAAACTGAAACCAACAGACTATTACATCAGTGATTTTATTAACTTTACTAAGGTAAAGCAAAATCTCTTAGACATCTAGATATCTCACTCAACAACCGAACACACACTTGACAAGACCTGTGTGTGTACCCAGACCTGTTGTCCAAGAAAGTCATACGCCTACCACTACCACCTTCAACCCCCCAAGGGGGGGTTGAAGGTGGTAGTGGTAGGCGTATGAATTTCTTGGACAACAGGTCTGCTTGAATCTACAGTCACATCCTGGTGCAAGTGCTTCAAGTGACAGGATAGTAGTAATGGTAGTATATTATAGTGTCAATATTCCTTGAATAATTACCCCTCAAACTGTGATGTCAGTTGTTGAACTTGAAACTGACAGAAAAAAAAAATATTGCTGTGACCCATTTTGCTTCAAATGATTGCAACTGTGTTTGGGTATGGTTGCAGCCATTACCTTTTACCACTAAACCACTTTCAAAATGAAATTACGTGATGTTATGTGACTTCGAAGTTAAATTACATTTTTGCTTTACAACAAAAATTTAATGTGAGCATAACACATGTAATCTCAATCATCCCAGACCAAAATATTTAGGAGGGCAATTTTTCGCTCTCCTTAATTCTTTCAGGAGGGCAGTAAGGAGAGCTAAAAAATCGCTCTCCTGAAATTGCCAAGCCTGTGGGACTTAGTTAAAATGCGGGATCTAATAGGGAGCCCAAATATTAACCCAAAGACTTGATTTGAACAGAAGTGGATCTGACTCAACTAAGAATGCTGTATATATACCAAATATCAATAAATTCTGACTGGTATTCCTGAAGAAGATTTTTAAAGATTATCCCCTTATTGCACGAAGTTAAAATCCGGGCCCCTATAGGAAGCCCAAATATTAACCAAGGGACTTGATTTGAATAATCTTGAATCTGACCCTCATAACAATGATGTATACCAAAGATTTATTTACTTATTTATTTATTGGTATTTGAGGTCACATACTTATGAACAATGGCTAATCATGACCGTGACATTTTTACGGGTGGACGAAGCCGGAGTACCCGGAGAGAACCACCGAACAGCTGCCAGCTCCCCAAACCAAAGATTTAAAGATTCTGACTGGTGGTTCTGAAGAAGATTTTTAAAGATAATCGCTTATATTGCCATGAGATAAAATTTGGGCTCCTGTATTGAGCCCAAATAGGAACCAAGGGCTTCATTTTAACAAACTTGTATCTGACCCCCTTGGATGCTGTATACCAAATATCAAAAGATTCTGATCAGCGATTCTGGAGAAGAATTTTTTTATGCACCCCCCCCCCCCCCCCCCCCCCCCCCCCACAGAACACCCTGACACAAACGATAGCCCTTTTTCACCATTCCGTTCCACTGATCCAAAGGATGCTTCATACCAAATAACAGTTCTTTGTTCCATGGGGTTTGGGAAATATGGGCCTTTGATAATATTTCTATTTTTAGCTCCTCAGTTCCCACGGGGATACAGGAATATTTTTTTTTTTTTGCAGGAATCAAGTATTTATAATATCACATATCAAATTTGATTAAAATCGGACCATCGGTTCAGAAAAGAGAAGTTTTGGATGGAACCAAAAGTTTTGCTCCTTCTTTGTTCAAACGAAGATCATGGAGCAATATTTGCCTTCATAACGCAACTCTTGAACAAACTTGATTCTACACCTCAAAAGGGAGCTCCATTCCAAATATCAAGTCATTGCACCCACTGGTTCATAAGATTTTTTTTTAAATATGGAGCATCCCCTATGGGGCCGGACATGTTGATTTAACAAAAACAAAATGCGATGTCAGAACAAGCAATCACCTCATATTTAACTGAAATTGGTTCAGGGAGGAGCTGGTGTAAACGCCATGTTTACTGACGACAGACGGTGAGTGATCACTATACCTCATCTTGACGTTCAGTCAGGTGAGCCAATAATTTGCTGGCAGACTCCAAAGAGAGCTACAAATGAACATGCAGTTTACAGATTGTTAAGTTAATGACCCCCCCGGGTAGTCTACCGGATTATCCATGAACTGCAGATTAGCTTACAATGTTTGTAATTAACCCTCAAGACCCCACAACAACCACAACAGCCCCTTTTATATTGCTCTTAAAAACATTGTATTCTTCCTTGATAACTCAACTGGTAGGATGCATTTATCCTGACAGTGTTTTTGAATCATTGGTGGCTGCCTGTACAGGCAGCCAATAATGATGTTGAAACACTGTTAAGCTACTTGAAGATTTATTGGGATTTAACAACACCGTTGACAGCCACGTGTCAGACAGTTTTACAGGTGGATGCCTGAGTACCCAGAGAGATTCTGTGAGAACCGGAGAGCAAATGCCAGACTCCCAAACGTACTAAACCCACACAAGCAGGGTTAGCATTTGTTGAAGACAGGTGCACCATCGACATGCAGAACGCTTTAGTGCACAGCACCACTGTGCCCATGTGTGGGTAACTGGGATTTGAGTGCCATTAACAGGGATATTCAATTACAAGAGGCCCCAAGGGACGTGAGAGTGCTCACTTGGCACTGACAACTACCAACCGAGGGTTCTGATTTGAACAAACTTGCATCTGCCCCATTAAGAAAACCATATACCAAATATCAAAACATTCTGACCAGTGGATCTGAAAAAAAAACATTTTAAAAAATATTCCTCGTATTGGACTAAGTTATAATTCGGGCTCCAATAGAGAGCCCAAATATGAACCCAGGGACTTGGCTTGAACAAATTTGAATCTCACCTCCCTAACGATACAGTATACCAAATATCGAAAGATTCCTACTGGTGCGAAGAAGATTTTTAAAGAATGTTCCTCATATTGAAGTTACAATTCGGTCTCCCACAGGGAGCCCAAATATGGACACAAGAGACGAGGTTGAACAAACATGAATCTCCCCCCCCCCCCCCCCCCCCCCCCCCCCCCTTTAAGGATGCTGCATACCAAATATCAAAAGATTCTTACTAGTGGATGTGAAAAAGATTTCTGAAGAATGTTCCTCATATTGAACTAAGTTATAATTCGGTTTCCCACAGGGAGCCCAAATGTGGATTCAGAGGCTTGGCTTGAACAAACTTGAATCACACCTCCCCAAGGATGCTGTATACCAAAAATCAAAACATTCTGACTGCTGGATCTGAACAAGACAGTTTTTGAAGAAAATTCCTCATATTGAACTAAGTTATAATTCGGGCTCCCACAGGGAGCCCAAATTTGAACCCAGAGACTTAGCTTAATAAACAAACATGAATCTCAACTCCTAAGGATGCTGTATACGAAATATCAAAAGATTTTAATTGGTGGATCTGAAGAAGAAGATTTTTAAAGAATATTTCTCATACTGCACTAATTTAAACATTTGGGCTCCCAAAGAGAGCCCAAATATGGACCCAGGGATTTGATTTCAACAAACATGTGAAAAAAACTTCCAAAGATGTATGTGAAATTTGAAAGCTTTTGGAGCAATGGTTTGGGAGAAGAAAAGTCTTAAAATATTTTCCCCATTACTCAGTGTTAAAAAATGCTGACTCCGCATTTTTTCAAAGTCCCAAAAAAGTACCCTATAATAAAACCGCTAGCAATTTTTTTTTTACCATTCCATTCTGTTGGTCCTTAGGAAGCTTCGTCGTATCAAATAAGAATTCTCAGAGCTGTGTAGTTTTGAAGATACAAGTGTTTGAAATTTTTTCGATTTTTAGCTCCTGTGGTTCCCACGGGCATTTTGAAATTTTTTGGCATAAATCAAGTACTTATGACTCATTAATACTTCTTCTCAAATTTGGTTCAGATCTGCCTCTCGGTTTTGGAAAATAGAAATTTTGGACAGGGCAAAAATTCTTGCCCCTCCCGTGACGACAAATATTGCCCCTCAAACTTCTCTTGAACAAACTTGAGTCTCCACCTCAAAGGGAAGCTGCACAACAAATATCAATACAGCTGGTTCATGAGAAGATTTTTAAAAGCATTCAGGCATTTTGGCCCCACCGGTATTTGCAGAAATTGTGGAGTTACTGTATTTACTCTATGTAATGGGATACTCTATGATTTAGGACACACATTTTTTCCAGAAAACTATATTTTTTTTATGCTCCAAAGTTTGGGACATTCAGGATGATTTGTTTCCAGTTGGCCCGTCGCTAGTAGCAGACGACATTCATAAAAAAAATTCTTGAGTAACTAAAAATTTTCATTTATTGCTTCCAAAACATAGCTTATGATCCCTCATTGGAATGTGCGCAATGCGCAATGTTTTGGAAGCAAAAAATGAAAATATAAAAAAAATTGGACGGCGATTTTCGTATATAGTGATGGAAAACGAATCACACACAACTTTATTCAGCATCAAATCAAGACCAGGCTGTGTTCTTTCCCCATTTTCTAAGAATTGGGACACCTGTGAAAATAATTATTTTTAGCTGTCCCAATACATAGAGTAAATACGGTATTACAAAACAACCTGGCCAGAAACTTAACCTAGATACAAGTCACCATGAAGTATTTGTCAACCCCCCCCCCCCCCCCCCTGTCCCCCACCACCCACCAGACTTTCAAGATTACAATTACATTTTTAACCATCAAATGACTAATTAAGGGAAATTATGGGTATATTCCATTCACAGAAGACTCCAATGAACCAATAACACTTGAGGTGTGACTGTCCCTGGATGGGCCAATCAATATGCCCCCACCCCCACCCCATGCAATGATTGGCACAATGCTAAAGCAATAGTTATAAAATGGGCACCACGACACTGAAAACTGAAAAGCACATCTAAAATTTAGGCCCAGTAGGAAATTATTCTAAGTCGAAAAGGGGTAGAACTATGGGTAAAATAGTCCGACCGGAACTATAATCCCAGGTGCTCAGGTTCCCATGCTGGTGAACATACATACCATGTTTCAATGGGATTGGCCTATAAACATCAGAGAAAATCTCCAGACAAAATTTAGACCAAGCAGAAAATTATTCTAAGCCAAAAGGTGGCATAACTATGATAAAAATAGTCTGGCTAACACTATAATCGCAGGTTCCCATGATGGTGAACATACATAACAAGTTTCAAAGATATTGGCCTATAAATCTCAGAAAATTTCCAGACAAACTCATGTCTACAGACAGAAGGACAGACAAGACGATTCAAGGATACTCCCCTCCCCATCACATGCCACATTGTGGGGGGTATATCAAGAATTTAAGGTTCATTGATTCAAGAACCTTCACTGATCATCATGTGCTCAATCGCAAATTCAGGGATGTTATTTATTTATTGGTATTTCAGGTCACTTTCAGCATATATGCAGGCCTGGTCTTTTGAGGAGAGCTATACCTACCCCCCCCCCCCACCCCCCAGGCTCCTGCAAAATAAATTTAAGGAGAGCCATAATTGCTCTCCTTAAGAGCTGTAATAACTCTCCTAAAACCTTAAATTCCCTTATCAGTAACAAACTAAAGCACAGAATTGCTCTCCTGGCACAGGTTTAGGGGAGCCGTAGTGGCTCCCCTAGATTTTTCAAAAGGCCAGGCCTGTGTATGGCTGTCCCATGGCTAGTACTGAAATGGTTAACCGGATAACTGGTTTGAAACTGGTTACCTACCTAACCGATTTGAAAAACCATCAACCGGTTAACCGAAATATCGATAGAGATCGTCATTCCACGTTTAAAACGTAGTAAATCTGCAGCCTCTTCTCTGTGACAAATTACAAGCCACGATGAATATTTTGAGAAATGAAAATGTCAATGACACTGTAGTTCAACTTGTTAAGACATGTACATGTATAGTATGTGACACAGCAATGACAAACATCTAGGTAATGACCTGATAACAAAGGTACACATAAAGTATTGTAACAGTCTGTACATAAATTCTGACCATAGCCTGTTACAAATGTATATGTAAAGTATAGTGCTGTCGCGGTAAGATTTTTTTCTGATCGGTTAACCAGCGTGCTTGACCGTGGTTAACTGTATTTCAAGTACCTATATTTGTAGTGTGTTCTTGCTTCAACTGTAACTATTATATCGGACCTGCCAATGTTATTTACATTGACCACTGGGAACAGTGAGCGATCACGTTCGCGACCCTCTATTTCTGATACGGTACCGAAAGTGATTTTTCATGCACGAACACTTTTTTCTGATCAATGGACTTTAAATTTAACTGAGACATGAAGCCATGTACATCGTTGGTGTTTCTCCGGTCAGCGAATACAGACAACACAAGCAGAGTAACTCTACTTCCTGGGAAGTTCTGATTGTGCCACGCTTGCAGCATCAGACATGCGCACTGAGATAACAAATTGACAATCACAACATCGTACATTCGTACTCATCGGACCCTCTTTGTCGGTGAAACTTAAAGACAATCACTGTTAAAAAGGTGCATTGACAGTGACTGTCTTTATGTTTCACCGACAAAGATGAAAGATGCATGTTCGCGCATCAAAGGGAAAGATACAAGTTACAATGTCACTGTTCTTTGATCTGTTTGATGTTAGAACTTAGAAGATAAGTCAGTGGTCAGTAAGCGTCATTAGTTGAATTCACACCGAAAACAGTCAGATAATATAACATGGCATGATTGGCATGTACTATAGTGAATGTAAGGTTAACCGGTTAAAACATTTTCTTGACCGGTCAAAGTTTTAAACACAGGTTAACCGGATAACCGCGGCAGCTCTAGTAAAGTATTGTAAAGGTGGGTGACAGTCAGATGGTAAACTAGAAAAGAAATCTTTGAGTCCCTGAGTGGGTCTGACTGAACCCCAAAATATTTGTTCTCATAGCACAGTGATAACAAAGGCACCCCAAAACACACTCATTCCTGTCCCAAGGTGAAAACAAAGGTACCCAAGAAGTTTCATAAAGATCGGTTCATAAATACGGCCTCTAGCCCGTGCCATATTGGCAGTTGCACTTACAGTGCAGAAAGTAACACTAAATACAGCAAAGTTAGTCTAATTTGCATAATTGACGCACAAGAAAAAAACCTGTATTATATGTGATGTATCCCATGGTACTAAACATTCATACAAAAAATTATTCAAATCAAGAGCTTTCATATGGAAGTTCTGCGCAAAAATCTGATTGCACCTAATTTTGTACAAATTGGCTGCCAGCGGCCAACTTGAATTTCAGATCGGACCCCAAAACACACGTTCTCATCCCACGGTCATAACAAAGATGCCCAAGAAGTTTCGTAAAGATCGGTTCAAAAATACGGTCTCTAGCCCGACCCATATTAAACTGTTGACGGACAGGCGGACGACTGGCCATGGTATAAGCTCAAATTTGGCATTGGCAAAGTTGAGCTAAAAATCGAGTTTGGCATTCAAGACTTCGTTAATGATCGACTGTTTCCATGAGTAACGAGTAATCGCAGAAACTATTCGGTAGTGTGTATACAAATGAACGTTGTCGAGTAATCGCAGAAACTATTCGGTAGTGTGTATACAAATGAACGTTGTCGAGTACTCGACAACGTTCGTTTGTGTACACACTACCGAATAGTTTGAGATTTATACACTGCTTTCCAATTCTTATGGTTTTCATCCCAGATTCGGTGAAATGATGGCTGCGGATAACCGGATATTATTCGGTTATAGCACTCGGTTAGTCAGTTGTGAAAATGAGCCAACCGTTTCAGCCCTACTCATGACCACAATACAGGTATAAAGTCAAGGTTAGCCAATCATTCATACCAAGCTGCCCACTTTGAGAGAACTTCTACCTCAGGCATTGGTGATCAGATCTTAGCATTATTTTCTCTGTAAAGCAGAACTTGTTTATTACAGTAAACACTGCTCCACTTCCCAGGTCTTCTCACAAGGGAAAGTCAGGGATGGAAAAAATGCTGAAGACAGGTCTTTTGACTGGTTTAATTTGGTGCCATCGTAGACTTGCAAAATCAATTGCTCTTCAGCCTCAAGGGCTATCCAATCTCATTTTGTCTCAAATGCCAAGTTTCTAGCTTCTCGGAGCCTCACCCATGCATCAGAATATCGATTAACTGGTTGAGGACTAGATAATTTTTGATGGTCCACATTTGATATTCCAAATTCCTTTTATAACAAATTATTGGATAGAGCCTGTGGGCACTCTCCAATAAGCTGTAATAAAACAAATTTATATTAACATTAGTTGTGTTTGACTGAATATAAAACATGAGTATGGAAAATATTGGCTTTTGCTCAGGTACCCTAAATTTTTTGAAAGCCCTGATAATGGCTTCTGGTGCGGACGTGGTGGCATCGCGGTAACCCGGTTCTCATCAGATCAATAAAGTTAAGCAACGTCGAGCGGGGTTAGTGGTTGGATGGGTGACCATTTCAGTGACTGATTCGCGCTCCGTCCTTGGGCAAGGCACCTAACCACGACTGCCTACCTGGGGGCACGATGATGCTGTGTACTAAGGCGTACTGCACGTCAATGGTGCGCATGTCTTCAACCAATCTAACCCTGTCTGTGCCACAGTGCAGAGTCCAGAGTTACTATGTTGGAGAGCTGACAGCTGCTCGTCGTTGCTCGGTGGTTCTCTCCGGGTACTCCGACTTCCCCCACCCATAAAATTGTCACGGTCACGATTAGCCATTGTGCATAAGTATGTGACCTTAAACACCAATAAATAAATATGGCTTCTGGCACTCAACCAGTTAGCACTTAGTGGGCCACATTTTAACTGATTATCTTTTACTGTAGCAGAATAGGTGTCCCAACCTGCACTCTCAAATGTTATACTGCAAACTCAGTACTGGTACTGTGATCAGAAAAGTGGTCTTTCAGTAGATTCAATTGAAACAGAATTTTGGCAAAGTCACAACATAGAAACGCGATTTTGTTTATAAAACTGGAGGCTCAAGGGAGCCTAAAATGCTCACCTGGCTAAAGTTGTCAAAAGAGATGAGTGTGTAAGTGATGGAGAACCAGGGCAATTCATTGATTTGACATGACACAACCAAAGGTTTCGGCTGGTCCTTTTGCTTTTAAATTCTGTGATTTCTGCTACTCCTCACAACCCTCCCAAGGGGAGTAGCAACTTTTGGGCGGAAAACTCAAAAAGTATTGTCCCAGATGCTTTGTACGTAATTAGTTTAGGTGTGCTCCAAAATTTCTGAAGACTTAGTCGATGGAGCACAAGAAAGATGATCATTCGGCATTTTCCCATTACAAACAGAGTTAACCCTTTACCCAACGAATCGGTGGAATCCGCCCACGCAATATGCAAATTCAGCAGCTGAAAAAAATATTTTTCAAAAAATTTCAACAAAACCATATCATGTGACTCCTCGTTGGAATGAGCTCATTCCAACGAGGGGTCACACGATATGGTTTTGTTAAAAACTTTTGGAAAATTTTTTTTAAAAAAATGATATTCAAAATAATAAATTTTGATATCGTCTGCGTTGGGTAAAGGGTTAAAATGGTCAACCACCACTGGCATCTTCTGGCAAAAACGATAGCAATTTTTATCATCCATCTGATTCCACTGGTTCCAAGAAAGCTAACACGAAATAACAGTATTCTGGTCTGAGCAGTTTGTAAATATGGGTGTTTGATTTTTTTCTATTTTGAGCTCCTTACATTGAAATCCCTTCATAAATATGACCTGTAGACTGTGCTTTCGGTTTTTGGGCCTGTGCAGCCATCATGGTTGACCGATCGCGATCAAAGGGGATGTCGAATTGTTCTCATCTAGACATGATCTCAAACATGGTTATGAAATTCCATGGCATCGGACAAGAACTACGGGTGTAGCCTGTGCTAAAGGAAAATGTGAATCGACTCAAGACTCTGCAGGCGTGATGGCAATAGCTTATCTTGACTTTGTCAAGTTGAGCTAAAAATGAACCTTTCAACTGTTTTCAAGCCTCAACAGGGACTTATAAATAGCAAATGTAGGAAAATTTGAGGAATTCAGACAGTTTCAGTATTTGACGATTAGATCGGCTCCCCAAGATATCAGTATTGGCTCGATTTTTCGGAAAATTGCCCATCTCTAGAATTAATAAGTGTTATAAGGTGAGAATGATCCATCAGTCAGCAAATTTTTGGCCACGCCTTTAACAAACATGTGACCTCACCATCACATTGACTGATTGCTCTATTCTTAATGTCTGGATTTTCTGTTTTGTCCAAATAAATTGCTTTTTCTCAGTAAAGTTCAAACCAACATTACCACTTTTATGTCACAAATACACAGCGTGACTGCTCCATATTACGGAGTAATGGCTTATCACATGTAAAAATTGTTACTTCAGTCTTAAAGACTGAATGTTGGCTGCATTTGACAGGGAAATGTATTTCCAGTCAGTCAATAAAATTGCCTAGTGTGCAGGGTTCTTATTAACATGCCAGGGTCTATGAACTACATCTTTTAAATTGTCAAAAAAATCCACCTTATTTCCTGATAGACTTATTTTCACAAGGCAACGTCAGTCACTTTTTATTGGGTGAAGAGCAAAGTCGCCCATGTCAACCATTCTCCGATGGTAATTTTGTTCACCTTGGATCAGGCCTGTAAATTCATTTATGTTGGGCAGACCCTTTTGTCCTAATTTGGGCATATTAGAACCAGAAATAACAGTCTTATCCTGTTATGTTTTATTGCCATGCCTTTCTTAGTCTCTATGGTCATATTATATTGAAAGTTATTCTCAAATGTAAAAGAGGCAGAGAGAATTTATATATTTTTCTTGATGTCTTCACACCTTCTCAAATTTGGGCATACCTGTAAATGGTGTGAAATTGGGGTAATCTAAAGGTCTGCTTGGATAGCCACAGAAGGAATATGGCAACCACCTTTCCATTCACCTACATTACTAGAACTTTGACGCACAGCCAGAAATTATACAAAATAGGAAATTTGGCAAATGCCGGAAAACATACATCCCCACTAAACTATATTGCATGCATCAGGGAAACTTGACATATTGCAAGAACGCAGCGAAGCTTTCCAAAAAAATTACAATGGTCAGGATATTGATTGAAAATAATAATAGTGATGGCAATATAGGACAGGTCTTCCTTTTGTACTATCGTATGGATATTATTCACTTTCAAGTGGCTGAGAACTCAAATGTTCCGGAACCACAAATTTAGCCTCTAATGAAAAGTGCCAACACTGCAATTAACTCTTAAACTACCAAGTATTTCGAACATATTTTTCATCAAATCAAGTCACGGCTGCTTCAAAGCAGCCATGACCAGATTAGATGAAAAATCATACAAATTTAACTAAAGAAATCTTTGGTGAAAAAAAATCTCATTGATTGGTCTGATCTTCCTCTCGATAGCTGCTCACGACGCATGTGTCACATATGGTGTGCTGACTATGAAATATGACATCAGTAGAAACAAGTTAACTGCACTGCATCTTTGATCAAAGATGCTGCATTGTTAACTTGATTCTGTCGATGTCTTTTTTTTATGCACTCTGTCATTGACACTCTCTTGAGGTCAACAGACCAATCAACCTGACTGTAAATTTAACCCTATTCTAGACATTCTTGAACTAGGGCTGGGCGATATGGGAATCTGAATACCGGTAACGATATCAGAAAAAATATTGCGATATACCGGTATATCGTGCAGCAGTGTGTGAAACACATATTAAATGCAAGGGATATCATGAATAAAAAATATATTTTTGGAGCAAAAGATAGAAGTATCACTTACTGCTCTGAGAAAATGAGTGATTTGAATGGAAGACCATAATAATCCATGTCTACAAAGTTATTGAACCTATTGTTTAATACGAAAATAAGCCATAAAATTAGCATGGGTTTACTGGCTTTCATCTGAATCTGGGATGTAAGTAAATTAGTCTTTGTCAATTTAATTCCTGTAAAAACATGGTCAGCCTCTCTTGACTGATAAGCGTTTAATTACTGAGCCAGTCAATTGTCACATTGTGTTAATTGCGTATGTGTGGCTTCATGAAAACAGTGGCAAACAAAACTTTTTTATCAAAACAACGGGTGTCCAGTTGATGGAATTCCGAGGGCCTGGTTTCACAAAGAACCAGTAGTAGCTCCTCCCCTTCTCCTATCTTCCAGCAGTAAACTTCCTCAGATGACAATGTCAAATGTCATCTGTCACATGTCAGGCCAGTCGGTATGTTGATATTAAGCACGCCTCCAAGACGTGATCTCCCTTCACTTTCATGATAGTCTGCAGGTGTCAATCACCAACCGACAATGTTTTCTCCCAGTGATGGCATCACACCACCTCTGTTACATTTGACAAAAATTGTTGCACATTTCGCAATTGTGAATATGTGTGATTTGAAACATTTTTGTGTCAGATTGCTGGCAACGAATTCACCGTGACAGTCGGGTCTATTTTCCGTGTAACAACAAACTATTTGTGTGATGTATGCTACTTTAATAATTCACTAATTAAAAATAAACAAATTTAGCAAACGAAGTATTAAATTTTTATTTCATAATTTCTCCATGAATCATTGAATGCTTGCATGTCGGTGACGATAAATGAGATAGAACGTTACTCTCGTCATCTTTCGCTGTTTATCATTTGTTCACGAAATGAGGAAAGATAAACTTCCTGTATTTTCAAAGCAACTTTCTATGCGATTTTACGAAAAAACACATGTTGAAATTTTATTATCATGTGACCCAAACCAATATCGTTACAGACGATATACCGGTATTGCCAAAAATAGACGATATTTAACCGGTACCGATTTCAATACCGGTATTTACCGGTATATCGAAATATCGCCCTGCCCTATCTTGAACACAATACTCCCTTTAGTTGTGACTATCTGACATCAGCACTCACAATCGGCTGATAGTGCGCTCAACCCTTTACCCAACAGGCGATATCAAAATTGATTATTTTAAAAATTATTTTTTCAAATATTTAAAAAAATTTCAATGAAACCATGTAATGTGTGATCCCTCACTGGAACGAGCTCATTCCAATGACAGGTCACATGGTTTTGTTGAAACTTTTTGAAAAACAATTTTTTTCAACTGCTGAATTTGCATTTTGTGCAGACAGATGAAGTTGATTCGTTAGGTAAAGGGTTATAACAAGTCCATCGTATTCTCCATCAGTGCTTCAATTATTTGTGAGTCGTAAGTCACTAATGATTGCATGTCTTCTAAATTTCCACTATTTAATTGAGTAGTTATTGAGTGCTTTCTAACTGAGGAGCATTTTCTCACTGTGAAAGGCAAATATGTTGCTCAAGTCAAATGAGATTATTTTATTTATTTGACAAGAAAAGGGGGCGTGGTGGCTCAGTAGGTAGGGGTGCAGACTGCAAGCCGGGAAGTCCTCGGTTCAAATCCCACCAGCGGCAACCACATTGTGTCTTTGGACAAGACACTTCACCCCAATTGCCCATGTGGGTGCACGGTGGCATTGTGTACTAAGGCATACATGTCGATGATGGTATCATGATGCACTTGTCTTCAACCAATTCTAACCCTGCTTGTGTGAACTGTTGCTCGGTGGTTCTCTCCCCGGGTATTCCGGCTTCCTCCAGCCGTAAAACTGTCGTGGTCATGATTAGCCACAGTACAGAAATATTTGACCGTAAACACTAATGAATCAATAATGAATATTGACAAGAAAAACACTTCTTTCTTCGGTGATATTTCAATTATACATACTGTGTACATGCTCTTGAAGTACTCGCGTTAGCCTTCAAACTTGGTGATGATGAATAATGACGTTCCAGTGTGTGGATGGAACATCAAAGAGCAGAGAATTGCGTCGACTTAGGAATCTATTAACCTTTTCCGACACTGATGTTTAGCGAAATAAATTATTGAATAAGTTATGACACTTGAGTGCTGATAAGTACATGACCTTCGAGTGTGTGCAATAACTTGCTGTGATTTGTAGGGGTGGGGAACTAGTTGATCGTAATTTTGCTATCTATTAATAACAAAAACCCAGTCAACATTGATTAACCCTTTACCCAACGTAACGGCCAAAACCGGCCAGTGCTATTCTAAAAAATCGCCAATTAATTTTCATTATTTTTTTCATTTTTTGTCTCAAAAACATAGGTTATGACCCCTCGTTGGAACGAGCTCGTCGAGCTCGTTCCAACGAGGGGTCATAACCTATGTTTTTTGAGACAAAAAATGAAAAAAATTAGTTATTCAAGAATTTTTTTTGCAAGTGTCGTCTGCTTTTCATGTTAGGTAAAGGGTTAACTGTTTCAACACTATTTTGGAAGTGTACTCAATTTCTTTCCAATAAGTCAAATTCATTGCTGATAGCTGTGACCAATTTCTAGGCCTGCTCCCACTCACACGGTGCCAAACTGGCAACCAACTGTCCTCCTGTTTGGAGCATGTCCACTATTGGACAATAGGTCTCAAACTGTTGCCCGACGAGGCAAAACCTGTGTGTGTGCAAGTGTATAAGGGGAGGGGTGACGGCTGAAAACTAACTATTTCTTCTCTGCTTTCCTCAAAGCATCCGACCAATGAAACATGGAGAGCCCCAACCAAAATTATGTCACCAATGCAATGCATAAGTTCTTAGTTTTGCTGGCCAGAAACTCAGACCGTGCATACCCATGCGGCCTTCAAAATTTGACGTTGGCCCAGTTATAAATCCACAAATGCATACGGAGAAACCACAAATTTGTTCAGTGAATTTTGAATTATTTATTATTTATTTATTGGTGTGTAAGGTCACATATTTTTACACAATGGCTAATCATGACCACAACATGAGTATCAACTCAAGACCAGGGGTGAGCGAGCATTAATAAGCCATGTTGCCCTTTACAGAGAGGGTTTGCACCTCCCAAGCATTGGCGACTGGGTCCTATTTTACCAGTAAAACGGAGCCTGTTTACCGCAGTGAACAGGCACTGCTTCACTTTCCAGGGGAGTGAATTTTGAATATAAACGTATCAAACCTTCCACACATACAAATAAAAGTAACCAAATGTTTATCTCTTATGATATGTTAGTGGTAATATTAGTAGCAAATGTTTGTTTCTTTTCAAAACCAGCATACTGCGATTTTTTTTCAAGTCGCACAAAATTACAAGTCGACAATCTAAAATCCAAATTGAGGGGGGGGGGGGGGGGTATTAATGAGGGTAACTACCCATATATTGATATCATTCAAAGGGCAGTGCATCAGTTCTATAAAAATATGTCTGGAATTCCCACCAGTCACCAATGGCTAACAATTTCAGTCAAGTCGGGGCTGTGGTTAACATCAGCAGCCCTCAGGGGTTAATGACTGGTTATCTGAACAATACGAACATCTGACCAATAATAGGAATTTCAAGGGGTGTCATGATTCACTGACATACCATCAGGCCTTTTGATTGGATGAATTAGGGGACATCGCAGACCTGTCAGTTATTTGCTATTCAGCCCCATTAGCCCTTTACCCAACGAATCGGCCACATCCGCTCGGTTAATATGCAAATTCAGCAGCTGAAAAAATATTATTTTTCCAGAAATTTCATCACACCCATATCATGTGACCCCTCTTTGGAACGAGCTTGTCGAGTTCGTTCCAATAAGGGGTCACATGATATGGTTATGTTGAAATTTTTTTAAAAATTGTATTTAAAATAATAAATTTTTATATCTTCTGCGTTGGGTAAAGGGTTAAAGAAATCTATAATACTGGTTGTCTGAATAGCTATTTTTTGGCTTCTCAGGGCTATACTGGGGCCTCAGAATACCTACAGTACGTGGATAGTGTATTATCACTAAATCACCCACATAGTCGAGATTCCACCCAAGCAATAATTGCAAATTTGCTGCAAAGCACAACAAGCACAAGCAAAGTTTCAGCCAATGAACCTCCGGGTTAAACCTGGAGGTCCATTGACTGAAACATTGCTTGTGTTTGTTGTCAAGGTGTACAAAATTTGAAAGTTATAGTTTGGGTGATGACTCCACTCTGCGGGTGATTTAGTTACAATCCACTCTCCACGTACTGTATACCCGACATGGCCTAATCCCAACTTTGATCATTTTTTTCGCAACGAGTGCAAATTTGTTTGCGAATTGTATGCTGTTCATTGTTTTTGTATTCAACTGAATGGTAAAGAAACAATCAAAAAAGGCAGACAGATTACTTCTGAAATTGTAAATCTCCATTTCATTAGCCAGAACACTGAAATGGACCAATAGTGACTGGTTTCATAAAACCCTCGTAACTTTCAGCAGGAAAACTGAAAAAGTTGGAAAGTGGAAATAACAGAGAACACAGAACTGGCACTGGTGGTTACAGGCCTGGCGGGACAGGCAGTGGAAAAGAACCGAAATATGTGGAATTAGCGGAAAAAGTTGAAATTATGAAACGGGTGGCAGAGCTCCACGAATTCGCAGAAGACTCTCATACCAGTATCGTTATTCGATGAATGATTAACAAGAATGGTGAGAGGGAACACTGCTTCGTACATTTGGGGGTGGGGGGATAGGTTTCAACAATTTTACATATGAACATCACAGAGAAAGAAAAATACAATTAACAAAACAATATTTATTGGGTAATGCTGGGTAATTCTGAGAAATCTTGATGTGTAGCTCTATCTAGTGGTTCTAGGTAGTTCTATTAGGGCTGCACGATAATTTGATATATAATACTTAATACTTCACTGCCTTAGGAATGAGCACACACGAGAGCAAAAAATACATGGCATGTCAAACAATGTTTTCTAGGCACCAATAAATAAGTTTAGTTGCAGATGACATCAAAGAGAAAAACCGGAAATACATACCACCAAGTATAATGGCTGATTTAGGACATAAGAGTTGTTTTGGGTTTTTTTCTCATTATAACACCAAGCGTGTCGGAAGAATTTTTACCTTATAATTAATTAACCATTTATAAATTACATGTGCTGATATCATATTGTAAACATAATGTTTCCTGGAATTGTGAAACATGACAGACAAGGTAAACCTAAACCAGCTTTTTAAAACAGGCTAAAATTCCAGGAACTGCTGCAGTGATAAGAGGTAGTGAGTGCATCAATGTTTTTTTTTCCAGGTCCAGTTTTGGTTTTATTTTTTTTTTAAAAAGCCTGGTTTCGGTTCAGTTGTTCGGGTTTATTTCCAGACCCTTCAATTAATCTAAAAACACTATCATTTCACTAGAAAAGGCCATAGAAATGTCATTTGAGTGCTATTTAACCCTTTACCCAACGTAGACGATATCAAAATTTAGTATTTTAAATATAATTTTTTTAAATTTTTCAAAAAATTTCAACAAAACCATATCATGTGACCCCCTCATTGGAACGAGCTCAATGAGCTCGTTCCAATGAGGGGTCACATGATATGTTTTTGTTGAAATATTTTGAAAATTTTTTATTTTTTTCAACAGCTCAATTTGCATATTACGTGTGCAGATGCAGGCGATTCGTTAGGTAAAGGGTTAAAGTGTGGTATGTCCTACTTGCAGTACTGGGACAAAGTACAGTTCACTTGCACTCAGATGACGAAGAGTTAATTTGAATTTCTCGTGTCTGTAAATACCGCAATGGCTTACACAAGTTGAATCAATAATATATGCTTTCAAACTACCATACCGACCCATCATTTGGACTTTTCCGAAGATTATTATTGTCCTCGATGGGTATCTGGGTGGGATGAGGAAATCGCACCCGAGGGGCAAGATATTTGAGTCCGAGATGAGGCTTGCCGAGAGTCTGGATTAAAATACCCGTTGAAAAATTGCACGTCCCACCCAGATACCCATCAGATGATTTTTCTCCCACCATTTAGGGGTGCGACGTCATTAATAAGAAAATACTGTATTTTCCAGGAAAAAATATTTCTCAGTGCGTTCAATCTAGGAGAAAACCAACAAGATATTCAGAAAGCATGTCGAGAAGTGTGGTATATACCAAAGATATATACTTCAAAACACGCAGACTAGTACCGCATTTTGAACGTTAATGCACTGAAGCGGCCGCAAATGAAATCGACATGACTGCACCCATGATTTCCAGACTTGTACTTCAGTTTGACAGGTTGCAATGATATCACATGTTTATTTGGAGAGATAAACTGATAGAGCAATTTGAGGTGTGCTGAAGTTTTTCTTTGAGTCTTCTGGTTTCTATTTTCGTCTTTAAAGTCAATCGTATTTACAGAAGCAAAAGGGCCTTCCATTTTGTTTGTTTATACATGTGCAGACGAAGAGGTGGGCAAACTGGACGAGCGAACAAGCGTAATGCCTGTCCATGGGTTAACCCTTTACCCAATGCAGACGATTTCAAAATTTATTTTTTTGAATATCATTTTTTAAATTTTTTCAAAAAATTTCAACAAAACCATATCATGTGACCCCTCTTTGGAACGAGCTCGACAAGCTCGTTCCAAAGAGGGGTCACATGATATGGTTTTGTTGATTTTGAGGTGCCTTCGACTCAATTAATGGGTCGCAGAAATCAGGGTTAGGCGGACATTTACTGTCCACGGAATTTTGAACTCAGACGGATGACTGCTGCCAGAGGCGATCGCCCGCCTCAAAATGACAATCCTGTCCACTTGACATAATAAAGTTATGACATCTTCAAGAAATGTGCAGACAAAAGCTACAATTCTTGGTCACTGGACACTCACTGACTCAAACATTCAATTTCAATGCCATTGTTTTTTCATACAGTAACAGCGAAAATTGTATTGAAACAATTTGCGCCGTAATTGTATTTATGTTGGATTTTCCTAAACGTGATTCACATGTTCAGGAAAACCCAACATCAAGAAATAAAATATGACACCTGCACATGTGTACGGCACAAACTGTGCTCTAAAACAAACGAGTGACAAATCTCAGTTTTCAAGTGAACAAGTTGTTATTAGGTAAGCAAACGCTTCGAGTCTTATTAGTGTGTCAGTGATGCGAACCCATAAAAATAAAGTATGTTGAACTGCATTATAATGCCATAGTCCACGTTAAGCCCATGAAATTTGCTGCTACGAAAGGACAAATTTCTGAATTGTGGAGCCAGCACCAGCCATGAATTTTGGTAATTGTAGGCACCACTGGCGGCGGTGATGAAATGTGCACCGCAGGCAAGTCTGTTGTGTCGCCTGTCCTCACAGTATTTGGATAAATACACTCGAATGAGATACCAACAAGCCAGAAAATAAGCAGACTGTCATCTACAAAATAGGGTCCCCAGGGAGTGAATTTAGTGATGCTACTGGGGCTGGGTGATATGGGAATCTGAATACCAGAAATGATATCTGAAAAAAATATCGCGATATACCGGTATCGTGCAGCAGTGTGTGAAACACATATTAAATGCAAGGGATATCATGAATAAAAAAGATATTTTTGGAGCAAATGATAGAAGTATCACTTACTGCTCTGGGAAAATGAGTGATTTGAAAGGATGACCACAATAATCCATGTCTACAAAGTTATTGAACGTATTGTTTAATACGAAAATAAGCCATAAAATTATCATGGGTTTACTGGCTTTCATCTGAATCTGGGATACAAGTAAATTAGTCTTTGTCAATTTACTTCCTGTAAAAAACATGGCCAGTCTCTCTTGACTGATAAGGTTTAATTACTGAGCCAGTCAATTGTCACATTGTGTTAATTGCGTATGTGTGGCTTCATGAAAACAGTGGCAAACAAAACTCTTTATCAAAACAACGGGTGTCCAGTTGATGGAATTCCGAGGGCCTGGTTCCACAAAGAACCAGTAGTAGCTCCTCCCCTTCTCCTATCTTCCAGCAGTAAACTTCCTCAGATGACAATGTCAAATGTCATCCGTCACATGTCATGCCAGTCAGTCTGTTGATATTAAGCACGCCTCCAAGACGTGATCACCCTTCACTTTCATGATAGTCTGCAGGTGTCAATCACCAGCCGACAATGTTTTCTCTCAGTGATGGCATCACACCTCTGTCATATTTGACAAAAATTGTTGCACATTTCGCAATTGTGAATATGTGTGATTTGAAACATTTTTGTGTCAGATTGCTGACAACGAATTAAGTGATAAGTATTGCTTGCTGATCACAGTTCAAACAAATGCGACCAACAGCAGGTGACCATGTTTTTACACCGTGACAGTCGGGTGTGTTTTCCGTGTAACAACAAACTATTTATGTGATGTATGCTGCTTTAATTATTCACTAATTAAAAATAATCAAACAAAGCAAACAAGTATTAAATTTTTATTTCACAATTTCTCCATGAATGCATGCATGTCGGTGACGATAAACGAGATAGTATCTTACTCTCGTCATCTCTCGCTGTTTATCATTTGTTCATGAAATGAGGAAAGATAAACTTCCTGTATTTTCAAAGCAACTTTCTGTGAGATTTTACGAAAAAACACATGTTGAAATTTTATTATCATGTGACCCAAACCAATATCGTTACAGACGATATACCGGTATTGCCAAAAAATAGACGATATTTAACCGGTACCAGTTTCAATACCAGTACATGTATATTGAAATATCGCCCAACCCTAGATGCTACCCTACACAGCAGGGTAGCATCACTAAATTTACCCTATGTGAACTGCACAGCAGGGTATTTAATGACTGGATTCGCACAGCAAAATGCTTGTCAAAAATGGCCAAATGCTAACCATTTTTCTTTCATTTTGGCCTTATATTCACTATTTATCATCACTTTTTGAAACCAAGATGGAAACTGCTAATCAAATTTTTAAAAACAAAAAATACCCTGGCACAGCAGAGTAGCATCACTAAATTTACCCTCTTTGAACCTCAGTCTGAATTAGGGTCTCAAAACTAAACAGAAAGAAGTACCCAGAGGATAAATTAGCTCACTATATGGGATAGCATCATCAAATTCACCCTCTGGGAACCCCATTCTTTAAATGTCACACTGCTTATTTTCAGGCCTGGAGACCAATTAGTGTAGCACTGCTGTTCTGAGAAAGAGTGTCGCGATTTTTGGTTAACCGCACAGATGTAGGCCTAGGTGAAAAACACATTTCTATTGACTCGTGAAGAAGGGGTTGTCTAATTCAGAAAAGGTTGTGCACAATTATTTTGCATGACCATTCAGGGGTCATGCAAAATTGCCAATTTGCCCATCTCTGCAGACGTGATTTGCGATGATTAAATAATTCCGGTACCAATTAAATATGCAAATTGGTTGGTCATGTGGGTGGGGTGAGATAGATGTCACATGGGTGTGGCGAGACAGGCATATCTCTCCCAGCTGTCTCACACGACTGTATGTATATCTCAGTGCCTTAGTGGTGGGGGAAAAAAGCCCAGTCCCCATCCTTCTGAAAAAACATTTAATTGGAAGACACCCCAAAATAAGCCGATACAGATTGTCGCCTCACCTCTAAAATATAGCCCATTATCATTGGGATTAACCAGAATAGTACTAGTATTCAAATTCAACTTTGTCTTGGAATAGTACTGATGATGTGGTCATGAGTAGCTGTTGTGCAGAAGTATGTGACCTTAAGGGGCTATATGAGTAAAGGAATTTTGTTTATTTTGAAAATTCTCACCTCTGATATTCCTTCAATTTAAATTAAATATAGACAAAATGTTCATCAAAATGAAGATTGAGATGTATAAAATACGAAACACATGTGTAGTCAATTCTTGGAGTCGACCATAGGCACCACTGGTTCCTGGAAGTCTGCTACCATATTCATACCAGAACTGATAATTTAATAATATTTCATGAGAACAACTTGTGGCCAAATGTGCTTTACATAACCAAGAACAAAGCTCGGGTATCAAAACAAAACACAGCGACAGAGCTACATGGGGGTAAATTCCAAAACCTTTGCTTTTGTTTACATATGAATTTACTTTCGATTTCTGGTTGATGTCATCGGACGAAAAAAAGCATTTATAAACAACGTCGTCTAAAATCAAATAATGAGAAAGATCACCTTAATACAGTATTCTGTTATTAGATAGAGACTGCACAGTTGCCATATTCAATGCAAGGTATCATGATACCTGTTGAAATTTCTTAGAATTACGATTTTGTTTTTCGATGGAAATTTGTGGTATTGAGTGATTTGCACATGTCTGTCGAGCACGGAAACCATCTTTGATAAAAAATGCAGACAGTGTTGTCCTTTTCCAAAATGCAGTCCTATTGCTACACTCCAAAGTG
This sequence comes from Pictodentalium vernedei, assembly GCA_031216915.1. Lineage (NCBI taxonomy): Eukaryota > Metazoa > Mollusca > Scaphopoda > Dentaliida > Dentaliidae > Pictodentalium > Pictodentalium vernedei. The sequence continues at coordinate 25,413,414 of CM062291.1, read as the reverse complement.
TTTTGAATGCCTAGCTTTGTTATTGAATATTTGAAGCACATTCGGTCACAAGTTGTTTATGCAAAATATTATGTTATTATCAATTCTGGTACTAATATGATAGCAGACTTCCAGGAACCTGTGGTGCTTGCTGTCAACTCAATGAGTTGATTACATATGTGTTTTGTGTTCTATACATCCCAGCCTTCATTTTGATGTATAATTTGTGTATATTTAATCTGAATTTAAGGAATATCAGAGGTGAGAATTTCAAAATAAACAAAATTCCATTACTTATATAGCCCCTTAAACACCAATAAATAAAATTTAGGTACTGCCATTGGTAGGATCAAAGAAATTTTTCAAACCACTTTTGTGGAAAGAACTCATGAAGCGAATGTGTAAGTTCATTTTCTGTTTTATTCATACCACCTCCATATATCCATCTTCAGCCGCTGCAATATATTTTTTTTTACATGCGATGGTGACTTGTTACAGAATTCCATGTATTGTAAACAAAGGGATTCAAATTTTCCAAAACATCGCGAAAATAGGCAATACAAGTTAGACAACACGTAGAAATTTCAAAGAACCTACCACATCTCCTGTACTTACTTCTGAAAGGAAAGTTTGTGCCGCCTTCTGTGCTCCAACATGTAATAAGTATTCATATACATACAGTGCTAATCTGGAAAGAGAAGAGAAATGAAAAAATGTTTTATTTACAAAATAACGGAAGCTGAAAATGGAAGCATGCTTTCGCGATATAAATAGAACGTCTGTTGTTCGGTATTAAACGTATTATTAGCAAGTGATCTGGCCTTAATGAAGTGTTGGTTAGGTGTTAAATAGATTAAATGTTTGAACAATACTTAATTTAATCAAACAATTACAAAGTAGCAGCAAGAGGAAGCCCATTAGAGGGCATGTTTACTTCACGGAACAGCCTAAAAACTTGTGTTGAATGGGGCATCCCGCGCTTCAGGTAGAAATTCGGTTGAAATTAAGCCGATTTAAATGCAGTTTTCGCGACTAATGGATAGATTTTACATTTAACAACATATATGCTGATATTTATGTTTTGATAAGAGAATATCACTTACTTTTCTCTCGCTTGAGCATCCGAAGGTACCGTTGAACCTTTTCCCTTGGTGTACATGCTGAGAGCTGAACTGTCACGCACCTGTCAAGCCATCAAGGACGACACTGACCCTGTTGTCATAGCAACATCAAGTAGACCTGTCAAGAAATAGGCTCTATTGGTTAGTTATTTTTAGGAAATATTGGTGCTCTAGAAACTGCAACTCTCAAACATCATGTGGTACTGCGACAAAGACTACTTGGCATTCAGCCAACTTACCAGTTGATCAAATCGCAAGTGAATTTTTGTCGTAACTGTGTTTTATATATACACATAAAATATGTGTGGGTTAAAAAAAATAAAGCAACAGTCTGATATGGAACACGTACACATCATGTATTTATAAGATGTTAGTATTTCATTAGCTAATGTGCATGGATGAAGAAAAACAACTAAATAGATATTTTGAGTCCATATAACAATAATTTACTTGAAAATAAAAATTTGCGCTTACTTTGCCGTACATGCATTATATATTTATGTTCACCGTTCAAAATTGTTGAAATATCCAAATTTAATTAATTTAGCATTGGGACGAAATGGAGAATTTGGGTAGGGGAGGGGTAATCTGCTGTCTTTACTTCCCTTTTCTTTCATCATGGTATTTTTTTTAATTGCAATTTCCATCGAAAGTTGATGGATATTTATTTTATAATATTATTTGACATTTTTTAATGGCAACTTATAAATTAAATTTTTATTGTAATCATGGAATCAACATTGCAGATGGGAAAAAGAAACGTTTTTTTTTTCAAAAATCATTACAGCAGATAAAAAGATCGGCAGCGATTTTTCTTGCGATGCCATCAATAATGGAAATTTAAATAATAAAGCGACATTGCACTGACCTATATATCTAAGGTTTTACTCAATAGTTTGGGCATCTAAAGACTTTTCAGATTTGGAAGATTCTATTAAAAGGGGATACAATACTTGAGGTCCGAAACAAAGATATAGTAATTAACAAGAGTAAGGTGTTAAAAAAAATTCTGTTTACGAAAATTATTTTCCTCCCCGCAAAAAAGGCTCACAGGTTGCTTTGTAATTTCTAATAAAATTTATTTCAATTTGTTTAATCAAACAAATAAACATTGAACCCCATGAGGAGCCCCACGAACAAACTGCCGTTCTCCGCCTACGTAATCATGTACGGTTTTCCATGGCGGCAGGTTCGATTTCTGCGACGGATTTCGAAAGACTTGCAAAGAATTTCATCCGCATCTCTTCGAAGAATCACGATAATTGGGAATTAAGACGAGTATAAAATTGAGGAACAAACAGACATGATAAAATTTCGCTTTGAGCAAGACGTTGCTCAATATAAAAACCTTTGGTGTCCACTGAATCTTCGCTCATTGACACGAGTTTTATTTTGACCTCAGGCCAAAATATCTATATTTAGAATATGGGGAATCTCACAAATCCTTTCCAATCTTCAAACTTCACATCGAAAATTGGAAATTTCTTTTATTGTTTAACACGTTTGAAATTATCTTGCTTGATTTGGACGTATATTTAAAAAGATATATATCGTTAGTGCTAAGTTAAGTATAAGAACCTGGATGAGCAGAGACTTCAAAATTAAGATAATTTAATGGGTAGAAACGTTAGTTGCAGAGGTGAAGACAAGTGTACAGCTCATTGCAAAATAAGTGTCTGAAACTAGTAAACTAAAGTCTAAAGCTTTCTGAACCTTTACAGTACAGTGGACCGCACCAAATTGTATATCTCAATTGAATAACCCTGTTAACTGAAAATAACTTCCAAACACCAAACCATTTAACAAACGTTCAGTACAAATTTGACCTGTTTATTGCATATTGGTTATAAAATAAATCAAACTCCTGTTAATTCAGTAAAAATCTTATTTTTCCCAAAATTGAATTTCTCTTGTCTTTTGACCTATTCTGTAGTGTATTCTGCCCCACTACATCCAATACTGGCATTTAATCTATTTATATCTTGTTTGACAGAGCTCCATGAGCTCTGTCAAACAAGATCTAATAGAATGAATACTCAGTTTATCTCTAGAATGCAGGAAAGTAACCAAATACCTTTTAACTGAATACCCCTGTTAATGGTACTTAAATCCCAATTGCCCACTCATAGGCATGGTGGAGCTATGCACTAAAGTGTACTGCACGTCGATGATGCACCTGTCTTCAACCAGTGCTAACCCTGCTTGTGTGGAGTTAGTATATTGGGGAGTCTGACACTTGCTTGCCATTGCTCAGTGGTTCACTCCGAATATATTTCAGCTTCCTCTATTTGTAAAACTGTAAAACACGAGGTGACCCTGGCTGTCAAAAGTGTCGTAAACTCCCAATAAATAAATAAATAACCTCTGCTGTTAATTGTATTGTAACGGTCGAGGTATAAAGTCCATTTACCAACCAGCCTGGTTGGTCCGGATGTCTTAGTCTCGTGGTAAATCGGTCGCTTTGTGTTCTAGAGGTTGACGGTTTGAACTCCGGCTCCCGCGCTTATCTCTCCTGTAACATTTGGGGTCTCGTCCGATCCTCAGCAGTTGGTGGCATTGTGGACGCTGTGGTGAAGCATGGTGGAGGTTTCAACCGCTCTGGGGTGAGATTCACGATGGGTGTCAAAAGTGTTGTAAACTCCCAATAAATAAATAACCCCTGCTGTTAATTGTATTGTAGCGGTCGAGGTATAAAGGCCATTTACCAACCAGCCTGGTTGGTCCGGATCTTTTAGTCTTGTGGTAAATCGGTCGCTTTGTGTGCTAGAGGTCGACGGTTCGAACCCCGGCTCCCGCACTTATCTCTCCTCCTGTTACAGTATAATTATCATCTGCAAAGTGACTATTCAATTAACAGGGGTCTTCTGTACTGAGTATAGGAACCTAAAATATCATTTCTCACCAATATGTCCAGCTGATATGCCCTCGAAAAATTTTGTTAACCGATGATTACCTAACAGGAATAGAAGATGACAGAAAACCTTCTTCAATATTTGAACATATTCAACATTAAACTAAAAAAATAGTTTATGACCCCTCATTGGAATGAGCCCATTTGAATGAGGGCTCATTATAGGCTATTCTATGGGGCAAAAATTGAAAAAGTAATGAAATTTGGATAGGTATTTGTGAATTGTGCTTGCCATTTATTTATGTTGGGTAATGGGTTAACCGTTTGAATAGAACTATCGGAATTTATTCCAAAACAATAAACATCATCAAACGTGAACAAACGCTCCTGCAGTGAGTGGGCAGAGCTTATATTTCGCTGAGAATCCATTCACACAAAGATTTATACAACAAAGCCAGCAAGAATCCATGTAGATTGTCGCTGCACCTCTGCTAGGATTCGCATAAAAACAATTGGTCAATTTAACCCTTTGACAAACACAGCAGCAAATTAACCAATACAAGGCTAACATGACTTGAAATATCCTGATACTTTGTCAATAAAATTGTACAAATCTGGCTGTCATTGGAACTGGCTCAATGAGCCGGTTCCAATGGCATCCATATTTGTAAGGTTTTATTGATAAATATTGTTGTTTTTTTTTAAAACTATCAAATTAAGTTTATATGTTAAAAATTAAAAAGCTGTGTTGGGTAAAGTGCTAACATGTGTTATCAGTACATAAAAGGGGTTCAACCAAGGTGGTCTAATGGAATCCTGGGACACTCAATGTCACTCATAGCAGGTATGGATTCTCGCAACCATATTCTCTCAGATTTAGATGAAATATAACCCCTGGTTGGATCCATTTTTCACAGATGAACCAGTTAATGGAAATGAGGAATTCAGGGAGTGTCCATGGAAGTGAGGAATTCAGGGGGTGTTCATGGAAGTGAGAAATTTGGGGGTGTAGCCAGGATTTTTCAGGGTGGGTAATAATTTGGGTTTTTATGGACCATCGATGACTGAAGGTTACCTGCCAACTGCAACAAGCAAAAGCTGGGGGCGAGCATGAGAGAGTGTCCCCTCTTGGTGGGGGTGAGGGAGGCCCTCCCCAAGAAATGTTTCGAAAATTCAAGCCCGTGAGAGTGAATCTGTGGTCTCAATCAGTGGTGATGCCAGGATTTCAGTTTAGGGGGGGGGGGGGGGGGGGGGCTATGTAAAATATGGAGGGTTCCAAGGCTGAGATATCAAAGGCATCTCCCGAACACCACATACCTGAGCTATAGGAGGATAGGGAGGAGGTAATTCAGCAATCTGAACATAGTGGCTACCCCTTTAAGGGGGTAGCCACTACATTCAGATCGCTGATCTAGGAAGGAGAGTGTCCCCCTCCCATTTATGAGGGGGGGGGGGGGCTGGGGGATCTCCCCAGGAAACATTTTCATATTTGGATGCCCTTGGAGCAATATCTGAGCGTTTCTACAAAACCTGACATGATGTGTATTGTTGTGTGTCGGTTGTGGGTTTGATATTGGGGGGAAAAACCATGATCAGATAGCAATTTGAAGTTTTGATGGTGGGGAGAGCCCCCCCCCCCCCCCCCCCCAGATCCCCCATGGTGCCTTCACTGGTCTCATTGCTCTAGGAAATTTAAATGAGTAAATTTTGTTACTTGAAATAAAATTAGGCTGGTTTTCTACAGTATTAATACGGAACCTTAACCCTAAAGTACTGCGAAGCTTCAAAATTCAATTTGATTTCGAATCTTATGTTGATATTCAGTTCGATTCGAATCGGCAGCACGATTTATTTCCATTCAGATCTTTTCACTGGAATATAGCTTGGCACCAGTCATCTTCGTCACCTCACACAGGGTTTGCATTTTGAAAAATGGTCGGGGCTTGAAGTAAGGCCACAAGATTTGAGGGTCGGGGTCTACTCAGGGCTGATTTTTAAACATGCCTTAATAGTGTAGTTGTCCCCCGAAAAATTGTTGGTGTCCCCATGATAACTCCAGTTTCAGTTTAGATCATTTTATTGGAACCAATTTTGGTATGTGACCTTCTTAGCCCAAACCACAGGTCAAGTTCGAATATGGGTTCGGCCAGATTGGTTTTATTAGAGTTATAGCCCTTTTTCGACTTAGAAATTTCAAGATTTGCTGTGTCTGGATGATAACGCCAGTTAGGATTATTTGATCGGAAAGAATTTTGGTATGTGACTTTCTGGGGGTAATAATACAGATCAAGTTCGAATATGGGTTCGGACCGATCATTTTTACTGGAGTTATGCCCCTTTTTCGACTTGTTTTTTTGGGGGGACGTGGCCGAGCGGCCTTTCATGTTGTTTTAAATTTTTGTCGGGCTGGAAAAACAGCCCCGACAGAAGTACTTTCAGGGATGATCCTGGGGCCTGGACTGATCAGCCCTGATAAAATGCAAACCCTGCTCACAACTGGTATATTTGTATTGGTATTTGTACGTAACTAATATTGAAAATAAAGACTGAGTGCTGTAACTGTTGTTTCCACTTTCTAAACAGAAACAACGTCTGTACCGATGCCATCAGCCATGCTAATTCTAGTCTCACAAGATTCTACCACTATTGAAAGAAAATTTAAAAGTGTCCAGGCAATATCAATGATGAGCTGTTGCTAGCAGCTGTGTAGTGCCTAGTACCGATGATTCTCACACCCGTTTCTGTTTTTGAACTTTAATCCTCACTGGGTAATATTCGAACTACAACAGTGACACCAAGGCATGCCTTCGCTGAAGTAGGCCTGTCATGATTAATCGATTGTCGATTGGTCACGCTGAAATCGATTAGTATTTTTCGTTGTCGAATAATCGGTAAATTTTACTTTGTTTTAAACGTTTAATAATTAAAAAAAATTGATGAAAAAATTATTGTTTCTAAGGGTAAAAGGTCAAGAACGTCAACGTTAAACCGCAAGAAGTCATTATGATCATTTGTCTTTTAAGTACATTCAAAGCTTTGATGTTCTGAACTTTTGAACCGTCAGTGTAATAATCAGGACCGGTCGTCAGTTGCGAAGTTCGCAACTAGCGACAGGTCTTGATTATTACACTGACGGTTCAAAAGTTCAGAACATCAAAGCTTTGAATGTACCTAAAAGAGGATCGTCTTCGTTGTTTACTTGAGGTAGGTCAACTAACTTGAACTTCATTTTTAACAAGTTCAAAAAGAGGGAGAGGGAGGGGGGTCATCTAGGTACAAATAATCGATTATTATCGATTATTTGCGACGATTAATCGATTTCTAAGCTAAAAAATCGTGACAGCCCTACGATGAAGGCATGCCTTGGTGATGTAGTTGCAGAGATTCTTCTACTTTCTTTGGGAAAGGGTCCAGGGCCCATGCAATTAGGAAAATTCACATCATGAAGGCTCCAATTGGGAATTTGTTTGGGAGAAGAAAACACAAAGAATAAGAAATGTTACCTTCATATTGAAATGTGAACATTAATACCGCAACTACTACATGTATAGTACATATAATACATTTTATAACAAACGGTCACATGAAATAATGATCAGTCTGTGTAATCTCTATTAAATAAATTGTTTGTATCCTATTAATGATGAAGATATTTATGTGATAGTCTACATTCTATGGCTTTGCAGTTGTGTCTAGGAAAGTCTTGGCTGCCTATGTGGGCAGCCAAGACTTTCCTAGAAACAACTGACAAGGTTTCTCGGATGTAACTTGCAAACGTATCTAAAAACTTTCTGCTGCGGCACCTATTTTTGTTGCAGTAAAAGTTTTGAAAGTCAAAATTAGATCTTCAAGAATTAAATTTTTATTTGAATGAGGACTGAAATTGGGAAATTTTTGGTTTGAATTGGGAAAAATCCTGCCAAAATTCCATTGACAAAGGGTCCCATATTCAGCCCCTGTAGACACCCAAAATAACCCCTGAGTGGGAATATTTTATCAATCTGGACTTGAGCCATCACTGTCTGAATAAATCAGATTTGCAGCACCCCCTTCCCCCTGTCTGTCATCTTCAAGATGCCCTGATTTGATTTGAGATTTGGTTCAAATTCGAATTAAAGACCTGATTCGATTCGAAGCAGAAATGGGTGATTTGCAGTGTCCTACGTAACCCATGTTTACCTAATCAAAGATTGGACCGAAAGTCCGTCATATAATTTTTTGTCGTGGTACATCCTGTGGCAGATTACGTCATGTGTGCCAAAGCTTGGAATAATATTTACCACTGAGTGAGCCTTTTTTAAATTTGGGGGATCACATTACCCCCACCCTCCATCCTTGTTCCTGGGTACACCCTTGGAATTTCAGTACAGATTTTTCTCCTAATGAAATGTTTTTATGATTTCTTTGACACAATGCTTGACCCTTTACCTAACAAAAGGGAGACAACACTTGCAAATAAAATTCTTAACCCTTTACCCAACGCAGACGGTATCAAAATTTATTATTTTAAATATAATTTTTTTAAATTTTTAAAAAAATTTCAACAAAACCATATCATGTGACCCCCTCATTGAAACTGCTCAATTTGCATATTACGCGGGCGGATGCGGGCGATTCGTTGGGTAAAGGGTTAAATAAGTAATTTATTTCATTTTTTGCATCAAAAACAGCTTATGACCTCTCTTTAGAATTGCCTCAACAAGCTTGTTCCACTGAGGCGTCATAAACTATGGTTTTGAGACCAAAAATAATAGAAATTGAATGGTGATTTTTGTGAATAGCACTGACCGGCTTTGGTAGTTGCATTGGGTAAAGGGTTTAAACATGATCAGTACCGTCTCGACTGAATGCAAGAAACTTCCAAACTTAAGCTGTGGTGTTCTGGGAACAGGGTAGCACAGATAGGCATAATTATAATTGACATAGAAATATCCGTTTTTCTTTTCAGTCTCCAGTGGCTCAGTAGGTAGAGGTGCAGGCTGCAAGACGAGAGGTCCTCGGTTTGAATCCCACCTGCAGCAACTGCGTTGTGTCCTTGGGCAAGACACTTCACACCCATTGCCCACGTGGGGCATGGTAGCGTTGTGTACTAAGACGTACTGCACATCGATGGTACACCTGTCTTCAACCAGTGCTAACCCTGCTTGTGTGGAGTTGGTATTTTGGGGAGCTGAGTTGCTCGGTAGTTCTCTCCAGCTTCCTCCACCCATAAAACTGTCATGGTCATGATTAGCCATTGTGCAGAAATATGTGACCATAAACACCAATAAATAAGTAAATGTCGGTCTCCAACACTACCTGAAACCCTTAGGATTTGTCTGGGTGAAGATATATAAAGCTATGTTTGAGACAATTTAACATCTTCCTCAGAACAAATAGCCATATTTGGTAGACTACAGAGTTTGGTCAGCCCCTTCTTGAAGGGCCAGAATCGCCCAAACACTGGTGACCAAGAAAGCTTTTTTTCATGGAGTAGGTGGAAGCACATAAAATTTTGACAGAAATTAACAGTATAAAGCATTGTTGCAAGTTAACTGTAACAGGGCTGGGAGAGTTATATGTGTCTAGTGGCATGGGGGAGGGGGAGCTTAAAGATGCTGTCATCACCGCTATCCACTTCTGCACCAAAACATTTAAAAAAAAGTTTACGATTAGTTGATCTACTTATACACCAATAATTAAATGGAATTCAATGAATTTATAGAAAAGCCAAAACATTGGTGGTGCAACAGGATGCAAGGTGTAATTACCTCCCCTGACTTCCCCATATCTATATCATAAAGATTGAGTACAGTAGAACCTGTCTTGAGAGACCACCCATTTTTCTGGACAAAAGTGGTTTCTCAAACAGTTGGTCTCTCATGACAGGTCCATTACAGAGTAAAACAACCAATTCAAATGGTACAAGGTCACAGCGGTCTCTCAAAACAGGTTTTTACTGACGGAGTCAGTGAGGATTGCCTCGTTACTCATCAAGTCACACTCACATAACTTGTTTTGGTAAAGTTATAGTTTGTTCTTTATTTTGTTTTAATTCAATACCCCCTTTCCTTTAGGTTCTGTCGCTTATCACCACGATATAGCCTCGGTTGCTGATGTGGCATTGGGCAACAATAAATGATAATAGTGATCCATGTGTCAATGTATCAGTGAGAGAATGTATGTGTATGTGTATATGTATGTATGCAATTATTGTACAGCCATTGAGCACCGTGTGTGGATTCTGGGCTTTAAAATTATTATTATCATTATTATGAAGGTCAGATTCAAGATTGTTCAAACCAAGTCCCTAGGTTAATATTTGGGCTTCCTACGGAAGCCCAAATTTTAACTTTGTTCAATGTGTGGGGATAATTTTTAAAAATCTTCTCTTCAGATCCACCAGTCAGAATGTTTTCATATTTGGTATGCAACATCTCCAGGGGGGTCAGATTCAAGTTTGTTCAAATCGGATCCCTAGGTATATATTTGGGCTCACTATGGTAGCCCAAATTTTTACTTAGTGCAATATGAGGAAATTTCTTTAAAAATCTTCTTCTTCGGATTCACTAGTCGGAATGCTTTCATATTGGTATACAACACCTCTAGAGGGACAGATTCAAGTTTGTTCAATTCGAGTGCCTGGGTTAATATTTGGGCTCCATATGGGAACCTGAAATTTAACTTAGTACAATATGAGGGAATTTCTTCAAAAATCTTCTTCAGATCCACTAGTCAGAATGCTTTCCTATTTGGCATACAACATCTCTATGGGGGTTAGATTCAAGTTTGTTCAAATCGGATCCGTATGTTAATATTTGGGCTCGCTATGGTAGCCCAAATTTTAACTTAGTGCAATATGAAGAAATTTCTTTAAAATTTCTCTTCTTCAGATCCAACAGTCAGAATGCTTTCATATTTGGTACACAACATCTCTAGGGAAGTCAGATTCAACTTTGTTCAAATTGAGAGCCTGGGTTAATATTTGGGCTCCCTTTGGGAGCCAAAATTGGCCATGTTGCTGAAGAATTAAAAATTTTGTATGCAGTACCCTCTAGAGGTGTGTAACTAAGATTAATCCACATAGGTTGTATCAAGGGGCTTCATAGGGGAGCTCTACATTTTACTTTATGATCAACTGAAGAAAAGGCATGATGCCCAGATTATTTTTGTTACTCCTGATGGACTCAAGGATTGACAATCCTATGGAGATGGATTGCTTAAGGTAGACTCATTCTTGGACTCTGTTTATATTGTGTTCTGTTCAAGATGAGTGCTGCCGGCCCCGTGGGGCCTCTTGTTTTCTTTCTTTTAGGCATATGAAGCAGCATTGATTAACTAGGTAGTAAAGATGGCAATATAGCAAAAAATCGAACTGATACTGATATCATGGGGATACCGAAAAACTGAACTGACCTAATCTTTGAATACCGAAACCATCGGTATTTTCAATTTTTCCTACATTCGCAATTTATAAGGCAGGCCTTTAAATTCATTTATTCTGGGCACACCATTTTGTCCTAATTTTGGCACATCAGACATAAAAGAAGTGACTGATTTACTTTTTCAGTTTTGTTAACCCTTTACCCAACGTAACGGCCAAAACCGGCCAGCGCTATTCTCAAAAATCGCCAATTAATTTTCAAAATATTTTCATTTTTTGTCTCAAAAACATAGGTTATGACCCCTCGTTGGAACGAGCTCGTTCCAACGAGGGGTCATAACCTATGTTTTTGAGACAAAAAATGAGAAAAAATTAGTTATTCAAGAATTTTTTTTGCAAGTGTCGTCTGCTTTTCATGTTAGGTAAAGGGTTAACCCTTAATCCTTTGAACATGTAAGACCGATTTTTCAGTCCAAGGCATAATTTCATCCCATTCTTGTCTTATTATAAGATGTCTATACATGGGGCATTGGTGATAAAATAATAACTGCTGTCTGCAGTCTGCAGCCAGATGACTGCATACTGCAGTTTCTATTTTATCCTCCCTCTGTATTGATATTGGACTGACCCAACTCACTGTAAGTGTACCATTCCAGGAAACGAGGGTTCAAAGGGTTGTTTATTTATTTATTTATTTATTTATTTATTTATTTATTTATTTTATTTATTTATTTATTTATTTATTTATTTATTTATTTATTTATTTATTTATTTATTTATTTATATGTATTTAAGGTCACATATTTTTGCACAATGGCTAATAATGACACAACATGAGAATCCATTTATTTATTTATTTATTTGTTTATTTATTTATTTATTTATTTATTTATTTATTTATTTATTTATTTATTTATTTATTTATTTATTTATTTATTTATTTATTTGTTTATTTATTTATTTATTTATATGTATTTAAGGTCACATATTTTTGCACAATGGCTAATAATGACACAACATGAGAATCCACTCAAGACCAGGGGTGAGCATTAATAAGCCATGTTACCCATTTTAGAGAGGGTTTGCACCTCCCAAGCATTGGTGACTGGGTCCTATTTTACCAGTAAAACAGCCTGTTTACTTCAGTGAACAGGCACTGCTTCACTTCAGAGGGTTCCCGTAAGGATTAAGGGCCCAGGAAATTGTCCTGAATTTTCAATAGACTACAACCTGTACATATCCAGTTGCTTAGCAGTGATTTATAGCCAAGTCTTGGCTGCCTTAACAGGCAGCCAAGACTTGACTACAGATGACTGCCCAGATGATTTTTCTACCTTCAGCACGACCTCCTGAAGATGCACATTTGGTACCCTAAGATAATAAGATTACAGATGCCCTAAGTAGGCCTTGAAAGGTTAAGGCATGTTTATTGTTTAGAACAAGACACCAAATTACTGTAGATATGATTTGTGTTGGCAAAAGAATGACAATGTTGACCGCCTTACCCGTGGCATTTGCAGCACTGTGATAGAATGATACAAGAACATCTTATTCTGTATTTTTTTTTTCTTACATTAATTCCCCTTTGGTACTGTCGGTAAATCTCAAGTCAGATACCAATTAGTGAGCCGATACCGCGGTATCGCCCACATACAAATACTGAAACCAATACCAAACTCAAAATTCCAGTACCACCCATCTCTACTAGGTAGCACACCCTGTCCAAAGTACAGTGAAGTGTTCGATTCATGTGCCTGATGCATGGAAAATAGCAATTGTTAATCCTCTAATGAAGAAACAAGGTGCAGAACTTGTGTTTAAAAACTTCCGACCAGTGAGTAACTTACCGTTCGTCTCTAAGCTGTGTGAAAAATCCACAATTGACCAGCTAATGTTACATAGTGACATGCAATCTCCATTACCGGCCAACACGTCTGGATTCAGAAAATTTCACTGGACTGAAATGGCATTGCTCAAGGTTCAGAATGACATCCACTTTAATATGGAGTCTGGAAGGGTAACATTGCTTGTTCTTTTAGACCTTAGTGCTGCTTTTGACACTGTTTGTCATAAAACTCTGCTAGAGACAATGAATTCTGATTTTGGACTTAATGGTGTTGCTGCTAGCTGGCTATCATCATACCTCAAGAATAGACAGCAGCGTGTATCAATAAATGGTAATCTGTCAAAAGACTTCGACCTTGAATGTGGAGTCCCACAGGGCAGTTGACTTGGTCCTGTTCTGTTTCTATTCTATATTTCAAAAATGTTAACCATCATTGAATCTCACCTACCTGATGTCCATGGTTATGCTGATGACACACAGGTCTTTTTCTCTTTTCGACCATCAATCAAGGATCAAACTAAAGCTCTAGAAACTATTGAATCATGTATTTCGGACATTCACACATGGAAGGTTTCAAACAAATTAATGATGAATGAAGATAAGACTGAATTCCTAATAATTGGTTCACGACAAGAACTCACTAAAGTTGACATCAATTCAGTGAAGGTAGGAGATTCTGCCATCAGTGCAAGTAACAGTGTACGTAATCTTGGTGCCTTCTTCGACTCTACCATGTCTATGGACAGACATGTTACAAATATGTGCAATAAGGCTTTCAGAGGTCTATTCAAAGTTAAACAGATAAGATAGTTCCTCACCAAAGATCAACAAAAACCCTAGTTCATGCCTTTGTAACTTCATATTTGGTTTATTGTAATGCCTTACTGTTCAACCTTCCACAATATCAGTACTCTCGCCTGCAGATGGTACTAAATGCATCAGCCCGAGTGGTATGTAGGATATCACGATCTCAACACATCACTCCTGTTCTGAGGGATATGCACTGGCTGCCAGTCAAGTACAGAATAATTTTCAAATCTTTATTATTAGTTTTTAAGACACAAAACAACATGTCACCAGCCTACTTAGAGGAACTCCTTAATACCAAGAATGTGTGTCAATACAACCCGAGGTCCGATGGTAAAATGCTGCTACATGTTCCAAAACATAGGTGTAAGACATTTGGAGATAGATCATTCTCATTTGCTGGCCCTCACTTGTGGAATAATTTACCAGAACACCTAAAAAAACTGTCAAATGTCAACCTTTTCAAGAAAGATCTCAAAACATACCTGTTTCAAAAAGCCTATAAGTGATGTTGTGGACTGTAAGATACTGTATATATTCTGTTTGTATATTTGCATGAGCTCATGTTGCATGTACAGCGCCTTAGAATATGGTTCTATATCTTCTGAACTATAATTTTGGTGCTGTATAAATGTGTATATTATTATTATTAATGTTTTTGGTCGAGTTGTGTCAACAATACAATCTATGTTTTGATGAAGGTTGGTGGGTGTCGATACATCTGTCTGTGTCATAGTTTCAGCACAATAACTTGAACAAATATCCAATTTTGACAAAATTTGATTTGTGAGTTCTGCTCGATATTGTCTTGGATGAGTGCGAAAACAAATCCTGACCAAATTCTTTTTCAGGAATTACTCTCCTCAGATTGAATTTTGACTTGCAGGCAATGTCAGCACTTGAACAAACATTATCCAATTTTTCGCAAATTTGGAATCTACTGGAGAATGTCGTGGATGAGTACACTGTTGAAAGAGCTCTGAGAATTTCTGGTGGTGTATATTGGAACCCACTCCCTGTTATATTTCTTAATTGAATAATACTGTTAATTGCATATTACTTCCCAACACCAAATCATTTACCATAACTTTGTCCCCTTGGGAACCCTTCAAAGTTAGAGTTGTGTATGTTCACTGCAGTGAACAAGTTTTTCTTTGCTGTTAAAATAGGACCCAGGAACCAGTGTTTGGGGAAGAAGTCCCCTAAAATGGGCACCATAGGAAAAAATGATTGGCTAAACTTAACATGATCCCTATGTTGCAGTCATGAGATAGCTGAATGTAACCTTGAACATCAATAAATAAACTAGAACAGTGTCATTTGTGTGCAAAGCACACAGAGGTGTATTTCCGCATTTTCAGTATACCATCATGGTCACAAATCAGTTGACATTTTCAAATGACCAAAGTGGCACTACTGGCACCACATGCGGCCGCATCAATAATCCAAAACATTTATGCACATTTCGAGATCCTACCTAAACATAAGAACACACTTTTCAATGTTTCAAATTAAATTTGCTGGAAACCGATTCTCTCAACAACAAACGTGGCACTATAGGTGCCACATGGGGCTAAATAAAAAATCTGAAAACTTTA
Source organism: Pictodentalium vernedei (assembly GCA_031216915.1). Classification (NCBI taxonomy): domain Eukaryota; kingdom Metazoa; phylum Mollusca; class Scaphopoda; order Dentaliida; family Dentaliidae; genus Pictodentalium; species Pictodentalium vernedei. The sequence continues at coordinate 25,397,849 of CM062291.1, read as the reverse complement.
TTCACATCTAGAGACTCTACTGGAACATATGAACACACTTTCAGCATTTCAAATTAAAACCCATAGGAGCCTTTTGCCTGAAACCGATTCTCTAATGACAAAAGTGGTGCAATGGGCGCTATGTGGGACCGAATCAAAAATCTTAAACCTTTATGCACATCTAGACACCCTATCAGAACATATAAACCCACTTTAAACAACTGAAATTACATATCCTAGGTGCCTTTCGCCGGAAAGCAGTATTTTAGCTCAGTCTGTAAGTGGCGCCACTGGCACCACCTGGTGACAAAATTATAGCTCAAAAAATGGGATCATCACTATGATCTCCGATGAGTCTGGAGGTGGGATGGGGAAATCTCACCCGAGAGGCAAGATATCTGAACCAGCCTCGGGTCTGGTTCAAATATCTTGCCCCAAGGGTGAGATTTCCCCATTCCCCCCTTCAGTCTCATTGAGAACGATTTTTCTCCCCACACACGAGGATTACGTCATTATAGATAATTGGCGGTCACATGCTCACATACCCAATTTATCAAGTCGTAGTCCATTCGAAAAACGAACAATTTCATCGGAAAGATCGTACAAAAGTTAGGTATATACCATAGGAAAATACTAAAAAATTGATTTGTAATACTGTCCGTTAAGGGGTTAATGAATTTGTGTGTGTCAAACTCTAATGTAAAGGGCATTGTGAGATTATTGATCAATCGATAAATTCGCGCAGTGATATTATTAAATCTGCAGAGAAACATGGGGTTGAAACAAATCAACATTGTTGATTTTGAATGGCGCGTGGATTACATGTGGGAAATCGTGAAGCCATTTTGTTTTTTTACAATTGTGCAGACGATGATGAAATAGTTCCGGCGACCTAATAAAATATGCAAATGAGTATATCACGTGGGGTGGGTGTGATAGAAAATCCCACCCTCCTGTCTCACCCGGGACACGCGTATGTTTCACGGATAGTTGGGGGAGAAAATAAATTACCATACCTTCAGGACAAATTTGACCCATTAATTGCAGGTATGTTATTGAGTAAACTAATGTTAATTGAATAAAAACTCTTGTGATTTAGAGTTGCTCTGACAACCACAGTACTTCCAATAAAAATATTTTATCTGTTATATCTTGATTTCCAGAGCACCGTGAGCTCTATCTAAATTGCTATATTAGAATAAATGCTCAGTTTATCTATATTTTGCTTATCTCCCTTGATCTGCAATGGGCTACTTTTTCTCCTTGCATAAGTTGGGCTTTCTGTCCTGGGGTGGCCCTGCAAGAATAAGGGAAAATAAACAAATTCCTGTTAATTGAATGTTTCTGTTAACTGAATATTTTTTAACTGGAAAAGTGACTATTCATTTATTAGCAGTATTCCAGTATTTTACCACATAGCATACAGAGAGTAATCACTTGACTGGACTTATTACGTGAAATAATTCATGAGAGGTGAGGGGACGTTGTACAAACACGGGTGCGCGATTGCTCACGAGTGTTTTACAGTATAGTCCCTCGCCTCGAATGAATTATTTCACGTAACCAGTCCAGTCAGGCGATTACTCTGTTTATTACTTTTCATTATTAACGATAATTATATTATTTAACCCTTTACCTAACATAACGGCCAGAGCTATTCTAAAAAATCGCCAATTAATTTTCATTATTTTTTTTCTCTAAGACATAGGTTATGACCCCTCATTGGAACGAGCTTGTTGAGCTCGTTCCAATGAGGGGTCATAACCTATGTTTTTGTGACAAAAAATGAAATAATAGCTACTCAAGAATTTATTTTGCAAGTGTCGTCTGCTTTTCATATTAGGTAAAGGGTTAAAAAAAAACAAAAAACAATGAAGTCCCCATTACATCCACGGCAAAGTGTTTTCATTTGCGTTCACAGATACATGACACAATTGTTGATTGCATAATTCTCTTGTGAAATTATTGTTTATAATCAAACCCAGAAATCCCAGTAAATCACACTTTGGAAAGTAATAAAGTGGTTTAATGAAAGAAATTTGTGAAATAAAGTTTCTCATCTCACCAACAGTAAACTTATTAGATTAAATTGAAATTCCTTTTGCTAATAAATATGAAAAATGGTGATTTTTTCATATCTGGCTCTGGGAGGAGATAAAGCAACTTACAGACCATAAGTACCGCCTCTTAATCTCATGTTTCATACAAAATTCACATTGATCTATCCAGGTCAAGGTCACTGTTAGATGTCAACAGATGGACTCAGTATGCACATTGCGGGCCATAACTTTTTAATGGAAATCGATATCACAATAAAACTTACACAACATGTGTAACACCAATAGTTAGTTCATCTCACATAAAATTCACTACTGTTCCACCAAGATCAAGGTCACATTTAGAGGTCAACACATGGAATCAAGCCAGAAAACAAGCAGCCTGTCGTCTGCAAACTGAGGTCCCCAGAGGGTGAATCATAGCAGGGTAGCATCACTAAATTTACCCTCTGTGAACCTCAGTCTGAATCAGGGGCTCAAAACTAAACAGAAGGAAGTACCCAGAGGATAAATTGGCCCACTGTATGGGATAGCATCATCAAATTCATCCTCTAGGGACCTCATTCTGCAAATGTCAGACTGCTTATTTTTTGGCCTGCATGGAATCGGCATGCATATCCAACATCCAAGGCCTCTCACGTAGTGATATATAACAGACGTATGATGCCCATTGATGGGCCTCAAATATTAACTTGGTGCAATAAGAGGAACAATCCTTAAACATCCTCTTCAGATCCATCAGTCAGAGATTTCTGACATTTTGTAGCATCTTTGGGGCGGTGGGGGAATTCAGATTTGTTCAAATCTAGTCCCCAGGTTCATATTTGGGCTTCATATGCAAGCCCCAAATTTAACTTTGTGAAACATGATGAATATTCTTTAAAACTTTTCTCCTTCAGATCCACACCTCAGAATATTTAAATATTTTGTACACAGCCCATTTTTAGAGGGGTGCAGATGCAAGTGTGTTCAAATCAAGTGCGTGGGTTCATATTTGGGCTCCTAATGGAGCTCAAATTTTAAGTTAGTGCAATATTAGGAATATTCTTTGAACATCTTTACATCCACCTGTCAGAATCGCTTGTTTTTTTGGTACATAACAATGGGTTCAAATTGTTCAAATGAAGTCCCTAGGGGCATATTTAGGCTCCTTATGTGAGTCAGAATTTTAACTTACAGCGATATGCGGAATACTCTTTAACCCTTTACCTAACCTGAAAAGCAGACGACACTTGCAAAAATAATTCTTGAATAACTAATTTTTTTCATTTTTTGTCTCAAAAACATAGGTTATGACCCTTTGTTGGAATGAGCTCGACGAGCTCGTTCCAATAAGGGGTCATAACCTATGTTTTTGAGACAAAAAATGAAAAAAAATAATGAAAATTAATTGGCGATTTTTGAGAATAGCGCTGGCCGGTTTTGGCCGTTAGGTAAAGGGTTAAAAATCTTCTTTTCAGATCTACCAGAATCGTTTTGTTATTTGGTATACAGCATCTTTATGGGAGGGGGCAGGGGGACATTCAAGTCAGATTGAAGTTTGTTCAGATCACAGGTCTGCTGTTTTCAAAATTTTACATAAGCAACGTAACCAATTTATCGCTCACCCGGTCTGAGTGTTGATAACTTATCATTCCTTCCCCTGTACTTGATTCAGGTTACCCATTAGATAACCTAAATATATATGTATCACAACTACGCTGATATATGGACTGTTGACTCATTGCCAAGTTTTTGCTCCTATGGGCAATATCCTGATGAATCCTTAGGAAAAATAATGAGGCTGTGTTGCAGCAATTCAGATACAAATTAGTTGCAATTATAGTCAAATCTTGGCATGGGTTAGCATGCTGCAGAAGAGTGTGGCATTCATAATCACTTTCTTGTGGCAGACATGAATTATTGCCATTTCCTGATTTTATACGTATGTAACATCTTAAGATGATCAACAGTTTAAAATGATGTTGAGCATCAACCAAACATCAGCATGGGTGTTTGCATCTGCGTGAAGTATAATAATTGGCCAACAGAGCAGCTATACTTCAGGCAGATGCAAACATCTGTGCAGCTGATGATTGATTGATGCTCAACATCATTCCACCATTCATTCGTACTAGATCATTCAACTTGGCGAAAATTTTGCGTGACCCAACGCCAATTTGGTGAGACCCATTTTTCAATCGCGTGTTTTTCATTTTAGGTAACCTACATGTGACCCAAACGGCCGATCTTCTCAAATCGACAGGCTGGGGATCATGTCCTTGAGTTCATATTTGGTCTATCTATTTGGGCCTAAATATTAACATTATAAGTTATTGTGGTGTATTGACGGTAACATGGTGTGATGTTTTCTGTCAGGAACTTATATGTTTAACCGAGCCGCGATAGCAGCGAGGTTGAACATACAAGTTCCTGACAGCAAATATCACACCATGTTACCGTCAATATACCACAATAACGTATATGTTCTGAACCCCCCCCCCCCCCCCCCCCCACGTTTGATATTTGTGAATAATAAAATGGAACAAGTGGAGTTCTGAACAAATATAATTTATCGCACCTATCATGGGCCTCAAAATAAGAGAAACTGTCAGAAGACTGCAGTATTTGGCTGAAAAGGTGTGTCAAGTTTTATCACATTTGCCTCTTCAAGTTCAACGGTATTTATTATTTGCAAATCGCACATTTAAATTAGTGCAATGCGTATGTGTTTCGTGCTCCCCCCCCCCCTTCCCCCCCCCCCCCAAAAAAAACCAAAAATGACAGGTCACAGACACAATTTTATGCCAACGAAGAAAAATGAACGGCGTTCTTTATCGCTGTTACGTCACAAAAATCGATAACTGATCATGAATGCAGGTCAAGGTTATTCGCAAGCTGGAGACGCGAAATAAATTTCATTTTCTTTTTATTGTGTCCAGTTATTTTAATTCAATAAGTGGTGATTGTGCATCTGTCAGCTAATCATCAGTGCGTTTACTTTTGACAGTGGGATGTTTCTGAAGCAAAGACTATAGAGAAACTAGATTCTCAGCTGAAATGAATGTGATACGATAGCGCATTCAACCACAACTTTGTCAGATGAGTCGCTTGTGTAATGACGTCATCCGCTAACATAAAGTTTATGTTGTACCGCAGCTGAAGGCTAACATAGAAAGTTCAACGCGAGCACATAACCAATCAAACGTCAAGAATTCTGCAATGATAGGAACATAATGCAATATGAGGAATACTATTTAACATCTTCTTGACATCCACCTGTCAGAATTGTTTCATATTTGGTATACAACATCCTTAGGGAGGAAGGGGATCAGATTCAAATTTGTTCAAATCAAGTTCTTGGGTTCAGATTTGCACTCCTTATGTGAGCCCAAATTTTAACTTTGTGCAGTTTTAGGAATATTCTTTTTTCACAATCGATGATAGCAGTATTGTACAATTAGATTTGATTACTTGAAACTGTGAACAAAGATTTTTTTTATCATTGCAGAGTGAACGAGATGTTCCATATTTATATAAGCGAGAGACAAAGAAAATCATTATACCTGTTGCTCAAAAATGTGAGGCAGAGTCTCTTCCAGATACAGAACAGGAAATTGAGGTGAAATTAAACAGAATTGTCAAACTGTTCGAGTGCTAAATTATTTTTAATTGTCAAAATTTGTTTACATGTCTTTACGTCATTACAATTTATGGGAGAGTGCCTACAGGCAGCATGCAAGGAGTTAAATCATTCAGTTGAACCTCCTATATTCCATTCGAATTCAATTCGCATTTGAGGCTTGGATAATAGTATTGAATAGTTACCAGGTTTTTAAGTTCGTTAATGAGATTTTGCGGCGATGTTACCCATTTTGTTCAGTACAATGGACATATTCTTCCAATAAAAATGCCTTTCAAGGATTAAAACATCGATAAATATGCTTAACCCCATGCACACTGATGTCGATGTGTCAAAATTTTCAGGTGCAAAAAAATTTTCCCATGATGCAACTTGGAATTTAGCAAATTCAATCTTGTTTGACAGAGCTCATTGAGCTCTGTCAAACCAGACTGAATTGGCTAAATTTCTAGATGCATTATGGGAAATATGACAATTTCAAATTTTGGTATGTTGACATCAGAGTGCAGGGGGTTGATAACCCAAATAATACAAGTTTTCTTTTCTTTTTCACCTAACGCTAGTAGCAGACGACACTCGTAAAAAAAATTCTTGTATAACTAAAAATTTTCATTTTTTGCTTCCAAAACATAGGTTGTGACCCCTCATTGGAACGAGCACAACATGCTCGTTCCATTGAGGGGTCACATCCTATGTTTTGGAAGCAAAAAATAAAAATATTTTAAAAATTGAATGGCGATTTTCGTGTATAGTGCTGGCTGGTTTTGACGGTTACGTTAGGTAAAGGGTTAAGGACCCAGAGATTTTTACATATTTTTGCTACAATTGCATCCTATAGCTTTGCAGCCAAGACTTGCCTAAAAACTACTACCAAGTTATTTAGAGTGTAACTTGTGAATTAACCCAAAGACTGCATGTAGCGCACCTTTTCTGTTGCAACAAATGTGATCAAAGTCGAAATTAGACCCTTAAGGGTTAAATCTCCTGTTAAATCTACTAACAAAATGCACAAAATACACAATTGCAATGGTTTGAAAATGATTGGTTAGTGAAATTTCTTAATTCAGAGGAATTGCCAAAACAAAACCATTCTATTCTGTGGTGGTTCTTGATTATTGATAACATAAATCAGATGAATATTGATGAAGAAACTCTGTCAAAGTGGTGTTTATTAACAGATGGCATTGTCTTTTCGAGTTCAGATTGATGTAACAGTGGATGTCATTTAATTGCACCATAAAAATCTCTGTTGTATAAACTAGGGCTGAAACGGTTGGCTCATTTAACCGACTAACCAAGAGCTATAACCGGATAGTATCCGGTTATCCGTGGCCATTATTTCACCGAATATGGGATCAAAACTATAGGATTGGAAAGCCGTATTCTCAAACTATTCCGTAGTTGTACACAAACGAACATTGTCGAGTACTTGACAACGTTCGTTTGTATACACACTACAGAATAGTTTCTGCGATTACTCGTCACCCACGGAAACTGTCGATCATTAACGAAGTCTTGAATGCCAAAGTCGTTATTTCTCAATATATACAACGCGGCATCGATGTGTAATCTATCACAAAGGAGAAGTGGCAGATTTACTACGTTTTAAACGTGGAATGACGATCACTATCGATATCTCGGATAACCTGTTGACAGGTTTTCTAATCGGTTAGGTAGCTAACTGGTTTCAAACCGATTATCTGGTTAACCATATCAGTACTAGTATAAACGTTCAAATTTCGATCTCCTCTCCAAAATGCCGAGAAGTTAAAGAACATAAATTCCATTAGGATCATAATTTTAGACCATTAGAAATTCTAATTAATAGAAAATAAAGCCCACCAGCACTTCACAATGTATTCTAAAACCGGGAGATTTCAACGAGTGTTAATACTGGCAAAACTAGAAATGGAAAAAGAAGTTTTACGCTGCATAAATTTTGTTAGAGAATCTCTGCAACAGACTTGAAATTGTTGAATTTTTTATTCGAATTTGATTCAAAACTTTCAGCAAATATTTGATTAAAAATTTGATTGGAGTCAAAACATGGTATTCGCAGGCAATTAGTTTCAGGCACCCTCTCACACTCGCCAATTAAGAGGTTTGAAGAATTATTTCAAAGATTTAATGTTCTACATTGTTTTTTTACAGGATGATGTGAATACAGTTATTTCTACAGTATCTCACAATGAGCTGGTTTGTTGTTATGACTACCATGTTTTATATAGTGAGAGCTATGCAGTTCCAGTACTTTACTTCAATGTGCATAAACCAGGTACAGTTGCCTCCCTTTACTGCTTTCGTTAACCCTTTACCGTATGCACATGATATCAAATTATCATCCTCCTGAAAAATTAGGAAAATAATGTTTAATAAAAACCATATCTCAAATTATTATGCTAGTAAATTTGTTTATCCAATCAAATGAAGTTACTAAGAGACGTAGACTCTGCAATAATAGGTTCAGGATGGCTGAAAAGCACCCAATATTAATTTAATATTAGGTGCCCGTCAGCCATTTTTTTTATCATTATATCCACACGCCTCAGCTTTTAATTTACACGCACGTACATGCTGCACCGCAGTCGTACAGAAGACCCACCATATAAAATAGCCCTGTCATATAAACATTGGAATTACAGACAACTCGGACCAAAGACACCTCGGACCAAGACAACTCTGACCACTTTTTAAGACAACTCGGACCAACTTTAAAGACAACTTGGACCAACTTTGAAGACAAGTCGGCCCAATTTTCAGGACAACTCGGACCATTTTTGAAGACAACTTGGACCAACTTTCAAGACAACTCAGCCCAACTTTTGAAGAAGTTGACCCAAGTTTCAAGACAAGTCGGACCAACTTTCTAGGCAACTTAGACTGACTCGGTGAATGATTCGGACCTGAGTAGTGGACAAACGAAGATTCGGGGTTGGTGGGGAAAGACACAGAACAACCAGTCACGGTTTAAACGATTTATTAAAAACTGAGACATGACAATCAAAGACATGAATAAATGAATGAATAAAAGTTCACATAAAAAACAATGTCCAGCACATATTTTATCAAACTATATGTACAATATATATGTATTGGTATTTAAAGTCACAATTCTTCAAATTTAAGTCCGAATGAACATCAGCATTATTATCTGAATGATATATATACATTAACCCTTTACCTAACGCTTGCAGCAGACGACACTCGTAACACGCATTACTAATTTTTTTTGCTTCATAAACATGGGTTATGAAACCGCATTGGAACGGATGTGATTCGCTCGTTCCAATGAAGGTTCATTATCAGTGTTTTGGAAACAAAAAAATGAAAAAACTGTATGGCTGAACCGATCAGTGAATTAACTCAGAGTTGTCAATTAACACCTGTAATTACATTGAATATAATCCCATGACTGAGTCTTTATTGTTATATTTGAGGTGTTTATTCAACACACAGATTATACACAACTTGCTCCCTTTAATGCCAAATTTTAAAATTTTTACAAGCCGGGTGGAACCATGGTCGACCCGGGACACATGTGCTGGACAAGACGTATCCAAATTAGTGAACTTTAGTCACTTGGGGTGGGGAGGGGGGGGGAGGCGAGTGATGATTCTGGACGGACTGTTGCCTTACACTCTATACAGTCATCAGCCATGACTGAATGACTGAATTCTCAAAACGAACATAATATATAGAAAAGCTAGTGCCTAAAACAACATGTCGGTAATCTTTTGAGCCGCCTGTTGAAAAGACGAGCTAGTACAAGCAACAAACTTTCACACATTATTTCCGTGTGATTACTTGTTTAGTTGTAATGCAAACATTCATCACATATCAAAGTTTGTGGTGAGAAGCATTTTCATTTTACAGAATAACTTCAAAGACAACACAAGCTGCACTGAAAAGTGTTGCGTCGCATCTATTGAAGTCTTTGAGATCACATTTAATTATTTTCGACATTCTTTTCTTCACAGTTAGTCCGACCTGTCTTATAGTCATTACAACTTGTCTTGAAAGTTGGTCCGAGTTGTCTCCAAAAGTGGTCCGAGTTGACTTTAAAGTTGGGCCAACTTGTCTTGAAAGTTGGTCCGAGTTGTCTTGAAAGTTGGGTCGACTTGTCTTTAAAGTTGGTCCGAGTTGTCTTTAAAGTTGGTCCGGGTTGTCTTCAAAAGTGGTCCGACTTGTCTTGGTCCGAGTTGTCTTTGGTCCGAGTTGTCCTGATGCCAAACATTGCATTCGATTGAATGAAACTTGCCAAATGCCAAACCAGCCCAAAACATTGGCGGTTATAGAACAAATCACGAGTGATTTATTAGAATGTGGAAGCAAAATTACTCCCCTTGTTGCGTATGTCAACATTGTCTGCTTTGTTTACATTTTTCGAGAAGTGCGCATCATTTAACTATTCGTTGAATTAACTTCCCCAGTGACATTGTAGCATGCCGTGCATAATAAATATGTTACAGGGCATTTAGTTGGCAGATACAGTGTCATATACGGCTCAGAGAAGACAATATTAGGTTCTGCTTCGCCTCACCTAATATTGTTTTCTCTTCGCCGTATATGACACTGTATCTGCCAACTAAATGCCCTATAACTTATAATGTGTTGCCATTCTAGAAAATTCTCAACAGTTAAGCCCCACTAAGTAGATTTGTTTCCCGGACTTTTGTTCTGTAAAATTACATGCGGACAGGCTTTTTTTATTTTATTTTTTCATTATTTCTTTGCCATCAAAAGTTCATATTCTTGGTTTGTTTTATTTTTTAGGCCTCATAATCTACAGAATAACATGGGTGGTGGTGTATTGCAACCTGTGAGTGCAAGAAGGCTTTGCCGTGCTAAAGTATTGTACTCATTTCAGAAGACGTTTGTAGTTTTCAGCGATTATTCAGCATTATTCATCTTGTTTAGCGGGGTGTTTGGTGTGCACATCCTTGAAAAGTCCTTGAATTTCAGTTTTGCTCCTTGAATTTTGAAAATTCCGAAAATGTACTTGAAAAGTACTTGAAAATCCATTAGACTCCTTGAAAGTCCTTGAATGTCCTTGAATTTTGCCCTATATCATTTTTACCTGTGTAATAGTGGACGATTGAAACATCCTTTTTGCACTTGTTTTAGTTGAAAAACGAGAAAAAAAAACGAACATGGATAATCGATAAATGAGGAATTAAAGTTCAGGCATTATTTAACTGGGTGTTATTCTATAAATACCATAATTTTGTTGCAGGGCATTTTTGAAGCACCGTTTTCCTGGAATTTAGAAGGATGAGGTAGAAGACATTTTTAACCCTTTACCCAGTGTAACGACAGAAACCGGACACTGCTATTTTAACAAATGGCCAATTAATTTCTAATATTTTTTTCATTTTTGTCCCCAAAACATAGGTTAAGACCTCTCATTGGAACGAGCTCGTTCCAATGAGGGGTCATAACCTATGTTTTTGAGACAAAAAATTAGTTATTCGAGAATTTTTTTGCAAGTGTCGTCTGCTTTTCATGTAAGGTAAAGGGTTAAAGTAGGTAAGGCTTCTAAAAATGGTTATATTCCAAATGTACATTTTTAAAAAACATCCTTGGAAAATGCTAGGTCCTTGAATTTTTTTGGTCCTTTACTGTAAGAACCCTGTTCAGGCTTCAAATTGAAAGTAAAGTGAAGTAAAGCTGATATAGTTGCCACATACTTACATTGGTATACCTCATAAATATATCAAATTTGAACATACATTCAATATGACTATAATAATAATAAACATATTTCTTCATTCTATAAATAACAATAGCATGATCTCGAACATGATTTCATAACATTCTCAATACATTGAAAGTGAAAATTTCTATATCTTTAGTGCAGTCAAGCATGGAAATGAGCACTCAGTCATTTGCAGAATGAGGAACCCAGAGGGTGAATTTGCTGATGCTATCCCATACAGTGGGCCAATTTATCCTCTGGGTACTGCTTTTTGTTTAATCTTGAGACCTTGATTTCGATTGTAGCTCATAGAGGGTAAATTTAATGCTGCTAGTTGCTGTGCAGGGTAGCATTACCAACTTCACCCTCACCCTTGCTGTACCCAGGAGCATCGGACCTACTGTGTTCCTTATGGTGAAGGATCAGAAATGATCTGGGAATGCATCTCTCATGACTGTAAACTTGATTTTGTGACTGTACATCAGAATCTCAATGGTCACCAGTACATCCAGGACATTCTGAATCCGGTGGTCGTGCCTCATTTTGACAACCAGCTGTTGACTACTCGCCCTGTCAGGCCTGGAAATAAGCAGTCTGACATTTGGAGAATGAGGCCCCCAGAGGGTGAATTTGATGATGCTATCCGATACAGTTGGCCAATTTATCCTCTGGGTACCTCTTTCTGTTTAGTTTTGAGACCCTGATTCAGATTGAGTTTTACAGAGGGTAAATTCAGGGATGCTACCCTGCTGTGCAGGGTAGCATCCCTAAATTCACCCTCTGGAGACCTCATTCTGCAGATGACAGTCTGCTTATTTGCAGGGGATATGATTATTATTTTCCCTCAACATTTTCTTTTGTTTCAACTTTCAGATGGCAAGCTATTGAGTTTGGAAGAAATTTGGAAGACAGTCCCACCTGTTCACCAGGAAAGGTTAGAGAATGAAAGGTGGACATTTATTACTCAACAGGTAAAATAACAACATGTGTGCTCTCTACAAGGAATGCACACTTTATTATTATGCACGAGTTGTGGGGGGGGGGGGAGGGGTATACTGGAATCACCTTGTTCATCCAACCATCTGTCCATCCGACATAATTTTGTCCGGAGATTTTCCCAGATGTTTATGGACCAATTTGCTCGAAACTAGGTATGAATGTTCACTATCATAGGAACCTGTGCACCTGCGATTATAGTTTCAGTGGGAGTATTTTTTCCAGAATTATGCCCCTATTCAACTTGAAAAGTTAGGCCTAGAATTTTGTCCTGAGATTTTCTCAGATATTTATAGGTTGATTCCTTTGAAACTTGGTATGGATGTTCACTACAATGGTTAGCTGTGCTCCTGTGATTACAGTTTTGGTCAGACTTTTTTTGCCAGTGTTATGCCCCTTTCATCTTAGAATGTCTGAATTTTGTCCGTAAATTTTCTCAGATGTTTATGGGTCGATTCCTTTGAAACTTGGTGTGGATGTTCACTACCATGGGATCCTGTGCATCTGCAATTATTGTTTCAATCAGACTTTTTTTGAGAGAATTACCGGCATTCCCCTTTTCATCTTTGAATGCCGGAATCGCCTAGAATTTTGTCTGGAGACTTTCTCAGATGTTTATGGGTTGATTCCTTTGCAAGCCAGAAAATAAGCAGACTGTCATCTTCAAAATGAGGTTCCCAGAGGGTGAATTTAGTGATGCTACCCTGCACAGCAGGGTAGATCACTAAATGTACCCTCTGTGAACCTCAATCTGAATCAGGGTCTCAAAACTAAACAGAAAGAGGTACCCATAGGACAAATTCACCCTGTGGGGATCTTATTTTTCAAATGTCAGACTGCTTATTTTCAGGCCTGTTCCTTTGAAACTTGGTATGGATGTGCACTACCTGTTCACCTACGATTATAGTTCTGATCAGACGTTTTTGCCAGAGTTGTGCCCCATTTTGTCTTAGAATAATGATGGGGGGGGGGGGGGGGGGTATGGACAGGCCCATCTGGGACAGTCGCACTTCTAGTATAGATTAGGTCCTTGAAAGTCATTGAATTTGCACCTTTGAAAGTTCTAGAGTTTAATTTCAGGAAAGGATTGGGAATGCAGTCCCATGTATAGAATAAGACCTTTAGATTGGCTGATTTTGGGGACACTGAAATTTATTTAATTGAATTTGGGCTTATTTGACCCACTGTGTGGACCATGAAAATTTGAACCCCTAAAATACAATACCATAGCTTCTCAGGGTTCAATCAGTATTTTTCTGACCCTTAAATTTTCAGGTTGTGGGAGAGTTAGTGGGGATGGAGGTTATAATCTTCCTTTTAGTGCCAGATGAGAAAATTCAGATAGTTTGATCCCATGAAATGCAGTAGGTCCAAAATACTTGGTATAGGGCTGGAATCTCTAACTTATCAACTCTGGGCCAAAATTCACTCGGGTTGGTCAAGAATCCCTACTTTCAATGGGATGAAAATCCAAGTGCCAAATGAAATTATTTGGGTCCAAATTTACCAAATTGAACTGCTGTCGCCTTGGTACAAAGGGTCACTTGATGTGTGGTTTTGTTGTAATTTTTTGACAAGTAATATTTCTTCAGCTGCTCAGTTTGGAAATTACGCAGATTGATTCGGCCAATTAGTTAGTTAAAGCATTAAGTGGTAGAGTGTTAAATTATTTTTTAGTGGTCATTTGTAATGTGAGTACTTTTTCGCTGCGAAGTGCAGCTCTATATGTGGCAATGTCGGTCTGTCTGGTGGTAGGTCTGTCGGTCGGTCGGTCTGGCACCAACGAGTTTAAAAAACACCATAACTCCTCAAATACTTGATGGAATGACACTATACTTGGTATGCAAGTGTATCTTCATGATGTCTACACCCTCTCATGTCATAGTGCATGTCATTTGGATAATTTCTGTAACATTTATGGACTTGTCACCAAGGACTTTTTTTGTCACCAACGGGTTTAAAAAACACCATAACTCCTAAAATACTTGATGGAATGACACCATACTTGGTATGCAAGTGTATATTTTTATACTGTACCAATGACCCAGGCTTAGCTGGTGCTAACTCTAAAATATCTAGGGCCAAATGCAAATTTTACCCCCAATTCCCAAAATTTGCATCTAAAACCGAAAATTACATGTCCTATATGGCCCTCCATACTATTACTCCACTGCGCATGCGCAGTGTCAAGGAGGTCTCAAAATTGCCGCCAAAAGTCATTCTTTGTTTGGCCCTCAATACAGTTACACTTCACTGTTATTTGTGCTTGTGAATCTCAGTTTTAAGATGCCAGACGCATAATTATGAGAGAATTGGTGGATATATGGTGGAAATAGAAGGTGGAGAGGAAAAAACAGGGGATACAAATGTTCAGGGCTGTAACTTATAATTTTTTTACGAAATTATTCATGTTACCTATATTTTTATACTGTACCAATGACCCAGACTTAGCTCGTGCTAACTCTAACAAAACCAGGGCCAAACACAAATTTTGCCCCCCAATCCCCAAAATTTGCATCCAAAACAAAAAGAAATCATGTCCTAAAGGACCTCCATACTACGCCTCTACTGCGCATGCGCAGTGACGCAGACGTCCCGAAATTGGCGCCAATTATCATTCTCTGTTTGGCCCTTCATCAGTCAACATCTCACTGATCTTTGTGCTTGTAAATCTCAGTTTAAAGGATGCCAGACACGTAATTTTTGGAGAAAATGTGATTCTAAGGAGGATAGAAGGAGGAGAGGAAAAAGAAGTGACAAAAAATAATCAGGGCTGTACTTAAAATTTTTTGATGAAATTATGTTAAGTTGCCTATTTTCGAGGCATGGGCCTCTTGTTGTCATTCTTGCTAAATGTTGCACTGCTTATTCAGTGTTTCCTCTCCCCTAGCCTTCTAAAGTCCCCCCTTGCAATTCTCCCATGCTTTTGGCATATTTTTGAGAAAGTTCATTTCTAAAATTTCCTGGGAGAGTTGCTTGGTTACAGAATGTTTTCTGTTATTTTCCCCATAGTTACGTTTCCACCCATGGGTGTATAACGTTGTGTTCTGCATCTTCCATCTGATGTTCTGCAGATTCTCCCCTGGGAGTCTCTGTTTTGCATCAGATAGAGTGTAATTTTGATGACTGATTCCGGGCCAGTTTTTTCAGTGCCTGGAGTCATGTTTTCTGGTGTTTTACACTGTTTGTTTACATTGGCAACAGCCTTTTTTGAGGGGGGCTGTTTGCCTTTGCTGTAGTTTATCTCACTATAAGATACATTTATATTATCCGTAAGTGTCTCATTAATTATTTAATATAAATTTAAAATTTTTGACCACACTTTGCCATCGGATCCATCGGGGCTCAACGTTACTTTTCAGCAACTTGGGCTTCGCTGAAAAAATATTTTTTCCAAATTATTTTGATTTGTAATTGTTTTTTCATTTATTAATGGATCATGTTATTATGTATCTTTGTGTCAGGGGTTTGTGCGAGTAACTAGGACTTGTTGTTGTCCTTTCACAATGAAGGGACGTTGTTCAAATTGTAATAGGAAGAAATCTTCCTCTGACTTTCATGATCATTGTATTAATTGTAGTCAGTGTTCTCGCATAAATCCCTGTCCTATATGTGAATATTGGGATGAGAAACATTGGAAACGTGTGTCACGATATGTTGTTTCTGGAGAAAGGGCTATGCCGGCTCTTTCTCCGCAAGGTCACTCTACTCTCTCAGTTTCTATTTCAGAGGAACAAGAACAGGGTGATGTTTCCATGTTATCTTCTACAAGTGTGCGTCCGTCGTCACAAATGAATTCAGAGCTAGCGGCAAAAGTGCTCATGGAGATTAGACAAATGTCATCCGCTAGCTCGCCCGGTGTAGCGTCCATTCACCGAATGGTTCGGCAGCCGGGTTCGTCCGATGCGGTCCAGGAGGAAATTTTGGGTGATGCGAGCACTATAAACATAATAGATGCACACCCAGTGACGGCGGATAGTAAGCGAGAACGGAGGAAGCCTTTGAGTCCGGTTCCTAGCTCGTCCAGGTCCAGCCGGGCTGCGAGCGAGAGAGGCCCCTCTCTCGTACAACAACATCTGGGACCAGATGTTGTGGTACAAAATGTGTCGCTAGCGGAGCATACGTCCGTCGCTCGTTCCGTTGTATAAGCAGTCCGCGGAGACTGTTAAGGCTTCCTCTTCTCGTCAGCGCATGACCGCCGATATATTACTAGCTTCGCTGATGAAGGATTCTTCAGCGACCAGGTCACACCATCCGGCAGCCAGGGATTCGAGACCGATGGACTCCGGACGTTCGCATAGGAAAAGTAAGCGGGAGCCATCTGATGCGGAGCTGCCCTCGGCGAAGCAGCGAAAGACTGCGCCTCCGCAGGTCTCGACGCCGGACATTCTTGTGCAGATAGCACAGCTTATCGCAGCATCCCAGCAGCCGACAGAAACGGTGTCGGATCGAGAATTATCCGACGGTGCTGGGTCGGTACGCTCCGCCGAAGCATCGGGGGCGGACGACCGGGGACATCATGAGGTCCGACCGGATGGTGAAAGGGATACGGATGATTTGGAGCTATCCCTTTCGGAACAACATAAAGCTGCCGTGGACTTCATCCGGCACTTTCTCCCTCAAGTTGTTCCGTTGGGCCAGACTGCTGCGGTTCCGGACAAGAGGATTATAGCGTCATTGGACTCTGAATTTTTTGAGCGGTTCAGGGACATCGCTCCCGAGTTTCCGTCGCAGTCCAGTAATGTTGCAAGAACATTTGAATTATTGAACGACGCTATATTTAAACTTGCTTCCAAGACGGGGAAAGCAGGTTTCTTGTCCGCTAATAGTCTCAACCTGCCTTTCATTAATGCAAGGAATAAATTCGATACGGCAGGACAGGGTATCCCGAGAGTTCCTCTGCGTATGGACGACGAGGCGGAAGACTTAGAGCTATCATTACCGTCGTCGGCTTCTATTCCAACCGCGGTGTTGGAAACAGTTATTGCGTCTAACAGAGCCAATTTAGATGCCTTATCTTACGCAGATCACCTTACTAAGGCGTTATCACTGCGCCTTCAAGGGAAAGAGTTTCAGGATATACAATCCTCTTTAAGACTTCTTTCAAGGGCAGTAGCTTATTCCACGTGTAACTCCGCCCTTTCAGTGGCAAATCTGGAGTTGGTTAGACGTGACGCAGCCCTAGCTACATCCACACTCGTGGATACTAAGGTGAAGAACTCTCTTAGAGTCGCTTCGGTCTCCGGAGAACTTCTCTTTGACGGCAAGCTTTCTGCTATTTATGATAAAATTACAAAGAAAGCTTCGGATTCTCTGTTGTTTAAATCTGCTTCTAAGAAGTCGGATACAGCAGACAAGAATAAGACAGGCACTTCTGGGTCTAATGCGCCCAAGAGAGGTTCCTATAGAGGTTCCGGTGCGTCCTCTTGGTCTTATTCGAGAGACCGTCAGGGTAGCGACTCTCGTTCGGGACGTCCTTCGGGCCGGGACAATCGGTCGGACGCCCCGAGGTCGACGGGGCGAGGTGCGGGTCGTGGAGGACGTGGTTTCTCCTACCGCAGGCCTTGCAGGTCCAGGAGGTGATGGCTTAAACCTCTATCGCGTACCGGTTGGCGGAAGGTTGTCGAGCTTTTCACAAGAATGGGCGTCGATTACGGACGACCCTTGGGTGAGAGAAGTGACTTCGGAAGGTCTAAAGATATCCTTCAAACGAAAGCCTCCATTAACTCGAAGTCCAAAGTGAACTCATCTTCCGTCAAATCCGCAGAAAAGAGACGCTCTGCTATCAGAGGTGCAGTCTCTTTTAATGAAGAACGCGGTAGAGGTCGTAGAAAACCAGGACTCTCCGGGATTCTACAGCCATCTGTTTCTGGTTCCGAAACCAGATGGCTCGTTCCGTCCAGTCATAGATTTGAGCTGGATAAACAAGCTGATCGTCGCTCCGAAATTTTATATGGAGACGATTCGGTCGGTCAGAGCGAGTATTCGGGGTGAACGATTATGCAACAAGCATAGATCTCAAAGATGCGTACTTTCACGTCATGGTACATCCGACATTCCGAAAGTACCTACGCTTCGCAGTCCTAGGAGTGGTGTATCAATTCCGGGCGATGTGCTTTGGATTGAATCTAGCACCCTGGGCTTTCACTCGGGTAATGAACTCGGTAATGATCTATTTCCGAGCTCATTCGTCTGCGGTAACGTCGGCCTACCTGGACGACATTCTTCAGAGGTACGGCAACGAGTTAACGCTTCAGAACGATGTTCAGAATCTTCTTCTATTGCTCCGACGTCTCGGTTTTATAGTAAACGAGGAGAAGTCGGATCTGGTGCCGTCCAAGTCATTCACTCATCTGGGAATGAGCTTCAAGACGCACAACAATCTCGTTCGTCTGCTGTTAACCAGAGCGAAATTAGTCAGTTGTTACGCTCGCTATTGTCTGCACGCAGACAAAGTCACAGCGAGAGAATTTATGAGACTGATAGGTCTGTGCGGAGCCGCTGCGGATCTCATTCCGATGGGGCGGTTACGCACACGTCCTCTTCAAATTTTCTTGACTCAGAATTGGAGTGTGAAAATTCATTCGCTCGACGTAGACATTCTCTTGTCAGATCAAGTGAAACAAGAGATTCAGACTTGGGCAAACATTCAGTGGTTAACTCAGGGAGTTCCGCTGCAGTTGCCGGATCCGAGTTTTACCATTATGACGGATGCCAGTCAAACAGGTTGGGGTGCATCATTAATCCCAACGGATTCGAGATGCCAGGGTCTTTGGGATCCGCAATTCCTGTGCAAGCACATAAACATCAAGGAAATGATGTCAATTTGGCTTGCGTTACGTCACTGGATGGACATTATTCACAAGGCTCATGTCCAAATCCTATCCGACAATACGACAGTAGTGGCGTATATACGGAATCAGGGAGGCACTCATTCAGTTCCGTTGTTCAATCTAACGGAAAGAATCCTTCTGTTTGCGCTAGAACATCACGTTCTTCTTTCGGTCCGTCACATACCGGGTCGTCTGAATGTGCTAGCAGACTCCCTTTCACGAAAGGGTCGCTTGTTGCCGTCGGAATGGACTCTCAACAAACAAGTATTCAATCAGATTTGCTACTAATGGGAACGGCCAATGATAGACTTATTTGCGACACATCTCAACAATCAGTTGCAGACGTATGTGTCTCCGTGTCCGAATCCAAGAGCATTTGCAGTAGACGCTCTGTCGATCCCTTGGGACGGAATGATAGGATATGCGTATCCTCCAGCGCCGTTGATTCAGCAAGTATTGCTAAAGATTAAACAATCTCAATGCAAGATTCTGTTGGTAGCATCTCTGTCGCCACAGAGACCGTGGATAAATCTACTCAGGTGTCTGTTGTGGGACCTACCGCGAAAGCTTCCTCCACGGGAGGATCTTCTTTCGCAGGGGAAATCGCGCCAACTCCATCACAACCCGCAAGGTCTCAACCTTCACGTTTTTCCGTTGTGCGGTCCTTCTTGCATGGCAAGCACTTTACAGGACGAGCAGTGGACGCGATTTCTAACTGTAGGAGGACCTCCTCTTCGCTAAACTATGCGGCTAAGTGGAAGATTTTTCGTCGTTGGTGTAGGGATCATTCTGTAGATGTATTCGATCCCTCTATACCAGACATTGCAAACTTTCTAGTATACTTGTTTGACGAAATCAAACTGCAGCCTGTTACTATAAAGGGTTATAGGTCTATGTTATCTGATACCTATGCACATCATGATAGTTTACAAATTGGATCTAATGTCTCTTTATCTAAGTTGGTTAGAAACTTTTCGATAAATAGACCCAGAACTCTTAGATTAATTCCTAAGTGGAATTTAGCTTGGGTTCTTCTTAAATTGAAGGAAAAGCCATTTGAACCTCTTGGGACAGTGGATTTCAAATTCTTATCTTATAAGACAGCTTTTCTCTTAGCTTTCTCTTCTGCTAGAAGAGTCAGTGAGCTTCATGCACTGTCGGTGGATGATTCTCACTATCGTAGTGTCGGGAACACTATCACCTTCACTACTAATGTGGGTTTTTTAGCTAAGAATCAGGCTCCTAATAAATATCCGGAACCTATTGTTATTAAGGCTCTTCCGTCTTCAGAGGGGCGTAGGCCTTTACTCTGTCCTGTTAGAGCGTTACGTATCTATAAACAGAGATCTCAGTTTATCAGAAAGGGACGGAAACGTTTCTTTCTGTCTTTGATGCCAAATAGAAAGGACATTTCGGTCCATTCTATTGCTAGATGGATTCAATTAACTATCCGTACTGCTTATGAGAGTTTATCTTCTTCTCAGCAGTCTGTGCTTAAGATTTCCGCTCATGAAGTAAGAGCTCTTTCTACTTCCTGGGCTTATGCTAATAGTGTTGCTATTACAGATTTAATGAAGGCTGCTTATTGGTCTCAGCCATCCACATTTACGAATTTTTATCTCCGAAATATTGAGTCCATTTCTGGAGACCTGCATTGTTTAGGTCCATTATCTCTTGCTCAGAATGTCGTCCACTAAACAGTTGCAACTATAGTTATGCAGGCTTTCTGTTCCGGCAGTGACTCCGTCCGGCTGCCCTCTTCGCTCTGGGCTATTTGACCCAGGGCAAGGGGAAGGGGGGGGGGGGGGGGGGGCGGGTGTTCCCTTAGGTCACCTGCTTTATAGTGAAAAGCAAGGGAATGCCTCCTCCAAGTCAGTATTTCTGAGTCGCTTCCGGGATGGTTTTAAAGTGTAATATTAATGTTAAATTCATTCATGTCTTATTTTTAAAGTGTAGCTCGGTGTGAAGCATTTGTATATGTCAAGTGTCAAACGGGCTTTAATATACAATACTCGGACACTTTTAAATGACTATAAAGAGTCTCAATTCTCTGGACTACTTTATTTATTGGCTTACTTTAAAAATAATTAGTATAAGGGATATACTGGATGTTAATAGAGAACATGAATGTTATTGTGCTCAATTATTAAGGGTAGTGTATCTTTCTAATTTAATATTAAATAAGAAAGATACATGTAAAGCCTAATACTCCTTTTCTCCTTAAGGGGTTACCTCTTTACTATATAGTTGAGCTTATTGGATTTTCCTCTATGTCCTAGGCCCTCCAGCCTGTTTACTATTCAGCTAAGTCTGGGTCATTGGTACAGTATAAAAATGTTAAAAAATTTATAGTAATTTATATATTTTTTAGACTTACCAATGACCCAGACGGGGATGGCCCTCCCTGGAGTTTGGAACTCTTGCCTCCCCGCTGAGTACGTAGCGCTGACCAGGCACTGCCAGTAAGAATGATAATTGGCGCCAATTTCGGGACGTCTGCGTCACTGCGCATGCGCAGTAGAGGCGTAGTATGGAGGTCCTTTAGGACATGATTTCTTTTTGTTTTGGATGCAAATTTTGGGGATTGGGGGGCAAAATTTGTGTTTGGCCCTGGTTTTGTTAGAGTTAGCACCAGCTAAGTCTGGGTCATTGGTAAGTATAAAAAATATATAAATTACTATAAATTTTTTAACTTTTGAGGCATGGCCTTGTTGTGGTCATTCTTGCTATGAATGTTCCATTGTTTAATCAGTGTTTCCTCTCTCCCCTT
This sequence comes from Pictodentalium vernedei, assembly GCA_031216915.1. NCBI lineage: Eukaryota > Metazoa > Mollusca > Scaphopoda > Dentaliida > Dentaliidae > Pictodentalium > Pictodentalium vernedei. Next base: position 25,375,897 of record CM062291.1, on the reverse strand, counting down.
TCCTTTATTCCCCCCTAGCTATTCTCCCATGCTTTTGGCTTATTTTTGTAATGTTTATTACTAAAATTTCTTAGGAGTTTTGGCTTGATAACAGAATTATTTTCCGGTAATTCCCCATGTTATGTCCTCACCCTAGGGGTGTTTAGGCGTTTTGGTCTGCATCTACCATCTGATGTTCTACAGTTTCTTCTCTGGAAGCCTCTGTTTTGCATCAGATAGTGTTTTAATTCGTAACTGATTTCAGGCCATGTTTGTTTCAGTGCCTGGAGTCATGTTTCCGGTTTGTTGACACTTTTGCTTATGTTGACAACTGTTACTTCTGACAGTGATTACTTGTCTTCTGCTTAATTTAGTTCATAGTAAGATACATTAATATTGTTTGTAAGTGTTACATTAATTTTTCAAAATGATTTTAAATTTTTGTCCACACTTTTTTTCTCTTTTTGAATAATTTTTTCACAATGTTATAATGGATTATTTTATTATGTATCATTGTTTTCAAGGTTTGGTATGAGTACTGTGACTGTTTACTTTTCACTTTGAAAAATTTATTGTTCAATTGTAATGGGAGGAAATCTTCCTCTGATTTCTATATTAATTATAGTCAATGTACTCGCACTAACTCTTGTTCAATGTGTATTAATTGGGATGACAAACGTCGGAGGCGTGTGTCACGGAATGTTGTTAGTGGGGAGAGGACCATGCGGCCCTCTCTCTGCTGGGTCACTCTAGTTTTCCACTCTCTTTTTCAGAGGAACAAGAACAGGGTGATGTTTCTGTGATGTCGTCCAAGAGTGTGCTTCCGTCGTCACAATGAAGAGCTAGCGGCAAAAGTGCTCATGGATATACGGCAATTGCCTAAGATGCCCCTAGTAGGGTCGATGGCATTGACGTCAATGTCCGCTAGCTCACCCGGTGTCGCCCCCATTTACCAAATGGGTCAGCGCCCGGGTTCGTCCGTTGCGGTCCAGGAAGGAATTTTGGGTGTTGCGAGCACTATAAACATACCATGTGCACACCCAGTGACGACGGAACAGAGGATAGTATGGAGGAAGCCTGTTAGTCCGGTTCCTAGCTTGTCCAGGTCCATCCGGACCGTGAACGAGAGAGGCCCTCTCTCTGTTACATCAACATCTGCGCCGCGATGTTGTTGTATGTTCTTTTGATAGTCAGAGCATACGTCCACTCCTCCTGCTCGGGACACTCCGTCGCATAGACAGTCCAACGTGGCTGTTCTGTTGGCTTCCTCATCCTCACGTCTGCACACACGACCGCACCTTGACTTTGTGACCACAGATTCTGGAGGACGTTCATATGATATAGGCAGGAAGGAACGTTCCGGGATCTCCTGCTTCGCCGTCCAGGGATTCCACATCAACCAGGTCACTCCATCCGCTTGCCAAGGACACGTGGCCTTTCCAGTTGGGACGTTCGCATATTATATAAATGCAGGAATGAATGTCCCTGGAGTTTCCAGCGGCTATTTACGTAAGACCGCGGCTACACAGGCCTCTTTGACGATCAAGAACAGACTAATGTTTCTGTGATGTCTTCAAAGTGTGCTTCCATCGTCACAGTCAAATGAAGAGCTAGCGGCAAGAGGGCTCTTGCAGATACGTCAATTGCCTAAGAGGTCCCAAGTAGGATCGATGACTTTGACGTCTGCTAGCTCGCCCGGTGTAGCAACCATTCAGCGAATGGCTCGGCACCCGGTTTAGTCCGTTGCGGTCCAGGAGGAGGTTTGGGTGATGCGAGCACTATAAATACACATGCACACCCAGTGACGACGGATACGAGGATAGAACAGAGGAAGCCTATTAGTCCGGTTCCTAGTTCGTCCAGCTCCGCACGGGCTTCGAGCGAGAGAGGTCCCTCTCTCGTACAACAACATCTGGGTACAGAATGTTCCTCAGTCGGGGCATACGTCCACCGCTCGGGACGCTCCGTGATATAGACAGTCCGGAGAGACTGCTTTATTGGCTTCCTCATCCTCACAGCAGTGCACACGACCGCACCGTGGCTATGTGACCAGTGATATCCAGCCAATCTCGCCGACCAGAAATTCACGGCGACCAGGTCACGCCATCCGGTAGCCAAGGATATGAGGCCTTCATACTTCGGACGTTTACATTAAAAAGTATGCAGGAGTCATCGTCTTAGGAGCTTCCAGCGGCTAAATATTGTAAGACCGCAGCTCCACAGGCCTCCGTTACGGATGTGCTACAGCAGTTAGCCCAAATTGTCGCAGCATCCCAGCAACTGACAGAAACTCTGTCGGATCAGGAATTATCCGTAGAAGCTGGGTCGGTACGTTCCACTGCAGGTGCAGACATGGACGACCAAGTATTACAAGTGGTTCAACTGGATGGCGAAAGGGATACAGAATAGTTGAATTTTTCCCTTTCGGAACAACATAATTGACGTGGAGTTCATCCGGCTTTAATTTTCTGACGTTGTTCCTCCGGACCAAAATGCTGCATTGCCGAATAAAAGACTGATAGCGCCACTGGACACAGTTTTCTTTAATCTGGTCAGGGACATCATCCCTCAGTTTCTGTCTCAGTCCAGAAATGTCTCAGAGACATTTGAATTTTTATATGACGCTATATATAACTTGCTATTAATAGAGGAAGTCCGGTCTCATATCGGCAAGTGCTCTTCATCTGCCTTTCATCAATTCATGGAATAATTTGAAACGGCAGGACAGGGCATTCAGAGAGTTCCTCTGCATCTTGACGACCAGATCTAAGTCCTAGAGTTGACTATACTTTCGTCTATGTCTATTCCAACCATGTTGGAAACGTGAATATCGTCTAATACGGCTAGCTTAGACACATTATCGTACGCAGATCACCTTACCAGAGCATTATCATTATGCCTCAAGGGAAAAGAATTCCAGGATGTATATCCTCCTTATAAATTCTTTCAAGGGCCTCACGTAGAACTCCGCCCTTCAGTGGCAATATGGAGTTGGTTAGACGTGACGCAGCCCTGGTTACATTCACACGTGTGAATAGTAAGGTGAAAAATTCTCTCAGAGTCGCTCTGGTCTCCGGAGAGTTTCTCTTCGACGGCAAGCTTTCCGCAATATATTATCAGATAACTAAGAAAGCTTAATCTCTCTGCTATTCAAATCCACTTCCTATAGTCGGATTCAGCGGAGAAAGTAGGACAGGCACTTCTTGGGCAAATACGCCCGAGGGAAGTTCATATAGAGGTTTCTATGCATCCTCTAGGTCTTACGCTAGAAACCGTCAGGGTAGCGACTCAGGTAGGGGCATAATTCTGACCGAGACATCTGGTCAGACGCCCCTAGGTCGACGGGGTGAGGTGCGGGTTGTGGAAGACATGGTTTCTACTTCCGCTAGCCTCGCAGGACCAGGAGGTATTAGTCTTATCCTCTATCGTGTACAGTGAGTGGAAGACTGTCGAGTTTCTCAAACTTTTGGGATTAGTTTACGGACGTCCCTTGGTTTCGAAGGGTGATTTCGGTAGGACTATATTGTCCTTCAAACGTAACTTACGTTAACTCGAAGTCCAAGATGGACTCAGTTTCTGTCAAGTACGCAGGAAAGAGGCTCGCTTCCACTAGAAGTCCAGTCTCTTTTGGTGGGATCGCGATAGAGATCGTAGAAATCTAGGAATTTCCAGGTTTCTACAACCATCCTTTCTGGTTCCAACCCAGACAGCTCGTTTCGTCCACTCATAATCTGAGCTGGATAACAAGCTGATTGTGGCTCTAAGTATCTATATGGAGTCTATCCGATCGGTCAGAGCGAGTATTAGGATGTATGACTATGCTACATGCATAGATTTCTAGTTGCATACTTTCACGTCATGGTACATCAGGCGTTTAAAAAGTATCTTTGCTTCTTGTCATAGGAATTTTGTATCAGCACCGAGCAATGTGTTTCGGTATGAATCTAACCCCTGGGCTTTCACTCGAATATCGAACTCGGTAATGACTCATTTCCGAGCTCATTCATCTGCAGTAACATTGGCCTACCTGGACGACATTCTTGAGAGGTATGGAAATGAGTTAACGCTTCAGAACGATGTGCAGATTCTGCTTCTATTGATCCGACATCTCAGTTTCTTAAGTAAACGAGAAGTCGGATCTGGTTTCATCCAAGTCATTTACCCACCGGGGGGATGAGCTTCGAGACGCATTACATTCTTGTTCATCTGCCATTAACCAGAGCGAAATTAATCAGTTGTTATGCTCACTATTGTCTTCTAAAGACAAGGTCTCAGCGAGAGGTCTCATGAGACTGATACGTTTATGCGGAATTGACACGATTTTATTCTGAAGGGGCGGTTACGCATTGGTCCTCTTCAATTTCTTTTAATTCAGAGTTGGAGGGTAAGAATTCTTTCGCTCGATACGGACATCTTCTTGTCAAATCAAGTGAATAAGAGTTTCAGACTTGGGCAAGTTTTCAGTGCTTAACTCAGGTAGTTCCACTGCAATTGCCGGATCCGAGTTTTACCGTTTTGACGGATGCCAGTCAAACATGTTGGGTCGTTTCATTGAGCCCAATGGATTTGAAGTGCCAGGGTCTTTTGATTCTGTAGTTCCTCATCAAGCCCTCAAACATCAAGGATGATGTCATTTTGGCTTGCGCTACGTTATTGGATAATGTTATTCAGAATGCTCATATGCTAATTCTGTCCGATAACTCGACGGTATTAGTGTATTTTCGGAATTATAGAGGCACTAATTCCATCCTGTTATTCATGTTAACGGAATGAATCTTTCGGTTGGTACTAGAACATCAAGTTCTCTTATCGGTCCATCATTTTCCGGGTCATCTGAACGTATTAGCGGACTCCCTTCACGGAGGGGCCATTTGTTGCCGCCAGAATGGGCTTTCAACAAACGAGGATTCAATCAGATTGCTACCAAGGAGAGCGGTCTATGATCGACTTATTCGCGACGCATCTCAACAATCAGTTGCAGACATATGTGTCTATGTTTGGATCTTCGAGCGTTTGCAGTAAACGCTCTATCGATCTTGTGAGACGGAATAATAAGATGATATGCATATCTTCCAGCGCCGTTGATTCAGCAGATATTGCGCTAGTGTAATTTTTTCAATGCAAATTCTGTTGGTAGTTTCTCTAGCTCCACAAAGACTATGGACAAATTTACTTAGGCCTCTGTAGCTTCCTCCACATTTAGGTCCATTCTATGGCCAGATGGATTCAATTTACTATCAGTACTGCTTATGATAATATCTTCAATCAGTAGTCTGTGCCCTCTTCGCTCTGGAGTATTTGATCCAGGGCAAGGGGAGGGGGGGGGGGCGAGTGTTCCCTTAGGTCACCTGCTTTATAGTGTAAAGCAAGGGAATACCTCCCTTGGAGTCAGTAATTCCGAGTCGGTTCCGAGATGATTTTTAGGGTAAAGCCTATGTTTACTCATCTGTGTAATTTTTAAGTATTGATTGGTATGAAACATTTGTATACGTCACATGATTAACTGGACATTAATATACAATCCTTGAATACTTTTAAATGAGTATATAGAGTCTCATTTATCTAGACTCCCGTAATTGTTGGCTTTCCTTAAAAAATATTAGTATAAAGGGTTATACTGGATGTTTATAGAGATCATTGATGTTATTGTGCTCAATTACAGAATAGTGTTGTGTCTTTCTTTTTTGATACAAATAAGAAAGACACATGTAAGCCTATCTCTCCTTTTCTCCTTACGGGAATAGGTCTGTTATGGGTAATTGAGTCTATTTGATTTTCCTTATGTCCTGGGCCCTCCAACCTTTTTACTATTCAGCTAAGTCTGGGTCATTGGTACAGTATAAAAATGTTAAAAAGTTTATAGTAATTTATATATTTTTTATACTTACCAATGACCCAGACGGGGATGGCCCTCCCATGAGTTGGGAACTCATACCTCCCCGCTGAGTACATAATGCTTACCAGGCACTGGTTGTAAGAATGACTTATGGTGGCAATTTCGAGACCTCCTTGACACTGTGCATGCTCAGTGGAGTAAAAGTATGGAGGGCCATATAGGACATGTAATTTTCGGTTTTAGATGCAAATTTTGGGGATTGGGGGTAAAATTTGTGTTTGGCCCTAGATATTTTAGAGTTAGCACCAGCTAAGTCTGGGTCATTGGTAAGTATAAAAAATATATAAATTACTATAAATTCTTTAACTTTCATGACGTCTGCATCCTCTCAATAGTGAAATAGATAATTTCTGTCACATTTACGGATTTGCCACCAACAAGTCTTTTTGTCACCAACGAGTTTAAAAAACACCATAACTCCTAAAATACTTGATGGAATGATACCATACTTGGTATGCAAGTGTATCTTCATGATGTCTACACCCTCTTAATAGGGCATGTCATTCGGATAATTTCTGTCACATTTATGGATTTGTCACCAACAAGTTTTTTTGTCACCAACAAGGTTTTTTTTTGTCACCAACGAGTTTTAATACATCATTGGCATTGCATGAATCGTCGCAGCTTCGGCACTGTGACAGTTTTTCACAGATACCACGCTACTAGCAAGAGGAGCCTTAGTTTAGCAATATACTGTTCATAAATATTTTTCTGTCTTAATTTATTGGAGAGTGCCAGTTGGCACTCTCCAATAAATTGTGACAAAGCTAATTTATATTAAATATTTTTTTCCACAGCTGATCCAATAACAAACTAGTGAATTCAAAGTGAAGACACAAAAGTGGCTTTCAGCACTTTTAAATAGAGCCATGATTGTGGCTTCTAGCACTCCACCATTTAATTGGATATCTCTTAATTGAATAACCCTGCACATAATTGGGTATCTCGTAACTGATTAATCATGTTAATTATGCCCGACCTCCAAAGGAGGATTTTGGGGTATCTAGTGGAGACATCCGTCCGCCTGTACATCTGTCCATACAAATGTTTTGGATTGTAATTTCAAAGCCATTGGTTGGATTTGGATCTCATTTCATTTGCTGATAGACCTGCAGGGGGGAATGGATATGCACAAGGAATGGGCTCTGTCCAACAATTGTTCTTAGAGTTATGGCCCTTTTCCACTCTTTCAACTTGAAAGATATTTCTTGACCTCTGTATTACATTCACTGCATTTTGGATTTAAAAACTGCTTATTTGATTAAATCATAATTTTAGGGGTTACTTGTGGATGACTAGACAATGCTTCCTTTCGATTTTGGTCCAGCTAGCCAATTCAATATGGCCGCCATGGCTTTATGACCCTATCAGGGGCATATGTCATGCTTCGCGTTGCTCTTGTTGAATATAAATTTCAAACATAAAATCATTGCCCATACCTGCAGTACAAATTTGATGTGTTAATTGCATGGGGGGCTATGGAGTGAACTCCTGTTAACCCTTTACCCAACACAGACGATATCAAAATTTATTATTTTAAATATCATTTGTTTAAATTTTTCAAAAAATTTCAACCAAACCATACCATGTGACCCCTCATTGGAACGAGCTCAATGAGCTCGTTCCAATGAGAGGACACATGGTATGGTTTTGTTGAAGTATGTTAAAAAATGTACTTTTTTCAACTGCTCAATTTGCATATTACGCGGGCGGATGCGGGTGATTCGTTAGGTAAAGGGTTAATTGAGTTCAATAATTCTTGCAATATGCCGATAAATTACCAGAACAATCAGATATATTTGGCCTGAGTACATCCAATGCATGAACTCTGTCAAAACAAGATATAATAGAGTAAATGCTCAGTTTTTCTCCCCCACTTCGTATGCAAGATATGCGTGTCTCATGAGAAGTCCATGTGAGATAGATATCTGTCTCACATGACCCACATGACCACCTTATTAGCATATTTAATGAGCACAGAGACTATTTAATCATTGCACATTTTTCTGTAAACAAACAACATGGCGTCACGTTTCAGAAATATTAGCAGATGAACGTTTATCGAAAAAATAAATAGAAACACAGACCGCAAAACCAAAGGACACTTGATTCTCCTACAAATTTTTGGGTGAACACCATTATGAATGTGTCAATGTTCATTTCGCTACAAATCTTTCACCCCTGTCTTGCCAGTGTTGGTATTTAATGTTGTGGTATATACCTGTGGTATATACAGAAGTTTTGTGCGCCCATTCCAATACACAAATCAATTTTTTCAGAAATGGACAACAAAATTGTTTGATATAGCTGCACCTGGATTATTTTTGATATAAGTCGGAATGTTTTGGCGGGTGAGAAAAATTATCCCTGATGGGGGTGGGTGTGAGATGGGGAAATCTCAGCCTTGGGACAAGATATTTGGTCCCAACACTTAGCAAGACTCATGTCTGTCCTAAATATCTTGCCCTTGGGTTGAGATTTCCCCACCTCACACCCACCCCCATCAGGGATAATAATAATGAATTATTATGTATTCTTAGAATACAGGAAAATGACACGTCAACAAGATTTCTGTTAACCCTTTACCCAACGTAACGGTCAAAACCGGCCAGCGCTATTCTCAAAAATCGCCAATTAATTTTCATTATTTTTTCATTTTTTATCACAAAAACATAGGTTATGACCCCTCGTTGGAACGAGCTCGTCGAACTCGTTCCAACGAGGGGTCATAACCTATGTTTTTGAGACAAAAAATGAAAAAAATTAGTTATTCAAGAATTTTTTTTGTAAGTGTCGTCTGCTTTTCATGTTAGGTAAAGGGTTAATTGAATACTCCTTGTTAATTGAATAATTTTCACTGGCAAAATAGCTGTTCAATTAACAGGCTTTCACTGTGCATGGTAGTAGGCTTATGTGCTGCAGGGTTTTTTAAAGCAATAGTTTGTTAGATGCTTGGGCTGGCCTCTGCAGACCAGGCAGTTGGGGTGCAGCTCCCCTGTACTCTTCCTGTCCATCAGTTGAGACCAAATGTATTTACCTTTACCAAACAAATTGGCTGCATCTGCCCGTGTAATTTAGAAAATGAGCAGTGAAAAAAAATGATTTTCCATAAAATTGCAACAAAACTATATCAAGTGACCCCCTCATTGTAGCAAAGTCTTTGAGCCTATTCCAATGAGGGGTCACAGAATATGATTTTGTTGAATTTTTTATTAAATTTGAAAAAAATACCAAATTTTGATATAATGTGAATTGATTAAAGGTTTTAGCAACAACACATGTAAAATTAGATAAATTTACTAGTTCACTCAGTGAATTACTATTTATTACATGTCTGTTCTATGAAATCCCCCTCTGCAGAACAGAAATCGTTGACGCACTATTTTGAAACGGTAGGACAAGGCGCGCTGATAGTTCCTCTGCATGTGGACGACTAGGCTGAAGACCTGGAACGGTCATTGCCGGCGTCCATGTCTATTTACTCCAGTATACTGGAGACGACAATTTAGACGCATTATCTCACGCAGATCACCTTACCAGAGCGTTATCACTACGTCTCGAAGCGAAAGAATTCCAGGATCTTCAATCTTCCTTAAGAGTTCTTTCGAGGGCTATAGCATATTCCACGTATAACTCCACCCTTTCAGTGGCAATCTGGAGTTAGTCAGATGTGATGCTGCCCTGGCTGCATCCACAAGAGTGGATAGTAAGGTGAAAAAACTCTCTTCCAGTTGCTCTGGTCTCAGGAGAGCTTCTCTTTGATGTTAAGCTTTCTACAATCTATAAACAGATTACTAAGAAAGCTCCAGATTCTCTGCGTTATTCCGCTTTGAAAAAGTCGGACTCAGCAGGGAGGAGTAAGGCAGGTTCTTCGGGGCCGAATACGTCCAAAGGAAGTTCCTATAGAGGATCAAAGCCTCTACATCTTACTCCGGAGACCGTCAGAGTAGCGACTCACATAGGGGTCGTATGCTGGCCTGGGATATTGGGTCAGATGCCCCTAGGTCGACTGGGCGAGGTGCGGGTCGTGGAGGATGTGTTTTCTCCTTCCGCAATCCTTGCAGGGCCAGAAGGTGATGGTTCCATGTCGACCAGGTCACGCCATCCGCTAGCCAAGGACACGAAGCCTTTCCAGTTGGGACGTTCGCATATTATATAAATGCAGCTCTTAACATCCCTGGAGCTTCCAGCAGCTAATTACGCAAGACCGCGGATCCACAGGCCTCGGTGATGGACTTGCTATCGCAGATAGCTCAATTCATCGCAGCATCCCAGCAGCTATCAGAAACTTTTTCAGTGAAGAACTATCTGAGCAAGCTGGGTCGGTTTGTTCCCCTCCAGAGTCAGTAAGGGACGACCGAAATTTATTATGTGGTCCAGGCGGATGGTAAAAGGGAATCAGCACAGCTGAAATTTTCCCTTTCCGAACAACTTAATGTGGCCATAAATTTCATCTGGCATCACCTTTTAGAAGCTGTTTCTCTGCACAAAAATGCTGCGTTACCTGATAAGAAACTGAAAGCGTCACTGGACACAGACTTTTTTCGGCCGGATTAGGGACACCATCCCTGAGTTTCCAACCCAGTCCAGAAATATCATGGACATTCGAACTATATTCAAGCTAGCCTCTAAGACTGGTAAATTATGTTTCTTATCGCCTAGCGCTATTCAGCGGCCTTTCATCAATGCAAGACATACTTTTGAAACGGCAGGACTAGGCGTGCCGAGAGTTCCTCTGCGTTTGGACGACTAGGCTGAAGACCTGGAATTGTCATTGTCGGCCTCCATGTCTATTTACTCCAGTATACTGGAGATGACAATATCGTCTAATAGAATTTAGACGCATTATCTCACGCAGATCACCTTACCAAAAGAAGAACTTGGACGACATTCTTCAGGGTTATGGCAGCAAGATAACGCTTCAGAACGATGTTCTGAGTCTGCTTCAATTGCTCCAACGTCTCGGTTTCTTAGTAAACGAAAAGAAGTCGGATCTAGTGGCGTCCTAATCATTCATCCACGTGGGAATGAGCTTAGAGACGCACAACAATCTCATTCGTCTGCCATTATCCAGAGCGATATTAGTCAGTCGTTACGCTCGCTTTTGCCTTCACTCAGATGTAGTAACAGCGAGAGAATTCATGAGACTGACAGGTTTGTGCGGACCCGCTGTGAATATTATTCCGATGGAGCAGATACGCACTCGTCCACTCCACAGATATTTTATTTCAGAATTGGAGTGTGAAGACTCATTCAATCGAATCAAACATCATCTCGTCGAATCAAGTGAAACAAGAGATTCAGACTTGGGTAGATATTCAGTGGTTAACTCAAAGAGTACCACAGCAACTGCCGGATCCGAGTTTAACGATAATGACGGATGTGAGTCAAACAGGTTGGGGCGCAACTCTGAGCCCAGCAGATTCAGGGTGCCAGGGTCTTTAGAATCCACAGTTCCTAACAAGTACATAAACATCAAGAGATGATGTCAATATGGCTTGCGCTACGTCAATGAATGAACATTCTTCAGAATTTGCATGTTCATATTCTGTCCGACAATTCGACAGTAGTACGGTATATTCGGAACCAGAGAGGCACTCATTCCATTCCGTTATTCAATTTAATGGAAAGGATCCTTCTGTTTGTCCTAGAGCATCAAGTTCTTCTATCGGTCCGTCATATTCCATATTCCGGGTCGTCAGAATGTTCTAGCGGACTCCCTTTCTCGGATAGGTCGTATGTTGTCGTCAGAATGGACTCCCAACAACAAGTTTTCGATCAGATTTGCTACCAAAGGGATCGTCCAATGGTAGACTTATTTGCGATGCATCTCAACTATCAGTTGCAGACGTATGTGTCGCCGTGTCCAGATCCTCGAGCGTTTGCAGTAGACGCTCTCTCGATCTCTTGGGACGGAATGTTAGGATACACGTATCCTCCAGCGCCATTGATTCAGCAGATATTGCTCAAGATAAAGCAATCTCACTGCAGATTCTGTTGGTAGCATCTCTGTCACCCCAGAGACCATGGATAAATCTGCTCAGGTGTCTGTTGGGGGACATTTCGCAGAAGCTTCCTCCACGAGAGGATCTTCTTTCGCAGGGGAAATCGTGCACACTGCATCACAACCTGCAAGGTCTCAACCTTCACGTATTTCCATTGTGCGGTCCTTCAATTTACAGGACGAGCAGTGCATGCAATTTCTAACTGTGGGAGGACCTCCTCTTCGCTAAATTATGCTGCTAAGTGGAAGGTTTTCTCACGGTGAGGTAGGGATCATTCTGTTGATACCTATGCACATCATGATAGTTTACAGATTGCATCTAATGTCTCTTTATCTAAGTTACAGAAAACTTTTCGATAAATAGACATAGAACCCTTAGATTAATTCCTAAGTGGAATTTAGCTTGGGTTCTTCTTAAGCTTAAAGAAGCGCCATTTGAGCCTCTTGATACAGTGGTCTTCAAATTCTTATGTTATAAGACAGCTTTCTCTTAGCCTTCTCTTCGTCTAAAAGAGTTAGTGAGCTTCAGGCGCTATCTGTTGATGATTCTCACTTTCGTAGTGTAGGTAATACTATTACCTTGACTACTAAGGTTGGATTTTTGGCTAGAATCAGGCTCCTATAAGTATCTGGAACCTATTGTTATTAAGGCTCTTCCGTCTTCAGACGGGCATAGGCCTTTACTCTGTCCTGTTAAGAGCTATACGTTTTTACAAACATAGATCTGAGTTTATCAGAAAGGGACGTAAACGTCACTTTCGTCTGTGTAGTAGGGACATTACGGTCCGTTCTATTGCAAGGTGGATTCAATTAACTATCCGTACTGCTTATGAAAAATTATCTTCAACTCAGCAGTCTGTGCTTAAGATTTTGGCGCATGAAGTATCTGTTCCGGCAGCATATCTGTCCTGCTGCCCTCTTCGCTCTGGGGTATTTGACCAAGGGGAGGGGGGGGGGGGGGGGGATGGTGTTCCCTTATATCACCTGCTTTATAGTGAAAAGCAAGGGAATACCTTCTCTGGAGTCAGTAATTCCGAGTCGGTGCAGGGATGGTTTTAAAGTGTAAAGCTAATTCATACAAAATTTTTAAAAAGTGTAGCTCAGTGTGAAACATTTGTATATGTCACGGATCATACGAGCGCTAATATACAATCCTCAGACACTTTTTAATGAGTATAAAGAGTCTCATTATCTGGACTATCTTTAATTATTGGCTTTCCTTTAATAAGATTAGTATAAAGGATTATACTGGATGTTAATTGAGATCATTGATGATTATTGTGCTCAATTACAGAATGGTATTGTGTCTTTCTTTTTTGATACAAACAAGAAAGATACATGTAAAACCTGTTCTCCTCTTCTCCTTGAGGGGATAATTCTGTTTTCATGTAATTGAGTCTATTGGAATTTCCTTTATGTCCTAGGCCCTCCAGCCTTTTTTCTATTCAGCTAAGTCTGGGTCATTGGTACAGTATAAAAATGTTAAAAAATTTATAGTAATTTATATATTTTTTATACTTACGAATGACCCAGACAGTGATGGCCCTCCCATGAGTTGGGAACTCATACCTCCCCGCTGATTACATAACACTTACCAGGCACTGGTTGTAAGAATGATATTTGCGCCAATTTCGAGACCTCCTTGACACTGCGCATGCGCAGTGGATAGAAAGCATGGAGGACCATATAGGACATTGAAATTTTGGATTTTGATGCAAATTTGGGGGATTGGGGGGCAAAATTTGTGTTTGGCCCCAGAATTTAAGGAGTTAGCACCAGCTAAGTCTGGGTCATTGGTAAGTATAAAAAATATATAAATTACTATAAATTTTTTAACTTTCCACGATGTCATATACAATTTGTTTTTTACTGACTTCTCCCTCAAGTCCACTGACTTCTTCTGGCCCCTAACTTCTCCTTAAAATCTCTGGACGGAGAAGTCACTTCTTCCTAAAATCAGCTGCCAGGCTGATCCCTGTCCTGAAGATGTGTTGTTGTTCCAACTAAACACCACCATTATTGTGTTGGTTATAAATGCACAATATTATGGTATCTCCCCCATGGGAACCCCAGGAAGTGAAGCAGTGCTTGTTTACTATGGTAACTAGACATTTGGTTGCCACTGATGGTACACTTGCCTTCAACAAGTACCAGACCTGTTTTTTGCCAGGTTAGTAAGTTGAGGAGACTGACAGTTACTAGCTGCTGCTTAGTGGTTATTTCCATGTGCTTGGACTTAATTCAACCATAAAACTGTCTGATGCCATATGACCCTCCTTTGGCGTTGAAAGTGTTCTACAGACAAACATATTGGCGAATGTCAATCATTAACCAGAAGTGCATTCACATTTTTTAGATTTCTTTGTTTTATGTTGATGAAAAGATAGAGTTTATAGGGGAGAAGTATAGAGATGGGCAATATTCCGTAAATACCATTCAATATCGGTGTCGCGCCAAAACTGATTTACCGTACTGAGGGAATCTCAGTATACAGGCTTGTCATTTTGAGGCGGGTGATCGCCCCGGGCTGCAGTCGCCCACCTAGTTCAAAATTCCACGGACAGTAAACGTCAGCCTAACCCCGATTTCTGCAGCCTATTAATTTAGTCAAAAGCACCTCAAATTGACTGTCTCAAATGGCAATTTTCGCGGATTGAAGGAGGTAACAAAGCACAATTTGTGAAGTTTGTAGTGTGTCGTCGACGCAGTCACCCAGAGATAGTAAGTAACTTTCCAAATACGAGCGAGAGGTCTGACAATTCCAAAGTTGTAATTAGTTTACATTGTACATCAGACTGTGACAACTCTCTTGTTACGCGTGATTACGGGACGTATCATCCCCCAAGCCAGTTTGACCCCTGACGATCGCCTGGGAAGTTTTGTCCCAAAATCAAAACCGAGACGATTCGTCCCCCAAATCTGATTGATTCACCCCAAGTTATCAGCATCTGGCGGTGAGCACAATGCACTGCCTTGTACAGTCAGAATGTAATGTATAGATACAGACTTCATTATTTGGATGCAAGATAACTATAACACTCACTGTTAGTGTCTTGGGTAACCTGGTATCTTGCATCCAAATATTCAAGCCTGCATCTATACATTACGTGATGACGTACATGATAATTACACAAACCATGTACCTTAAGAGGATATTCGTTGTCTACCTAGCAGGATGAAACAAAATCTCCCCCCACCACAAACCATAAATGGCCGTCCTGGGGTCATTTTAGGTAATCCAAAATGGCCCTCCTGGGGTGATTTGAGGTGAACCATAATGGCCCTCCTGCAGTTTTCAAATCCCAACATTAGTTAAAAAATAAACAAACAAATGACAGAACATGACACAAACTGGGCATATATTTCATTTAAATTGGGAGAATCCATTTTGATTCTTGCAAAAATGGTTGCGAGAATCCATACCTGCTATGAGTTGTGCCAGGATCTCATGAGGCCACCATCGTTATATATATCGTTATCACACATGTCACCCTTTACCCAACACAGCTTTTTAATTTATCAACTGATTTTTAGCTCACCTGACTGAAAGTCAGGGTGAGCTTTTCTGATCACTTTTTGTCCGTCGTGAAGGTGGTGTTTGGGTCATTTTCTCCAAGCCACTGGCTGCAGTTCAATGAAAATTCACATGAGTAGCGGTTATATAGGGGCATTTGGGTTTTTCTTCAAATTGGGCTTCTGCTTCTATTGAGGAGGGGGGTGGGGCCAAAATGCACAAAATTTTTTAAAATCTTCTTCTCATGAACCAGCCGTAGCAGAGACTTGATATTTGGTATGCAGCTTCCATTTGAGGTGTAGACTCAAGTCTGTTCAAGAGAAGTTTGACGGGCAATATTTGCCTTTGTTCTGGGAGGGGCAAGAATTTTTGCCAAGCCCAAAATTTCTATTTTCCAAACCGATAGGAAGATTTGAACCTAATTTGATATGAGGGCTTATTGGGTCATAAGTACTTAATTTATGCCCAATTTCTTTTCCTGTCGCCCATGGGAATCGCAGGAGCTAAAAATAGAAAAAAAATTAAAACACCCATATCTCCAAAACTACACGGCACTGAGAATTCTTATTTGGTGTGAAGCTTCCTTAGGACGAACAGAATGGAATGGTAAAAAAAATTGCTATCGGTTTTATCATGGGGTACTTTTTGGCGACTTTGAAAAAGTGTGGAGCCAGCATTTTTTAACACTGTGGGTATTGGGAAAAACATTTAACACTACTTTTCTCCCACTACTTTTCTCCCAAACCACTGCTCCAAAAGCTTTCAAATTTCACATATAACATCTTTGGAAGATTGTTTCACATGTTTATTGAAATCCATTCCCTGGGTCCATATTTGGGCCCTCTATGGGAGCCCAAATGTTTAAATTAGTGCAGTATGAGGAATATTCTTTAAAAATCTTCTTCTTCAGATCTACCAATAGGAATCTTTTGATATCTGGTATGCAGCATGCTTAGGGAGGTGAGATTCAAGTTTGTTCAAGCCAAATCCATGGGTTCATATTTAGGCTGAAAATTTGGGGTCCCGGTCCGGACTTAGAAATTTTGGACCAAAATCCGGAAATTAGTTTTTTGGTTTTTTATGTGTTTTGGTCAATTTTAAGAAGAAAAACAAATTTTAGTCTGAAAATATTTTGTTTGGGATTTCGAAAATTTCCGAACAAAAAGAAAAAAAAATCTGTTTTTTATGCGTTTATCTCAATTTTGGGACGTAAAAGTGCAGGAACTGAAAATAGAAGGAAAATCCTGTGTATTGTGTGGGCACAATCACTTCATCTAGTTGGTATATACTTTTCTTAGGAGGGACATATGCAGCTTATTCAAGTCAAGTCCCTGGTTTGATATTTAGACTATCATGTCAGGTGAGCGCCCTAAGGCCCGATGGGGCCTCTTGTTTTAAAACATTATCAGATTACAATATTTTCCAATAAAACCTTACAAATAAGGATGTCATTGGAATTGGCTTAATGAGCCTGTTCCAATAACATCCATATCACACAATCTTATTGATAAAGTAAGTGTCAG
Source organism: Pictodentalium vernedei (assembly GCA_031216915.1). NCBI lineage: Eukaryota > Metazoa > Mollusca > Scaphopoda > Dentaliida > Dentaliidae > Pictodentalium > Pictodentalium vernedei. The sequence goes on along the minus strand of CM062291.1, from coordinate 25,358,981 downwards.
GATATTTCAGGTATGTTAGCCTTGTGTTGGTTAATATGCTGCTGTTATGTTAGATAAAGGGTTAAAGTGACTCAATTCTTTTTTCACCAAATCCTAGCAGCCGGTTCAGCAAGAATCTACATAGATTCTCTCTGGTTTTGTTGCACGAATCTTTGCGTGACTCGATTCTCGGATTCTCGTCGAAAGATAAGCCCTGCACAAAATTCCTGACAACAAGAGCCCATAGAATAAGTATGTATTTCTGAAGGTAGTTACCTCTGGTCATTTTAAGTAACAAAAATGCAGAGAGAAAATACCCTTTTTTTGTTACATCTATTCAAGCCAGAAAATAAGCACTAAGCAGACTGTCATCTGAAAAATGAGGTCCCCAGAGGGTGAATTTACTGATGCTACCCTGCACAGCAGGGTAGCATCACTAAATTCACCCTCTGTGAACCACAATCTGAATCAGGGTCTCAAAACTAAACAGAAAGAGGTACCCAGAGGATAAATGGGCCCACTGTATGGGATAGCATCATCAAATTCACCCTCCGGGGACCTCATTCTGCAAATGTCAAACTGCTTATTTTCAGGCCTGCATCTATTGACCAGTGGCAAGTGCATGTGTTACTTCCAACATTTTGACAATTCTTTGTCCACTGCAAATGATGACCTACAGGAAGCTGGGCAGTACACCAAAAATACCATCCATTATTGATATTGGTGTGTGTACATTATGTTGTTGACTCTGAATACCGTACTGATACTGAGGTAAATCATTTTAAAAATACTGATACCGAAACCAAACTTGAAATTTCAATACTGGCAAGCTCTAGTGAAGAATAAAAAAGTTTATAAAAAATTTGAGAATTTTTGTTTATCTTTCAGGAACATCCAATTCTTGGACGTCCATACTATCATGTACATCCATGTCACACATCAGATTTGATGAAGCAGGTTTTTTCAACAGAGACAAATAAAACGTTAGTATGGTTCAAAGTTATCTCATTACATTGGCATGGCGGGGGTTCGAACCCATGCCGAGAGAGTTTCCTTCGGCACCAATCGCCTAGCGAAACTATACTGAACCACGCACACCACTCGGCCACCGACAGACCCAGGGGTCTGTCGGTGGCCGAGTGGTGTGCGTGGTTCAGTATAGTTTCGCTAGGCGGTTGGTGCCAAAGGAAACTCTCTCGGCGTGGGTTCGAACCCCCGCCATGCCAATGTAAACAAAACCAGCATCCTTTCTTAATTCTATGGCATCCGAGAAATTTGAAAAAGACAAGTACTGTCGCTGATTTCTTCTGAGGTGCAGTTCGTAGAATTAAGTGCTTAGATGCAACTATCTGATGAATATCTCATTACAGTTTTATGTTTTTAGCAGAGCAATACTGATCGCTTTTTTCTTTTGTCCGGCATTCATCGCAAAGGTGGGTTTTTTGTCTTTTTCTCTAAAAATTACTGTTTATGTATTTATTTATTTATTTATTTATTGGTGTTTAAGGTCACATATTTATTTATGGCTAATCATGACCGTGACAGTTTTACGGGTGGAGGAAGCCGGAGTACCCAGAGAGAACCACGAGCATCGACGAGCAACTGTCAGCTCCTCAACATTCTAACTCTGTTCAAGCTCTGCTCAAGCAGGTTTACAGCGGTTGAAGACATGTGCACCATCGAAGTGCAGTATGCCTTAGTGCATGGCGTCATCGTGCCCCCATGCAGGCAACCGGGATAAAGTGCCTTGCCCAAGGACACAACGCGGTTCATCCCGGACGGGGATCGAACTCGGGACCTCTAGCATAGAAGTTCAACAGTCTACCACTGAGCCACCACGCACCCCTAAAAATTACGAGTTGCATTCCAATAAAGTTCAATGTGAGTGATAATTGGTGGGGGGGGGGGGGGGGGGGGGGTTAAAATCAATGTGTTGTCAGCATAGGAAGGAGGTGGGAGAAAATGTTCCTAATTTAAAATAAATCATCTTCTCATGAAGTTTGAGGGGCAATTTTGGATCGCTTGGGTCAATTTGAACAGAATTAGGAATACAGTATTACTTGTGACATGTAGTTGATTTATGCAACAAAACCAGTAGACTGCATGTCATGGAGACCCACATGGACAGAAAAACAGAAATTCAAAACATTTTTTTTCCATGAACTGCATGGCACAGACAGCCTTAAAGGTTTCCATGTTCAACATTAACAACTGTTCATGTTGGGACTGTTGGTATAATGACAAAGCTTTGATAACTTTGGTTTTGAGAGAATTTCAGTTTCAGAATTAAGCAATTGGCACCAGGAATGCATGTGACTGTCGTGAGCCAATCACTTAATGCCTACCCTGTAACAAATGAGCCAATTTGTTTTCTATTATCTCTGAAAGATGTGAGAGTTAAAAAAAACAAAAAACAACTTAACACTACTTTTCTCCCACTACTTTTCTCCCAAACCACTGCTCCAAAAGCTTTCAAATTTCACATATAACATCTTTGGAAGATTGTTTCACAGGTTTATTGAAATCCATTCCCTGGGTCCATATTGGTGTCTGTCAGTGGCCGAGTGGTGTGCGTGGTTCAGTATAGTTTCGCTAGGCGGTTGGTGCCGAAGGAAACTCTCTCGGCGTGGGTTCGAATCCCCGCCATGCTAATGTAAACTTATTTGTATGTTGTGTGCAGGCCTGAAAATAAGCCGTCTGACATTTGCAGAATGAGATCCCCAGATGGTGAATTTGATGATGCTAACCCCTACTCAGGGCCAATTTATCCTCTGGTACCTCTTTCTGTTCAGTTTTGAGACCTTGATTCAGATTGAGGTTCACAGGGGGTGAATTTAGTGGTGCTACCCTGCTGGGCAGGATAGCATCACTAAATTCACCCTCTGGGGATCTCATTTTGCAGATGACAGTCTGCTTATTTTCTGGCTTCATTGTGTGTTGAGTGAAACAAATGAAGTAGTAACTTTGATTAAATATAAGATTAATGATTTATTGAAAATATGGGTAACAAATGAATCTGACTTCGTAAGCACACAAATATAATTCTATTGCTAATTACCAAAAACAACCACATTGTCATTTAACAATGTTCAGGCATGAAAGTGTTGAAACAAGTCGCTCTTTCCAAAAGTTGTTACTCAAAATGTGTCAGAATCATAACTTTGGTCTGAAATTGGCCGTTGCATTTAGGAGTTGGACACTGACAACTGTATCATTATTGAGTGAAGATGATCATTGCATCCAAAGTTTGGTCACTAATGACGGATGGTCGCCAACGACAGTGGACGCCCAAGGTTTCATTGTATTATAACACCTTTGTCAGGTTGATTTGCAAGTTTTGCAAGTCTTTAAATTGGTCTAATTTGGGGCATTGTTGACTAGCCAAGTTCATTGCTGTTTATTTACATTGAAGTTATTAGTTGTTTTAATATTGACTGTGTGAAATGCCATTTTCGGTTTCTGATGTCTTCGTTGGTTCCCCAGAATACCTATTAACTATATAGGGTCTGATTTCTCATGCCTCGTATCTGTTGATTCATTTTTTTTTTCTAACTTTAATAATTTTTATACGCTCGTTTTGAAAAAAAACGGTTGTATTATGGTATACCTCTGTCTGTCTGTCCACACATTGTACATTAACTCAAAAACGCTTTGAGCAGTTTTTGTGATTTTTTGGTGAAAAGTATATGTTGATGGAAGGAAGCTCCCTTTCGATTTGTGTTTCTGTCCGATTTGTCATTCCAGAGTTATGGGACTTTATTCGTCAAAATATAAGCAATTTTCCACATGTCGGACAATAACTTCAAAATGCATGGAGCAATTTTCATGATTTTTTGGGGGCAAGTATATGTTGATGGAAGGAATCTGCCTTTGTATTTGTGTTGCCATACGATGTCATTCCAGAGTCATGGGACTTTATTCGTCAAAATATATGCAATTTTCCACATGTCGAACAATAACTTGAAAATGCTTAGAGCAATTTTCATGATTTTTTGGTGGCAAGTATATGTTGATGGAAGGAATCTCCCTTTGTATTTGTGTCGCCGTACGATGTCATTCCAGAGTTATGGGACTTTATTTGTCAAAATATAAGCAATTTTCCACACATCGGACAACAACTTGAAAATGCTTGGAGCAATTTTCATGATTTTTTGGTGGCAAGTATATGTTGATGGAAGGAATCTCCCTTTGTTTTTGTGTCGCCGTCCGATTTGTCATTCCAGAGTTATGTGACTTTTATTCAACAAAATATAGGCAATTGTCCACATGTCGGACTTTGAGCAATTTTCATGATTTTTTGGTGGCAAGTATATGTTGATGGAAGAGCTCTCCATTTCTATTTGTGTCGCTGTCATGTGTCATATGTCATTCCAGAGTTATGAGACTTTATTCGTCAAAATATAAGTAATTTTCCACATGTCGAACAATAACTTGAAAATGCTTAGTACACATGTATACGCATATTGTGTGCTTCCCTCTTGTAATTAATAACGGGCGTATCATGCACTCATGGTGCGGCTGTTTATTTTTAATGCATTACTTTGTTGGGCCTTATCTCCATTTTGTGGTCATGACTAGCCATTGTGCAGAAATATGTGACCTTTATAACCATTAAATAAATAAATAACAAAACCATTTACCCTACTCCAGTACAAAGTTATTATTTGCATATAGGTAATAGAGAGGGGTGCGGTGGCTCAGTAGGTAGAGGTGCAGGCTGCGAATCCCACTTGCGGCAACCACGTTATGCCCCTGGGCAAGACATTTCACTCCCATTGCCCATGTGGGGGCACGGTGACGTGTACAAAGGCATACTACACATCGATGGTGCACCTGTCTTCAACCAATGCTAACCCTGCTTATATGGAGTTAGTATGTTGGGGAGCTGACAGTTGATTTGTGGTGCTCTCTGGGTACTCTGGCTTCCCTCACCCGTTAAACTGCCGTGGTCATGATTAGTCATTGTGCAGACATATTGTGACCTTAAACACCAATAAATAAATTTATGTATAGGTAATAGGGTAAACTCCTGTAAAGTGAATAAAAAAATCTTCAATATGTTGAGAAACTCCCCTGACAGTCATCAAATTCCTCTTGTTTATTGAGCTACTTAGACTCAGTACATCCAATACAGGCATCTAGTCTCTTCTATCTTGTTTTGACTGAGCCACATGAGCTCTGTCAAACAAGATATAGAGTAAATGTTCAGTTTATCTCTTAGAATACTTGGGAGATTTCAGAAGAAAGGAGAAATTGATGTCTTTTATATTTCATCAAGAATTACTTGGAACTGTGTATTTCTCTCGCACCTAACCATCCATCAGGCACTCAGTAAATATTAAGGCAGTTGTGTACTGCTTGTAGAAACAATGTTATTAATCTGTAGAAGGCTAAGAAAAAAGAAAAACTTACTGAACATGAAGATTATCTTCTTCACAAGCAAGAACACTTCTATTCAAGTGTTTTATCCATGTTGAGGTGGATGACACTCGACTAGATACAACTTTTGTTCCTCGCTGTTTTTTTTGCAATATCAGTGTCAAAACACCTGTTGATGACATATAACTTTACAGAGAAGCCCACTTATGTGGATATCTCTTAACCCTTTACCTAACGAATCGCCCACATCCGCCCACGTAATATGCAAATTTGGCAGTTGGAAGAATTGAATTTTTCAAAATATTTCAACAAAACCATATCATGTGACCCCTCATTGGAACGAGCTCATTGAGCTCGTTCCAATGAGGGGGTCACATGATATGGTTTTGTTGAAATTTTTTGAAAAAATTATATTTAAAATAATAAATTTTGATATCGTCTGCATTGGGTAAAGGGTTGACTGGTTGAGTACTAGATTATTTTTGGTGGTCTGAATTTGTGCAATAAAATTTGTGGGCACACGCCAATAATCTTCCCCGTGAGAACCCCGGGAAGTAAGCAGCACTTGTTTACTGTGGTAAACCAGTTCCGCTTTACTAGTAAAATAGGACCCAGTCACCAATGTTTGGTGTGAAAGTCCTCTAAAATGGGCAACATGTTGATCAATGATTGACTAAACTTTACTTCATCTCCATGTTGTGTCACGATTAGCCATGGTGCATAAATATGTGACGTTAACCACCAACAAACGCCAATAATCTAATATATAAATGCGAATGTCTGTATCTATCTCTCTCTCTCTCTCTCTCTCTCTCTCTCTCTATCTTTGTTCTGGGTGAACTCTTCCGTTTCTCGACTGATCGATCTCAAATTTTGTACACAAGGGTAATTCGTCTCTGCGAGTAACATGGGATTGGTGCCGTGCCCTTACAGGGTGACCTTGACCTTGAAATTGATGGCCATGACTTTTTATTTCGAAAACGGCTGGGCCGATCGGGCTAAAATTTCATAGGTGCAGGTATATTGACCCATCAATCATTTTGACTTATCGGGTGACCTTGACCTTGAAATTGGTGACCTTGACCTTTTATTTCGAAAACGGCTGGGCCGATCGGGCTAAAATTTCATATGTGCGGGTATATTGACCCACTGATCATTTTGACTTTATCGGGGTCCCCATACGGGGTGATCTTGACCTTGAAATTGGTGTCCTTGACCTTCTATTTCGAAAACGGCAGAGCCGATCATATCTGAGGAGTATATTGATATAACCATCTTCTCCCATGCAGCGCCAGGTAACACCCACTAGTTTATAATAAAACAAATTTATATAAATAAGATATTATTTATGTTTTGACTGTGCATGAGCAAGGAAAATGTTGGCTTTTACTCTTACTTATGCCTGTCTACCCCTGCCAGGGTTTGGACCACTGATCTCCAGAGTGCTCTGTCCTGTGCCATTCTCTTTAACTGGTTCCAGGTGTCGTCCATCCTGGTGATGTCGGCTTTGAGGTGGTGCCACCAGGTATTTCTTGGGCGTCCTCTTTTCCATTTGCCTTGGGGGGGTTCCACTTCAGTGCCTCCTTGGTGATGTTGGTTAGAGGTTTGCATAGGGTGTGTCCTATCCAGTCCCATCTTCTCTTTTGCAGGACTTTGTTGGGTTCTTTCCCAAAGACTGGCGTTACTGGGGATGTCTGGCCATTGTATCTTGAGAATCCTTATTAGGCAGCTGTTGATGAAGGTCTGGACTTTCCTGACTGTCGTCTTGGTCGCCCTTCATGTCTCTTCTTTTACTCTGGTACCCTCATTTTTAGCTGCGACGAGCAGCTCTATATGTGGCAATGTCTGTCGGTCTGTCTATTGGTCAGTTTGTCACCAACGAGTTTAAAAAACACCATAACTCCTAAAATACTTGATGGAATGACACCATACTGGGTATGCAAGTGTATCTTCATGATGTCTACACCCTCTCAATAGCGCATGTCATTTGGATAATTTCTGTCGCATTTATGGACTTGTCACTAACGAGTTTTTTTTGTCACCAACAAGTTTTTTTGTCACCGAGATTTAAAACATCATTGTCGTTGCATGAATCGTCGCAGCTTCGGCACTGTGACAGTGCTTCTAGTTTTTTTGAAAGTCCAGATAGTGGCTTCCAGCACTCAACCAACTAATTGAATAACATTGTTAATTGAACATAACTTTGAAGCATAAAACCTTTTTCTATACCTTCAGTACAAATTTGACCTGTTAAGTGCATATAGAAAAAATCTTGTAATATGTCGAGAAATTACAAATTCTCCTATGTTTCTAGACCTATTTGGCCTGAGTATATCCAATACAGGCATTTAATCTATTATATCTTGTTTGACAGAGCTTCATGAGCTCTGTCAAACAAGATATAATAGAATAAATGCTTAGTTTATCTCCAGATTCCCCCGTGGAAACCCCGGGAAGTGAGGCAGTGCTTGTTTACGGTGGTAAACAAGCTCCGTTTTACTGGTAAAATAGGACCCAGTCACTAATGCTTGGGGTGCAAGTCCTCTAAAATAATCAACATGGGGCATAAACGATTGAATGACCTTGACTTTATCTCCATATTGTGGTCAAGATTAGCCATGGTACAGAAGTAGGTGACCTTAAACAACAATAAATAAATAAATAAATCTCCAGAATATAGTAAAGTGACCAGATCTCTGTTAATTGAATACTCCTGTTAATTGACTATTTTGTGCTGGTAAAGGGGCATTAACCCTTTACCTAACACAAAAAGCAGACGACACTTGGAAAAAAAATTCTTGAATAACTATTATTTTAATTTTTTGTCTCAAAAACATAGGTTATCACCCCTCATTGGAACGAGCTCGATGAGTTCGTTCCAATGAGGGGTCATAACTTATGTTTTAAAGATAAAAAATGAAAAAATAATGAAAATTAATTGGCGATTTTTTAGAACAGCGCTGGCCATTTTTGGCTGTTATGTTAGGTAAAGGGGCATTAACAAGATTCTACTATATAAAGAATCAAACATCGTCATTATGACCATAAAACCGTTGTGCTGAGAGGGAATTCCTGAGATTAATCGATGTTTTTAATATTTTGCAGGAATTATTTGGTGTGTTGGATGAGTGGTGTTGGGCAAGTTGTTGGAATCAATCTTCCTGTTGGATATGCCAAGCATGATGTAACCTGAATCAAAAACAAGTCACTCCCATTTCTAGTGCTTTGCCGCATTGCCTGGAATAAAAATCATCATTCTACAAGTGAAAATTCTCTGTTCCCAATTTAAAGTAATTCTTCCCAGTTTTTTTCTGTAAAAATGTGAGGAAATATGTCACAAATATCAGTCTTTGACTCGATCAAAACTTTTTTGATGTCTAGCAGGGAGCCAATGATCATGGACACAATACATCGACATCATACATGAGATTCAAGTTTAAATAATTTGTACCCCTACTTCAAAAAAAATGTGGGCTTTATTTAAGTACCATGTATGTCTGTCAGTGCATCCATTTGTAGAGGTTATTACTTGGTTGGTTTAATACTGGCCAAGATATCAGCCGGATGTAACTTCATATGAGCCTGAGACCGAAGATCGAAGGCTGATGTGAAGTTACCGAGTACTGAGTCACTCTTTGAGTGAACAGTTCATTTGCTCGATGGGATTCGAGTCATTCGAACAGTATGTGCGAGTCACTCGAGGTAAGATGGAATCCCTTTTGAGGAATCGCATTTGTGGAATCCCTTTTTTTAGCTCAACTTTGACGAAGTCAAATTTGAGCTATTGTCATGGCCCGTCGTCCGTCGTCCATCTGTCCATCTGTCCGTCCGTCAACAATTGGCTATGGCTCGGGCTAGAGGTCGTATTTATGAACCGATCTTTACGAAACTTCTTGTGTACCTTTGTTATGACCCTGGGACGGGAACGAGTGTTTTTAGGTGTGGTCCAAAATTCAAGATGGCTGCCAGTGGCCATTTTGTACCGATGATGCAAAAATCAGTTTTTTGTACAGAACTTCTGTATGAAAGTTCTGATTTGAATAAAGTTTTGTATAAATGTTTAGTACCATGGGATACATCACATATAATACGGGTTTTTTTCTCGTGCGTAAATTATGCAAATTAGACTGACTTTGATTTATTTAGTGTTACTTTCAGAGCTGTAAGTGCCAAGCTGCTATGGCTCAGGCTAGAGGCCGTATTTATGAACCGATCTTTACGAAACTTCTTGGGTACCTTTGTTATGACCGTGGGACGAGAACGAGTGTTTTTGGGTGTGGTCCGAAATTCAAGATGGCTGCCAGCCGCCATTTTGTACCGACGATGCAGAAATCTGTTTTTTGTACAGAACTTCCATATGAAAGCTCTGATTTGAATAATTTTTTGTATGAATGTTTAGTACCATGGGATACATCACATATAATGCGGGTTTTTTTCTCGTACGTAAATTGTGCAAATTAGACTAATTTTGATGTTTTTTGGGGTTACTTTCAGCACTGTAAGTGCAAATGCCAATACGGCTCGGGCTAGAGGCCGTATTTATGAACCGATCTTTACGAAACTTCTTGGGTACCTTTGGTATCACCGTGGGACGAGAACGAGTGTTTTTGGGTCCGGTCCGAAATTCAAGATGGCCGATGGCAGCCATTTTGTACAAAATTAGGTGCAATCAGATTTTTGCACAGAACTTCCATATGAAAGCCCTGATTTGAATAATTATTTTGTGTGAATGTTTAGTACCGTGGAATGCATCACATATAATACGGGTTTTCTTCTCGTGCAGAAATTATGCAAATTAGATGAACTTTGATTTTTTCAGTGCGACTTACACACAGTAAGTACACATGTCAATACGGCTCAGACTAGAGTCTGTATTTATGAACTGATCTTCACGAAATGTCTTGGGTACCTTTGTTATCACCTTGGGACGAGAACGAGTGTTTCTGGGTGCGGTCTAAAATTCAAGATGGCTGCCAGTGGCCATTTTGTACCGAAATTAAGTCTAATCAGTTTTTTGTACACATCTTCTATACAGCTCAGACTAGAGGCCATATTTATGAACCAATCTTTACGAAACTTCTTGGGTACCTTTGTTATCACCGTGGGATGAGAGCGAGTGTTTTGGGGTGTGGTCCAAAATTCAAGATGGCCACCAGCAGCCATTTTGTACCAAAATTAGTGCAATCAGTCTTTTGTATAGAACTTCTGTATGAAAGTTCTGATTTGAATAAATTTTTGTATGAATGTTTAGTAACATGGAATACATCACATATTGTAAGGGGTTTTTTTTCGTGCCGAAATTATGCAAATTAGATGAACTTTGATTTATTCAGTGCTACTTACACAATGTAAGCACACATGTCAATACGGCTCAGGGTAGAGGCTGTATTTATGAACCGATCTTCACAAAACTTCTTTGTTATCTCCTTGGGATGAGAATGAGTGTTTCTGGGTACGGTCCAAAATTCAAGATGGCTGCCAGTGGCCATTTTGTACCGAAATTAGGTCCAATCAGTTTTTTGTCACAAGTTCTATACAGCTCGTATTTATGAACTGATCTTCACAAAACTTCTTGAGTACTTTTGTTTTCACCTTGGGACAGGAACGAGTGTGTTTTGGGGTGCCTTTGTTATCACTGTGCTATGAGAACAAATATTTTGGGGTTCAGTCAGACCCACTCTGGGACTCAAAGATTTCTTTTCTAGTTCAGCATCTGACTGTCACCCACCTTTACAATACTTTACCTATACATTTGTTATAGGCAACGGTCAGTATTCATGTACAGACCGTTACAATACTTTATATGTACCTTTGTTATCAGGTCATTACCTAGATGTTTGTCATTGCTGTGTCACATACTATACATGTACATGTCTTTGTCTTGACAAGTTGAGCTACAGTGTCATTGACACTTTCATTTTAAACATATGGCCCTCGGCACCCCTTTTTTCTGAAATGAGGCTAAGAGACGTATGTGCGAGTCACCTGATTGTGCAATTGCACGATCGCTCATTTGCTTGATGGGATTCGAGTCATTCGAGCAGTATATGCGAGTCACTCTGAGTAAGACAGAATCCCACTTATGGAATCCCTTTTGTGGAATCCCATTTGTGGAACCGCTTTTTCAAAAACATATGGCCTACGTCACCCCTTTTTCTGAAATGAGGCTAAGAGTTTATGTGCGAGTCACTCCGTCGCTCAATTGCTCTAAAGCTCATTTGCTTGATTGGCTTCGAGTCGTTCGAGCAATTACTTTCCAGTAACTGCTCAATAGCTTATTGGCTTTGGGAATGAAAAAGGCTTTTGTTATACACAAAGGAAATAACTCTGCATGCTTATTATGGGAAATCAAGCAATCTGATTGGTTAGTTAGCACCAGTAAAGTGAATTAGCACCAGTAAAGTGAACTGATTGGGTGTTCTAGATACAAAAAACAACAAGAGTACTCGGAATAAGGTCAGAACTAACAAGAACAGAACAGAAAAGCTAAATATAGTAATAATAATAAGCAAAGCTGTTTCAGCTGATAGGCTCTTCTACTCTACTGGAATATACTCCAGGACAAACAAACATGGTCGAGTAGACAAAACGATTACATAGATAAAAGCCGAGTATTCTGAAAGAATTCGAAATAGTACAATTTGTCGGGTTGTTCGTGGTAATTAGATTTACTCTACTTCAATCAAACATACCCTCCGAACATACCCCTGCCTTGTAGGCCTTTGGGTCACACAGCAACCACGTGCTACCATTTACAAAATGGCGGCCTCCAGTAAACAAAATGGACGACGGAAACACGTATCACCCTAACAACACTAACTGCGCATGTGTACTCGCATCACTATCACTATGGGGATGACATCACAAGATGGCTGCTCACATGTGTTACCATGACAACACAATATGATGCTGTTGGTCACATGACTATGTCACATGATATCTTGCAGAATTGGGGTGAAACATACGAGACATACTACTAATAGTGCTGTTTTTTTTTTCTGTTATGTTGGGTAAAGGGTTTACACAATGAACCCTGCTTTCATAATTTGGGGATTTATTTACAAAAAAAATTATTTTTTTTTAAATTGTTGAATTATGTTCTGTTGTGTCCATTGCAGTTAATGTTATGTATATACAATGTCCCATGTGGATATAATTTTGCAATAAAATCTTTTTTTGTTACCTCTTTTTTATGTTCATGTTACTTGTCTGTTCCACTTAATTCTGCTTTACATATTGAAGATGACAGTAGTAAGGACCACAGTGTTTTCCCAAGATAGCAGAAAATACTCCATATATTTTTTTTTCAATTCTGACTCATTGAACTAGACCAGAACTTTCCAGTGAGTGGCAGTGTGCTAGGGATTGAAAAACAAAAGAATTGAAATGGCATGTTTTACGTGATGATCTATGCATTTTAGTCGGGTTTTCAAAAAAAAAAGACTATTGGTATGGCGAGGGGGTGGGGGGTCGCCAGGCGTAGGTGTGGGCGGGTGTCCCTTTTTGCTGATAACTTAGTTGTTTCAGGACAGAGTTTGATAATATTTGGTATGTGACTTGATATGCTATGTTCAAGCACCATCAACATGCAGTACGCCTTAGTACACAGTATCATTGTGCCCCCATTGAGGCAACCAGGATAAAGTGCCTTGCCCAAGGACACAATGCGGGTCGTCCCGGATGGGGATCAAACTCGGGACATCTAGCATAGAAGTCCAACAGTCTACCACTGAGCCACCGTTTGAGCTTGATAGCGTGATAACTTCTACAAACATCAACCAATTTGACCGATATTTGGCACGTGTTTCACAAATCAAGTTCGAAAGTGTGCTCGGTCTGATGTACGACTGCAGAATTATTGGGCTGACTTGGTCATTTTTTGCAAATTTTGTGCTTGAAATTGCGATAACTTAAACAAACGTCAACCAACTGGATTCATTTTTGTTATATGGTTTTCTAAGAAGATTATTTCGATTGAGTTCGAAAACGGGCTCTGTCCAATATACAACAGCAAAATTATTGGTCAGTTTTTGCTCGATAGCGCGATAACTTAAACAAACGCCAACCCATCCAATTCATTTTAATTATAGGGTTTCCAGGAACATTTTCTTGATCAAGTTCGAAAATGGGCTTGGTCCATTTCTTTTTAGTTCATAGCTACTGTTGCATTAGCCACGGAAACTCGACACCCCCCACATCAGTGATGTGACCATTGTGAATATCCATAACATCTGCAAGTCTGAATTTGATTTGATGTTTCTGGATGGACTCGATATCAGTTCCAGTTTAAATAGAGAGTAATCGCTTGACTGGACTGGTTACATGAAATAATTCATGAGAGGTGAGGGACGTTGTACAAACACGAGTGTGCGAATACAATATAGTCCCTCACCTCGAATGAATTATTTCATGTAACCAGTCCAGTCAAGCGATTACTCTGGTTATTACTTTTCATTATTAACGATAATTATATTATTTAACCCTTTACCTAACGTAACGGCCAAAAACGGCCAGCACTATTCTAAAAAAAAATCGCCTATTTTTTTGTCTCTAAAACATAGGTTATAACCCCTCATTGGAACAAGCTCGTTCCAATTAGGGGTCATAACCTATGTTTTTGAGACAAAAAATTAGTTATTCAAGAATTTTGTCCCCATTACACCCATGGCAAAGCATCTTCTTTGCGTGCACAGATACATGACACAATTGTTGATTGCATAATTCCCTTGTGAAGTTATCGTTTATAATCAAACTCAGAAATCCCTGTAAATCACACTTTGGAAAGTAGTAAATTACGATTATTCAAAGCCAGTCTTGGCTCCAAAGACCGTAACATAATTTGTTGGAGTCTTCACTTGGTGCAAGTGGTTCGTTGAAGTTTTGTGTGTGAGTCATCAATTTGGGTTCAAGGTTGTCAAATTGTGACTGTGTTTCACAAGTTTAAACTAATAGCTTAGCTTTGTTTTGGCACACCTTCACGCAGGCGTAATTGATCATCCTGAAAAGATGCATATGAGCAGAGTAGCATATCAAGGATTTTAACTGTGTGCCTACCATGGCCAATCTGGTCTTTTGTTACTCTGTGAAGCAAGGAGTTGTGTTTAACCCTTTACCTAACGAATCGCCCGCATCCGCCCACATAATATTCAAATTGAGCAGTTGAAAAAATTGAATTTTTCAAAATATTTCAACAAAACCGTATCATGGGACCCCTCATTGGAACGAGCTAATTGAGCTCGTTCCAATGAGGGGTCACATGATATGGTTTTGTTGAATTTTTTTGAAAAATTTAAAAAAATTATATTTAAAATAATAAATTTCGATATCCTCTGCGTTGGGTAAAGGGTTAAACATATTTTATTTGCATATGAAGCAAAGTGGGTCTGGAGGACAATTGGTTAACACTTAGCAGCCCATCCTCCCCAGGAACAATAACGACAACGTTCGAATACAATGGCATGGCGGTGCAAACAATAACGAAACATACCAATTGCCATTAAAACAATGAAGAAATTTGAGGGAAAGATCACTGAAAGAAAAATAAAAACAGAAAATGGAAAAGATAAAAAAGTAAGTATGCGGCAAAAAAGAAATGGAAAACAAAATGTATCAGGCAAAGAGGTACAAATGAAGCTGAAGGAGATCACATCTCAGACAGGACTTTCACAACTTCCTGAAGAACCATTCAAGAGAGAACAATTTCTTGAACCATATGTTCACCACAAACCCACCGCTAGCCAAATCATACCCACAAACATAGCAGGTATGTCAGACCACTCAACCATAATTATAGACCTGTGGTGTATTTTATTATTTGTGTGTAGCCCCGTCTTCGATCGGGAGTTCCTCCTTGTGCGACGGGGTCATGTTATGTGTTTTGATGCACATCCTCGTAATCAGTGATGTGGAACAACATCTCGAGAGAGATATCAGTGGACGGTCTGGACTTGATAGTGAAGAGACTATGCGGAAGCCACACATCATAATTGTATCGATCAGTTTGTATAATATAAACTCATTATTAATTTGCTATTCTCGTTTATCTACTGAGGTCACCCTTTGGCTGACCCTTATCCGACCGTAATATTAATAACCAGAGGGTGGTTATTACATTGGTGGCAGAGTGGCGGGATTTAGTAGAGAAAAGAACGGAATGGCGGAAGGTAATTATGATACAATAAGAATGGAGTTAGAGCTGACAGAAAGTCTGAGAGTAAATTTTCCGCTTTGTAGCAAGCGTGGGGTATCGAGTGAAGAACTCTGGGGAAAGAGCCAAGACTCTATAAGAGAGCTGCACGGGAAGAGCCGAGAGTATAAGAGAGCTGTTCAGGAAGAGCCAAGACTCTATGAGAGAGTTGCACGAGAAGAACCAAGACTCTATAAGAGAGCTGCACGGGAAGAGCCGGGACTCTATAAGAGAGCAGCACAGCCGAGACTCTATAAGAGAGCAGCACGGGAAGAGCCAAGACTCTATAAGAGAGCAGCACGAGAAGAGCCAAGACTCTATAAGAGAGCAGCACGGGAAGAGCCAATACTCTATAAGAGAGCAGCACAGCCAAGACTCTATAAGAGAGCAGCACGAGAAGAGCCAAGACTCTATAAGAGAGCAGCACGGGAAGAGCCAATACTCTATAAGAGAGCAGCACAGCCGAGACTCTATAAGAGAGCAGCACGGGAAGAGTCTAGACTCTATAAGAGAGCAGCACGGAAAGAGCCAAGACTCTATAAGAGAGCAGCACGAGAAGAGTCGAGACTCTATAAGAGAGCAGCACGGGAAGAGCCAATACTCTATAAGAGAGCAGCACAGCCGAGACTCTATAAGAGAGCAGCACGGGAAGAGTCGAGACTCTATAAGAGAGCAGCACGGAAAGAGCCAAGACTCTATAAGAGAGCAGCACGGGAAGAGTCGAGACTCTATAAGAGAGCAGCACGAGAAGAGCCAATACTCTATAAGAGAGCAGCACGGGAAGAGCCAATACTCTATAAGAGAGCAGCACAGCCGAGACTCTATAAGAGAGCAGCACGGGAAGAGTCAAGACTCTATAAGAGAGCAGCACGGAAAGAGCCAAGACTCTATAAGAGAGCAGCACGAGAAGAGTTGAGACTCTATAAGAGAGCAGCACGGGAAGAGCCAAGACTCTATAAGAGAGCAGCATGAGAAGAGTCGAGACTCTATAAGAGAGCAGCACGGGAGGAGCCAAGACTGTATAAGAGAGCAGCACGAGAAGAGCCAAGACTCTGTAAGGGAGCAGCACGGGAAGAGCCAAGACTCTGTAAGAGAGCAGCACAGGAAGAGCCAAGACTCTATGAGAGAGCTGCACTGGAAGAGCCAGGGCTCTATAAGAGAGCAGCACGGGAACAGTCAAACTCTATAAGAGAGTTGCACGGGAAGAGCCGAGACTCTATAAGAGAGCTGCACTGGAAGAGCCAGGGCTCTATAAGAGAGCAGCACGGGAAGAGCCAAGACTCTATGAGAGAGCAGTACGGGAAGAGCCGAGACTGTATAAGAGAGCTGCATGGGAAGAGCCGAGACTATAAGAGAGCTGTACGGGAAGAGCCGAGACTGTATGAGAGAGCAGCACGGAAGAGCCAAGACTCTATGAGAGAGCAGCACGGGAACAGCCGAGACTCTATAAGAGAGCTGCAAGAAAAGAGCCGAGACTCTAGAAGAGAGCTGCACGGGAAGATTCAAGACTCTATGGGAGAGCAGCACTGGAAGAGCCGAGTCTATAAGAGAGCTGCACGGGAAGAGCCGAGACTGTATGAGAGAGCAGCATGAGAGGAGCCAAGACTCTATGAGAGAGCAGCACGGGAACAGCCGAGACTCTATAAGAGAGTTGCAAGAGAAGAGCCGAGACTCTATAAGAGAGCTGCACGGGAAGAGTCAGGACTCTATGGGAGAGCAGCACTGGAAGAGCCGAGTCTATAAGAGAGCTGCACGGGAAGAGCCGAGACTGTATGAGAGAGCAGCATGGGAAGAGCCAAGACTCTATGAGAGAGCAGCACGGGAACAGCCGAGACTCTATAAGACAGTTGCAAGGGAAGAGCCGAGACTCTATAAGAGAGCTGCACGGGAAGAGCCAAGACTCTATGAGAGAGCAGCACGGTAAGAGCCGAGACTCTATAAGAGAGCTGTACGGGAAGAGCCGAGACTGTATGAGAGAGCAGCACGGGAAGAGCCAAGACTCTATGAGAGAGCAGCACGGGAAGAGCCGAGACTCTATAAGAGAGCTGTAAGGGAAGAGCCGAGACTCTATAAGAGAGCTGCGCGGGAAGAGCCAAGACTCTATGAGAGAGCAGCACGGGAAGAGCCGAGACTCTATAAGAGAGATGCACGGGAAGAGCCGAGACTATAAGAGAGCTGTACGGGAATAGCCGTGACTGTATGAGAGAGCAGCACGGGAAGAGTCAAGACTCTATGAGAGAGCAGCACGGGAACAGCCGAGACTCTATAAGAGAGTTGCAAGGGAAGAGCCGAGACTCTATAAGAGAGCAGCACGGGAAGAGCCAAGACTCTATGAGAGAGCAGCACTGGAAGAGCCGAGTCTATAATAGAGCTGCACGGGAAGAGCCGAGACTGTATGAAAGAGCAGCATGGGAAGAGCCAAGACTCTATGAGAGAGCAGCACGGGAACAGCCGAGACTCTATAAGAGAGTTGGAAGGGAAGAGTCGAGACTCTATAAGAGAGCTGCACGGGAAGAGCCAAGACTCTATGAGAAAGCAGCACGGGAAGAGCCGAGACTCTATAAGAGAGCTGTACGGGAAGAGCCGAGACTGTATGAGAGAGCAGCACGGGAAGAACCAAGACTCTATGAGAGAGCAGCACGGGAAGAGCCGAGACTCTATAAGAGAGCTGCACGGGAAGAGCCAAGACTATAAGAGAGCTGTACGGGAAGAGCCAAGACTCTATGAGAGAGCAGCACGGGAAGAGCCGAGACTCTATAAGAGAGCTGTATGGGAAGAGCCGAGACTGTATGAGAGAGCTGCACGGGAAGAGCCAAGACTCTATGAGAGAGCAGCACGGGAACAGCCGAGACTCTATAAGAGAGCTGCACGGGAAGAGCCAAGACTATAAGAGAGCTGTACGGGAATAGCCGAGACTGTATGAGAGGCAGCACGGGAAGAGCCAAGACTCTATGAGAGAGCAGCACAGGAACAGCCGAGACTCTGTAAGAGAGCTGCAAGGGAAGAGCCGAGACTCTATAAGAGAGCTGCACGGGAAGAGCCAAGACTGTAACAGAGCAGCACGGGAAGAGCCAAGACTCTATGAGAAAGCAGCATGGGAAGAGCCGAGACTCAATGAGAGAGCAGTACGGGAAGAGCCGAAACTCTATAAGAGAGCTGCACGGGAAGAGCAAAGACTCTATAAGAGAGCTGTACGGGAAGAGCCAAGCCTGTATAAGAGAGCTGCGCGGGAAGAGCCGAGACTCTATGAGAGAGCAGCACGGGAACAGCCAAGACACTATAAAAGAGCAGCATGGAAAGAGCCGAGATTGACTCTCAGCACTATCTAGATGGAGTCAGTTTGAAACGCTGGCCAGATATGAATATGAGGGAGGAAGTAAAATGGAAAAACATTAACCAGCCAGGACGAAAGAGGTCAACTCTTTAAAAAGATAGGGAGAGCCTTTATTTGATGATAAAATACACATAAATGAAAATACTTCACATTTAATCGATTCAGCTTATGAGAGTAAACTACAATTTACACCAGAGAATGGAGAATAAAGAATTTAGAACAGAGAGCTCTGTTGGAAACCTACGGAAGCGTTGAGGCGCCAGTTGAGTATTATTTCTATCTTGCACGTGCAACTTAGCTAACTTGCACCTGCAAGTTACTATCTTGCACGTGCAGGTTAGCTATCTTGCACCTGCAAGTTACTATCTTGCACGTGCAGGTTAGCTATCTTGCACCTGCAAGTTACTATCTTGCACGTGCAGGTTAGCTATCTTGCACGTGCAGGTTAGCTATCTTGCACGTGCAGGATAGCTATCTTGCACCTGCAAGTTAACTATCTTGCACGTGCAAGTTAGCTATCTTGCACCTGCAAGTTACTATCTTGCACGTGCAGGTTAGCTATCTTGCACGTGCAGGTTAGCTATCTTGCACCTGCAAGTTACTATCTTGCACGTGCAGGTTAGCTATCTTGCACGTGCAGGATAGCTATCTTGCACCTGCAAGTTAGCTATCGTGTACGTGCAGGTTAGCTATCTTGCACGTGCAAGTTACTATCTTGCACGTGCAGGTTAGCTATCTTGCGCGTGCAGGTTAGCTATCTTGCACGTGCAGGATAGCTATCTTGCACCTGCAAGTTACCATCTTGCACGTGCAGGATAGCTATCTTGCACCTGCAAGTTACTATCTTGCACCTGCAAGTCTATACTATATTTTTGAATGTCTGTCTGTCTCTCTGTCTGTCTCTCTGTCTGTCTGTCTGCCTGTCCGCTATAGAAATGAATATGGGGCCATCCAGAGTGCCCAAAATGGGTCTACTAGGGGTACTTTTTATGGAGGAGGTCCTCGTCAGGTTTAAAAAAAGTGTGCGGGGTGGGGGTGGGGGCAGGGAAGGGCACCGAAAGTTATGACCAAATATTTTTTCACCGATATAGGTCTTCAAAGGGGTCTACTTGGGGTAACTTTTTATCAGGAATCTAATGGTGGTGTTCAAAAAAGTGGCGGGGTGGGGTGGGGGAGGGGCAAAATTGATGAATTTTACCGATATAGGTCCTCAAAGGGGTCTACTAGGGGTAACTTTCTACCAGGAATTTAATGGTGGGGGTTTAAAAAAAGTGACGGGATCGAAGGTGCCGCCCTTAGGGCGGGCTGGTCGAAAAATACGCGGCCCCTATTTTTTTTTTTTTGGGGGGGGGGGGGTACTTTTTATGGCGGAGGTCCTCGTCAGGTTTAAAAAAGTGTGCGGGTGGAGTGCAGGCAGGAAGGGACACCGAAAGTTAGACCAAATTTTTTTCATCGATATAGGTCTTTAAAGGGGTCTACTTGGGGTAACTTTTTATCAGGAATGTAATGGTGGTGTTTAAAAAAGTGGGTGGGTGGGTGGGTGGGGAGAGGGAAAATTGATGGATTTCACTGATATAGGTCCTCAAAGGGGTCTACCAAGGGTAACTTTTTACCAGGAATCTAATGGTGGGGGATTAAAAAGTGACGGGATTGAAGGCCCCGCCCGGAGGGCGGGACCGAGTGTGCCGCCCGTAGGGCGGGCTGGGTCGAAAAATACGCGGCCCCTATATTTTGTTTTTTTTTTGGGGGGGGGGGGGTACTTTTCATATGACCCCCTACATTTTCCCGTGCAACGTGGAATACCCTGCTAGTTAGTTATATTTGAAGTTGAGTTCATCAAAATTAGTATATAAGGGTCCAACATGGCCCCAATTTGCCGGACTTAGGTTCGAATTTGCCGGCCCCCCTTCCGGACTACGGAAATTCCTATCGCGGAGACAACCACTATAGGCTCATTGGCCATGTCTAGTCGCCTGGCTATGTACGTTTCGCATCGCAGGCTAAGTGTGGATGCTTTATGTTGGGGGTGTGAATGGGAAACGCCAGGCATAAAGAGTAAAATGGTTAGAGTTGCAATGACGCCGGGACGCCCTGGTGAGCTCGCGACGTCATGACGACGTTGAATGTTGTCGATGTCCACAGAAATGGGTGACTGGCACCTGCAAGTTGCTATCTTCCACCTGCAAGTTGCTATCTTGTACATGCAGGTTAGTTATCTTGCACTTGCAAGTTAGTTATTTTGTGACAGCCACCCCAGCCACCCTATCTCAGAAGCCCCGGCTCCCCATACTTGCCCCAGTGGCTTACATTCCCATATTTGACAGCCATCCTATCTCAGAAGACCCGGCTCCTCATACTTGTCCAGAGGCTTACATTCCCGTATTTGACCCGGTGTCCTTACCTCTGCCGCTTGACCAAGAGCGACACAGTCGCCCTTCCCCTTGTTCCAGAAGCCCTTCACGCCACAATTTCCCTAACCCTGCCTTCTCGGCCGAATACCCTAATCACAGAGACCCGTCGACCTTATTCCACGACCCGGGCCTCCGCGACCTGCGCCAGTGAACCAGGAACCCTACACCGAGCGTTCCGATCAAGAGCGGCACAGCCACTCTTCCCCATCTTCCAGTACCCCTACCTCAACAAGCTCGAACAGTCGCCTGACAGGTCAGTCAATGCTGGCGATCACTATAATCCAGATGTAGAAGAATCGTTCGAAGAGTTGCTGGGACTAACTCTTTGATTACTAATTTTCTCCTCGAAGGTTCATTTCAGTGAGTCATTCGAAAAGCTGCTTCTGGAGCAGCTCCCCACGATTAAGAGCGGCACAGCCACTCTTCCCCTTCTTCCAGTACCCCTACCTCAACAAGCTCGAACAGTCGCCTGACAGGTCAGTCATTGCTGGCGATCACTATAATCCAGATGTAGAAGAATCGTTCGAAGAGTTGCTGGGACTAACTCTTTGATTACTAATTTTCTCCTCGAAGGCTCATTTCAGTGAGTCGTTCGAAAAGCTGCTTCTGGAGCAGCTCCCCAGTCAAACATCTGTATGAGTCGTTCGAGGTGTCAATTTTCGAGGGGCTGCTCTAGTGGCTCCTTGTTTCTAGCCGACAGAGTAGGACAGAATCGATCAGGGAGAAGAAGGGTCGAAAGCCAGAAAAGGGACATCCCTGTTCCTGTTAAGGGGTATTGATACCCGGCCCAGCATGGTCTACCAACGGCACGGCCACGTATAGGGAAACATCGGCTATTCAAAGACCCTACGGACGTCCAGTCACTCACCTCCGTGGACATCGACTGCGGTCAACGTCGTCATGACGTCGCGAGCTCACCGTGACGCCACCGACGTCATTGCAACTCTAACCGTTTTTCACTCTTTATGCCTGACTTTTCCCATTCACACCCCCAGCATAAAGCATCCACACCTAGCCTGCGATGCAATCGATGCGAAACGTACATATCCAGGCGGCTAGACATGGCCAATGAGCCTATAGTGGTTGTCTCAGCGATAGGAATTTCCGTAGTCCGAACCTAGGTCCGGCCGGCAAATTGGGGCTAGGTTGGTCCCTTATATACTACTTTTGATGAACTTCAAATATGACTTTTTATATAACTAACTTGCAGGTGCAAGATAGGTAACCTGCACGTGCAAGATAATAACTTGCAGGTGCAAGATAGCTAACCTGCACGTGCAAGATAGCTAACTTGTAGGTGCAAGATAGCTATCCTGCACGTGCAAGATAGCTAACCTGCACGTGCAAGATAGTAACTTGCACGTGCAAGATAGCTAACCTGCACGTGCAAGATAGCTAACCTTCACGTGCAAGATAGTAACTTGCAGGTGCAAGATAGCTAACCTGCACGTGCAAGATAGTAACTTGCAGGTGCAAGATAGCTATCCTGCACGTGCAAGATAGCTAACCTGCACGTGCAAGATAGTAACTTGCACATGCAAGATAGCTAACCTGCATGTGCAAGATAGCTAACCTGCACGTGCAAGATAGTAACTTGCAGGTGCAAGATAGCTAACCTGCACGTGCAAGATAGTAACTTGCAGGTGCAAGATAGCTAACCTGCACGTGCAAGATAGAAATAATACTCAACTGGCGCCTCAACGCTTCCGTAGAAACCCCCTGTTTTCTCATCAGAGTGTGCAAAGCCGAGCCAAGTTTTCTCTGACTTCTCAATGCAGATATAGGACATGGCCAGGCGAACAGATAAGAGGTGTGGGAGAAGCATGCTCAAACCTATCAATGCAATAGGGCAGTAGGAACAGGCACCTGACGGTACAATGTACACAAACAGATAATATGCTTTCAGAGAATAAAACTGATAGTAGTCGAAAGCGATCAGTGATGAATTCACAACCTTGTGATGGTACCTCATCTATCAGACTATAAGCTGCACTTTGAAACTTGTGCAGAATTAAACCACTGGAATGATTCAGAGAAAGTGTTGTACTTAGCTGGTAGTCTTAAAGGCTTAGCCCAGCAAGTATTGTCTGTTTTTAGTGCCACTGACTGGCGAGACTACAATAAATTGATGGAGGCTTTAAGACCACCTAATCAAGCACAAATGTACCATGCAGATGTTCGAGCGCGTCGGAGACGCCATAATGAATCTTTACAAGAATTGGGGTAGTCAGTTAGGAGAAAGGTGGCACTGGCTTACTGGACAGCGTCACTAGAATTGCAGGACACCCTTGCTAAAGATGCTTTTTGTAATGCACTTCAACAGGACAGAGACATGGTCTGGAAGATTCAGCAGTCAAGACCAGTTAATTTGGAAGTAGCCATAGTCCACAGTCACATGCTACCATTGCAGAGACTAGGGTCACATAGCTAAAGATTGTCCTACTAAGAAGAACAAGGCCAATTCTGGGCAGATGAGAAGACGATATGGAGCAGTAAGAAAACGAGTGCGACCAAACCAACAGACAGGCGTTATCTGCAGACCAACTGAATCGGGCCTGTATATTATGACAGAGATAAATAATCAGATGGCGAATGGTGCCACACTATCAAAAGTGTCTAAGAAAGTTTATGATAGCATAGAGAATGGACACAAACCACCATAAAAGGAAATGAGAAGAGAACTGACGGCTGCCAATGGTCAAAAACTACAGAATTATGGAAAGGCTGTTTTTGAGTTCAAAGTTGGGAGCGACCTATATGAACAGGAAGCCGTGGTGGCGCAAATAGATTCCCCGTGTATTTTAGGTCTTGATTTTGTACAACTACATAATTGTAGCATCGATCTACAAGAGAAGACTTTGACTTTATTACATGCCCATGCAGTCTCTCTTATGCAATACGGCATGCAATACGGCTGTGCAATACGGAATTCCGTATTGCACACCAACCTGTTCCAACCTGTTCACGCCACGTAGCAATGCGACTGCATAAAGTGCATGGTGTTTACCACCATTGATAGAAAAGAAAATTAGGCCAGTAGGTGCTTGGGTCATGTAATAAATACAAAACCACATGTATGTTTCAATGAGTCGTTTTGTATTCAATTCGTCAGATGTGCGTAGAAAGAAAACGTCTCGACCTTCGGTCTCGACGTTTTCTTCCTACGCACATCTGACTCATTGAATACAAAACGACTCATTGAAACATACATGTAGTTTTGTCTATGTATCTGGGAATAAACACGCAACTAAACATGATGGACCTATTGGAGTATATCGAATTGCACTGAGTGAAACTATTCGTGTTTCCCCAAAACATGAAGAAATTACTACGGGAGTAGTGCAAAGCAAAGATCAGCACTATCCGGATTCTGGGATTATAGAACCAGAACTGAAATTGACAGAGAAACATCACATATGGGTAGCTCAGGCATTAGTTAATACATAGACAAAACTACATGTATGTTTCAATGAGTCGTTTTGTATTCAATGAGTCAGATGTGCGTAGGAAGGAAAACGTCGAGACCGAAGGTCGAGACGTTTTCTTTCTACGCACATCTGACGAATTGAATACAAAATGACTCATTGAAACATACATGTGGTTTTGTATTTATTACATGACCCAAGCACCTACTGACCTAATTTTCTTTTCTATCAACGGTGGTAAACACCATGCACTTTATGCAGTCGCATTGCCTAAAAAAAAGTCCCGGTTGGAACAGGTTGGTGTGCAATACGGAATTCCGTAAGAGAGACTGCATGGGCATGTAATAAAATGGACGACAGGGGAATTGCCCCAGTCCGGCTGCTAAACCCCACATCAGAGACACAAGTATTCTACAAGAATACCACCATTGGTAATATTAACACTGTGGAAGTGATAGAGAGAACTGAAGAGTCTGGTGATAAGACTAGAAGTAATGGAGACATCACAGAACATTTGCAGCAATTGTGGCGTGATTCTCTGGGTGAGTTAACCAGCAAACAGTCCGAGCAACTCAGGAATTTCCTATTGAGTAACCAAGATGTGTTCGCGAAATCATCATCAGATTTTGGATGTATTGACAGTGTCTGACATGCTATAAAAATGGGAGACGCAAAACCAATAAAACAAAGACCATGCAGGGTAGCACTACACCAAAAGTAAGAGATGGATAAGATCTGTTAAACCGGGATTTGATTGAACCATCTACAAGCCCGTGGCCCAAGTCCGATATTGCTTGTGAAGAAAAAGGACAAGTCCCTGAGGTTTTGCGTGGACTGCAGAGCTCTAAACCAGGTAACAGAAAAAGATGCCTACCCCATTCCTCATATCAGTGAAGCATTGGATTATTTGACCGGGGTAGAATGGTTTTCCACATTGGACCTAATGGCCGGTACAGCTGGAACCAGAAGACCGCCCGAAGACAGCATTCACGACCCAACGAGGCCTTTTCCGTTTCAAGGTCATGAGTTTTGGTCTCACAAACGCCCCTCGAACGTTCGAGCGTTTAACGGAGAGCATGTTAGCTGGTTTGAATTATGAAACATGCTTAGTCTACCTGGATGACGTCCTGATATTTGCAAAGTCGTTTGAAGACCATTTGGAACGATTGCAAGATATGATTTCTCGCTTAAAAAGAGCTGGTTTGAAACTGAAACCAAGCAAATGCCATCTATTCAAGAGACAGGTAGATTACCTAGGGCATATCATTTCCCTTGACGGGGCGTCGGCAGATCCTGCCAAGGTGAAAGCCATGCGTGAGTGCCCAGTTCCATGTAATGTGTCGGAGCTCATGAGTTTTCTAGGACTCTCTGGATACTACCGTCGATTTGTTCCACAGTATGCAAAGATTACAGCTCCATTACACGGGTTGACAGAAAAAGGGCGAAAATATATGGAGTGAGAGTTGTCAAGCAACATTTGAGGAATTACAGAGAAGAATGACAGAGGCGCCCATACGTGCTTACCCTGATGCAGAGAAAGACTTCATTCTTGACACTGATGCAAGTCAGCTTGGAATTGGCATTGTCTTGTCTCAAGTTTTTGAAGGAAGGGAGTGTGTCATTGCATATGCAAGTCGAACTTAACCAAAGCAGAGCGAATCTACTGCATAACACGAAAGGAGTTACTAGCAGAAGTAAGCTTCATCAAGCACTTAAAACCTTATCTATATGGAAGAACCTTTTTAGTGAGAACTGAACACGGGGCACTCAGGTGGCTGTTTAACTTCAAGAATCCAGAAAGTCAGCTTGCTCGCTGGTTGGAGCAACTTTCCCTGTATGACTTTAAGATTGGGCATCGAGCTGGAAGGGTTCACCGCAACGTCGACGCTCTTTCACGACCTCCATGTATAAAGTGTGGTCGAAAGAGGGAAAATGAGCTAAATTCCTCAGCAGATGCTTCATCAACATGGTCAGTGTGAACACGAATGTGATGAAGGAGTTACAAGAGGCAGACAAAGAAATATCAGATGTACTGAAATGGGTAAAAGATGGGGGTAAATCCGAATGGAGGGATGTTTCATCCAGAATTCCCATGGTCAAGAAGCTCCGGTCTAAGTGGCCACAGCTGAAGATAAATCAGGAATTGTCGTCTTAGAGGAAAAAAAGGATGGGCATTCTGTAAAGCAGAGAACTGTTGTACCGGCAGCCATTAGGAAAGAGATTGTGCAGCAAGCTCATGACCCACACGCCAACGCACACCTGGGAGTACAAAAGACAACAGACAGACTAAAATTGGCGTATTATTGGTCCGGGCTTAACAGAGAAGTAGAGGAGTACATTGCAGCATGTTCCATCTGAGCTCCGATTAAAATGCAAAAGAACAAATCAGCTCTAGATTCCTTTGCTGCTGTCGCCCCAATGGAGCGGGTAGCCTGTGATATAATGGGCCCAATTGAACCACGAACCAGAAAAGGGAATATGTATATACTTGAAGCAACAGACTACTTCACCAAGTACACAGAAGCCTACGCTGTGAAAGATATGGAGGCGAAAACGGTAGCTAAAGTACTGGTGGGGGACCCACAAGGCAGATTCACAGTGACCAAGGCCGCCAGTTTGAGAGCCAACTTTTTCAACAAATGTGCGAACTACTAGGCGTACATAAAACTAGAACCACACCATACCATACGGCATCCAACGGGCAGGTTGAGCGCGCAAACATTGCCCGCGTGGGGGCACGATGACGCCGTGTACTAAGGCGTACTGCACGTCGATGGTATGCATGTCTTCAACCAATCTAACCCTGCCTGTGCTGCAGTGCGGAGTTACGATGTTGGGGAGCTGGCAGCTGCTCGTCGTTGCTCGGTAGTTCTCTCCGGGTACTCCGGCTTCCTCCACCCGTAAAACTGTCACGGTCATGATTAGCCATTGTGCATAAATATGTGACCTTAAACATCAATAAATAAATAACTGAGCGCGCAAACAGAACCATAAAAAGCATACTGTCTGTGTACATTCAGGATAAGGGAGATAATTGGGATGAGCACTTACCATACATAATGTATGCCTATCGCTCAACAACACTTCAATCAACAGGACTGACTCCAAATTACCTGATGATGGGTCGAGAGGTTAACACACCAATTGATCTGCAATACGGTGGCCCTTGTAAGGACAACTTTAGAGATTATCGCGATTAGTGTGAGCAGTTGCGTGAACGCGTGGGGCGTGGGGGGAGCACATGCTTTTACTCGCCAATTTCTGGAAGGAAAATTGCAGAGGCAAAGGAATTATTATGTTCACCGTTTGAGCAATGAGGATTTGCAACCAGGAGAATCGGTGTGGCTGTACACACCAGTGAAGGTAGCAGGAATTCCTGCAAAGTTTCAAAAGTATTGGAAAGGGCCATATCCAATCACAAGGAATATAACTGACATTACCTATGAAATATGCGACCGTGTACAGGCAGAAAACAGATTATTCATGTGGACAGATTGAGGAGAAGCAAAAGTGAATCAGTGTATCTATTCGTAGAGAATGATGGTATGCACGAGGTGGAAAGTTCACGCGTATGCGTTGAGAGTGATACGCCTCAAGACTTATTGTCTGAAATGAGGTTTTCCAAGCAGTCCCGTGTGGGTCGGCCATTAAGGAAACCTGTGTACTTTGATCAGTGTATATGCCGCGTATCCATGATTCCGGAATTACATCCCAGATTATCTACTAAACAGAGTTAGTCTTCTCTATCGTCAGGTAAAATGGATAGAGAAAGAGAAAGACTCAGCGATGAAGGAATAAGGTGGAGATGGAACTGGCATAGAGAGGCAAGAAGAGAGCGACGATATGGCGTGAGTAGAAGTCGAAAGTAGAGAGGAGACGATAGATGGACGAACTGGGATGGACGTATAGCAGAGGGTCGAAATGGACGTCAGAATGAGGGTGAGGGGAACCAGTGTAAGAAATTGGAGAGGCGATCTGGAGATAAAGGGAGAATTGACAGAAGTAGGAGTGAGGAAAGACCGGTAGTGAGAAGACAAGTGTGCAAGCAGAGGGGGAGGAAAGGGGCGACGAGCAGCCGCGGAAATGAGGTGAAGTTGCTTCAAGCAAGAAGATGAAGGCGAATTTGGCAGCCACATCAAAAGATACAGTGCATGTGTGTCAGTTATGTTCCTTTGCGACACCCAAGATTTCTAACTGGAAAAGACACTTAGAGACAGCCAAGCATGATTTGACTGTGAACAGAGTCGGATCCATACAAGTAGGTATGGGCGGTGGCGGTAAACCTCTGTCAGTGATGATGAGTGAGCGCAAAGAGGATAGCAGTCAGCAAGACAGTTGTAATACACCTGTTACAGCTGCTATCGCAAACGAAACACCTGATATGACCGAAGTGTTACCTGCTAGATCACCAAGCATAGGTTCAGAACCAGATATTGCAATAGACTTTAACGTGGGTGAACCTGAAGCAGCTGAGGCCGCCGAAAATATGTTAGCATGGGCGGGTGACTGTCGAAGTAAGACAGATGTAGGGATTCAGTGTAATCTGCACCCAGTAAAGAGAATTATGATTACAAAGGAGAGGATCGGGAGCATATTCAAGCTTCGAAAGAAGATAGTGGACGACCTGGCTCTAGACGATGATGAGATGCAGGCATTTGACAGCTGTTTGAAGAGCGCAAAAAGAAAAACATTTAAGTGACATTTTCTGTTATCCCTGTCGGGCAAAGCGGGACACATTGGTCAGAGGCGTGGGCTAGGTGGTGTATTTTATTTCTTGTGTATAGCCCCGTCTTCGATCAGAGAGTTCCTCCTTGCGCCACGCGGTCGTGTTATGTGTTTTGATGCACATCCTCATAATCAGTGATGTGGAACAACATCTCGAGAGAGATATCAATAGACAGTCTGCACTTGACAGCGAAGAGAAACTACGCTACGAGGAAACCACACTTCATAATTGTATCGATCAGTTTGTATAATATAGACTCATTATTAATTTGCTATTCTCGTTTATCTACTGAGGTCACCTTTTGGCTGACCCTTATCCGACCGTAATAATATTAATACCCAGAGGGTATTACAGACCAACCCAATAAAATCGTGCCTGAAACAGTGTGCAGACCACCTCGCTCCTGCAATGCCAATCAAATTTCAGAAGTCGATAGACCACGATACACTTCCAAACGACCGGCTCAACGAAAATATACCCTGCATATTTAAAAAGGTAGATGAACATGCAGCAGAAAATTATCTGTTAGTACCCCTAACATCGGTGCCATGTGAGCTGCTCGAACAGAGAAACTGTATAGACACAAGCTGAAACACTTGGAAAAACACAAAGTACCAACTTCATTAAATCATAGATTCGGAGTGGGTTATTCCTGCGAAACACAACTTGCAGTAACAACCCATGGCGTATTACAATCATTCGTCCAAGGAAAACAAACCGACATAGCCATTCTGGGCTTCTCCAAAGCATTCGACACAGCCCCACGCGGCAGACTCTTTCATAAAATCGAGCAATACGAAATCAAAGGTCGGCTACACACATGGCTAACGACGTCAGTAACGGAAAGGAAAATGCGAGTAGCTCAAGAAGGGGATTTCTAGGGTGAAGGAACTGTTGACTCAGGTATACCCCCAAGGAACTGTCTTGCGTCCAATACTTTTCCTATGCCATATCAACGATCCCCCAAAGTCAGTAAAATCATCGGTTAGGCTATTTGCTTATTGTACATAGAAATAAACAGCAATAGGGATCACACACCATACAAAACGCCTCAACTTGTCTATAAAGATGGCCATCAGACTGGAAAATGCACTTTAACTCCGAAAAACGCAACATTTCGACCATGAGAGGCAAAAAAATCAGCGATTCTACCCCCTCAACGACCATATATTAGAACACGTCCCATCTAACCCTGACCTCGGTCTACAAAAAAGGGAAGATCTTAAATGGAAAGAACACATCAACAATATTCAGCAAAAAGGTAAACTCCACTCTCTAAATCCATCTGCAGAAACTCCCAATTTAAGACTGCCAAGGGAAAGGCCGAAGAGCAGCCTACTTTGCACAAGTCAGATCGATAAAAGAGTGTGAGCTATCATCTGAGACCCATACACAAAGCAATAGATCACAAACCTAAAAAGCATAAAATGGGTAGTGCCAGATTCATCACGAAAAACTGTAAATCAAGAGAAGAGGGGTGTATGACAAAATGCTGGAGTAACAAAAGTACCTTCACTACAATCCAGAAGGCAGAAATCGCTCCTTTCTTTCTTCTCTTGAAGGACAAATGCCCGCAATGCCCCAGATAAATACATCAAGTTCCAGACCCAAAAGCGACAGATCGGGGCCAAAAATTTCAAGACCATTGTATTGTCACCCACATCGTATCATCTTCGCAAAGAAACAACAGTAGCCCCATAACTGTCCCAGCTTGTAGGCTAAAACAGACCAATACAAACATTCGTTCTTTGTGCGCGTATCAATCGATTGGAACCATCTGTGCGAAAACGCTGTTGTAGTACGCAAGAACGAGCTTCAAATCTGTCTTAGCGGACCATCAAGATAGACCCGCCCTCTCTTCTCTGTCATGTTTTAGCCTAGTAGGGACTCTATGGCCTATTCACACAGATGTAGAAAACAAGAGACGTGTTGGAAAGAATACAAGAAGAAAGGAGTAAACCAAAAAACTGACATGGCACATTATAGAATGCTCGACAGTTTCCCACTGCTCGCCCGACTTTAATGTCGCAAAATGTATTGATGGGCAAAAGGATACCATCAAACGATCTGAATTACGTATAAAGTTTTAAGTAGCTCTGAAGATGGCTGCATTATGTAGATTTGTTTGTTTTGTTTTATTGGGGTTTGTCGGTACTTTCAACAACAATGGTCACATCGTATCGGAGAGTCTCAAGGAGGCTGAGGACAACCACCGAGCAACGAGAAACTGTCTTAGTCCTCGAAATACGCAGGTTAGCAGTGGTTGAAGGAAAGTGCAGTATTGACTATGAAGTCGTTCAACCTGATCGATAAATTAAACCCTTTGAACCCTCGTTTCATGGAATGACCAGTATCGCCTTTGTATACACCTGTCGGTCCAATATCAATATACAGGGAGGATAAAATAATAACTGCAGTCTGCAGCCGTCTGGCTGCAGACTGCAGTTATTATTTTACCATCAATGCCTCGTGTATATACCTCTTGTAATAAAACAAAAATGGGGCGAAATTATGCCTTTGACCGAAAATCGTCTTACGATTTCAAAAGGTGCAGCTTACCACTGTCTAGCAAAATCGGCCGAGGTGTGCCAAACTAAAGCGTACACTGGGCGGAACAATCCGGGATATAACGAAAGATCGAAACCCCTAAAGAAATGCCGTAATAATTATTTATAGATCCGTCACGTGGTGTGACATTCGGATGGGATTGGTCGTTGTTTATGAAAACAACCGCCTTCCACTTCACGCATGTTGAAATTCCATAATTTTGTGAACTTGAAGAGTTTCCTCAGAAATAATTGCCACTTTTACTAGTATCTTTTTTTGTAAACCGACATCGAGATGAAAAACAAGAAGATAGTTTTGCGGCGAGGCGACTGAAACTGAACGTTCGCGAACAATATCGATCGGATTTGATAATAGATGTTATGTAATGCTATTTTTTACTACACTAATGGCAGTAATGCACATAATTTCATAAATTGTAATATGCAACTTTCTAAAATTCCCTTTTGAATTTCTGCACGACGTAATCAAAATTTTAGTTATAACTGAAACGGGAACGAAATGTGATTTACAATGAAATAGTTCGTTCCTGGGTGTTAGGGAGAGAAAGGGGGGGGGGGGGGGGGGGGGGGGGGGGTAGTCCAATAATATTAGCCTTCGCCTGTGCTCCGAATTTATTATTTTTTGATTTTTAATATGTCGCACCAAAAATCAAAAAATAATAAATTCGGAGCACAGGCGAAGGCTAATATTATTGGACTAGGGGGGGGGGGGGGGGGGGGGGGGGGAGTAGCATTTGGGAGCAATCCCGAGTACAGAGGTAATGAAGGCCATTTTATATGACTATTATTAGACAGCCACAAGAAATTAGCGGCTAGCCGAAGTGTTATTAGTTCTGATGGTATACAATTAACCCCACCACCTCAAAGATCCATAGAAACCCTTATAAAAAAGTACCATGGTAAACCATGGTAAATCCCAAAATACCCTGGTAATACTATGGTATACCATGGTATTACCAGGGTATTTTGGGATTTACCATGGTACTTTTTTATAAGGGAATAGACCTGAAATGTGTGGACAGAGGATTTTCGATTCCTACAATCATGAAGAAAAACTCCCCAAAGTTTTTTTTTTAACCAAGCACCCCCCTTCGTCCTCCTATCCGATTGGCGAGGCATGCCTATCCGGAGAGTCCTGTCTGTAGGTTGGATGACTGGACCACTCTCCAGCATTTTTATGTTGGTCATGACACGTACATTTATTATAATGGTGGTTGAATGTGAAAGCAGCATGGAAATTATTTAGGGACAGGTGCCTCTGAGCAAATTTGAGGTGTGTGTGAAACATGCATAGTGGTCAGGGCAGGCCACAGGCTTGTAGCCGAGGGGGACTTCCCCTTCCCCAAATCCTCACAGCCCCCTAAAAATTAGGAATTCTATGACCTACATGTGACATCAACTAATTAAATTACAGATGATATACCACTCTTAACGTTTTTTCAAACTGCAGCATAGCACCATTTGGGGCTTATTTTTTCCCCCCAGTGCAAGAGGGACACCACCTTGATACCTTTCTTTTAACCCTAAGCTTCGATCTTTCTGACATGCCTTTGACATAAAAATGCTTGATACACCCATAAAAAAATCCATGCACCCCTCCCCCCCCCCCCCCCCCCCCCCCAGCTATGCTTGGTGCCTATATCCCCCGTTCCTATCATGGGCGTATAAACCCCACATCAGGGAAACTGTCTCCTTTGTTGTGTGCTTAATGCTTATCAGTGAATACCCTAGTTGTCCTTTCAGGGAGCACAAGCAACCCGTTCAGGGAAATCTTGGCGCCACACCTGGGTTGAAATGTTGTTAGGGGTTCTGGAGCCTTTCCCAGATCATCCTGTAAAAATGTGTGGACTAGAAGCAATCTGAGTGATTAAAGGACAGCAAACATAAAATTGAAAGGAACGATTTTATCGTTCCTCTGGTGGTTATCTAAATGAAAAAACAGATAACCGAAAAGTTGTTCGTCTAGAACTACAAACAGTTCGTCAAAAAGTAGTTTTATCACCTTATTTTATTTCTCTTTTAAAATGTTCCTGTGGGAAGACTCATCTCTTCAATGGTCAAACTCCCAAAGACAGCTGACTCCCCTTGTGCTTGCTGCAGATGCTTTTGAAATCTGTGATCTGTCATACAGTAGGGCCATCGTGTTGTCATTTTCTCTACGCATATAATTCAGAGATGACACAAAATGCCACCTAGCACAATTTCCACCAATGAAGCACCGGGATTACCCCGGTGCTTCATTGGTAGAAATTTCGTTAGGTGTCGTAGTGGATCATCTCTGAATTATATGTGTGGAAAAATGCCCACCCGTAGATTTTGGCCCATCCATGATGGCTGGACTGTAATTGGTCCTCTTTATTTTATCCAGATGAACAGTAAATAGATTATCTCAAAATTCGAGATTTTATTCTCGGGGGCAGTCCACTAAAGGCTTACATTGTGTAATCTGGCATGCCATTGGGATAGTAACTATTCTGCTACAGATAATCATTAACTCAAAAATTTGGGTAATAAGGATTACAAACAGAGTAAATAGACAATTCAAGTGTATCGGGTCTGGCATTCTTAAAAATGCAGGAAAGCTAAGACTCGCTCCCCTTGCATGGCGTAAAGTCGAGTGATTATCTCTCATTAAGCTTACAAAAGCTAAAATTTCAGAATGAAGTTTTTTACTGTTAATGAATTCTACCAAGTGGGCTTTGTACATTTTATTTGGTGCTGCTAACAAGGTAGTCTCTGTGAGATGGCTACACTGCCCCTCCCACACCTCCGGGCCTTGGCAAGGCCCGGAGATGTGGGAGGGGCAGTGTTGACATCTTACAGAGACCACTAACATACATGTAGCAGAGATCTTAAAAGATGTGGGTTTTAGGATTAGGCGGTTATGGTAATCATTATTTTCTAAGGCCAGGAAGGCTAGTTTTCGCCCTCCTGAATTTTTTAAGGTGGGCAGTATGTGAGGAATGCCAGTCCTGGTGTTTACACATGTAATAATATAAGCACTATCAAAATTCATTCCTTTACTTTAAATTTAAAATATTTTGAGCATTGTTGGTCCAAAAATGTGAGCGGGCTGAAGCCCTCCCCCTCCTCCAGCCCTTAACATTCATAGCCCCTGAGGGAAATAAAAGGTGGAGTAAACAACCATTTCAGTCCTAGTTAGAACTCAACTTTCTCTTGTTAATGCTATATGTCAATATTACAAGCATGTGCATGGAGCGCATCAGATTCAGATTTTGACCTCTGTTGTGGCAACTATATATGGCATTGCCTTTCTCAAATACTATGAAGAAATCTGATGTTTACAGGGAGTGTCTCTCTCCACTCAGGGGACAGAATTTTACCTCCGCTCCTGATAGGACAATGCTCCGTGATAGCATCAACCCCATGTTTGATGCTGCCAGAGAGTGTTTGGACACCTCAAGAACTTTCTGCAACGAGTATTGAATCTAGGTCTTCTGACGAGAGTGATCTGCGTATGTATCCACTCGGTCAACACTCTTTCACTGCCTGCTATGATGTCACCCATTCTCTTTGTTTGATTTTGGTTGTTGACTTTTTTTTAGGTTATTTCTTTCTTTCTATCATCTCTTGAGTTGTGAATAAAGTTTTGTTGAGAGAGAAGTTTGATCAGGGCCAGTATGGGGTACATTAGTAATCCAGCACACAATATTTGGCAATAACGTGAAGGTTCATGTGATGGGAGGGGAGAAATTTTATAATATTCTGATTTAGATCATTTTTTGTCCTCACATGGCCAAAATGGAGTTTTTGAGGAACAGGGTT
The DNA here is from genome assembly GCA_031216915.1 of Pictodentalium vernedei. NCBI lineage: Eukaryota > Metazoa > Mollusca > Scaphopoda > Dentaliida > Dentaliidae > Pictodentalium > Pictodentalium vernedei. Next base: position 25,323,188 of record CM062291.1, on the reverse strand, counting down.
AATGGCATTTTTAGCTCACCGAAGGGAGCTTAACTTCTCACTTGCCGTCCGTCGTCGTCCGTTGTGAACTTTACATTATCGACTTCTTCTCACAAACTACTTGACCAAATTGAACCAAATTTGTTGTGCATGTTCCTTATCATATGTCAATTCAACTGTTTGCAAATAAACTTGTCGCACCCACAGGGGGCGTCAGAAGGCGCATAACTCTGATAGCACCCATAAATTTTTTCAAAAATTAAAAAAAAATTTCTTCTTCAGATCCACCAGTCAGAATCTTTTCATATTTGTTATACAACATCTCTAGGGGGTCAGATTCAAGCTTGTTCAAATCCAGTCCCTGGGTTAAGATTTGGGCTCTCTATTGGAGCCCAAAGTTTAACTTGGGGCAATTTGAGGAAATTTCTTTAAAAATATTCTTCTTCAGATCCACCAGTCAGAATCCGTTTATGTTTGGTATACAACATCTGTGTGGGGTCAGATTCATGTTTGTTCAAATCCTGTCCCTGGATTAATTCTTGGGCTCCCTGTAGGAGCCCAAATTTTAACTTAATGAAATATGAGGAAATTTCTTTTAAAATCTTCTTCTTCAGATCCACCAGTCAGAATGCTTTTATATTTGGTATACAACATCTCTAAAGGGGGGGGGGGGAGGGGGAGGAGGAGCAGATTCAGGTTTGTTCAAATCGGGTCCCTGGGTTAATATTGAGTATTGGAGCCAAAAGTTTGACTTTGTGCAATTTGAGGAAATTTCTTTGAAAATCTTCTTCAGATTCACCAGTCAGAATCCTCTCATATTTGGTATGCATCATCTCTAGGGGGCCAGATTCAAGTTTGTTCAAATCAAGTTTCTCGGTTAATATTTGGGTTCCCTATGGGAGCCTGAATTTTAACTTAGTGTAATATGAGGGAATTTCTTTTAAAATCTTCTTCTTCAGATCCACCAATCAGAATCCTTTCATATTTGTTATACAACATCTCTAGGTGGGTCAGGTTCAAGTTTGTTCAAATTGGGACCCTGGGTTAATATTTTGGCTCCCTATTTGAGCCCAAAGTTTAACTTAATGCAATGTGAGGCGATTTCTTTAAAAAACGTCTTCATATCCACCAGTCAGAATTCTTTCCTTTTTGGTACATGACATCTCAAGGGGGATCTGATTCAAATTTGTTCAATTTGAGTACTTGGCTTAATATTTGGGCTTTATGGGCAGGGGTGGGGTGGGAGGGGGGGGCATGTTACGTTCAGGTTTGTTCAAATCCATTCCTTAGTGTTTTTCCATAAAATTTGTCTCTCATGACTTCATTCCTTAGTAGTGTTGAAGAACAATGTCCAACTGAATGTGACCCCAAATATTTCTTGAACCCCTTTGGACCGGTGAGCGATTAAGGCCCCTTGGGGCCTCTTGTATTGGGTTTAGGATCAGATCCAGTTGTGAAGAAACATGTTGGAACTATTAGCCCACCTATGATATCAGGTCTTAAAATTTGTCCAGATTTGCAAGAATCAATTTTTTGATTCTTGTGAATTCCTGCTGTGAGAATCAATTTTCACTTTTTAATTGCCCCCTGAAAAAAAATGTTTAAGGGACTATTAACCCTTTACCCAACGTACCGTCAAAACTGGCCAGCGCTATTCTCAAAAATCGCCAATTAATTTTAATTATTTTTTCATTTTTTGTCTCAAAAACATAGGTTATGACCCCTCATTGGAACAAGCTCGTTCCAATGAGGGGTCATAACCTATGTTTTTGAGACAAAAAATGAAAAAAATAGTTATTCAAGAATTTTTCTTGCAAGTGTCGTCTGCTTTTCATGTTAGGTAAAGGGTTAAAATAGCTGGTGCCCATCTGTTCATCCATCCCACTTTGTTTTCTCGATGATAACTTTATTTGTTGTGGACCAAATCAAATGAAAGTTTAGTCAGATAGTGTTATATGTTTTTAGTGGATTTGGGAAATGTAATACATGTTATGGATTAGATAACTAAGTTATAGAATATTTGCATTTGAAGTGAGTGCATGGCATGTCATTTTTGGAAATACCTGGAAAAGTGTTGAGCGGAACCTTAGGGATTAATTTCTAAGCCTATTGAGTCAGAAAAATACATAAATTATTAAATCTGGAACAGTTGCCCTCCACTGTTCAATCCCCATCCAGGATGACCCGTGTTGTGTCCTTGAGCAAGGCACTTTATCCCGGTTGCCTACATGGGGGCACGATGACGTCGTGTACTAAGGCGTACTGCACATCGATGGTGCTCATGTCTTCAACCGCTGTAATCCTGCTTGAGCGGAGCTTGAACAGAGTTAGAGCTGACAGTTGCTCGGCTGTTCTCTCCGGATTCTCTGGCTTCCTCCACGCCTAAAACTGTCACGGTCACGATTAGCCATTGTGCATAAGTATGTGACCTTAAATAAATAATCGCCCTCCACAGAATGACAGACCTGAAATAGGGTTACAAATGAATAAAGTTCATGTAATCTCTGTTCTGTTCTCATTGTCACATTTCATACTTTTTATTCCTCCCTGGGAAGTTTAGCAGTACTTGTTAACTGTGGTAAGGCCTTACAAAGTAGATCCTCTGTTTCTCAGGCCATTTTTTGTAAAATTGCATGCGTGCGGGCGGCTTTTTATTTTTTTTTTTATTTTTGTAATTATTTCTTTGCCATTAAAAAGTTCATGTTCTTGATTTGTTTTATGCCCCATAATCTACAGAATACCATGGATGGTGATGTATTACGTCCCTTGAGTGCAAGAAGGCATTGCAATGCTAAAGCATTGCAAAGCCTTCTTGCACTCAAGGGACAATTTTATTAACTTGGGTAAAATATCAGACATAATCCATTTGATTTTGATTTTTTTAAGTTTGGATTGGTAATAAAAAGAGAGCATGCGGCAGTCAAAAGGACCATGCGGGATTGCCTGAGAAACAGATTTTTATTTTTTTTAGGCCTAAACAAGCTCTGTTTTACTGCTAAAATAGGACCCTGTCAACAATTTTTGGAGTGGAAGTCCTCTAATATGGGCAACATGAGTATAAATAATTGACTGGATTTAACTTTATATCAATGTTGCTGTCATGTTTAACCATTGTTCTGAAATATGTAACTTTAACTCTTTACCTAGCATGAAAAGCAGACGACACTTGCAAAATAATTTCTTGAATACCTAATTTTTTTCATTTTTTGTCTCAAAAACATAGGTTATGACCCCTCGTTGGAACGAGCTCGACGAGCTCGTTCCAACGAGGGGTCATAACCTATGTTTTTGAGACAAAAAATGAAAAAATAATGAAAATTAATTGGCGATTTTTGAGAATAGCGCTGGCCGGTTTTGGCCGTTACAGTGGGTAAAGGGTTAACCCTTTACTCAACACACACGATAACCAAATTTTTTATTTTAATTATTGTTTTTTTAATGTTTTTAACCATTCACCTAGCATGGAAAGCGAACGAAACTTGCAAAATATATTCTTGAATAACTAATTTTTTTTCATTTTTTGTCTCAAAAACAAAGGTTATGACCCCTCATTGGAATAAGCTCGTTCCAACGAGGGGTCATAACCTATGTTTTTGAGACAAATAATGAAAAATTAATTGGCGATTTTTGAGAATAGCGCTGTTACGTTGGGTAAAGGGTTAAAAGAGTTTCACCAAACACAAAAAATGTATGAGCTCGTTCCAATGAGGGTCACATAATATGGTTTTGTAGAATTTTTTGGAAAAATATTGTTCTTTCAACGGCTCACTTTGTAAATTATGCAGTTGGATGCAGCTGATTCTTTTGGTAAAACGGGTTAAACAACTATAAATAAATAAATTTTATATTTAAGCATACAGCCAGAGGTTAGAGTTCAGTTTCTTGTACGAATACAGCTGCATACAGCCAGAGCTACTTTCAAAATATTATTTGAATATTTGCCATGTGGGAACCCCGGGAAGTGAAGCAGTGCTTGTATACTGAGGTAAACATGCTCTGTTTTACTTGTAAAATAGGACCCAGTCACCAATGTTTGGGGTGAAAGTCCTCTAAAATGGGCAACATGGGTATAATTGATTGACTGGACATGACTTTATCTCCAAGTTGTGGTCACGATTAGCCATTGTGCAGAAGTATGTGACCTTAAACACCAATAAATAAATACTAGTAAAATAGGACCCAGTCACCAATGCTTTGGGTGAAAGTCCTCTAATATGTGACCTTAAAAACCAATAAATAAATAAACAAACACTATTGAATATTTGTTTTTCATCATTTTTATACACCCATTTTGAAAAAACTGTCGTATTGTGATATACGGCTGTCCGCCCTTCTGCCCGTCCGTCCACATGTCTTACAATAACTCAAAAACGCTTCGAGCAATTTTTGTGACTTTTTGGTGGAAAGTATATGTTGATGGAAGGAAGCTCCCTTTCGATTTGTGTCACTGTCCGATTTGTCGTTCCAGAGTTATAGGACTTTATTCGTCCAAATATAGGCAATTTTCCCAATGTCGAACAATTTTTTCTTGAAGTTATGATCTCTCTAGACATAAGATATATACATGAAATTCAAATAATTTTATTTCCAAACATTTTGAACACAGTATGTTGTTGGTTATGATTATTGAACAAGAATATAAAAAAAAACTGACAAGTACAGATGTATACACATATTGTGTGCTTTCCTCTTGTAATTAATAACAGGCTTATCATGCGCTCATGGCGCAGCTGTTTATTAAAGTTGTGTTTAATTGTCTGAAAAAGAATCAGAACTTCAACAAGTGATAATAAAAATAAAAATTTATACAGTGGAGCCCTCTTAATTGGATATCTCTTAATTGTATATCCCTATTAATTGAATATCATTTTCAAACACAAAACCATTTACCATTCCTTCAGTACAAATTTGATCTGTTAATTGCATATGGGTTGTAGAGTAAACTCCTGTTAATTGTATATAAATTTTTGTAATATGTCGAAAAAATTACTTTGACACACACCAAATTCCCCTTATTTATCAACCTTTTTGACCTCACTGCATCCAGTACAGGCATTTATTCTATTATATCTTGTTTGACAGAGCTCTATGAGCTCTGTCAAACAAGATATAATAGAATAAATGCTCAGTTTACCTCCAGAACACAGGAAATTGACCAAATCCCTGTTAATTGTATACTCCTGTTAATTGAATAATTTTCACTGGCAAAATGGATATTCATTTAACCCTTTACCCAACGAATCGGCCGCATCCGCCAGCGTAATATGCAAATTCAGCAGTTGAAAAAATAGTATTAATAGTATCATCAAGCTTGTTCCATTGAGGGCTCACATGATATGGTTTTGTTGAAATTTTTTGAACAAAATTAAAAAATGATACTTAAAATAATAAATTTTGATATCATCTGCGTTGGGGAAAGGGTTAAGAGGATTCTACTGTATTTTTAGATTGAGGTTATTGGTGATGTTACTCCGATGATTTGAGATATCAGATGTCAGGTCTTGATGGTTTAATTTGTTGAAGTACAGAAGTCTCAGACATGGATTGTGAAGATGAGACAGGCTTGGCTGTTGGATTAGAATCTTCTTCTATGGCATGTAAACAAGATAGCACTGATAAGAAGATGAAAAAGGACGGTATAGAGAAGAAGAGACGGAAAAAATATGGTGGAATGAAGCCGGTTACAATTGACTTGTCCAGAGCTAGAACAGGACATGATGTTCTTAAGATGGCAGTTAGTGACTTGGGTTGGAAAGAGGTAGTGTTGTATATCACAGCAGGGATACGTTTGAATCAAGGACAGGATAGACTTATTGAAACTCGGTTATCTTAATTATGCCCCCCGACTTGGCATATAGTGATTGAAGTGTCCATGTGTGTGTCCGATCCACTAACTCGAAAACTGTTAGTGCCTCAGTCCTCAAACTTCACACAATTATAAAGGACCATGGGAGGATGTGTCACACACCATAGCCGGGTCCGTACCTTCAAGGTCAAGGTCACATTTCAAGGTCACACTAAAAATGGGTCAATATTCATGTCTCAGCCATAACTCGGAAACGAATCATTGTACAATTGTTAAACTTTTTACACATGTTAAGGACAGTCAGAAGGTGTGTCGCGTATAATAGTTTCTATCGCATCTGCAAGGTGAAGGTCATGGGGGGGGGGGATGTGTTACCTTAGTAACATTCTTCTTGTTATTTGGTAAATCTCCCCGACAGCCGATAGTGTAAAGTAATGTTCTTGAGAATTTTCAACTCAGATATCAAGACAGGGTGGATGGTCCAAGTGAGGGAACTAATAGAGAACTACTCATTGCAGATCTTGGACCTGGACATTGGGGCAAACCAGGGTAAAATCATCAGAGAAAGGGTCATGGAGGATGGTGACCTTAACTGGAAAGAGAGGGGTTCAAATCAAAGAGGTCTTTGGGTGACCTGCGTGATAAGGCAGGCCTGGCATTCTTAAAAATGCGGGAGGTCTACAGTTAAAACTAAAAGTCCTGTCATGAAATGCGCACAAATAGCACGTTGATATGCGCGTTAATGTACGCGTTATGGCCCAAGTAAAGCTACCAAATTCTGTACATATGGCCTGTGCACAAGCAATGTTTCAGCCAATGGACCTCCGGGTAACCCGGAGGTCTATTGGCAGAAACATTGCATGTGTTTGCTATGAGTAACCAGGAGAACCTGCCGTGATTTGGATGGCGTTCGATATGGCAATTGCGCGCAATTCCAACGCGCAAATAAGCCTAGATAAGTGCACTATTGGTGACAGGACTTCTAGTTTTAACTGTAAAAATCGCTCTCCTCACATGGCCTAGGGGAGCGATTAGCTCTCCTGAAGCTTATAAAAGCTAAAAGTGGCAAAATAAAGTTGTACTATTAATGAATTCTGCCTTGTGGGCTTTGTACATTTTATTTGGTGCTGCTAACCAGATAGTCTATGTTAGATGGCTACACCGCTCTTCCCACACCTCCGGGCCTTGGTAAGGCCCGGAGGTGTGGGAGGGACAGTGTGGCCATATTGCAGAGACCACTAACATAGCCGAGATCTGAAAACCTGTGGGTTTTAAGAATAGACTGTTGTTGTGGTACTCATTATTTTCTAAGGCTAGGAGGGCTATTTTTCGCCCTCCTCAATTATTTTCAGCCGAGCAGTAGGCAAGTGAATAAATCACTCTCCTGAAAATGCAAGGCCTGATAAGGAGAAGCCAGGTTTTGAAGAGTACGTTGATGGCACCTTAGGGTGGTCACTGTTGTTCAAGCTGAGGGGAAAAACAGTGAAAAGGAGTGCCAGATGTGTAATCTGGGCGTGGTGGAGTGGTTCTAGAATGCCCAAAATACCAGTCTGAAAGAATAAGATTCACTGGGAGTATAACAGGGAAGTGTGATGGGAGAATGAAGGACATGTGGTAAGTGGGAGGACCCCAAGGAGAGGGTTAATATGCTAATCGGAGAGATTGGGAAGAATGGGACAAGGGATGTCATCAAGCAGTTCGTCTCCGATTGTTGGGAGGAGAGAAGAAGCGAGGGAATAGGGAGGCAGTTGGGAGTACAGGGGTAGCCAAAGCCTTCTCATCCGAGAACCATGACAAATCAGCGGCCGGCAAAAGTGTTATTATTATTATTGGAAAGAGGTAGTGTTGTATAGCACAGTAGGGATACATTTGGGTGTCAAAGGGGCCAAATAAGGGACCCTGACCCTTTCTCAGTGGAAGTTTGGCATGATTTTTCCCAATTGAAAAAATTTTTTTTACTGATCTCTGTCCTCATTTAACCCTTTACCCAACGTAACGGCCAAAACCGGCCAGCGCTATTCTCAAAAATCGCCAATTAAGTTTCATTATTTTTTCTTTTTTTGTCTCAAAAACATAGGTTATGACCCCTCGTTGGAATGAGCTCATCGAGCTCGTTCCAATGAGGGGTCATAACCTATGTTTTTGAGACAAAAAATGAAAAAAATTAATTATTCAAGAATTTTTTTTGCAAGTGTCGTCTGCTTTTCATGTTAGGTAAAGGGTTAAATAAAAATTTAATTCTTTGTTAGCTCTTGAAGTCCTGACTTTAATCACTTTTTACTGCCACAGGCAGTATTTAGATACATTTGCAAGTTACATCCCAAGAACCATGTCAGTTGTTTCTAGGCAAGTCTTGGCTGCCTCTATAGGCCTCTACAGGCAGCCAAGACTTTCCTAGACACAACTGCAGAGCTATAGAATGTAGACTATCAAAATGTAACAAAATTCATAAATATCTCCAGCAATTAACAGTATAAGAACAATTCAGTTAACCCTTTACCCAACGAATCGGCCGCATCCGCCCGCATAATATGCAAATTCAGCGGTTGAAAAAATATTATTTATTGAAACATTTAAAAAAAAACATATCATGTGACCCCTCGTTGGAACGAGCTCGTCGAGCTCGTTCCAACGAGGTGTCACATGATATGGTTTTGTTGAAATTTTTTGAAAAAATGATATTTAAAATAATAAATTTTGATATCGTCTGCATTGGGTAAAGGGTTAAAACATAGAGACTGATCATTATTTCATGCAACTGTTGGTTATAAAACTTACTACATTTACTATACATGTAGTAGCTTCTGTATTAATGCTCTCTTTTCAATATGAAGGTAAAATTTCTTATTCTTTTGAAGTCTTCATGATGCAAATTTTCCCAATTGCATGGGTCCCAGACCCTTTCCCAAAGAGGGCGGAAGAATCCTTGCACAATATTGGGGTTACAAAAGCGGGCAGGGGATTTTGACTGGATTGAGACATAGTCACGATCTGGTCAAAATGCTTTGTCTGCTTTCCTGCCCACAACTCTGTAGAATCTCACATGCCGAATCGCAAACAGTGCCTCTCAGATGCCTGTTTCGTTTTGTTTTGCCCTTATTCAGTTTTGATTTCATTACATTTTCGATATGAAATCTTGTTCTACTTGTGTGTGAATTTGTTGCAGTCATCTGATGCAGGTAACTTTTAGCTCACCTGACTAAAAGTCAGGATGAGCTGTAGTAATACCTCACCATCCGTCGTCCACTGTCTGGCTACCTGAACATGGTGTTTGATCCTGCCCCTCCTAAACCGCTGAACAAATTTTAGTTATATTTGAGGTGATTGCTTGTTCTGACATCACATTTTTTTTTTTTTTTTTTTCAAATCAACTTGCCAAGCCTCATAGGCAGGGGGTGGGGGAAAATTCACCAAATTTCGTTAAAACTCTTCTTCTCATGAACCAGTGCATATTGTGACTAGATATTTGGTATGGAGTTTTCTTTTGAGGTGCAGAATCAAGTTTGTTCAAAACGCAGTTCGTGGATCAATATTTGCCTTTGTAATGGGAGTGGCAAGATTTTTGACCCTGTCCAAAATTTCTATTTTCTGAAGCGGTGGCCCAATTTGAACCAAATTTGATATGTGGTATTATTGAGTCATAAGTACTTGATTCATGCAAAAAAGTTTTCCTGTGTCCCTATGGGAACCCCAGGAGCTAAAAATAGAAATATCTTCAAATGCCCATATTTCCCAAACCAACTAGAACAGAGAACTGTTATTTGGTGTGAAGTCTAAGGACCAGTATACTTGATGGTAAAAAAAAATTGTCATTGTTGGCGTAAGGGGGTGGGGTATCGAAAAAATGCTGAGTCGGCGGTATATTTGCAAAAATTTTAAAAACATTTGTTTCCACAACCACTGATCAGAATCTTTTGATATTTGGTATACTCTATCCATAGGGGGGAGGGGGGGGGGGGGGGGTCAGATACAAGTGTGTTAAAATGAAGCCCCTTGGTTCATATTTGGACTTAATACAGGAGCCTGAAGTTTTAAGGGGGGGGGGGGGGGGGTGGGGGGGTTGATATTTAAAAATCTTCTTCAGTTCCACCAGTCAGAATGCTTTCATATTTGGTATCCAACGGCTGATTCAAGTTTGTTCAAATTGAGTTCCTGAGTTAATATTTGGGCTTTTTATGGGAGCCTGAATTTCAACTCAGTGCAATATGAGGGAATATCTTTAAAAGGCTTCTTCTCTAGAACCATCTCTTGGAATATTTTGATATTTGCTATGCAACCTGGCAGCTGCTCGTCGTTGCTCGGTGGTTCTCTCCGGGTACTCCGGCTTCCTCCACCCGTAAAACTGTCACGGTCATGATTAGCCATTGTGCATAAATATGTGACCTTAAACATCAATAAATCAATAAATAAATTGCTATGCAACATCTCTAGGGGGGTCAGATTCAAGTTTGTTTAAATCGAGTCCCTGAGCTAATATTTGGGCTTTTTATGGGAGGCTGAATTTTATATAGTGCAATATGAGGGAATTTCTTTAAAAATCACCTTCTCCAGATCGACCAGTCATAATGCTTTTGTATTTGGTATACAATATCTCTGTGTGTGGGGAGGGGGAGGGGGGGGGTAGATTCAAGTTTGTTCAAAGCAGGTTCCTGGGTTAATATTTGGGCCCCCTGTGTTAGCCCAAATTTCAACTTAGTGCAATATGAGGAAATTTCTTTAAAAATCCTCTCCTTCAGATCCCCCAGTCAGAATGCTTTCATATTTTGTATACAGCATCCTGGTGGTGGGAGGGAAGGGCTCAGACTCAACTTTGTTCAAGTTAAGTTCCTAGGTTGATATTTGGACTACTAAGTTTTGTATTACTGGAAATCGGGGTATTATTTCTGTGGTAGCATCCCAGTAATTGAATAAAATCATCTGGCATGGATAACAAAGTTATAAATAATGAAATAACTTCATTCCTCTGTAGTGTTAACTAGATGTACATGTTAATTAAATCCTTCTTTAAACAACTATTGTCAGGTGAGCGCCTCAGGCCCCATGGGGCCTCTTGTTTGCATGCCAACCGCTCTCGCAGATTTAATCCCATGTAAGCATTTTTTTTGTGCTTAGTTTCAGTCGTTTTCGATATCGCTGGTATCTCAAACACTTCGACCACTCACTTTGTGAATGGGGTAAAACAAAAGTGCACTAAGTCTCTTCTCGATTTTGAACCTTCAAAAAAGGAAATTCACTATACCTGATCAGTCCGACAGAGTAAAACTGTTAATCATTCCTGTGGGGCCATCAATAAATGGCAGTGCTCTCCAAAATCATGTCATTAATTGTTATATTTATATTATTACTAGCAGGTGAATACCCGGCGTTGCACGGGAGAAGATGTTTATATCAGATCATTCGAAAAACAGAGGAATATATCAAGGTCACCAATTTTAAGGTCAAGGTCACACTACACCCCGATAAAATCAAAATGATCGATGGGTCAATATACCCGCACATATGAAATTTTAGCCCGATCAGTCCAGCCGTTTTCAAAATGAAAGGTCAAGGTCATCAATTTCAAGGTCAAGGTCACCACGCATGTTACTCGCAGGGACGAATTACCCCCGTGTACAAAATTTGAGATTGATCGGTCGAGGAATGGAAGAGTTCACTCGGAACAAAGATAGATAGAGAGATAGATACAGACAATCGCATTTATATATTCAGTTTTCTGTTCTCTTGAGGGGAATTGCTTGAATTTTTACAAGTCCCTCTACCCCAGTATAGAGAAGGCAGAACTTCTTGCTCAGTTGGCCCATGTTGGGGTAGAGGTGTTTGTAAAAATTTAACACAGATTCAAGATCAGCTTATTGGTATTGATTGGTTTGAATGCATTCCATGGAGAACACACATCATTTACTAGTCATTTCGAAGATGTTTGTGAAGTAGAGATGGGCAATATACTGAAAAACCAAACCAATACCAATATCATGGGGATACCAAAAAAATGAACCGAACCAATCGTTGAATACCGAAAACCATCTGAATTTTCAAATTTTTCTGCATTCACTATTTATAAGTCCCTGTTGAGACTTGATAGCTGTTGAAGGGTTCATTTTCATGAAAGAAGTGGCGGATTTTTTGTTAACCCCTTACTCTTTACCTTTATTACAGTGGAGCCATGTTAACCCTTTACCCAACGTAAAGGCCAAAACCGGCCAGCGCTATTCTCAAAAATCGTCAATTAATTTTCATTATTTTTTCATTTTTTGTCTCAAAAACATAGGTTATGACACCTCGTTGGAACGAGCTCGACGAGCTCGTTCCAACGAGGGGTCATAACCTATGTTTTTGAGACAAAAAATGAAAAAAATTAGTTATTCAAGCATTATTTTTGCAAGTGTCGTCTGCTTTTCAGGTTAGGTAAAGGGTTAAATGAGTTGCCACTAGTCTTTTCTAGCCACTAGTCTTTTCAAATGAAAAAAAAGCCTTTACCTAACATGAAAAGCAGTTGACACTTGCAAAATAAATTCTTGAATAACTAATTTTTTTCATTTTTAGCTCAACTTTGACGTAAGTCAAATTTGAGCTTATGCCATGGCCAGTCGTCCATCTGTCTGTCTGTCCGTTTGTCCATCCTGTCCGTCAACAATTCAGTACGGCTCGGGTTAGAGGCCGTATTTATGAACCGATCTTTACGAAACTTCTTACCTTTGTTATGACTGTAGGACGAGAACGAGTGTTTTTGGGACCGATCCGAAATTCAAGTTGGCCGCTGGCAGCCATTTTGTACAAAATTAGGTGCAATCAGATTTTCACACAGAACTTCCATATGAAAGCTCTGATTTGAATAATTTTTTGTATGAATGTTTAGTATCATGGGATACATCACATATAATACAGGTTTTTTTCTCGTGCATAAATTATGCAAATTAGACTAACTTTGATTTAGTTAGTGTTAATTTCAGCACTGTAAGTGCAAAAGCTGATATGGCTTGAGCTAGAGGCCATATTTATGAACCGATCTTTACGAAACTTCTTGCGTACCTTTGGTATCACCGTGGAACGAGAACGAGTGTTTTGGGGTCCGGTCTGAAATTCAAGATGGCCAATGACAGCCATATTGTACAAAATTAGGTGCAATCAGATTTTTGTGTAGAACTTCCATATGAAAGCACTGATTTGAATAATTTTTTGTGTGAATGTTTAGTACCATGGGATACATCTCATATAATACAGGTTTTTTTCTCGTGCAGAAATTATGCAAATTAGATGAACTTTGATTTTTTCAGTGCTACTTATACACAGTGAGTACACATGTCAATACGGCTTGGGCTAGAGTCTGTATTTATGAACCGATCTTCACGAAACATCTTGGGTACCTTTGTTATCACCTTGGGACGAGAACGAATGTTTCTGGGTGCAGTCCAAAATTCAAGATGGCTGCCAGTGGCCATTTTGTATCGAAATTAGGTCTAATCAGTTTTTTGTTCACAACTTCTATATGGCTCAGGCTAGAGGCCTTATTTATGAAACAATCTTTACGAAACTTCTTTGGTACCTTTGTTATCACTGTGGGATGAGAACGAGTGTTTTTGGGTGTGGTCTGAAATTCAAGATGGCCACCAGCAGCCATTTTGTATCAAAATTATTGCAATCAGTTTTTTGTACAGAACTTCTATATGAAAGTTCTGACTTGAATAAATTTTTGTATGAATGTTTAGTAACATGGAATACATCACATATAGTACAGGTTTTTTTCTCATGCAGAAATTATGCAAATTAGATGAGCTTTGATTTATTCAGTTCTACTTGTACACAGTAAGTGCACATGTCAATACGGCTCGGATTAGAGGCTGTATTTATGAACTGATCTTCACGAAACTTCTTGGGTACCTTTGTTATCACCTTGGGACGAGAACGAGTGTTTCTGGGTGCAGTCCAAAATTCAAGATGGCTGCCAGTGGCCATTTTGTACCGAAATTAGGTCCAATCAGTTTTTTGTCACAACTTCTATACGGCTTGTATTTATGAACTGATCTTCACAAAACTTCTTGGGTACCTTTGTTATCATCTTGGGACAGGAACGAGTGTGTTTTGGGGTGCCTTTCTTATCACTGTGCTATGAGAACAAATATTTTGGTGTTCAGTCAGACCCACTCTGGGACTCAAAGATTTATTTTCTAGTTTAGCTTCTGACTGTCACCCACCTTTACAATACTTTACCTATACATTTGTTACAGTCTACGGTCAGTATTTATGTACAGACCATTACAATACTTTATATGTACCTTTTTTATCAGGTCATTACCTAGATGTTTGTCTTTGCTGTGTCACATACTATACATGTACATGTCTTAACAAGTTGAGCTACAGTGTCACTTTCATCAACTGTCCTCAAAAACATAGGTTACATGCATACCATCGACGTGCATAACCTATGTTTTTGAGGACAGTTGACGAAAAAATAATGAAAATTAATTGGCCATTTTTGTGAATAGCGTTGACTGGTTTTGGCCATTACATTGGATAAAGGGTTAACATGGAAAATCACCCAACAGTAACTAACCGTCAAGAGGGCACATAACCTTATAAAATAACAAGAATTAAATACGACTTCAAGATTTTGCCACCAAGAACTTCAAACAAAATTGTTGATCGTGCACAGCCTCTTACCATGTTAGGTTTTAGAAATAGTAGTCCTAACTAGGACCATCAGGTTACCTCCTACCTCCCTGAAATTTGATGAAATTTAAAAGCCTGCACGGGGGCGCATTGTGATAACCGGTTCTCGTCAGATCACCGAAGTTAAGCAACTTCAAGCCCGGTTAGTCCTCAGATCGATTCAGACTCCCGCGTTGTGTCCTTGGGCAAGGCACTTAACCCCGATTGTTCTCATGGGGGCACGATGGCGCCGTGTACTAAGGCATACTGCATGTCGATGGTATGCATGTCTTCAACAATCTAACCCTGCCTGTGCTGCAGTGCGGAGTTACGATGTTGAGGAGCTGGCAGCTGCTCGGTGGTTCTCTCTGGGTACTCTGGCTTCCTCCACCCGTAAAACTGTCACGGTCATGATTAGCCATTGTGCATAAGTATATGACTTTAAACACCAATAAATAAATAAAGGCCTGCACAAAATCCATAATTGAGTGACACAATTTAGATTTCCAACTTGCCATTGTATTTTGTATTGTATTTTGTATTTTGCAGTATTCTCTCAGTACAAGGAAGGAGAGACATTGTGATATCTATTGGAATTCTCTGAATTTTGAAGAATCATTGGATTTTGTATCTTCAGGAAAAGTCAACAAATTTCCAGGTAATTTTGTGTGCAGTCCACTTTCTTTTTTCTTACAAAATGAAGTTGGCAAACACTTGCACAAATAGCATGGTAAGGTTATTATTGAAGTAATCTTATTCTGTCTCTCTCTCTCTGAAAAAATGAAACCGAATGCACCTTTCCAACATCACTATTACTGAATTCAGAACCTTAACAAAAGCAGGCCTGGCATTCTGAAAAATGCAGGAGGGCAAAAAATCGCTCTCCTCAACCAGCTTAGGAGAGCAATTAGCTTTACACAGCATTTTAAGTATCCAGTTGAATGAACTCATTGAAACTGAAACCAACAGACTACATCAGTGATTTTATTAACTTTACTAAGGTAAAGTGAAATCTCTTTGACATCTAGATGTCTCACTCAACAACCGAACACACACTTGACAAGACCTGTGTGTGTACCCAGACCTGTTGTCCAAGAAAGTCATATGCCTACCACTACCACTTGGACAACAGGTCTGCTTGAGTCTACAGTCACATCCTGGTGCAAGTGCTTCAAGTGACAGGATAGTAGTAATGGTAGTATATTACTAAACCACTTTCAAAATGAAATTACATGATGTTATGTGACTTTGAAGTTAAATTACATTTTTGCTTTACAACAAATCTCAATCATCCCAGACCAAAATATTTAGGAGGGTAATTTTTCGCTCTCCTTAATTCTTTCAGGAGGGCAGTAAGGAGAGCTAAAAAATCGCTCTCCTGAAATTGCCAAGCCTGCAAAAGTAATGCCTTTTGGTTTGTCTAGATAATTGTAAATGTAAGCTATGTTTGAAAGATAAACAAGGAGAAGTGACACAAAATATTTTATTTAAAAAAAAGTGATGGGGTTGGGCATAATTTTGGTGGGTTTTAATAAGTCTAATATTTCTGTTGATATGAACTTTGTTGAGGTCAAACATTATTACATAGTGTCACTTACCACTAAAAATTCAACTGTAGTTCTGAGAAAATAATGGTATACCAAAAATACTGTATAATATCAGTATCAAGCCAGAAGCGGTTTACCATACCAAGGGAATCTAAAAATTCTGAAATTTTGGTGTTAAAAAATATTCTTGAGAGAGGTTAAAAAATAAAAGGACAAACAACAGAATATTACATAGAATCCATGACAAAAAGTGCCCCATGGACAGTCACCACCGGTCATGTGATGTAACAAAGAAGCTGAAAGAAAATACCCTCTGGGTATTTTTCTCTCAGCATTTTTAGTTCCGCCTGACAAAGTCAGCAGAGCTTTTCTGATGCTAAGTTGTCTGTCTGTCTGTCCATTCATCAACATTTTCTTTTTCCGGACCTTAATTTCTTAACTGCTGAATATTTTTTAATCAAACTTTATACCAGTATGTAAGATCAAAAGACGGTGTGCTGCGAATTATAATATGGTATGTGCCCCTCAAGGTCAAGGTCACAGGTTCTATGATAAGGTGACAGCAAAACTTTGACATTTGTTTGTCCGGGCCATAATTTCTTATCCATTGAACATTTTTTAATGAAACTTTATACAGTGGAGCCCTTTTAATTGGATATCTCTTAACTGAATAACCCTGGTAATTGAATGTAATTTCCCAACACAAAATCATTTACCATACCTCGAGTTCAAATTTGACCTGTTAATTGAATATGGGTTATAGAGTTAACTCCTGTTAATTGAATGAAAAATCTTGTAACCAGTCCAGAAATTACCCTGACGCTCCCAAGTTTTGCTTTGTTTATAGACCTATTTGGCCTCAGTACATCCAATACAGGCATTTAATCTATTATATCTTGTTTGACAGAGCTCATGGAGCTGTGTCAAACAAGATATAATAGAATAAATGCTAAGTTTATCTCTAGAATACAGGAAAGTGACACAGTCCTGTTAATTGAATACTCCTGTTAATTGAATAATTTTCATTAGCAAAGTGGCTATTCAATTAACAGGATTCCACTGCATTTAATCTATTATATTTTGTTTGCTCTGTCAAACAAAATATGAAAACGGTCAACCATAGTTGGGCAGTATACCCAAAATACCATTTGATTATTGTTATTATTATTATTATTTATTGGTGTTGAAGATCACATACTTTTGCACAATGGCTAATCATGACCACGAAAGGAAGCCGGAGTACCCAGAGAAAACCATCGAGCATCGATGAGCAACTGTCCGCTCCTCAACGTTCTAACTCTGTTCAAGCTTCACTCAAGCAGAGTTACAGCAGTTACAGCAGTTGAAGCCATGTGCACCATCGATGTGCAGTACGCCTTTAGTACACAGCATCATTGTACCCCCAAGTAGGTGAAAAGTACTTGAAAATCCATCATCAGACTCCTTGAAAGTCCTTCAATTTTGCCCTATATCATTTTTATCTGTGTAATAGTGGGCAATTGAAACATCTCTTTTGCACTTTTTTTTGTTGAAAAACAAGCCAGAAAATAAGCAGACTGTCATCTACAAAATGAGGTTCCCAGAGGGTGAATTTGGTGATGCTACCCTGCACAGCAGGGTAGCATCACAAAATTTACCCTCTGTGAAACTCGATCTGAATCAGGGTCTCAAACCTGAACAGAAAGAGGTTCCCAGAGTATAAATTGGACCATTATATGGGATAGCATCAACAAATTTGCCCTCTGGGAACCTCTTTCTGAAAATGACAGATTGCTTATTTTCTGGCTTGTTGAAAAATGAACAAAAAAACGAGCATAAATAATGAATAATTGATGTTTACCAAAAATGGGGAATTAAAGTTCAGGCATTATTTAACTGGGTGTCATTCTCTAAGCACCATAAACTGGTTACAGAGCATTTTGGAAGCAACGTTTTTCTGGAATTTAGAAGGATGAGGTAGAAGACATTTTTAAAGTAGGTAAGGCTTCTAAAAAGGATATTCCAAATGTACATTTTAAAAAAACATCCTTGGAAAATGCTGATATATCCTTAAAAAGTCCTTGAATTCTTTTGGTCCTTGACTGTAAGAATCCTATTCTAAAAATGCTAACTCAGAAACTGAACTGTTAATTTCAGTAGTGCTCAACTCTAGTGGATGAATTGTGGTGAAATTTCTAACTTTGTCTTCCTCATAACATACTCCGATGCTTAATCAAATGTATATGAGCTATGAATTGGCCCACGGTGATAATTTTCTTGATAATTTCAGGAATGCCTTTACTTCTAAGTAAAATCAACCTATTCAGAGCACTTGATCAGATGAGATATGTCTTCCCTGATGAGTATTCATTTCATCCACGGACATGGATGTTACCTGCAGAGTATCAAGAGTTTTGTTCTGATGTTAAAGAAATGCTCGACAAGAAACGAAAAAAGAAGCCGACATTCATTGTTAAACCTGACTCAGGTTCACAGGGCGAAGGTATTTATTTGCTTCAAGATCCTCGCTCTTACATCAATCCAAGCAACAAATCACATGTTGTTCAGGAATACATCAGTGATGTATTGCTTATAAATGAATTCAAATTTGATCTCCGCGTATATTGTGTTCTCGTTAGCCTTGAACCATTGACGATTGCTGTTTGCAAGGAAGGATTAGGTCGATTTTCTACGGTTCCTTATGAAAAACCAACAAGCAAGAACATGTGTGAAAGCTTTATGCATCTTACAAATTATTCTCTAAATAAACGAAGCAATACTTATGTCAGAAGTGATAATGTTGATGATGGGAGTAAAAGGACATTGACAAGTGTGTTTAGAGACATGTCTAAGAAAGGATATAACACAGAATATATTTGGAATGATATTGAGAGGATTATATGCAAGACTATTATTGCAATACTACCTGAATTAAAAGTGTTATGTAATGCTGCTCTGCCTTCAGGTAAACCAGGACCATCTTGTTTTCAGGTAAGTTAAATACTATTTCAACAATACTACAGGTGAATTTAGCCCAGTTTATTTAAGCCTTTACCTAACATGAAAAGCAGACGACACTTGCAAAAACAATTCTTGTACAAGTAATTTTTTTTCATTTTTTGTCTCAAAAACATAAGTTATGACCCCTCATTGGAATGAGCTCGATGAGCTCATTCCAAAGAGGGGTCATAACCTATGTTTTTGAGACAAAAAATGCAAATTAATTGGCGATTTTTGAGAATAGCACTGGCCAGTTTTGGCCGTTACGATGGGTAAAGGGTTAATTCATTAAACACACTATGCTATCTTCACAGGATTGAGAATACTGTCAATGGAATCTCACCAGATCTTATAAATCAAAAACACATGATTGTTCATCATGCAAATGACGTGATGCATCTTCTGAGTGAGATATAAAGCATATCTTTGACTCCTGTATTGACACAATTGTTGTTAGACATCAATAGATATGAATAGGATAAAAAATTGTTGGTGGCATGTTGCTTATCAAATGGCAGATAAATTAACATTGCAGCATGGATGTGTAGCAGGGGTCAGGTTGGAAGCTGATTAAGCCTGATGTTAGGGAGAAGTGACTTCTCCCTCCAGGGACTTTAGGGAGAAGTCAGTGGACATGAGGGAGAAGTCAGAAAAAAACATAAAATGTATATGACATTGTGACAAAATAAATGTGCATAGAGGACACAATTGGGGACAAGGTTGGGCGGTTAAAACCGCCCCCGGTTTTAACCGGCGGTTTTAACCGGTTTTAACCGCCCCGGTCAATACTCCCTCAAGTGGTCAATACTGGTCAATACTGGTCAATTGAAATTTTGTAAAAGACAATCAAGTAGTTTTAGTAAAAGAATGTCATATAATATTTGAAAAAACATTTTTTTTATTTATCTCAGTGGTATTTTTATATTAAAGTTGCTATTTATATGAAATATGAAAGAAATTGTATTGTATGTAAATCCTAATAAGGCTGAAAACTTAGTGGTCAATACTTGATACTGGTCTATTTAAATATTTTAAAATATTAAAAAGGTGGATAAAATTTTTAAAGTTTATGGAATAGTATTTGTGCATGTATCACAAATGTCATTTTTACAGGTAAATTACAGGTATCACACAGGTACATGTAAGTACATGACAATTAATTAAACACCTGGATGACAGATGGTCAATTAGAGATTTGATTGTTAAAACAACACCCCTTCAGTATTGTAACATAAGATTCCCCACTTATTTAATAATCATTCTCTTGTATTATCATTGATTTTGTACTATAAACTTCTTAATGAATAAAATAATACTATTTTGATATCATTTGTATGTACATGTAACCTCTTTTGTCCCTCTACAATAATAGATTTATGATTTATAAAGTTCAATTGGTCAATAATCCAATCGACCAGTATTGACCAGTATTGACCGGTTAAAACCAGTATTGACCACTGGTCTGGTCAATACTAGTATTGACCGGTTTTTTGCCAACCTTGATTGGGGATAAAAAAATAAATAAAAGTTATACAAACATACATACACACACAAAACTAAGTCATGTAGGTTAAAATTCTCTCCCCTCCCCTACAAAAAATTGTGTCGTTCATGGTTTCTGAATACCCTAACTCTTTCCCTGACAGTGATGACTAGGGTTACCATGCAGTTGATTTTGTATTTGCCTCAATGCAGTGGATTTGAAATTTAGCATTACCCATGGTGAGAGTGTTCTCTGTAATAGAAGGTATATTCTTTTAAAAAAAATATTTAAAGTATTTAAAATAAATTTCAAGTTCACATAAGAAACTGGGCCATTCATGGTTTCTGAATGTCCTAATTGAATTGAAAAGCGTAGTTAAAAAAGTTTTTGATATCTTTCGTCAGAGACCAGCCTAGAGGGGAATTTTAGGGAGACTTCAAGTCTCCCTCCAGAAAAAATAGGGAGACTGCAGAGCCATGTAGGGAGACTTCATAGGCAAGTGGGGAAAATTAAGAATATTTATGTACCACTCCCGCCACCCCTTCATATTTTCAATTTGTGGTCCTCCATTAACGTCCAAATAATCCAGGTCCAGTTGTCTATGATGCATCTGTGCCAGGTTAAAAATTCACAAAGTAATTATTGACTGAAAATCCCCTCGCTGCTACCCTCTCCTCCATGACCCCTCCCCTCTTCTTCCTGCCAATCCCCCAGCACCCTCCTGTGGTTGCCATTCACCAAAGTCTGCTAAGTTAATAATTTCCTAAGTCTGAAAGTGTGAACAGGACCAGATGTAAGAAGGTTGCTTGGGAGGTACTTTGTTAGTTAATAAACAAAATACATCCTGGGGTCGAGTATTTTGTAAAAGAAATGTCATTCCGCATCATTTTTATGGCATTCCGGTGTCATTCCGCATCATTTTGTGTCATTCCAGTGTTTAGGAGGACCCTTCTTTCAAGATCGTCCACATGAACACTTGTATCCTGTACAAAGCTTTTCTTGTCATCACTAAAGCTTTTTTTCATGTGTTTCAATTCCATTCATGTTTTTCTGGGAATAGACAGCCCAACAGTTAACAGTCGTCAGCAAAACGAAATGAAAATACTGTGTTATAAAATACGTCCGTTGTGTATACATTTTCGGCATCCTAAGTGACGTCACCTACTTTCAAACTGGGTTATTTTGTTGAGTCGCGTAAGTCACCTATTTTCGTTTCGACACTTGAAGCTCCGACTGAAACCCAACAAAATAGAAATGAAAAAAATCCGCCAAAAGCGACAATGGACAATTGATTGTCGTGTGATTTCAAATAAATGGACGTTTATTTGTCAAATTAAAATGCCGATTTATCACACTTGAGCACATTCAATTTTTGAAAATAATCGTTTTCATGAAAACCTCGCATCACTCAGTTCAGCCTTTCCTCATATTGGCCAATTTTTAGAGGGCGACTTGTAATCGCCCCGACCATTTTTCTAGGCGACTTTGGGCTTAGAAAGGCGACATAATCGCCCTAGTCGCCCTCACGGCTGGTCCCTGTCTTTCGTAAATTGAGCGTCATTAACAATTTCAGTTAATTTATTTCTAAGGTAAATGCCAAAATATTTTAGTTGCCTCCCTTACCTGCTGAGCTGGGTGATAATACACTGTTTAGAAAAATGACAATTTCTGCCAACCATCTTACTGTACATTGACACATGTGATTGGTGCTATAAGGCTTGCCATTCTTATCCATCCTAATATGTGTGATTTCTGTCTTAGCCTTATTACATTTAACCCCCTTCCAACACAAGTTTTTAAAGAAAAACTTTCAATGCATATTGCGAGGCGAATTTCAATGCAACCAATTTTTCAGTGGAACAGAGCATAACCGTAAACATTTCGACATTTTTATGAATGAACTGTCTCCTACACATTTTTTGGAGGGTTTTGAAACGGTGGTTAACTTTAATAAATTCTAATTAACTCGATGCGTGTCTTGCATGATTCGTTGTTTTTGCTGGCCCTTTTGTTTTTAACTAGCATTTTGTGCTATCAGTTGGGGCATATTGTTTGAATGACTACGCCATTACAACTTTTTTCAGAAATATAAAATTGGGCTAGTTTTGGCTATTTTCTGACGAATTTAAACAGCAGCCGTGTTTACTTTTTTTGTGAATGCGGAAGCGTTTTTTTTGGAAATAAAACAAGAAAATACAGTAAACTGTCATGTTTCCCAAGCAAGTTTTGGAGAGCGACTTAAATTTCGCCCCAGTGTAAGCCAAGGCGACTTGAGGAATGACAAGGTGACTTCTTCGCCCTAGTCGCCTACTCGGCTGACTCCTGATGTGTAGTGCATTTGTATCAAACATTTCTGAAAATTTTGATGAGTGCAGTTGAGTTATACTTTTTGCCCAAGGCAGAGGGTTTTTTTTAACCGAACGACTCAGCTGCATCTGCCCGCATCATTCACATATTAAGCAGTTCTAAAAAAATTATTTTTCAAAACATTTTGACAAAACCAAATCATGTGACCCCTCATTGGAACAAGCACATGTTTTGCTCCTTAGTAGGAATTCATAAGCTGTGTTTTTGAAGCACCAAATAAAAAACCCAATCACTTTGAATGGATATCTTTATATGGCCACTCATAGAAGTGGGGCATGTATGGTTATGTCTGTCCATCTGTCTATCCATCTTTCTGTCTGCAATAACTTTTTGGTTGCTTTCAAAATCCAGCATTCTGACATATCCAATATTGCCACCATGGTAGCCATCTTGGATTTGTTGTTTTTATTGTAAGTCCATGCAATAACTTGAAGAATGAATGACCCAGGCCTGGCATTCTGAAAAATGCAGGAGGGCAAAAAATCACTCTCCTCAATCAGCTTAGGAGAGCAATTAGCTTTACACAGCATTTTAAGTATCCAATTGAACGAACTCATTGAAACTGAAACCAACAGACTATTACATCAGTGATTTTATTAACTTTACTAAGGTAAAGCGAAATCTCTTAGACATCTAGATGTCTCACTCAACAACCGAACACACACTTGACAAGACCTGTGTTTGTACACAGACCTGTTGTCCAAGAAAGTCATACGCCTACCACTACCACCTTCAACCCCCCAAGGGGGTTGAAGGTGGTAGTGGTAGGCATATGACTTTCTTGGACAACAGGTCTGCTTGAATCTACAGTCACATCCTGGTGCAAGTGCTTCAAGTGACAGGATAGTAGTAATGGTAGTATATTTTAATGGTAGTATATGTGTTTGTACACAGACCTGTTGTCCAAGAAAGTCATACGCCTACCACTACCACCTTCACCCCCCCAAGGGGGTTGAAGGTGGTAGTGGTAGGCGTATGACTTTCTTGGACAACAGGTCTGCTTGAATCTACAGTCACATCCTGGTGCAAGTGCTTCAAGTGACAGGATAGTAGTAATGGTAGTATATTATAGTGTCAATATTCCTTGAATAATTACCCCTCACACTGTGATGCCAGTTGTTGAACTTGAAACTGACAGAAAAAAAAATATTGCTGTGACCCATTTTGCTTCAAATGATTGCAACTGTGTTTGGGTATGGTTGCAGCCATTACCTTTTACCACTAAACCACTTTCAAAATGAAATTACGAGATGTTATGTGACTTCGAAGTTAAATTACATTTTTGCTTTACAACAAAAATTTAATGTGAGCATAATACATGTAATCTCAATCATCCCAGACCAAAATATTTAGGAGGGCAATTTTTCGCTCTCCTTAATTCTTTCAGGAGGGCAGTAAGGAAAGCTAAAAAATCGCTCTCCTGAAATTGCCAAGCCTGATGACCAATGTATCCCATTTTTCTGTGATGGATTAGACCTGGTGAGAGAAAGGTTCCACAGGCTTGTTATTTTGAAAATTGCAGGAGGGCCATTATGGTTCACCTCATAGCACCCCAGGAGGGCCATTTTGGGTTCACCTAAAATTACCCCAGGAGGGTCATTTATAATTTACGGGGGCCATTTTGTTTCAGCCTGATGGGTAGACAACTAATATCATTTTAAGGTACATGGTATGTGTAATTATAATGTACGTCATCACGTAATGTATAGATGCAGGCTTGAATATTTGGATGCAGGATACCAGGTTACCCATGACACGCACTAGCAGTGAGTGTTATAGTTATCTTGTATCCAAATAACCAAGCCCATATCTATACATTACATGATGACTGTACAAGCCAGTGCACTGTGCTCCCCACCAGATGCCGAAAACTTGGGATGAATCAATCAGATTTGCAGGACTAATCATCCCGGCTATGATTTTAGAACGAAACGTCCCAGGCAAATCATAAGGGGTCGATCTGGCTTGGGGATGATACATCCCATAATCGTGCGTAACACAAGAGTTGTTTCAGTCTGATGTACAATGTAATAACTAATTACAACTTTGGAATTGGTAGACCTCCCACTCATATTTGGAAAGTTACTGTCTCTGGGTGACTGTGTTGACAACACACTACAAACTTCACAAATTGCGCTTTGTTACATGTACCTCCTTCAGTCCATGAAAATTGCCGTTTCAGGGGGCCAATTTTGAGGTGCCTTCGACAGAATTAAAGGTCCACAGAAATTGGGGTTAGGCGGACGTTTACCGTCCATGGAATTTTGAACTCAAGACGGGCGACTGCGGCCTCGGGCGATCACCCGCCTCAAAATGACAAGCCTGGTTCCATTCAAAAATAGCATTCTGATATATCCATTATGGGCACTATGGCAGCCATCTTGTATTTTGTGTGATTTTTGCTTGTCCCCATAATAATTTTAAAAAATGACTCACCTTTGGATGCCATTTATTATGGTGGATTAGACCTAGCGTGGATTAGACCTGACTAGAGGAATGTTCCTTTCAAAACACAGCATTCTGGCATAGCCTGTATGTTCGACATATCGACCATCTTAGATATTTTGTGATCTTTGGTTGTCGTTGCAATAACTTTAAAAATTAATGACCAATTGATTCTGTATTTTATTGTGGATTAGACTTGACTAGAAGAAGGTTCCTTTCAAACATCAGCATTCTGGCAAATCAAATATGGCCACCATGGGTTCATGGTAGCCAGTTTGTATTTTTTGTAATTTTTGCATGTCCATGTAATAAATTAAAAACAAATAACCAATGTATTCCATTTTCTTCTGATGCATTACTGTTGCATGTAGGAAGGTTCATTTCAGTGATCAGAATTCTGGACTATCCAAGATGGCCACCATGGCAGCCATCTTTGATGTTTTTCAGTTTTTGCTTATCTGGGCAATAAGTTTTCAAATTAATGACCAATGGGTTCTGTTTGCTTGATGCACTTCTATTTTAGTAAGAATTTGTCCTGGAGCAATTGTTTTGTTACAACTTATTGGAGAGTGCCTATTAGGCACTCTCCAATAAGTTGTAACAAAGTAATTTTGTATTAACATTTTTGTGTTTCTGCTGAGGAGCAGACAAGCTAATGAATACGGTATAAAGCCTTTAATGTGGCTTTCACCACATTTCAATAGAGCCACTACAGATCAGCACTTAGCCAGTTGAACAAGTTTGAATCTGACCCCTTACGGGTGCTGAATAATACCAAATATCAAAATATTCTGAGAGGCAAGTTTGATCGATAGGTTTAGAAGAGACCACCCACTGACTCTATAAATAGTAAGATTTTTTTTTTGCACTGATCAATTTTATTATGCATTTCATTTTCACTGTTTTAATTAGTTTTATACAAATTTGTGTGTTGTAGATTTTAGGTTTTGATATTCTGATCATGAACAATTTGGAACCCATTTTATTGGAGGTAAATTCAGCACCTAGTCTAAACATAACGCAGGAAATCGAGAAGAGTCCTGGGGTTGCTGTATATGAAAATTGTCAAGTGGATGAAGAAATAAAACGCCCATTAGTTAGAGACACATTACGGCTACTTGCACCTAAGAACAAATTCACAAGGACTTGGTGAGTTGATGGAATATAACTTCCAAACATAATACTCTTTTCCATACCTTCTGTACAAATTTTTCCTGTTAATTGCATATAGGTTATAGAGTAAAAACCTCTTATTGGATAAAAAATCTTGTAATTTGTAGAGAAATTACCCTGACATTGAGAGAGTTCCCATTGTCTATAGACCAATTGCCATCACTACATCCAAAACTGGCATTTACTTCATTGTATTTTGTTTGACAGAGCTCCATGAGCTCTGTCAAACAAGATATAATAGAATAAATGCTCAGTCTATTAGTGACAGATGGAAAAGCAGCCATGCAGATTTCACAGAAACGTTTGTTCCATTTAGTGATGAACCGATTATCAAAACTTGGTATCAGCCAATTACCGGTTATTTCTCTGCAGATTATGCCGATTCCGATTCTGATGGCTGAAGTAGGACACTGAAGAAAATCTGTTGGTTCCTGTTATACCACAGAATTTCATTGATAAATCATCAATTACGAAAGCTTAATACCACATAAGTTCTCAGAGTATGCATATTTAGTGCTGGGTAGTATTAGCCAAAATAATATTTGCATTTTGGTTGAGGTGTGGGGAAAAGATCATTATTAACGATACAATCACAACATTTTGTTCTCGTGAAGATTGTGTTTTATTCTGATAAATAGTGTTAATATGGTTTTGTGTAAGGATACAATACACTTGGCTCTATTAACCAGGGATATACTGAGCACACATACTTTGTGTCTTAAATGAATAATAATTTTGATATTAATGTGTGTTGTGAAGTCATGTGACGCATGGTTTACACGTTTGTCAGAATGTATTATTCAATGTTCTTTTTTCAACGTGTTACCTCCCTTGATGTGTTTCTGTAATGTTTACATGAACTCTACAATCTTTGGGAAATGGTGATGATCTCGTACCGATTGCAGTTGGTAAATTCCGTAACAGCTCTGCTCTGCAAATCCCTAAATTTTCGGCTATGCACTACACACGTTTTTAATGGTTAACTTTATTGAAATGGCCAAATATCAAAAGGATTTTTATTAGTCAGTGTTAAATATAGAATAACTGGAAACTGCTGGTTGTTATAATCAACTGATGCCCCATAACCGGCCAGTTCCGATTGCCTATTCTGATTATTGGGGCATCACTAGTTCCATTTCCATGCAGGTTCTGTCAGGCCAAAATCAAGGAAACGAAAAACAGGTTCCCAAAATTTTATTAGCATTTCACTTTTCATCTGGGGCTGCACGATATTCAAAACTGAATACCGGTATCGGTATTAAAAAAACCCCACAGTATACCGATATATAAAAAATTGTTCAGATAAATGAACACAAGTTCCACAATCGAGACCCGAGACATCACAGTCGGAATAAATTAGCATGCCTTGATGATGTAGTTCGAAAAACCTTTACCTGACGCAAACGATATCAAAATTTATTATTTTCAATATTAATTTCTCAGATTTTCCCCAAAGATTTAAATTTTTGAAAATTATTTTTTCAACTGCTGAATTTTTATATTACGAGGGCACAAGCAGACGATTCCTTAGATAAAGGGATAATATTATTCATTCGGGCTACAGTTAAAAAACTCAGGACATCTTGAAAATTAAATTGTGGGTAAATAAATAATGACGATAAACCGATATTTTTGTAATTACACCGGTATTCAATCGATATTGGTTTGAATACTGGGATATATCGGTTTATCGATATACCGTGCAGCCCTATTTTCATCAAGGGGCACTTATAGCGCACTACAGATTTTCTGCCAAGACTAAATAAAATTGTATTATTTATCAGTGATGAAACAGTGATCCAATTTGTAGCAGTAACAATGTTTTGCTCGTTAGCATGCATGTTGCCAACAATTTCTGATTTTTGTCCCCCGGAAAAAAAATTTCTGGGGAACTGTTAAAATAGCTGGTGTCCATCCGAGTATCCGTCCCACTTTGGTTTTTTTAGTTATAGTTGGCCACATCAAATGAAATTTGGTGTGCAGGTGTATCAATATAAAATACAGGTCAAGTTTGAATCGGGGTGTGGTCCGACAATGTGGCCTGACAATTCTTGCCAGAGTTATGCCCCTTTTTCGACTTCAAAAATTCATTTTTAGCTCAAATTTGATGTCTTCAAATTTGAGGTTTTGTCATGGCCCGTTGTTTGTTTGTCAATTCAATATAGCTCGGGCTAGAGGCCGTATTTATGAACCAATCTTTATGAAACTTCTTGGGTACCTTTGTTATCACTGTGGGACAAGAATGAGTGTTCCTGGGTGTGGGCCAAAATTCAAGATGGTCACCAAGAGCCATTTTGTACCAAAATTAGGTACAATCAGTTTTTTGTACAGAACTTCTATATGAAGGTTCAGATTTGAATAAAGTTTTGAATGAATGTTTAGTAACATGGAATACATCACATATAATACAGGTTTTTTTCTTGTGCTGAAATTATGCAAATTAGATGAACTTTGATTTATTCAGTGCTACTTATACACAGTAAGAACACATGTCAATACAGCTCAGGCTAAAGGCTGTATTTATAAACCGATCTTCAGAAAACTTCTTGGGTACCTTTATTATCACATTGGGACAAGAACGAGTGTTTTGGGGTGCTGTCTGAAATTCAAGATTGCTGTCGGTGGCCATTTTATACCGAAATTAGGTGCAGTCAGTTTTTTGTTCAGAACTTCTATATGAAGGTTCTGATTTAAATAAATTTTGTATGAATGTTTAGTAACATGGAATACATCACATATAATGTGGGGTTCTTTCTTGTGCATAAATTACAGGGTACGGTCAGTATTTATGTACAGACCTTTACAATACTTTACATGTACCTTTGTTATCAGGTCATTACCTAGATGTGTGTCATTGCTATGTCACATACTATACATGTACATGTCTTACACAAGTTGAGCTTCAGTGTGAATGACACTTTCATTTTTGTTTCCAGATGATAACTTCAATTGTAGTTGGCCAAATCAAATGAAATTTAGCATGTAGGTGTATCAACATAAAATACAGGTCAGGTTCGAATTCGGGGCATGGTCCGACAATTTTTGCCAGAGATATGCCCCACTTTTTTGTTGTTTCCCAATGATAACTTTAGTAGTTGTTGACCAATTCAAATAAAATTTGGTATGTAGGTGTATCCACATAAAATGCATGTCAAGTTCAAATCAGGGTTTGGTCTGACTTTGTTTGCAAGAGTTATGTCCCTTTTTCAACTTTGAATAATTCAGTTTTTTTCAAATACCTCAAATTGCTCACTTTTTTGGGGGATGTGTCGCCGGGCGACCTTTTATTATCTACTGAAACTGAATGCACTCAATTTCAGTGTGTTTGACAACAAAACAATGGAAAGCCGAGCACATGAAACTGTATCATTCAAAACAATATATACAAAATCACATTTTATCACTGAAGCTGATGATGAGTGGAAAATTTTTTTGCTATAATAAAAGATAAATGTGTTCTTCCAATTTCTCAGTGCTCCATGCAGAATCGAGGAGAAGAGGTGTGTTCAAGCTTTATTTGTAACCAAGGTTAACCCTTTACCCAACGTAATGAACAAAAACTGGCCAGCGCTATTCACAAAAATTGCCAACTAATTTCCATTCTTTTTTCATTTATTGTCTCAAAAACATAGGTTATGACCCCTCTTTGGAACGAGCTCGTCAAGCTCGTTCCAATGAGGGGTCATAACCTATGTTTTTGAGACAAAAAATTTAAAAAACTTAGTTATTCAAGAATTTTGTTTGCATGTGTCATCTGCTTTTCATGTTAGGCAAAAGGGTTTACAGACATTTCATCGCAATCAGTCCTTTATTGTTACTTTCCAAAACAGGATGTTTTACACTTGGACGATTCGCCCCTTCTGAATGTGAATGCACGAAGAATTTTTATTTAATTATTTTTTTATTTGTTCAATCTTAAAATAAAAAATGAAATAATCATTTCATTGTCCAACAGTTATGATTGTTTTTTCTTTGTTATCTTATTCACTTGCAAGTAATGTTGTACACACTCATTTGGGTATTTATAACCAAGGTTAAGAGATATTTCGTCTCAATCAATTCAATATCATTACCCAGGGTGTGCACATCCTTGAAAAGCCCTTGAATTTCAATCTTACTCCTTGAATTTTGAAAATTCAGAAAATGTTCTTGAAAAGTACTTGAAAATCCATCCATCAGACTCCTTGAAAGTCCTTGAATTTTGCCCTATATCATTTTTAGCTCAACTTTGACGAAGTCAAATTTGAGCTATTGTCATGGCCCGTCGTCCGTCCGTCCGCCCGTCTGTTCCGTCTGTCCGTATGTCAACAATTGGCTATGGCTCGGGCTAGAGGTCGTATTTATGAACCGATCTTTACGAAACTTCTTGTGTACCTTTGTTATGACCCTGGGACGGGAACGAGTGTTTTTTAGTGTGGTCCGAAATTCAAGATGGCTGCCAGCGGCCATTTTGTACCGATGATGCAAAAATCAGTTTTTTGTACAGAACTTCTGTATGAAAGTTCTGATTTGAATAAAGTTTTGTATAAATGTTTAGTACCATGGGATACATCACATATAATACGGGTTTTTTTCTCGTGCGTAAATTATGCAAATTAGACTGACTTTGATTTATTTAGTGTTACTTTCAGAGCTGTAAGTGCCAAGCTGCTATGGCTCGGGCTAGAGGCCGTATTTATGAACCAATCTTTACGAAACTTCTTGGGTACCTTTGTTATGACCCTGGGACGGGAACGAGTGTTTTTGGGTGTGGTCCGAAATTCAAGATGGCTGCCAGTGGCCATTTTGTACCGATGATGCAAAAATCAGTTTTTTGTACAGAACTTCTGTATGAAAGTTCTGATTTGAATAAAGTTTTGTATAAATGTATAGTACAATGGGATACATCACATATAATACGGGTTTTTTTCTCGTGCGTAAATTATGCAAATTAGACTAACTTTGATTTATTTAGTGTTACTTTCAGAGCTGTAAGTGCCAAGCTGCTATGGCTCGGGCTAGAGGCCGTATTTATGAACCAATCTTTACGAAACTTCTTGGGTACCTTTGTTATGACCGTGGGATGAGAACGAGTGTTTTTGGGTGCAGTCCCAAATTCCAGATGGCTGCCAGCAGCCATTTTGTACCGACGATGCCGAAATCTGTTTTTTGTACAGAACTTCCATATGAAAGCTCTGATTTGGATAATTTTTTATATGAATGTTTAGTACCATGGGATACATTACATATATTACAGGTTTTTTTCTTGTGCGTAAATTATGCAAATTAGGCTAACTTTGATTTATTTAGTGTTACTTTCAGCACCGTGAGTGCAAATCCCAATACGGCTCGGGCTAGAGGCCGTATTTATGAACCGATCTTCACGAAACTTCTTGGGTACATTTGTTATCACTGTGGGATGAGAAGGAGTGTTTTGGGGTCCAGTCTGAAATTCAAGATGGCCGCTAGCAGCCATTTTGCTCAAAATTAAGTGCAATCAGATTTTTGCGCAGAACTTCCAAATGAAAGATCTGATTTGAATAAATTTTTGTATGAATGTTTAGTACCATGGGATACATTACATATAATACAGAGTTTTTCTCGTGAATAAATTATGCAAATTAGGGGTCCGGGTGGGACTTAGAAAATGTTGGACCAAAATCCGGAAATTAGTTTTTTGTGTTTTGATGCATTTTGGTCAATTTTAAGAAGAAGAAGAAAAAATTTTAGTCTGAAAATATTTTGTTTGGGACTGAAAATTTCCACACAAAAATAATAATCTACAATGATTGGTCTTAATCTGTAGTCCATTACAGTCACCTTGTAATTCTTTTATTATTGTTGACTGGGCCAAAACAAATACTAATTCCTGTCATATTCATTATTCAGTTGTCTTGGTCACAGCAAGTACTAATTCCTGTCATATCCAAGTTGAGCTACAGAGTCATTGACTCTTTCATTATCTGTGTAATAGTGGACAATTGAAACATCTCTTTTGCACTTTTTATGTGTACCCATACTATGTATGGTACACATAATGCCGGCATCTGGGGTGGCCATCCGTCGTTCGTCCATCCTTTGTCCATCCGTCTGTCCGTTCGGGCCAACATTGGGGGTTTACGGGATATTATTATAAGGGGCTACCTCCAAATTAAGGTAGTGTTAGGGTTAGGAGTGGGGTGGGGTTAGGGGTAGCCCCAGCATAGGGCTTAAGGTTGGGGAGGGTTAGGTCCCTGGGGGGGGGGGGGGTAGGGTTGGGGTCAGGGGTGGGGTTTTAATTTTAGTAGCCCCTAAACTGAAAAATAGTTCCTAATCCTATTGGTTTGGCTAGGGTGGGGTGGGGTGGGGGTTAGGGGTAGCCCTAGAGTAGGGCTTAAGGTTGGGGGGGTTAGGTCCCAGGCGTGGGTGGGGTTAGGGTCTGGGGTGGGCTTTTAGGGTCAGGGTGGGGTAGGGGTAGGGTGTGGTTTTTGGGTGGAGGGGTGGGGTTAGGGTTAAATATAAGTTGTAGGGTGGAGGGCGTGGGGTTCTGGGTAAAATAAGGTTTTGGACAAACAAAATGTTTTTTTGGTAGCCCATAAACCCGAAATGTTGGAGTGTCCGTCCATCCGTCTGTCCGTCCGGCATCCATATCCATTTCTTTGGCATTCGATAACTTGAAAAATATTTCTTGGATTGTCAAGTTACTTTATATTTGTGTTCAGGTTACTGATGTGCCAAGCTGTATAGTTTTTGGTGTAAATCTGTTATTTTGATCCTGAGATATTAACCCTTCATCCTTCAAATTGAAAATTCCTCCAATCCCTCAATCCCTTTGGAATTCGATAACTTGAAAAATATTGCTTGGATTATCAAGTTACTTTATATTTGTGTTCAGGTTACTGATGTGCCGAGGTGTATAGTTTTTGGTGTAAATCTGATAATTTGATCTTGAGATATTAATCCTTTATCCTTCAAATTGAAAATTCCTCCAATCCCTTTGGCATGAGATAACTAAAAAAATATAAATCCGTTTGTCATGTTACTTCATATATGTGTTCAGGTTACTGATGTGCCAAGCTGTATAGTTTTTGGTGTAAATCAGATAATTTGATCCTGTGATATTAACCCTTTATCCTTCAGATTGAGAACTCCTCCAATCCATTTTTTGGGCATGCGATAACTCAATAAATCTTAATCCGATTATCAGGTTACTTTATATATGTATTTAGGTTACTGATGTGCTGTGCTGTATAGTTTTATATGTAAATCTAATAATTTGATCTGGAGATATTAACCCTTTATCCATCAAATTAAGCACTCATCCAATCCGTTTCTATATGTACCCATCCCATGTATGGTGTACATAATGTCGGCATCCAGGATGGCCCTCCATCATACAGCTTTCTACTAGTTGTGCGTATGCGTACACGTCTGACGATTTCATCAGCCTATTTTTTTGGTTGAAAAACAAGCCAGAAAATAAGCAGACTGTCATCTGCAAAATGAGGTTGCCAGAGGGTGAATTTGGTGATGGTGATGTAAGGTAGCGGCCGGGATGTAACATTCCTCTTGTTGATTAACCCTTTACCCAACGTAATGGAAAAAACCATTCACAAAAATCATCAATTAATTTTCATTATTTTTTTCATTTTTTGTCTCAAAAACATAGATTATGACCCCTCTTTGGAATGAGCTCATCAAGCTTGTTCCAGTGAGGGGTCATAACCTATGTTTTTGACACAAAAAATTAGCTTTTCAAGAATTTTGTTTGCGAGTGTCGTCTGCTTTTCATGTTAGGTAATGGGTTTAATATATGTAACTGAAATCTGCAGAGCATAACTAAAGACTGTCTCCATCCTGTGGATTTGCAGTTGTGTGTAGGCAAGTTTTGGCTGCCCATATTAATATTTAATTTATTTATTTACTATTTTAATACTAATCCTCTCTGCCTGTTGTATATTATTTTGAAGGAGAAAAAGAAAACAGCTAACAGAAGAAGAAGATATTGACAGATCTATGGAAACTGACGACTTAACTATCGATGATCGTGAAACTCCAGAGGACGAGACTAGTATGGAACAGGTTATACAGTCTATGTGTGATAAGACAGTCACACAGGACACTGAAATGGAAGCTGATGCACAGGAGAATGTGAAGATGAGCGATACTGCACAAAAGGATATTTATGTGGAAGAATATGAAGATGAGACTTCATGTTTGGACGTGATTTATCCAGAAGTGTATGAACATGATTTTGATAGTTTGAGGATACTGGAAAGATTGACATCTGTATTCCAGACGTTCAATGGGATTAAAGCTGTAAGCACAATTGGTGCGACAGGATTCCGCAATTTTGCAAGGTAAATTTGTTGCCAAGTAACAAATTACAAAGGAAAACTATTGAACAGTTTTCTTTGAAGTGTGATGATAAGAGATGGTAAGGCTTAATAAAATTAAAAATCTGTTTCTCAGGCCCTCCCGCATGGTCCTTTTGGCTGCCGCATGCTTTCTTTTTATGACCAATGCAAACTTGAAAAAATAAAAATTAAATGGTTTATGTCTGATATTTTTCAAAAGTTAATAAAATTGCTAAATTTGTCCCTTGAGTGCAACAAGGCTTTGCAATGCTTTAGCATTGCAAAGCCTTGTTGCACCCAAGGGACGAAATACACCACCACCCTTGATATTCTGTAGATTATGAGGCCTAAAACATAAAATAAACCAAGAACATGAACTTCTGATGGCAAAGAAATAATTACAAAAATAAAATATAAAATAAAAAACCGCCCGCCCGCATGCAATTTTACAAAACTTGGCCTGAGAAACAGAACATCTACTTTGTGTGGCCTAATGTGATGGTAATTAATTCTAAGTCCAACAAGGGCAATAACTCTTGAAGAAATACTTGAACACGGCTGGTTCTCAATCCCAATCATGATAATATCACTAAAAAGCTATATATTAAATTTAGAAAAAATGATCCAGAACGCTTTTTTTTATGTGTGATGACTAGAAATGGTAATGTGATAATGGATGAGCTGATGGGAGGATGGAACCAATTCCTATATCCTGCTCTTACTGCTTGGCGAGGGATAACAGGGTTAGGGACTGGATGGCCTGTCATAGACTTAAAATGAATGACGATTAGACCGAGGTACTAGTCATATCGCGTTCAAAGCGTCCATCAAATTTGCAAATCAAATCACTTGTTATCGGAAATTCAACTCAAAATGTATCAAGCAGTGCTCGTAACATTGGTGTGATATTTGACTCTCATCTATCAATGGAGGAAAATGTCAATACTATTTGCAAGTGCTGTTTCAAGCAAATTAGGAACCTGAGCTATCTTCGTCATTACCTCTCCACTAAGTCATTGGAAACTGTAGTTTATGTTTTTATTTCATCCCACTTGGATTTTTCCAACTCACTTCTTATTGGGTTGCCACAGTCATATATTTCTAAACTACAGAATATTCAAAATACAGCTGCACGTATCATCACAGGCTCTAAACGCTATGATCATATAACACCACTACTAAAAAAATTGCACTGGTTCCCTGTACAACAGCGGATTATTTTCAAAATTTTGATTTTGGTATTGCTCGGCACCTAAGTACTTGCAAGATCTTCTGGCAATTAAAAAACCTGAAAGGAACTTGCGCTCCTTCTCACAAGTCGAGCTTCAGATGCCCTTCTCTAGGTCCACTTTTGTAAATAACAGAGCTTTCTCTTTCACTGGACCTGCACTTTGGAATAATTTACCAGTTCAGGATCAGGGATCGAAAGATCTCAACCAATTCTCAAAAAATTAAAATCGCTTTTCAGAGGGGCTTTTGACAGTATGTAACCTGCTGGGCTTTACACCTTTCTTAGTCTGTATATTGCCTTGATAGTCATGAGCTCATTGTTTATTTAACTGTACAGCATTTTAAAGCTCTTTGTGATTTTACGCTTTATAAAATTTCCTTATTATTATTATAACAAAATTAATATGACTAAAAGTGAAGCCTGTTTAAACCATATGGATGTATAGTCAACTGTGCCAGTCAACCATATCTGAAATAGGGGACCCCATCCTCCCCAAGCAAAGACCCCCCTCCCACCCCCGCTGAGCTATCAACTGGATTCGCATCAACACGCCCTTTGACCCCCTCCCCTTTTTGACCCCAATGACCTGTCAAATATAAGATCACAGAAGAGTATAAAAGTGATTGAGCAGCAGTGACCTTTGGCTTTTTGCTACTAGTGAAGAACAACTTGGATCAAAACTAGTTTGGCTAGTTAACCCCTTACCTAACGAACCGACCGCATCCAACCATGTAATTTACAAATTGAACAGTTGAGAGAAAAAAATCTTCCAAAAGGTTTCATCAAGACCACATGAAGTGACCCCTCATTTGAATGAGCTCATTCCAATGAACGGTCACATGATATGGTTTTGTGGAAATTTTTTTTAGAAATTTAAAAATTATCAGGGACAATAAAAGTTTAGATAGCATGGTGAAGAGTTGTTACGATGCTATTTAAAAATTATATTTAAAGCAATAAATTTGGATATTCTGTATGTTGGGTTATGGATTAAGCTCAACATTATAACTACACAATACCCCAGTGCCCAGTGACGTGTACATAGACAAAACTACATGTATGTTTCAATGAGTCGTTTTGTATTCAATGAGTCAGATGTGCGTAGGAAGAAAACGTAGAGACCGAAGGTCGAGACGTTTTCTTTCTACGCACATCTGACGAATTGAATACAAACGACTCATTGAAACATACATGCGGTTTTGTATTTATTACATGACCCAAGCACCTACTGACCTAATTTTCTTTTCTATCAACGGTGGTAAACACCATGCACTTTATGCAGTCGCATTGCATAAAAAAAGTCCCGGTTGGAACAGGTTGGTGTGCAATA
The DNA here is from genome assembly GCA_031216915.1 of Pictodentalium vernedei. Taxonomy (NCBI): domain Eukaryota; kingdom Metazoa; phylum Mollusca; class Scaphopoda; order Dentaliida; family Dentaliidae; genus Pictodentalium; species Pictodentalium vernedei. Next base: position 25,285,887 of record CM062291.1, on the reverse strand, counting down.
CAGAATTCCGTATTGCACAGCCGTATTGCACGCCGTATTGCATAAGAGAGACTGCATGGGCATGTAATAATAAGGCGAACTGCACGTTGATGGTGCACCTGTCTCCAACCAATGCTAACCCTGCTTGTGTAGAGTTAGTATGTTGGGGAGCTGACAGTTGCTCGCCATTGCTCGGTGGTTCTCTCTGGGTACTCCAGCTACCTTCACCCATAAAACTGTCATGGTCATGATTGGCCATTGTGCAAAAATATGTGACTTTAAACACCAATAAATAAATAATGAAATACTATTGTTGCTTCAAGTCCTTCTATTGTAAGGCAGTTAATTTTTTCAGATATTGTTTTCAGCCGTTATCACTTCTGTTAATCATCAGAGTCTAGGTATGGATGTTTTATGTCAGTTTTTTCACATTTTTCTGCCTAAGTAGGGCCCTGCAAATCACCTGTTTTCGATTCTCAAATCAAATCAAGTCTTATTATTCAAAATTGAAAATCTCAAATCAAATACAGGCATCTTGAAGCCCAACTGATAAAATATTCCAACTACACCATCAAGGCATGCCTTCATCGAAGGCGTGCCTTGATGATGTAGTTGGAATATTACCCACTAAGGATTTTTGTTCAAAAATAGAAATAGGTGCGTGAATTCTGTACTAGGCACTGCACGGGGACTAATTGCTGGCAACCATGAGCCCATCGTCATTATTGCTTCAGAGCTTTAAATTTGCTTTACTAGCGAAGAAAGGTAGATCTATGAAATAGTTTTTGAAAGTTTAGCCCTGTGCACACTATATCGAAAAATATTGATTATAGGGCCCTGTGAGTCACATATTTTCGATTCGAATCAAATCATGAAACAAATTGAGTCTATAATTCGAAATCAAATTGAACCTCAAATAGAATATAGGCGTCTTGAAGTCGCAACTGATAAAATATTCAGAATGAGGTCTTCAGAGGGTGAATTTAATGATGCTACCCTGTATAGTAGTGTCACATCACTAAATTTACCCTCTGTGAACCTCAATCTGAATCAGGTTTTCAAAACTAAACAGAGAGAGGTACCCAGACGATAAATTGGCCCTCTGTATGGGATAGCATCATCAAATTCACCCTCTGGGGACCTCATTCTGCAAATGTCAGACTGCTTATTTTCAGGCCTGTTTACAATTGATGTAACCCTCACATAACCAAGACGATCGTTCACATGTTATTTCCAGGCCTGTAATGTTAAGTAGTTGTTTTCCAGGTAGTGTACTTTGACTGATATATCTTTTGAAATCATAATTAATTGTTGGGTGAAAATGTCCTCCACCTACTGTCTTTGACTCAGAATACTTGCGTACCATGTCTTCTTTCAAATAACTTCAGAAAAAAAATAGTGGATATCTGCTGTCGGTGACTGTAATTATATCTAAGTTTTCACAAGTGCCTAAAAGCCACCAGTGAAAACTGGGATCTCCTTGCACTCAATTTTCTGTTATCTACTCAAAACCAGCAGGTATTCTTTTTATCCTCTTCCAAAATTAAGTTTGTAGGGGATCAAGCAATGGGATCAGTCCATCCATCCACTCATTCGTTCATCCATCCATCCGTAACAACTTTAGACCTCTGCATGTCAGATTTGAATGATGGACCAAAGGACTGGGTTTGTCCAGTCATTTTTTAGCTTAACTGGACAAGGTCAATATAAGCCATTGCCATCACGCGTGTGGAAGTCTATTAGTCTGTGAGTCTGAGTCTGTTCACATTTTCCTTTCAGCACAGGCTACACCCCGCAGTTCTTGTCCGATCATCACAAAATTTCATATGCAGGTTTGAGGTCATGTCTCAATGAGAACGTCCCACTTTGGTAGCGATCGGTCAACCTTGATGGCTGCCCGAGCCAAAAACCCGAAAACCTTTAGCACAGTCTTACAGGTCGTATTTATGAATGGATCTCATTGTAACTTGATAGGATGTCTTTGTATAATATCTGGATGAGAACGTCCTCTTTTGGTCATGATCTGTCAACTGTGACGGCTGCCCAAGCCCGAAACCCCAAAACTTTTAGCATAGTCTACAGATCATATTTAATATGGAGGGATTTCATTGTAACTTGGTAGGATGACTCTGTATGATGTCTAGAACCGTGCCGACTGCCTGAGCCCAAAACCCCAAAACCTTTAGCACAGTCTACAGGTCGTATTTATGGAAGGATTTCATTGTAACTTGGTAGGCTGACTCTATATAATGTCTAGATGAGAACGTCCTCTTTTGGTCGCTATTGGTTAACTATGACGGCTAGAGGAGCCCGAAGCCCGAAAACCTTTAGCGCAGTCTACAGGTGATATTTATGAAGGGATTTCATTGTAACATGGTAGGATGACTCCAGATAATGCCAAGATGAGAACATCCCCTTTTGGTCATGATCATTCAACCATGATGGCAGCCCAAGCCCAAAACCCCAAAAATTTGCACAGACTACAGGTTCATATTTATGAAGGGATTTCATTGTAACTTGGTAGGATGACTCAGTATAATGTCTAGATAAGGACATCCCCTTTTGGTTGCAATCAGTCAACCTTGATGGCTACATGGGCCGAAGCCCAAAAACCTTTAGCACAATCTACAGGCTGTATTTATGAAGGGATTTCATTGTAACTTGATAGGATGACTTCTTTTGGAATAGTTTCACTGTAACTTGGTAACTTTCATTGACACACATTAACTGTGAGGGCCACATTAAAATACCCCTCAGTTCTTTAGTACAGTCTACACCTCATATTATTTTTATTGAAAACATAGCACACAGGGAACAGAAATTAACATATTCCCAATTATCACAGTTCTTGTCTTATTTCATAATCCTTTCCTAAACATTGAACATTATCCTTTTCATCAAACACAACACACCGACAAATCAAGCTACAGTGTCATTTACTCTTTCATTCTAGAGTTATGGACCTTTTTGAACATAGAAAATTTCAATTTTTAAGGTTTCTGGATGAATAACTTTAGTAGTGTAACAGATTTTATCCAATCATTTTGAGCTCAACTTGACAAAGTTAAACTGAGCTATTGCCATCACTTCTCGTCCATCGGCGTACATACGTAGTCCGTAGTCCATATGGGCGGGCGTATATACATACAAATGTATGTCCACAGTTTCCTTTGGCACACCGCACAGGTCGCATTTATGATCAGATCGATTTGAAACTTGGTATGCTTGTTTGGGGTGACCTCTAGATGAGAGCTATCGATTTTCTTCCATTTCTGCCTAAAAATGTTGCCGCTGGCAACGTTCTTTGAACTTAGTTTAGTCAGACCTCAATATTTCCCTTTGGCACACCCTACAGGGCACATTTATAATAGGATTGCTTTGAAACCTGGCATGCTTGTTTGGGGTGACCTCTAGATGGGAGCTATTGATTTTCTTCCATTTCCATCAAAAAATGTTGCCGCTGCAACATTCTTAGAACTTAGTTAAGTCAGACCTCAATATTTCACTTTGGCACACCCATCAATTTCTGTCAAAAAATGTTGCCTGTGGCAATGACCTTTGATGAACTTAGTGCAGTTATGCATCAATATTTACCTTTGGCACACCCTGCAGTGCACATTTTTGACCAGATCGCTTTGAAACTTGGTATTCATGTTTGGGGTGACCTTTAGATGGGAGCTATCAATTTTCTTCTATTCCCGTCGAAAAATATTGCAGCTGGCAATGACCTTTGAACTTAGTTTAGTCAGACCTCAATATTTCCCTTTGGCACACCCTACAGGAAACATTTATGATCGGATTGCATTAAAACCTGGTATGCTTGTTTGGGGTGACCTCCAGAGGGGAGCTATCGATTTTCTTCAAATTCATATTCCCGTCAAAAGATTTTGCAGCTGGCAACAACCTTTGAACTTAGTTTAGTCAGACCTCAATATTTCCCTTTGACACACCCTACAGGGAATATTTATGATCGGATTGCATTGAAACCTAGTATGCTTGTTTAGGGTGACCTCCAGAGGGGATCTATCAATTTTCTTCAATGGCCTTTGAACTTAGTTTAGTCAGGCATCAAAATATTCCTTTGGCACGCTCTACAGGACACCTTTATCATCAGATAGGTTTGAAACTTGCAATGCTTGTTTGGGGTTACCTCTAGATGGGTCCTATTGAATTTCTTTGATTTCCATAAAAAAAATGTCACTGCTGACAATAGCCTTCAATGAACCTAATGCAGTTATGCATCAGTATTTCCCTTTTGCACATTTATGATTGGAAAACTTTGAAACTGGGTATGCCTGTTTGGGGTGACCTAGATGGGAGCTATCCTCTTTCTTCCATTTTTGTCAAAAACTGTTGCAGCTGGCAACGACCTTTGAACTTAGTTTAGTTAAACCATAATATTTCCCTTTGGCACATCCTACAGGGAACCGGTATGATCGGATTGCATTGAAACCTTGTATGCTTTTTGGAGGGTGACCTCTAGATAGGAGCTATTCATTTTCTTCCTTGTCCGTCAAAAAATGTTGCCATTGGTAATGACCTTTGATGAACTGAGTGCAGTTATGCATCAATATTTTCCTTTGGCACACCCTGCAGGACACATTTATGATCGGATCACTTTGAAACTTGGTATGCTTGCTTGAGGTGACCTCTAGATAGGAACTATTGATTTTCTTCCTTGTATGTCAAAAAATGTTTCGATGAACATGCAGTTATGCATCAAGATTTCCCTTTGACACACTCTGCAGGGCGCATTTATGATTGAATCGCTTGGAAACTTAGTGTGCTTGTTTGGGGTGACCTCTAGATGGGCGCTATCGATTTTCTTCCAGTTCCATCCAAAATAGTTGCCTTTGGCAACGACCTTTGATGAACTTAGTAAAAACTTACTGCAGTTAAGCATCAATATTTCCCTTTGACACACCCTGCAGAGCATATTTATGATTGGATCGCTTGCAAATTTGGTGTGCTTGTGTGGGGTGACATCTATATGGGAGCTATCGATTTTCTGCTGAAAAAAGTTGCCACTGACCTTTGAACTTAGTTTGGTATAGTTTAGTCAGACCTCAATATTTCCCTTTGACACACCCTTCAGGGCACATTTATGATCAGATCACTTTGAAACTTGGTATGTGTGCTCGGGGTGACCTCTAGATGTGAGATATTGATTTTTTTTCATTTCCATGAAAAAATTATTGTCGTTATCACCAGCCATTGAACTTACTGCATTTATTCAACGACTTATCCCTATTGCACTCTCTGCAGTGCTTATTTGTGAATTTCCTTAAAAAAGAAAGAAAAAAAATTGCCACAAGCAATGACCTTCAAACTTAGTGCATTTGTGCATTACCCAACGAATCGGCCGCATCCACCCACATAATATGCAAATTCAGCAATTGAAAAAATAGTATTTTTCAAAAATATGTCAACAAAACCATATCATGTGACCCCACGTTGGAATGAGCTCGTTGAGCTCATTCCAAAGAGGGGTCACATGATATGTTTTTGAAAAAAATTAAAAAATGATATTTGAAATAATAAATTTTGATATCGTCTGAGTTGGGTAAAGGGTTAACATCTTCCTTTGGCATTCCTCAGAGGGCACATTCATTATCAGATTGTCTTGAAACTATATATGCTTATGCAGGGTGACAAAGATAGGAGCTATGATTTTCTTTTCATTTCCATCAAAAACTGTTGCTGTTAGCAACAGTCTTTGAATTTATTGCATTTGTGCATCAACATTCTTCTTTGACCTGGCCTACAGGCCACATTTATCATAGGATTGCTTTTGAACTTGGTGTGCTCATCAGGCGGGACCTCCAGATGAGAGCTATTGATTAGCATTCATTTCTGTGAAAAAAGTTGCCATTTACAATAACCTCTGAACTTACTGCATTTGTGTATCAACATTCTTCCTTTAGCCAGCCTTACAGTTTACATTTAAAAATGCATGGATTACTCTGGCATTTTGCACACACAATGCTGCTATGTTTAAATTTCACAAAATAACATTGGTACCAATGATCTTCAAATTTGCCATTTCAGTAAAAACTTACCAATTTCAAGTTTGTCAAGTTCAGCTACAGTGTCACTGACACTTTCATTTAAGCAATAGTTTTATAGTATTTTGTTTGTTTTTTTTAGAAAATGTGGATTGATTGATGACAGTTTTACTAGTGCCTCTGTTGATATTTTCTTCATTGATTACAACAGGAAATGGGACCATTTAAACCCGGACAGAGTATCGGGTAAGTGGACTTTGTGTTCGAAATTTTGTACATATTAACATGTAGTAGTATGGTATCATAAGTGACTTGAATTTTAGTTGGTTAACCCTTTACCTATTGTAGTGGGAAAACTGGCTGGCACTAATCACAAAAATCACCTTTCAATTTGCATTATTTTTTTATTTTTTTTTGTCTCGGAACATAGTTTATAATCTCTCATTGTAACAAGCTTGTTGTGCCCGTTCCAATAAGTGTTCATAAGCTGTGTTTTTGATGCAAAAAAAAAATAGTTATGGCCTAAAAAAATAAAAAATCTGTTTCTCAGGCCCTCCCGCATGGTCCTTTTGGCTGCCGCATGCTCGCTTTTTATAACCAATATAAACTTTAAAAAAATAAAAATTAAATGGTTTATGTCTGATATTATACCCAAGTTAAAAAAATTGTTGAATTTGTCCCTTGAGTGCAAGAAGGCTTTGCAATGCTTTAGCATTGCAAAGCCTTCTTGCTCTCAAGGGACAAAATACATCACCACCCATGCTATTCTGTAGATTATGAGGCGTAAAACTTAAACCAAGAACATGAACTTTTAATGGCAAAGAAGTAATTACAGAAATAAAAAAAATAAAATAAAAAACCGCTCGCCCGCATGCAATTTCACAAATAATAGCCAGAAAAACAGAATATCTACTTTGTGTGGCCTATTCAAGAATATTGTTTTGCAAAGTGTTGTATGCCTTCTGTGTTAGGTAAAGGGTTAATATAAGTTAGAGGATGTTTATTTGCCAGTTATGGCGTCATGTGAGGCGAAGTGAGATTAATATTAGGCGAGGCTGTTGGCCGAACCTAATATTGATCACGCTGAGCCTCACATGACGCCATACCTGGCAAGTAAACGTCCTGTAACGTATCTACCATGCCACCAAACAAATTAAATAATATTTAAAAGATCCAAATTGCTTCATTTGAATATTTTTCAGGGATTTGTCTTTTATTTGCATGAAAATAGGTGAAAACTTGAGGTAGGAAAATTAATTCGGAAACAAAATGGCACCCAGCAGAGGGCTCATACATGGTCACTGGCAGTGTATGGACTCAATCCGATAGTCGGTTTCCCATTGAATAATCTAATATTACATGGTCCACTGATGCTATTAGAGTATGTTGATTGGTCAAATTAAATAGGTGGCATGATAACATTAATTACACAATCTGTAGTCACATAATATGGTACATTCGATGTCAGTTAATTCTATATTTGGAATGCCTGTTCAATCCCAATACAGAATTAACTGACAATGTAGATACCATATTCAAGCCTTAAAAAAAGCAATCTGTCATTTGCAGAATGAGGTCCCCAGAGGGTGAATTTGCTGATGCTAACCCATACAGTGGACTAGAATCTTTCAATTAATTTTCTGGGTACCTCTTTTTGTTTAGGCCTGATACCTTGATTCTACCTGAGGTTCACAGAGGTAAATTTAGTGATGCTATCCTACTGTGTAGGTTAGCATCACCAAATTTAGCCTCTGACGACATTCTGCAGATGAACGACTGCTTATTTCCAGGCTTGACTATATTAGGTCACAAACAAACCATTTAACAAATATCTGTTATCTAATAACTTTTCTATTTCCGATATGCTTGTAGCTATACAATTTATTTTGTAAGCAAAAATCGCATTTCAAACAGCAATGATTGTTTACTGTCACCATGGATATGTACTGTGCCAGGTACTGTTGATGATTCTGCACAGTGCTGTCAATAATGGTTTCTAAAAAAAAAACAGCTGTTCTTTTGTTTCTCATGAAAATTTATTAATCCCTCAATTTACATGGAGTTTCGACATAATAAATATGTTACATGGCATGCTTGCTGGCTGATACATAGAGATTATTGCCATAATGTGGATGTACAAAATATGTATTCGAGTCAAGCTCCGGGTTCTAAGGGCAGATCACGACGAGCCGTGATCTACCCTTAGAACCCGGAGTGAAACCCGCTGGCTGATACATAGAGATTATTACCATTATGTGGATGTACAAAATATGTATCTGAGTGTCTCTCCGGGTTCTAAGGGCAGATCACGACGAGCCGTGATCTACCCTTAGAACCCGGAGTGAGACTCGGATACATACTTTGCACATCCACATAATGGTAATAATCATTTTTTCTTACAATATATTGGGGATAAGCCAAGAATGTAGACGAATATATAACAAACTATTTATTTGTACGGATGAACAAAAAGAAAAAAAATGGAACTCACGCGAAAAGAACGTGCTTGTATCAGGTGGTCGGATACACGACAGTTGCTGAGTTAATACAGACAAAATACATGTTGATTGTAAGATAAATTTCCATACAAATCTCTGAGTGTTCATATCAGGTTCGGCTTCGCCTCATCTTATATGAACTCTTATAGCCTTGTATGGAAATGTATCAGCCAGTCACACGCCATGTAACCTATAACTTGCCCATCTTACTCGGATAAAGGTACAGATAATTGATTTCAGTTTTTATATGTTTAATTTGACTGATGGCATTTTGTGGAGTGCTCACTGGTGACAGATCAAATTTTGTTTTTTGATGGTCTCAATGGTTTCCGGATGATAACTCTAGTTCATTTTGATGTACGACTTTATAATTTTGCAACATTACTACCTACCATGAAATGTAGATCAAATTCCACTTTCAGTGTTATGGCATTTACTGGGGCTGTCACAATTAATCGATTAAGCAATTGTCAGTCGGTCACGCCAAAATCGATTAGTATTTTTCGTTGTCGAAGAATCAGTAAATCTTACCCGATTTTAGACATTTAATAATTTTTAAAAAATTGCTGAAAACCTATTGTTTCTAAAGGTAAATGGTCAAGAATGTCATTGTTAAACTCCAAGAAGCTGTTAGAAGCATTTGTCTTTTTGGTACATTCAAAGCTTTGATGTTCTGAACTTTTGAACCGTCAGTGTAATAATCAAGACTGGTCGGCAGTTGCGAACCTTGCAAGTTCACAACTGCCGACCGTCTTGATTATTACACTGACGGTTCAAAAGTTCAGAACATCAAAGCTTTTAATGTACCTAAAAGAAGATCGTCGTCGTTGTTTACTTGAGGTTGGTCAACTGACTTGAACTTCATTTTTAACGACTTCAAAGAGAGGGGCGGGGGGGGGGGGGGGGGGAGGGGGGGTCATCTAGGTATGATTAATTGATTATTATCGATTATTTGTGATGATTAATCGATTCCAAAATTAAAAAAATTGTGACAGCCCCAGCATTTACCATTCCAGAGTTATGCCCCTTGAAATGTGGCAAAATGGTAATGTGATAAAACATTTCTTGTGGTATCTTATTAAATGCCAAGTTCATGTGTAATCAAACTTACTTATACATTCACCCTAGTTAAGCAGTGACCTGTCTTCAAAGGCCAGCTTAATCTCCTTCCCAATGAGCTTTTAATACAGGTTTACTGTGTACTGTTACCCTTGTGCTTCCACACGTTTTTGTATTTTTTTTTTTGATATGGCTTAAACCATTTCACAATTCTGCATTTGAAAAAATCAGTTTGTTGTTTCCATCAATTAGCATTTCAGGTAGCATCTGTTGGCTGTGGCAATGTTTTACTTGTTTATTTAGGGAAATAGATTGTGTCATGTTAACCATGTCGGGTGATTGGTTTTATTAAAATTTGAATCAGAATGCTATCATAAGTTATCTCCCCCTACATGTATGGTATATAGAGATTTAATACCAGGATGTCAGTTTTTAAATGAGACATCCAGGTATTAAACCTCCATATACCATACATGTTGGCTGAGATAACGTTTTTGTCCCATTTGAAACACAATATAAACATAGTGGAAATAAATTTGTGGACACATTTTTCAGCTCCACAATCATTTGGACCAAATTCGTAATAGTAATTTTGTTTTTATAATCACAGAAGACAACAGATAGAGTTACATCCCTTGGGTCATTAAGGAAACAAGGAAACAGTATTTTGTTGACATATCGTCCCCTGCGTTCCAATGTGTTCTATGTGCCTACAGGCACATAGAACACATTGGTACTCAGGGGACGAATTATTTGCTCTTATTTTATTTTTATGATTGTATTGTCGGAAATCTGATGATATTTGTGACTATTTTTGGTTTGAGTTTCATAATGAGGCGAGGGGAAGAGAAAAGCTTTCATTGAAACCATATACCCCCGATGTTTTGCTTGTGCTTATACCCTGGATGTTGCATGCTCTCATATACTTTAGATGTTGGGCGCACCCTTTGCCATGGCTATTTGTCCAAGGCATTCTGAACAATCAAAAGACAGAATTTATCGGGATATAGGGACAAGTTGATTTGTACATGTAAATATTTTGATTACATAATTCTCTTATTATCAACATCTGACAAGTAGTATCTTCTTTTTTTTCACAGGGCTTTGCTTCAGAGGCTTTGTTGATGGATGTTTTGAGATAGCTCGAAGAAAATTCTTTTCTCCAGATCCTCATGAAATGTTGAATTCATTTCTTTGTCACTGTGAAAAAATTGCTTCATTGAAATGATGTTATGTGACACTTAAACCTTTAATGGGTTGAGGGCTTCATTATTTATGGTGGTCTGAATATGCTATTCAAAATTTGTTTGAAACAAATTATTGGAGGCACTCTTTATTAGGCCCCACAAAGTAGAGCTTCTGTTTCTCAGGCCAGTTTTTATAAATTTGCATGTGGGTGGGTGGTTTTTATGCCCCCGACTTGAGTCAGGTGGCATATAGTGATTGAAGTGTGCATGTGTTCGCCTGTGTGTGTGTGTCCAAGCCAATAACTCGAAAACTGTTAGGGACACAGTCATCAAACTTCACACAATTATAAGGGAGGATGTGTCACACACCATAGCCAGGTTTGTACCTTCAAGGTCAAGGTCACATTTCAAGGTCACACTAAAAATCGGTCAATATTCGTGTCTCAGCAATAACTCAGAAACGAATCATAGTGCAATTGTTAAACTTTTTACAAATGTTAAGGACAGTCAGAAGGTGTGTCGTGTATAATAGTTTCCGTTGCATCTGCAAGGTGAAGGTCACAAGGGGGGGTGGGGTGTGTTACCTTAGTAACATTCTTCTTATTTATTTTATTTTTGTAATTATTTCTTTGTCATCAAAAGTTCGTGTTCTTGGTTTGTTTTACATTTTAATACCGATTTCCATGATACAACTTTTGTTCAAAAACTCCATCCAACATTTGTATGATGATGTTGAAAGTTTTATGGATTTTTTGGTGGAAAATCTCACTTTTCCATCATAGACTCCCACAGAAGGTTGCTTTCTATTGGAGCTACAGCATACAATGTAATCTGATTGGTTCAAGACGTAAAACATTGTCAAACATTGTTCCAATTAATGTGCATGCTCGAACATTGTCCAACATGTTCGCACTTGTTCAAATTCCAATATACACCATTAAAACATTTTCCTCTGAACATCATCTTACAAATATAAGATGGAGTTTTTGACAAAAGTTGTATTGTGTAAACTGGCTTTTAGGCAGCATAATTTACAGAGTAGTATGGGTGGTGGTGTATTTTGGCCCATGAGTGCAAGAAGGCTTTGCAATGCTAAAGCATTGCAAAGCCTTGTTGCACTCAAGGGACAAATTTATCAGTTTGATTAATTTTGGGTAAAATATCAGACATAAACCATTTAATTTTTATTTTTTGAACTTTGGTTATATAAAAAAAGAGCATGTGTCATAAGGACCATGCAGGATGTCCTGAGAAACAGATTTTTAACTTAATTTTTTGCCTTAACAAAATATTATTAATTTATTTGCATTTGAAAATGAAACATGAGGAAGGGAAATGTTGACGTTCGCTTTGGTACCCTCATTTTTAGCTCAACTTTGACGAAGTCAAATTTGAGCTATTGTCATGGCCCGTCTGTCCATCCGTCCGTCTGTCCGTCTGTCCGTCTGTCCATACGTCAACAATTGGCTATGGCTCGGGCTAGAGGTCGTATTTATGAACCGATCTTTACGAAACTTCTTGTTTACCTTTGTTATGACCCTGGGACGGGAACGAGTGTTTTTAGGTGTGGTCCGAAATTCAAGATGGCTGCCAGCGGCCATTTTGTACCGATGATGCAAAAATCAGTTTTTTGTACAGAACTTCTGTATGAAAGTTCTGATTTGAATAAAGTTTTGTATAAATGTTTAGTGCCATGGGATACATCACATATAATACGGGTTTTTTTCTCGTGCGTAAATTATGCAAATTAGACTGACTTTGATTTATTTAGTGTTACTTTCAGAGCTGTAAGTGCCAAGCTGCTATGGCTCGGGCTAGAGGCCGGATTTATGAACCAATCTTTACAAAACTTCTTGGGTACCTTTGTTATGACCCTGGGACGGGAACGAGTGTTTTTGGGTGTGGTCCGAAATTCAAGATGGCTGCCAGTGGCCATTTTGTACCAATGATGCAAAAATCAGTTTTTTGTACAGAACTTCTGTATGAAAGTTCTGATTTGAATAAAGTTTTGTATAAATGTATAGTACAATGGGATACATCACATATAATACGGGTTTTTTTTCTCGTGCGTAAATTATGCAAATTAGACTAACTTTGATTTATTTAGTGTTACTTTCAGAGCTGTAAGTGCCAAGCTGCTATGGCTCGGGCTAGAGGCCGTATTTATGAACCAATCTTTACGAAACTTCTTGGGTACCTTTGTTATGACCGTGGGACGAGAACGAGTGTTTTTGGGTGCAGTCCCAAATTCCAGATGGCTGCCAGCAGCCATTTTGTACCGACGATGCCGAAATCTGTTTTTTGTACAGAACTTCCATATGAAAGCTCTGATTTGAATAATTTTTTGTATGAATGTTTAGTACCATGGGATACATTACATATATTACAGGTTTTTTTCTTGTGCGTAAATTATGCAAATTAGGCTAACTTTGATTTATTTAGTGTTACTTTCAGCACTGTGAGTGCAAATCCCAATACGGCTCGGGCTAGAGGCCGTATTTATGAACCGATCTTCACGAAACTTCTTGGGTACCTTTGTTATCACTGTGGGATGAGAAGGAGTGTTTTTGGGTCCAGTCTGAAATTCAAGATGGCCGCTAGCAGCCATTTTGTTCAAAATTAAGTGCAATCAGATTTTTGCGCAGAACTTCCAAATGAAAGATCTGATTTGAATAAATTTTTGTATGAATGTTTAGTACCATGGGATACATTACATATAATACAGAGTTTTTCTCGTGAATAAATTATGCATATTAGGGGTCCGGGTGGGACTTAGAAAATTTTGGACCAAAATCCGGAAATTAGTTTTTTGGTTTTTTATGCGTTTTGGTCAGTTTTAAGACAAAAAAAAAATAAAATTTTTTTACACTGAAAATTTGGGGTCCGGGTGGGAATTTTGGACCAAAATCCGGAAATTAGTTTTTTGTGTTTTGATGCATTTTGGTCAATTTTAAGAAGAAGAAGAAAAAATTTTAGTCTGAAAATATTTTGTTTGGGACTGAAAATTTCCACACAAAAATAATAATCTACAATGATTGGTCTTAATCTGTAGTCCATTACAGTCACCTTGTAATTCTTTTATTATTGTTGACTGGGCCAAAACAAATACTAATTCCTGTCATATTCATTATTCAGTTGTCTTGGTCACAGCAAGTACTAATTCCTGTCATATCCAAGTTGAGCTACAGAGTCATTGACTCTTTCATTTTTTTAATGCCCTGATATTGACTTCCGGCATTCAGCCAGTTAGTAAACATGAAAAGAAGATGGTACTTGTAAAAGAATTTCAAGAATAACTAAAAATGTTTTCATTTTGTAACTAAAATATATAGCTTATGGCACCTGACAGGAATGAGGTCAATGAGCTTATTCCAATGAGAGGGCATAAGTTATATGTTCAAGGAAAAAATAAAAAAAAATAATAAAATGGCAGTTTTTGTGAATAGTGAAGGTTAGTTACAAACAAGCCAGAAAATAAGAAGACTGTCATCTACAAAATGAGGTCCCCAGAGGGTGAATTTAGTGATGCTGCCCTGCACAGCAGGGTAGCATCACTAAATTTACCCTCTGTGAACCTCAATCTGAATCAGGGTCTCAAAACTAAACAGAAAGAGGTACCTAGAGGATAAATTGGCTGACTGTTTGGGATAGCATCACCAAATCCACCCTCTGGGGACCTCATTCTGCAAATGTCAGACTGCTTATTTTCAGGCCTGGTTACAAACATTATATTCTTCAAAAGATTAAGGCTGTTACACACTAGATGTAAGCATTGTATGCAATGCAAGTAACCTTAATGTTTTTACTTCAAAGTTTGTAATTATGACGCAGTGTGATGTCACTAATTATAGTGTAGATTTTTCCCCCCCTCCCAAATATTCTTTGGTGGATATAGCCATGGCACTGTCTACCTGACTGTAAATGGGGTTGGTTTCCACTCTCAGATTAAAGTTCTGCTGAGCTGATCGAAACCAAACTTGGCCTGTAGATTGGGTATAATGAGAGGAAGAAAACTATTTATTTTGGCATCATTGTGCCAAAGATCAAGGTTACAGTGACCTTGAACTTAAAACTTTTTCGGGGAATCAAAAAATCTTTTTGACGGACTGACACAAAACTTGACATGTGAATTAAGTATGATGGGAGGAAGAAATCTATTCATTTATTTTGAGAGTGCTGTGTGAAAGGTTCAGGTTATTGTGACTCTTAACTTTCAAATTTTCCTGATTTCCGCTTTCTAATTAAAGTTCCGCTTGGCTGTTCGAAACAAAACTTAGGATGTGGGTTGGATATGATGAGAGAAAGACTTTTCCACAGAGCCATGATAGCAGCTTCTAGCACTCAACCAGTTAAAAAATAGAACTTGGCCAAAAAATGTTTGTTGGATGATTTTTTGTAGATTTTTTTTCCCCATTAAGAACAAGAGATTGAACCAGAGGTGCTGGAATACCGCCACTGGCACCAAGTCAATGTATGGGTCTGTGTTTGGATGGACAATATTTCTCAATGGAAAGAAGACACAACTCATAAATGAAATGTGTGGTCAGAAATAACTTAATATATATCTGAATGGGCATGTCCCATGTATCCATGTAAGATTTCATTAGGATATGACCAGGCCTGAAAATAAGCAGACTGACATTTTCAGAATGAGGTCCCCAGAGGGTGAATTTGATGATGCTATCCCATACAGTGGGCTAGTTTATGCTCTGGGTACCTCTTTTTGTTTAGTTTTGAGACCCTGATTCTGATTGAGGTTCACAGAGGGTGAATTTAGTGATGCTACCCTGCTGTGCAGGGTAGCATCACAAAATTCACCCTCTGCGAACCTCATATTGCGGATGACAGTCTGCTTATTTTCTGGCTTGGATATGACTACTATCAACTCAGTTGTAGGCTCGTATTGACAAAAAATGTCTATTTCTCAAGGGGGGGGGGGGGGGGGGGGGGGAAAGGGGCACAACTCTTGTTTGGATTATGCGAACTGCATAACTTGATTTATGTCTGAAAGGACATGTCATGCTGGGTATCCAGGTAAGATTTCATTAGGATATGACTACTATCAACTCAGTTCTAGTCTTGTATTGGCAAAAAATGTCTATTTCTCAACAAGCTTAGAACGAGGTCCCCAGAGGGTGAATTTGGTGATGTTACCCTGGACAGCAGGGTAGCATCGCTAAATTTACCCTCTGTGACAAGCCTGAAAATAAACAATCTGTCATTTGCAGAATGAGGTCCCCAGAGGGTGAATTTGCTGATGCTATCCCATACAGTGGGCCAATTTGTCCTCTGGGTACCTCTTTCTGTTTAAGTTTGAGATCCTGGTTCAGATTGAGGTTCACAGGGGGTAAATTTAGTGATGCTACCCTGCTGTGCAGGGTAGCATCGCCAAATTTACCCTCTGTGGACCTCATACAGTCTGCTTATTTTCTGGCTTGCTCTGTGAACCTCAATCTGAAAGAAGATCTCAAGCCTAAACTCTTCAATAAATTATAACAAAACAATTTTATATCAGCATTTTTTTCTATGAGTGCACAAATAACATGGTAATGCATACAGTGCGAAGCCACTGAAATGGCTTTCAGCATTTTTTTAGTAGAGCCCTGATAGTGGCTTCTAGCACTCTACCAGTTAAAATTTGTAAAGGTAAGGGAGGTTGGTGGAAAATAGTGTTCTTGGTTTAAGATATTTGACATTTCCCGATTGTTTTGTTTCCACGCTAGTTGTAAATGTGTCTGCTTTACTTAGAAAGGAATAATGGAACTGTTATTGGCAGCTTGTGTTTAGTAAAGAGTTGATATTCAGAATGATCCATGTAAACTACAGTGGGATCCCTGGGAAATGAATCAGTGCTTATTTACTGTGGTAAACAAGCTCTGTTTAACCCTTTACCCAACACAGACGATATCAAAATTTATTAATTTAAGTATCGGTTTTTAATTTTTTTCGAAAAATTTCAACAAAACCATATCATGTGACCCCCCTCATTGGAATGAGCTTGACGAGCTCGTTCCAAAGAGGGGTCACATGATATGGTTTTATTGAAATTTTTCGAAAAATAATATTTTTTCAGCTGCTGAATCTGCATAGTACGCGGGCGGATGCGGGCGCTTCGTTGGGTAAAGGGTTAACTGGTAAAATAGGACCCAATCACCAATGTCCGAGGTGGAAGTCCTCTAAAATAGGCAACAGTGGTATAAACGATTGACTAAACTTGACTTTATCTCCATGTTGCAGTCACAATTATCCATTGTGCTGAAATATGTGACCTTAAACATAAATAAATAAAATAAATCTGTGTAAAAAATCCTTTCACAATACATATGATTAGATGCTCCTCATTGGTCTTCTGTATAAAAATTCCTGTTTTCAGCATCGGTACCTCCAGTAGATGTGTATCTGAATGTTTTTTGTTTGTTTTTTTTTGGGGGGGGGGGGGGGGGGAGGCATGATGGTGTCGTGGTAACCGGTTCTCGTCAGATCACCGAAGTTGAGCAACGTCGAGTGCGGTTAGTGGTTGGATGGGTGACCATTTCAGCGACTGATTCGCGCACCCGCGTTGTGTCCTTGGGAAGGGCACTTCACCCCGATTGCCTACATGGGGGCACAATGACGCTGTGTACTAAGGCGTACTGCACGTCGATGGTGGGCATGTCTTCAACCAATCTAATCCTGTCTGTGCCATGGTGCAGAGTTATGATGTTGGAGAGCTGATAGCTGCTATTCGTTGCTCGGTGGTTCTCTCCGTGTACTCCAGCTTTCTCCACCTGTAAAACTGTCACCGACACGACATGATATGACCCTGGTTGTTGTGTCGTTACACCCTAATAAAAAAAAAATCTGAATGTTTTGGGGTTGATGGGAGTGGGAGAAGGAAAAGTATGTTAGTTTATTCCTCAGCACGCCGATGTAAAAATATCAAGCCACACATTTTTCCCATAATGCAACTGGAAATAAAACTAATTAATTCTTATTTGACAGAACTCGATGAGTTCTATCAAAAAAGATTGAATTAGTTAAATTCCTGGTTGTATTGTGGGAAAAATTTGTGGCTTGAAATTTGGGTATTTTGACATCAGTTTGCAAAAGGTTAACATGGATCAGTGGTAATGCAGGGTTCAGATCCTCTAATACGAATCAGAGCATGTTTCAGTAGAACTATTTCTACTTGGGACATTATAGAATACAATGCAAAAGGTTAACATGGATCAGTGAAGGGTAATGCAGGGTTCAGATCCTCTAATACGAATCGTGTTGCACTAGAACTTTTTCTACTTGGGACATCATAGAATACAATTTTAATTTTATTTTTTTTGCATTTTGAAACAGTATTGTCTCATCTTGGTAATTTTATCATCATTTTATTTCAAATAGAATGTTATGTAATAGAAAGTATACAAAGATTCCATATTTATCCTTAGTTCATATTTATGTTCTTAATACATAAGATTTTTTAAAAGTAATGTTTCATTTTATTCAAGATTTGTCATCAAAATAAGTTGTAAGTTGTCCCTGAAGGGCCTTTACCAGTTGGAATAACATTTTTTACTTCAGTGCAAATGCCAGAGCAATATACCCATAAGGATATTTTTAAGACAGTAGTTTTTAATAAAAGTCTTGGCCTCCCTTATAATTAGCACAGACTTGATTCTAAATCTCAGCCAAAGGTCTTATTTCTTGCAATGATGTGGTGTTAACATTTGTCAAAAATTGACCAGGAGCCAATAATGTAAAACTTTTTTGCAATTGCATTTTCTGGAATTGTATTGTCTAACTGTTAATATAACTGACTAGAGATAATCATTAGCATTTTAAAAGATATGGCAATTTGCCAACTGGCAAATTGCCATATCTTTGAAAATGTTAATGGATCATTTGAAACCATTTAAAGTCATAACTAGAAAATACAATTCTAGAAAATACAATTGTAAAAGTTTTATTGTATTGTTCCCAGATCTTAATGAGTTAATGACAAGTGGAGCAGTGCTTGTTCAGTGTACAGAAATACAGCTTTACCAGTGAAATAGGACCCAGGAATCAATGCCCAGGGTGGAAGTCCTATAAATTTGCAGCATTGTTCAAAATGGTTAGTTTGGAGTGCTTGTGGTTATGTCATTGGACTTTAAACCGAAAGGCCAGTGGTTTGATCCTGCTAGGGTTAACTGCATTGCGTCCTTGGACAAGGCACTTAATCCCAATGGCGCTGTGTACTAAGGCGAACTGCACATTATGGTGCACTTGTCTTCAACCAGTGTGGAGTTAGTATGTTGTGGAGTCTGACCGTTGCTCGGTGGTTCTCTCCAGGTACTCTGGCTTACTCCACCCATAAAACTGCCCGACATGAGGTGACCCCGACTGTAAAAAGTGCTGTTAAACCCCAATATATATATATAAATGGTTAGTTGAACTTGATTTCATACCTATATGTTGTGGTCATGATATAGCCATAGATGCTGACAGGGATTTTAAATACCAACAAATAAATATGAGTTTAAGATAAATTATCTCTCACAAATTTTTGCTAGTAACAAAACTGGCCCTACAAATTTTAGTTGTATTTATTTATTGGTGTTTAAGGTCACATACTTATGCACAATGGCTAATCATGACTGTGACAGTTTTACGGGCGGAGGAAGCCGGAGTACCTGGAGAGAACCACCGAGCAACTGTCAGCTCCTCAACATTCTAACTCTGTACATGCTCTGCTCAAGCAGGGTTACAGTGGTTGAAGACGTGTACCATCGACGTGCAGTACGCCTTAGTACACGGCGTCATCGTACCCCAATGCAGGCAACCGGGATAAAGTGCCTTGCCCAAGGACACAACGCAGAAATTTTAGTTGGGGCTATTATCAGTGACCCCCCCTCCCCCACCACACCTCAGTTTTGACAGTTATCCACCATTGATTATGACTGGGTAGACTGTATATGCATATCTTATACTTTAAACAATTTAACCCTTATCCTGCTGGTCAGGTTGAAAATTTTATTTGTGTAAGTTTTGAGCACGTGGGCCTGTATAGACACTACTACATATTGTGAATGTTTTCTGTGACATAATTCCACCCATCCCACAGTAGAAGCAAATTTTTATTTGCGGAGGCCATTGAAAAGCTGATATCGGCAGAATAAATAAAAATGTGCCTCCAAGTTTGGGAAGTAATGCATGTATGTCTGGAGTTGAGTGTCTGTGTTTGCTTGTGTGTGTGTTGATGTCACTTATCCCCTACTCTCCCAGATGCCCCACCTGTTGGGGTTTATCTGATCACTAGCATAAACCCTAGTCCACTAGGATTCAAATAATCATAATTTTGTTATTGTTTCTTATAAGAATACTTGGAGGAAACTAAATGTTGTCATTAATGTGTTTTGGATGTATTTATTGAAGATTTGTTAATAAATAAAGAGTCTCTCGTAAATGTCATATAATCATTTTTCTTTTTATAGTTTCTTATGTGAACACTTGAAAGCAACTAAATGTTGTCACTAACTTGATTTGGATGGATCTATTGAAGGATTGTTAATAATTGAAGACAACCCCCGTGGGAGCCTTATTAAAAAAGGAACCAGTCACCAGTGCTTGGGGTGAAAGAAGTCCTCTAAAATGGGCAACATGGGTTATTTTTGGTCATCAAAATTTGCTCATGTGTCTTTGCCTTGTTACAATTTATGGGAGAGTACCACGAGGCACTCGCCCATAAATTGTAACAAGACAAACCCATGCAGACAAAGTAATTTCACTTCTAAGGTAATATAAAGCACATCCACAGAATATGACCTCATTAGATGGGGGTACCTACTCTTTATATTAAAGCCCTGATAGTATTATTTATTAGCTCACCTGACTGAAAGTCAGGGTGAGCTTTTCTTATCACTCTTCGTCCGTCGTCCGTCCATCACCTGCGTGAAGGTGGTGTTTGATTTTTTTAGCTCAACTTGACAAAGTCAAGCTGAGCTATTGCCATCACTTCTCGTCCGTCGACGTAGTCCGTCGGCGTACGTACGTACGTACGTTAGTATGTTAGTACGTTAGTACGTACGTCCACAATTTCCTTTGGCACACCTCACAGGTCGCATTTATGATCAGATTACTTTGAAACTTGGCATGCTTGTTTGGGATGACCTCTAGATGGGAGCTATCGATTTGCTTCAATTTCCGTCAAAAAATGTTGCCGTGGCCAACGTTCTTAGAACTTAGATTAGTCAAACCACAATATTTCCCTTTGGCACACCCTACAGGGCACATTTATGATTTGATTGCTTTGAAACCTGGTATGCTTATTTAGGGTGACCTCTAGATGGGAGCTATCGATTTTCTTCAATTTCCGGCAAAAAATGTTGCCACGGCCCACATTCGTAGAACTTAGTTTAGTCAGACCTCAATATTTCCCTTTGGCACACCCTACAGGGCACATTTATGATCAGATTGCTTTGAAACCTGGTATGCTTGTTTGGGGAGACCTCTAGATGGGTGCTATCGATTTTCTTCAATTTCTGTCAAAAAATGTTGCCGCGGCCAACGTTCTTAGAACTTAGTTTAGTCAGAAGACTCAATATTTCCCTTTGGCACACCCTACAGGGTACATTTATGATCGGATTGCTTTGAAACCTGGCATGCTTGTTTGGGATGACCTCCAGATGGGAGCTATCGATTTTCTTCAATTTCCGTTAAAAAATGTTGCCGCGGCCAACGTTCTTAGAACTTAGTTTAGTCAAACCACAATATTTCCCTTTGGCACACCCTACAGGGCACATTTATGATTTGATTGCTTGGAAACCTGGTATGCTTATTTAGGGTGACCTCTAGATGGGAGCTATCGATTTTCTTCAATTTCCGTCAAAAAATGTTGCCGCGGCCAACGTTCGTAGAACTTAGTTTAGTCACACCTCAATATTTTCCTTTGGCACACCCTACAGGGCACATTTATGATCAGATTGCTTTGAAACCTGGTATGCTTGTTTGGGGAGACCTCTAGATGGGAGCTATCGATTTTGTTCAATTTCCGTCAAAAAATGTTGCCGCGTAGTCAGAAGACTCAATATTTCCCTTTGGCACACCCTACAGGGCACATTTATGATCGGATTGCTTTGAAACCTTTCATGCTTGTTTGGGGTGACCTCTAGATGGGAGCTATCGATTTTCTTCAATTTCCATCAAAAAATGTTGCCGCAGCCAACATTCTTAGAACTTAGTTTAGTCAGACCACAATATTTCCCTTTGGCTCACCCTACAGGGCACATTTATGATTAGATTGCTTTGAAACCTGGTATGCTTATTTACGGTGACCTCTAGATGGGAGCTATCGATTTTCTTCCATTTCCGTCAAAAAATGTTGCCACGGCCAACGTTCTTAGAATTTAGTCTAGTCAGACCACAATATTTCCCTTTTATACACCCTACAGGGCACATTTATGATCGGATTGCTTTGAAACCTGGCATGCTTGTTTGGGGAGGCCTCTAGATGGGAGCTATCGATTTTCTTCGGTTTCTGTCAAAAAATGTTGCCACTGGCAAAAAAAATGACATTGGTACCAATGATCTTCAATTTTGCCATTTCATTTATAACTTACCAAGTTCAAGTTTGTCAAGTTGAGCTACAGTGTCATTGACACTTTCATTTATAGTTTCTAGTTATAAGCTAGATTTTTTTTTTTTTTTTATGCGTTTCGGTCAATTTAAAGACAAAAAAAAATTATTTTTTTTTACACTGAAAATTTGGGGTCCTGGTGGGACTTCGAAAATTTTGGACCAAAATCTGGAATTTTTTTTTTTTTTTTATGCGTTTCGGTCAATTTTAAGACAAAAAAAAAATTTTGTTTGGGAAAAAAATCTGGTTTTTATGCGTTTATCTCAATTTTGGGACGTAAAAGTGCAAGAACGGAAAATAGAAGGAAAATCCTGTGTATTGTGTGGGCACAATCTCTTCATCTAGTTGGTATGTGCTTTTCTTAAGAGGGGCGTATGCAGCTTATTCAAGTCCCTGGTTTGAAATTTAGACTACCATGTCAGGTGAGCGCCCTCAGGCCCCCTGGGGCCTCTTGTTTATTTATTGGTGTTTAAGGTCTTATACTTATGCACAATGGCTAATCATGACCTTGACAGTTTTACAGGTGGAGGAAGCCGGAGTACCCGGAGACAACCACCGAGCAACGATGAGCAGCTGCCAGCTCCCCAACATAGCAACTCCGCACTGCAGCACAGGCAGGGTTAGATTGGTTGAAGACATGCATACCATCGACGTGCAGTACACTTTAGTACACGCCGTCATTGTGCCCCCATGTGGGCAATCGGGGTTAAGTGCCTTGCCCAAGGACACAGCACGGGAGTCTGAATTGATCGCTCAGATGGTCAGAATGATTAACTGGGCTCGACGTTACTCAACTTTGGTGATCTGACGAGAACTGGTTACCACAATGCCACCGCACCCCCAGCCCTGATAGTGACTTCTAGCACTCTACCATTTAACAATTAACTAAACTCCTAAACACCCGAGGAGACTTTTGCCAGAAACCAACGCTCTTTCGAGAAAAGCTGCACCATGGGAGTCACCGGGGGAGTTGGTGGGAGTGGGAGGTTGGGGTTGAATAAAAAATCTGAACCTTTAAGCACGTCTATAGACCCTAACTGAAAACCTGAGTATACTTTTAATGTTTCAAATTATACACTCGAGGAGCCATTCACTTGGAAATGACTAACTACTCAAGTGTCACCACTCGATGAGCCTCTGGGGGTGGAGGATGGGGGGTGGGTGGTCAAATAATACATCCGAAATCTATATGCACACCTTCAGATCCTGTCTGAACACCTGAACATACTTTAAACATTTTGAATTATATACACCAGGAGCCTTTCTCCAGAAAACAACTCTATAGCAACAAAAGTGGCACCACCAGAGTCATCAGGGATTGAATTAAAAGCTGAAATCTGTATGCATATCTACAGACCCTACCTGAACATACTTTAACCCTTTACCATCAATAAAATGACACTTGCAAAAACAATTCTTTAATAACTATTTTTTTTCATTTTTTGCATCCAAAATATAGATTTTGATCCCTCATTAGAACAAGCTCAGTGAGCTTGTTCCAATGAGGGGTCATACGCTATGTTTCTGAGACAAAAAATGAAAAAATGCTGAAAATTAAATGGTGATATTTGTTAATAGTGCAGGGTGGTTTTAGCCATTATGTTGGGTAAAAGGTTAAACGTTTTGAAATATGTACCCATGCAGCCTCACTCTGGAAATCAGCTCTCAAATGACTCCCAGGAAGTGAAGGAACCCCCAGGAAGTGAATCAGTGCTTGTTTACTGTGGTAAACAAGGTGTTTTACTGGTAAAACAGTACCCAGTTAACAATGCTTGGGGTGGAAATCTTCTAAAATGGGCAACATGGGTATATTTATTTATTGGTGTTTAAGGTCACATACTTATGCACAATGGCTAATCGTGACCGTGACAGTTTTTGGGTGGAGTATCCAGAGAGAACCATCAAGCATCGATGAGCAACTGTCAGCTTTTCAACATTCTCTGTTCAAGCCCCGCTCAAGCAGGGTACATGTGCACCATCAACGACCATTTGATTGAGTTGTATTCTGGATTAGTCAACACATTTACACCAGAGTTATGGTTCTTTGCTAAGAATGGGGAGCGGCAGCAATATGTTCTGACAGGCGCGTAGTCAGGATTCTATAATAGGGGTTCACTGTCCATTTTTTTTTGTTTTTTTTTTGGTGGGGGGGGGGGGGGGGGTAGAGGTTTGTGTGGGGTTTTTGGGGCCTCCTGGACCCTCCTCAAGGAAAGTGGGTGGAGGTGCTATAACTGGAGGGTCATAGTTTGGACAACACACAAACACCAGTAAGAATATTGTGCAAAATTTAGTGCTCCATGAGTGAAGTGGAGGAATTTGTAACGTGTAGCCCCTTATATCGGAGACCATTACAGGGCTCTATGTTGACTGAGTGAAACATGCATTGGGCAATGTTTGGGGTGGGGGTAATTTAGGGACACAGAAATTTTCTATATCTTTACTGCAGGAGATACAATTATTATTTTCCCATGTTTTTTTATACCCCCTGTGGGGGTGTATAGGATTCGCCTTGTCCGTCCATCCCGAAATTCAATCATGAATAACTTATAAAGGACAACTTGGTTGAGTGACTTGATATTTGGTTTGCAAATGTATTCTATTGCTGTATACCCATAGTGAAATGCAGGTGTCTTTCGAGATTTTATCGTCAGAGTCATTGCCCTTCATGGAATTTGTCTGCCTTGAAATTAATTCATGAATAACTTGCAGAGTACTCAATGGAATGACTTCATATTTGATGTGCAACTCTATCTTACTGATGTCTACCCACAGTACAAAGTCTGTCTGTACGTCTGTCCCGAAATTCAATCATGAATAACTTGTAAAGTACTTGATTCAGTGGCTTGATACTTGGTATACAAGTGTATCATATTGCTGTATACCTGTAGTGAAATAAAGGTGTCATTCTGAAATTTTATTGCCAGTCATTGCCTGTCTGTCCATCTGTCCCAAAATTCAATCATGAATAACTTGTAAAGTACTTGGTTGAGTGACTTGATATTTGGTATGCAAGTGTATCCTATTGATGTATACCCATAGTGAAATGCAGGTGTCGTTCGAGATTTTATTACCAGAGTCATTGCCCTTCATGGACTTAGAATTTGTTTTTTCCCAAAAAATGTATCACCTGTAGTCAGAAATGCATTGTTAAATAAGAGGGGATATTTTTGTTTCACCATATGATGACACTTTATTTTCCTTTCGTTTTCTGAGTATCAAAATGAAGCACCTATACAATGTGCTGACATATTTTTAAAAATCGACTTGATAGCAATCTTTATCTTGGGTTGGCCTCCACATTGCGGGGGCATTTCATTAGCTGTGCACATGTCTAACTGGTAGAGTGCTAGAAGCCACTATCAGGGCTTTAATATGTAGAGCAGGTACCCCAGCCTGAAGGTGTCATATTCTGTGGGTGTGCTTCATATTAACTCAGCAGTGAAATTACTTAGTCTGTATGGGTTTGCCCTGTTACAATTTATGGGAGAGTGCCTCTGGGCACTCTCCAATAAATTGTAACAAGGCAAAGACACATGAACAAATTTTGATGACCAAAAATAACTTAGCACTCTACCAGTTAAGACATGCAAATAAAATAATGCGCAACATCTTTACACGCCCATCAGAAAAGACACAACATTGAAAACGAAACATCGACAAGAATAAAATACAGTTTAATAACTGGGATAAAACTTTAATCTTCGTGCACAAAAGTTAAAATACTTGAGCGAAATTATTGATGCAAAATAGTAATTTGGGGCATATTGGGATATTTTGGGATGAATAGCTAGTATTCTGTCCTGCAATTACCAATACTATATAAAACTTTTACAATTGTATTTTCTAGAATTCTATTTTCTTGTTATGCTTTAAATGGGTTGAAATTAAACTTGGCATTTTCAAGGATATGGCAATTTGCCAATTGGCAAATTGCCATATCTTTTAAAGTGCTAATGATTCGTATCAGTCAGTTATATTAACAGATAAAAAATGTAATTTTAGAAAATTGTCCGTCCGTCTGACCAAGCCCACCACCTTCCCGCTCGCCCACCCACCTAGATTTTAACGCAAGGTTACCTCTACCACCCCATCCATTAGAGTTGTTAAAACAGACATATAATAAAAGTGATGTTACTTGTTAGAACTAATAATAATGGTATTTTTGTGTTTGTTAGCAGGTTAAGCTATATATTATGCTGATAACCTATAGGAAATAGGAGGTGTGATACTTTCCCGTCTTACCTGTTTTCACAATGCCAGCCATGCTTTTTACTTATTGAGTTAAGCTAGTTTGAGCATATATTATCTGAGTATATTTGTCTTCCCATGACCTTAATGAAGTCAAACTTTCTTGGGCCTGCAATTTAAGTGTAAAACTGCAAGCACTTTGGAGGGCCTGTACAAATCCAGCAGTACTTTTTGAGTGGACCCAAATACAGGCTGGTGTCATTCAAGCATTTAAGTGCCTTCAATAATAGACTTTAGCTAAATCTTGTCATAATTATATGGAAAGTGAAAAATAAAACAACCAATTCATAGAACATTTTTTTAATGTTCATTGTAAATAAATGCAACAAAACAAGCATATAAAATTCTACTCAACAACCTAACAGTAACAACCCTTTATCTGATAAACTACCCCTTAACACATCCTTAAAGGCAGGTACCACAACTTAAAGGCATTATATTCTGTGGAGGTGCTTTGTATCTTTAACCCTTTACCTAACATGAAAAGCAGACGACACTTGCAAACAAAATTATTGAATAACTGATTTTTTTATTTTTTGCATCAAAAACATAGCTTATGACACCTCGTTCCAATGAGGTGTCATAAGCTGTGTTTTTGAGGCTATTAATGAAAACTAAATGGCAATTTTTGTGAATAGCACTGGCCAGTTTTGACCATTACGTTGGGTAAAGGGTTAAAGTGAAATTATTTAGTGTGTATCAACTTGCCTTGTTGCAATTTATGGGAGAGAGTATGTAAGCACTCTGCCATAAATTACAACAAAGATATGACATGTGAATAAATTTTGTCCACCAAAAATAATTTGGCACTCTACAAGTTAAAATGGAGATAATCAACCCTCACTATTATTATTTATTGGTGTTTATGGTTACTTTCAGAATCTAGGGCTATATCATAACCACAATATGAGGAGAAAGTCAAATTTAGCCTCATATTTCGTTTATACATGAACCTAAGTTGATCACTTCAGAGAACTTCTCCTCCAGGTGGTGATAACCAAGAGAAACAGAACTTGTTAATGACAGCAAATAAGCCCTGCTCCACTTCCTGGGGTTCCAATGGGGAGATCACTTCTCACTGGAAAAAGCTTCACCCATTCTTGAGAAATACAATAAGAGTCATTTTGAAAAAAGACAAGAATAAGACAGGCTTTCTTTTTTTAACAAATACAGACTTCCTGGTTGCGTTCTTACACAATCACAAATAGATGGAATCATTAATGAAAACAAAACATTTATTTGAAAGAAAATTTGTTTTCTTACCAAATAACAAATGATTCTGCCTGTTGGATCTGGGAAAGGAAAATCTTTGAAGGTCATTCCTCATATTACACCTGATTAAATTTCGGGCTGTCGTATACCAAATATCAGGGTGGCATGGTGGCTCAGTTGGAAGAGGTGCAGGCTGTAAGCCAAGATGTCCTCGGTTTGAATCCCACCTGCAGCAAGACACTTCATCCCAATTGCCCACGTGGGGGCACGTTGACGTGTACTAAGTTGTACCTGCCTTCAACCAATGCTTGGGTGGATTTAGTATGTTGGGGAGCTGACAGTTGCTCACCATTTCTCCATGGTTCTCTCCAGGTACTCCGGATTCCTCCACCCATAAAACTGTCGTGATCATGATTAGCCATTGTGCAGAAATATGTGACCTTAAACACCAATAACAAAAAAAAAAAATACCAAATATCAAAAGATTTTGAGTGGATCTAAAGAAAAAAAAGAAGCAAACTCCAGCTCTGTCAATGTCTTATTTTTAACTTTAGGCGTGTGACGGTCTGTTGCATGATTTTTTTCCAATCAGTTTTCAAGGGTTTCAAATGTTTTTGTGCAGAACAATTTTCACATATGATCTGAGGGAGCGGGTGGGACATCACAGTGAATTTTTTATTTTTTTTTAACCCTTTACCCAAATGCAGAAATCAAAATTCATTATTTTAATTACTATTTTAAAAAAAATTCAACAAAACCATATGTGACCCCTCATTGGAACGAGCTTGATGAGCTTGTTCCAATGAGGGGTCACATGATATGGTTTTGTTGAAATTTTTTGAAAAATATCTTTCAACTGCTGAATTTGTAAATTACGTGGGCAGATGCGGTTGATTCGTTAGGTAAAGGGTTATTTATTTATTGGTGTTTAAGGTGACATATTTATGCACAATGGCAGGTTTATGGGTGGAAGAAGTCGGAGTACCCGGATAGAACCGCCGAGCAACGGTAAGCAACTGTCAGTTCCCCAAGATACTGACTCCACACAAGCAGGGTTAGCACTGGTTGAAGACAAGTGCACCATCGACGTGCAGTAAGCCTTAGTACACAATGCTACCGTGCCCCCACGCGGATAATGGAGATGAAGTGTCTTGCCCAAGGACACAATGCGGTTGCCGCAGATGGGATTCGAACTGAGGACCTCTCGGCTTGCAGCCTGCACCTCTATCTACTGAGCCACCGCGCTCCACAGGTAAAGGGTTAAATCACATGAAATGCTTCAAAAGTCATTACAAACCAAGAACCTCCTCCAACCAATGGGTCGTCAGGATAACAGTTTTTTTGCAACCTGGTGAGCCTTATTTGAACAAATGTAAATCTTATCCAGCCTGGTACACATCTCACTAAATTGGCCCCGTCACTTACAGGCAGAATTCATGAATTCATTTAAATTAACAAACAGAAAATTTTCTATTGGGTCCTGCTTTAAATTTCAGTACCTCTGGTTTCCCCCTCCCACACCAAAAAAAAATCTGTCTAGTGTAATGCATTAAACAAACTTTACTTTATGAAGCATATTAATACTGTATACCAAAAATCAAAAGATTCTGTCTCGTGAGTCTGAAGAATAAATCTTTAAAGATATTCCTCATATTGTGCCATTTGGACTTCCATAAGGACTTGATTCAAACAGGAATCTAAGCCCCTAAGGATGCTGTATACCAAAAGATTTTGACTGGTCAACCTGTAGAAGATTTTTAAAGAATGTACCTCCTACTGCACTCAGTTGAAATTTTGACTTCCAAAGGGTGCACTAATATAAAACCCAGAGACCTGAATTGAACAAACCTGAATGTGACCTCCCTAAGGACGATGTGTACCAAAAATCAAAAGATTAGTAGTTTACGAGGGGAAGTCAATAATGTAAAGTTAACCCTTTTACCCAACATAATGGCCAAAACCAGCCAGCGCTATTCAAAAAACTGCCAATTAATTTTCATTTTTTGTCTCAAAAACATAGGTTATGACCCCTCTTTGGAATGAGCTCATCATGAGCTCATTCCAAAGAGGGGTTATAACCTATGTTTTTGAGACAAAAATAAAAAAAATAGTTATTCAAGAATTTTGCAAGTGTCGTCTGCTTTTCATGTTAGGTAAAGGGTTAAAGAAAGTGATAACGAAAGCTCCGCTTGAGCTGTGCTCAGGTGAGCTTAGAAGAAAATTATACATATACAGTGATACTTTTCCACCTGGTATTCAATAGTGGATCCACTGTGCTAACATTTACATACCCTGTATATTTTCAAAACATATAAAATAGAAATGCATCTAGTTGAGCAATCATCTCATTTACATATTTACAATACAGTTATCTCATTTACATATTTACAATAAAAAAGCAGAGTAAAAATGAAATGTTTTCAGTACCAATCAGCTACATTGCATATTTTTGGTTTAATATAAATAAATGCACTAATATCAAAATAATAGAACTACGACAACACTGCATACTGGCTTCCCAAGGTGAGGTGGGTAATTATAATTTCCGAGTTCCAACATCAAAACAAAAAGATCTGCCTATTTAAACTAGAGGTACTGTGAGCAAGCTCACAAAGTCATACCCCCCCCCCCCCCCCCCCCACGCCTGAAATGTATAAGTGAGATTATCTCCCCTTGGAAATGTCAGAATGGAATTATACTGCTTCATGCACATCTTCATATGGAGTTCTTCCATTGTGTAAAGTTTCCTGAAAATTCTTCAAACGGTTTAGGAGTTGCGCTTACAAGGATGGACAGATGGATGGACAGGGCGATTCCTATATACCCCTCCCCCCCCCCCCCCCCCCCAATCTTTGTTTGCGGGGGTATAAATATCATTATCTTTAATAATTAATGAAGTGTATATGATGAAATTGTCAAGAGATCACCATAGTACATTGGAACCCTGTTAACCGAATAACCACTTTGCCAGTGAAAATTACTCAATTAACAGGAGTTTCAATTAACCCTTTACCCAACGTAACGGCCAAAACCGGCCAGCTTTATTCTAAAAAATCGCCAATTAATTTTCAATTTATTTTCATTTTTTGTCTCAAAAACATAGGTTATGACCCCTCATTGGAACGAGCTCGTCAAGCTCGTTCCAACGAGGGGGTCATAACCTATGTTTTTGAGACAATAAATGAAAAAAACTTGTTATTCAAGAATTTTGTTTGCAGGTGTCATCTGCTTTTCATGTTAGGTAAAGGGTTAATGGGGATTTGGTCACTTTTTTATATTCTAGAAATAAACTGAGCATTTATTCTATTATGTCCTGATACCAACCGCAATACCTTGCAGTGATTGGTCAATGCCTCGTTGATTTTATTTTATGTCACCGGGCACACGCATATGTCTACTGTCAGCGATTCTTATGTCCACTGTCAAGGAAAGCGTCTCGTTGCCATGAGCAATGGTTCATTGCAATGTCTTTTTTCACTTGAAATCAACTGAGACAAATACATTTAACTGAAGTAAAATACACACAAAAGTACTGTTATTACGTACAAAAAGATTAGTTATGTAAACATGGGTAATTATTTATGAAACCAATCAGATTATAAGGTCTCTTTTCATTAATTTACTATAACATGAACTAAAACAAATTAACACCTTACAGAAATAACATCTGCTTTCTAATATTCGCTGTTCACAAACGAAGAGGCTCACGGCGGTGTTTTTTTGTTACTTAAGATTTTATTAAAATAAAAGATTTTTTTTTCCAGATCAATTTTACTTGTGTAAGAATGGGACATACACGTTATTCTGTTTGTTGACAGGGGACATGGTCTCACGTTTCCTGCATGAAACATATATTCAACCTCGGCTGATGCCTCGGTTGAATATAAATTTCATGCAGGGAACGTGAGACCATGTCCCCTGTCAACAAACAGAATAACTTATAATGTCTTGTTTGACAGAGCTCTGTCAAACAAGATATAATAGATTAAATGTTTCTGTTGGATACAGTCATCTAATTTACATCTTTACAATAAAAAAGCAGAGAAACAATGAAATCCATTAAGTACCAGTCAGCAACCTTGCATATTTTTTGTTTTAATATATTTAATGTAAACTGTTCAAAAAGGTCTATAAACAAGCAAAATTCAGTGGTTATCAGATTAATTTCATGAAATAATATTATAAATTACATGGCGTGTAATCCATAGTTAGAATTGTTCACGTTAAGAAAATAAATCAGAAAGTTTCTTTTGATGGTCGGTCAATGTAGAGGACATGAGTTTGTCTGGAAACAACAGAAACTCAGATAATTTTGACTGCTAACATCCACTTTACATTAAAATTAATGACCCATTGTATCGAAACGGGCCCCATGTATCAACCAAAAATATGAATAGTTCCATTCTTACATTAAAAAAGTGCCAAAATCTGTATCCAACATGTGTGTGATAAAATGATAAAATTTTATTTTTATCACACATCCTGGAACGTCGTGAACAAACCTTAATTTTAAATGGGTGTGTAATAAATTTGCATACTGCAGAGAATCATCAACAGTAACTGGCAATGATACATATCCATGATGATAGTAAACAATCATCGCTGTTTGAAGTGAGATATTTTGTTTACAAAATAAAACGTAGCGCTACAAGTGCATCAGAAATACCCTTACATACATTAACTGACATTACCACCTGAAAAGGGTTAACAAAACACTTTTAAATGTTCAAAAAATCACTTTTAACCTGTTGAGTAAACTGTAAAGAAAATGTTCGTTTCTGCATAAAAAACTGATAGAATCGTAAAAACAAAACATTTGGGTGACTACAAATAATATTTTTTGTACATTTTTTAAATATTTAATGCTTTAAATCAATAAATGCAGTACCTCAAAAATAATTTTTGTACTTAAATTCTCTTAATTTGTTTTAATTCAAATTTTGAAAATTCGAAGTGAGTGGAAATGCATCAAAATAATAATGGCGGCTACTCACCCGATATCAAATAATATCAGGTGAGTTGCCTGATATGATGGAAACCTTAGATTTTTTTCCAGTGTTCTGATTGAACAAACTAACTCTGAGGCATAATAAATGATGGTAAATGGTTTGTGTTTGGAAGTTATATTCAATTAACAGGGTTATTCAATTAAGTGGGCTGAACTGTATATACTGTGTTAATAATATACTAATATATATATATATAAGTTGTTTTGATGAATTGATATTTCATTGCTATTAACATGACTCAAAACCCCACACGGTCCTAATCCCAATGACAAATTATTAAATACAAGGTGTTTCAAGGCGGCTTAGGCACTACAAGATTCCAAGGATTTTCGAGGGACTTGGAATTTACTTTTTCAAATCCTTGGAGCTCTAAGCCACTTTCCATGAAAAAGCCCAAGCATATGCCACAAGATGGCAAAATTCTCCACCTGCACAGGTTTTGGCGTTATGTTGGGTAAAAGGGTTAATAGAAGTTATTGAACTTGTTCGTCAAACCTTGTAAAAGGAATTAACCCTTTACCCAACGCAGACGATATCAAAATTTATTATTTTAAATTTCATTTTTTAAATTTTTCAAAAAATTTCATCAAAACCATATCATGTGAACCCTCATTGGAATGAGCTCGGCGAGCTCGTTCCAAAGAGGTCTCACATGATATGTTTTGTTGAAATTTTTAAAAAAATAAATTTTTTTCAGCTGCAGAATTTGCATATTACGCGAGCGGATGCGGGCGATTCATTGGGTAAAGGGTTATGCCGAAAGGCAAACTTCCCATTACACACCTCATCATAATGGGAAAAAAGCATGCATTATCCACATTCATTTAATTTACACACATATACATATATTTTTTTATTTTTTCAATTATTTCTTTGCAATCAAAAGTTCATGTTCTTGGTTTGTTTTATGTTTTAGGCCTAATCTACAGAATAGCATGGATGGTGGTGTATTTCAATCCTTGAGTGCAAGAAGGCTTTGCAATGGTAAATCATTGCAAAGCCTTGTTGCACTCAAGGGACAAATTTATCAATTTTATTACTTTTGGTAAAATATTAGACATAAACCATTTAATTATTATTTTTTTTGAGTTTTGCATTGGTTATAAAAAGAGCTCGTTTGGCAGCCAGAAGGACCATGCAGGAGGGCCCGAGAAACAGATTTTTTTTTTTTAAGCCAAAATAACTAAAATGGTAGATGCAGATTATATATGTATAAATAATATAATAAAATTTAATTCATACAAAAAAACACACAATAAAGAATTTTAAATCAAGGTACCTATAATATGATTGGAAACGAGTAAATCACAGACCTGCCTTGATAAAAGAAAATCATTATCACAGTTTATCAAACAAATCTCATAAAAAATCTGTTAAGTTCTACAAGTAAATAAAACTTATAAATCCTCACTGGAATAATCCCAATGAAGTCATTTTAACGATCAGCACACCAACGTCAAAATGCCAAAATTTCAAGCCGATAATGATTCAATTGGTTCAATTCCTGGTCGTGTTATGGGGAAAAATGTAAAGGATGAAATTTTGTAATCTTAACATTAGTGTACAGAGAGTTAAGAGTTATATTATATTTTGTGGAATACAAAAATTATGTCATGATGATAAATAACAGAAATTACTATTCACTCCACTCAACTTATAACACGCTGATTGGTCAAATTAAACAAGTGGCGTGATATTTATTTATTTATTGGTGTTTAAGGTCACATATTTATGCACAATGGCTAATCATGACCATGACAGTTTTATGGGTGGAGGAACCCGGAGAGAACCACCGAGCAATGGTGAGAAACTGTCAGCTCCCCAACATACTAACTCCAGACAAACAGGGTTAGCATTGGTTGAAGACAAGTGCACCATCGATGTGCAGTACGCCTTAGTACACAATGCCACCGTACCCCCACGCGGGCAATGGAGATGAAGTGTCTTGCCCAAGGACACAATGCGGTTGCCGCAGGTGGGATTGGAACCGAGGACCTCTCGGCTTGCAGCCTGCACGTCTACCTACTGAGCCACCGCACTCTCACAAGTGGTGTGATAAGACTGGATTCAGTCGTGTCTGCTCTCACCATTAATCGAGCCGGGGAACTGATGCAGAAATTATTGTCCGTCCCCACTAGAAAAAAAGACTGAAAAGTCTGGTCCTTGATTCTAAAATCACTCTGCTATTCATGACAATCTAGGGACACAAATGAGGCATGCTAACTGTGTAGTCAACTGCCTTTGTGTGCAGTAGAGTTATTTTATTGCACTTGAATGGAATTGTGATGAAGATCGACCATTTTCTGCAATATTTTAGTTGACCATAAAACAATCCCATATTCACCACTCCGATTTCTACTTGAATATGAATTTTGCATCAAACTGTTTTTCAATCATTGGCTTGTTTCAAGTTCCGAATGTAACATCAGCTACAGGTTCTTTGATCTTTCTTCATTGCAATCAATGTCAATAGTGCGGACACTGCCAAACAGAAAATGAATGCACAGTGCAGGCCTGAAAGGTCTGATGTTTGCAGAATGAGGTACCCATTGGGTATATTTGAAGATGCTATCTCATACAGTGGGCCAATTTATCCTCTGGGTACCTCCGTGTGTTTAGTTTTGAGACCCTGATTCAGATTGAGGTTCACAGAGGGTAAATGTAGTGATGCTACCCTGCTGTGCAGGGTAGCATCACTAAATTCACCCTCTGGGGACCTCATTTTGCAGATGACAGTTTGCTTATTTTCTAGCTTCGACACAGTGTCAGACTCACAGACACAGATCATCATTTAATATTATGTAAGCTGTCAATTGTCCAGAGTTTGTTTTCATTGGCTGACTTTGTCTGAGGCAAACTTCTTCCGTGTTTATTATTACTGTTACTGGAGTCTGATCGACAAGACAGAAGGATGGGGGGACTGCAAAGATGAATATTCCTTGCTGTAAACTGTAATCTTGGGAAGCATTCAACTCTGTGGTCCGTTCTCTTTAATGTGCAAGACTTTCAATCAGGCATGTTAACCCTTTATCCAATGCACAAAATATCAAAATTTATTATATTATTTATTTATTGGTGTTTAAGGTCACAAACTTATGCACTATGGCCAATCATGACCGTGACGTTTTACGGGTGGAGGAAGCTGGAGTACCCAGAGAGAACCACCAAGCAACGACGAGCAGCTGCCAGCTCCCCAACATCATAACTCTGCATTGCAGAACAGACAGGGTTATGATTGGTAGAAGACATGCGCAACATCGACGTGCAGTACGCCTTAGTACACAACGTCATCGTGCCCATATGTGGACAATCGGGATAAAATGCCTTGCCCAAGGACACAAGGCGGTAGTCCGAATTGAATGCTCAGACGTCCACCCATCCGAGGACTAACTGGGCTTGACGGTGCGTAACTTCGGTGATCTGATAAGAACCAGTTACCACAACGCCATGGTGCCCCCATTTATTATATTAAATAGTATTTTTTTCAAATCTCAATGAACTCATTTCAATGAGGTGTCAAATGATAGAATTTTCTTTGAATTTTTAAAAAAAAAAAATTTTTTTTCAACTGGTCAGTTTGTAAATTATACAGACAAAATGGGTGATTAACTGGTTGAGTGCTAAAAGCCACTATCATGGCTCTAATGAAGAGTGCTGGAAGCCACTTTGGCTTTACACCGTACGCATTAGCTTGATGTTTGCTTAGAAGCAAAAAAAAATTATATATAATTGTTTGGTTGCAATTTATTGGAGAGTGCCAATTGGCACTCTCCAATAAATTGTAACAAAACAATTATTTATGAACAAAAAATCGCTCAACTAAGGGTACTCTTGATGGTAGCTTGGTATCTTCGAAAAAAAAAAATACCCATCTTTCAAATCAGCTGTGGAAAATAATTTGACACTCAACCAGTTAAATAAATGAAAATACAGCCTTATACTGCATGTTACCCATCAGAAAACCGATGTTGAGCTACTGAGTACAATTGTCATCCGATTGCTCACAACTGGCAAATCTGATTATCGGTATGTCATGACTTCATAAGTATAATGGTACTTCACATCCGTAAAATACCACAGCATTATATCTCAGGATTTCCCTGTCAATCTGTATAAAAGATGCAACAATGCTGAAGTTATTATGGTCGCGCAATAACAATCAAAATTCTAAAACCAACAAATAAATTCTCGTTGAATTGTATAAATAAGGGTGTATATGAAAAATATATTTATATAAAAAAATTATAAATGCTTCATACATATTTATAAATAATATAAAATAAAGTATACAGTATATACAAATGTCATATAAACAGTTATCACAACTGTAAACATAATTTGTCATGAGATATAGATATTATCATAACAGTGTGTTGATCCGTGTCGTAGTATCACGTCGAGCGGCAGCGAGTGTGATCCTAATATCTGGCCACCTCAACGAGATGTGATGCGACGACACGGATCAACACACTGCTATGATGATATGTTTATCATATGACATTGTTTCGATGTCAAATTCACCCAAATTTGCCATTTTAATTAATATGCGGTGAAAAGCCAGTTACAAAATAGCAGACGAAACAACAACGACTTCCCTAGTTACGAAAACTATTCACGGAAACTCTCGGATATTTCCGTGGGAGCGTGATATGGATTTTTGATTTCCGTAAGAGTGTGATATGGACTTTCGATCCGGAAAAATCTCACCCGGTGTGATACAACAGTTTGGAAAACATCGTCAAACAGTAGTGATATTTAGGGTAAAAATGTCATAGTCATATGATAAATGTTAAAAAATTTATAGTAATTTCTATATTTTTTATACTTACCAATGACCCAGACATAGCTGCTGGTGCTAACTCTTAAAATATAGGGCCAAACACAAATTTTGCCCCCCAATCCCCAAAATTTGCATCTAAAACCAAAGAAAACATGTCCTGAGTGGCCCTCCACACTTCACCTCTACTGCGCATGCGCAATGTCAAGGACGTTCCGAAATTGGCGCCATTAATCATTCTAATAACCAGTGCCTGGTAAGCGCTATGTACTCAGCGGGTAGGTAAGAGTTCCCAACTCCTGGGAGGGCCATCCCCGTCTGGGTCATTGGTAAGTATAAAAAATATAGAAATTACTATAAATTTTTTAACATTTTTATACTGTACCAATGACCCAGACATAGCTGAATAGTAAAAAGGCTGGAGGGCCAAGGACATAGAGCAAGATGGAATACGCTCAATAATATAAAATAGAGTCATCCCCTCTAGGGAAAAAGAAGTAATAGGCCTTACATGTATCTTTCTTATTTATGATAAATTAGAAAGATACAACACCTTCCAAAATTGAGCATCATACATCCATGTACTCTATTAATATCCAATATAATCCTTATACTAATAATTTTTAAAGTAAGCCAATAAATAAAGTAAGTCTAGAGAATAGAGACTCTTATAGTCCTTAAAAGTGTCTGAGGATTGCATAATCATGTCCGTTGACACATGCAATATTCAAAAGCTATACTTTAAAAACTAAGACTTGAATGAATTTTTAAAACATAAACTTCTCACTAAACAACCATCCCAATAACAGCTCAGAACTACTAACTCCGGAGGAGGTATCCCCTTGTTTTCATAGTAAAACAGGTGACCCAAGGAAACACCCTCCCCCCCCCCCTCTTTTTCTTGCCCTGGGTCAAATAGCCCAGAGCGAAGAGGGCAGCAGAACGGAGTCACTGCCGAAACAGACAGCCTACCTAGCTATAGTAGCAACTGTTAAGTGAATGACATTCTGAGCAGTAGATAATAGACCTAACAATAGAGGCCTCCAGAAATGGACTCGATATTTCTGAGATAAAAATTCATGAATGTGGATGGCTGAGCGCAATGAGCAGCCTTCAAAAATCTATAATAGCGACACTATTAATGTAAGCCCAAGATGTAGAAGAACTCTTACTTCATGAGCCGAAATCTTAAGCCCAACTGCTGAGTCAATGATATACTATAAGCAGTACCGATAGTTAATAGAATCCATAATCAATAGAATGGAGCGTAACGTCCTTCTATTAGGCATCAAAGACAGAAGAAGCTTACGCCCGTAGTAATAAACAGATATCTCTTTATAAATACATAAACTCTAACCGGAGAGAGTAAAGGCCTATGCCCGTACGAAGACGGAAGGACCTTAATAACAATAGGTTCCAGATATTAGGAGCCTAACTCTTATGCAAAAATCCAACCTAAATAGTAAAGGAAGTAGTGATTCCGAAACTACGAAAGTGAAAATCATCCATCGATAGTGCATGAAACTCACTGACTCTTCAGTAAAAGAGAAGCCAACAGAATTACTGTCTAAAAGGTCAGAATTTGAAAACTACTGTTTCCAGAGGCTCAAATGATTACTTAGCTAAATAAGAACCGAAGTTAAATTCCATATAGGAATTTAATCTAAAGATTCTAAGTCTATTTATCAAAAAGTTACTAACTGACTTAGATAAAGAGACATAAGACTCAATTGTAAACTATCCTAGAGTGCATAGGTATGAGGTAACATAAACCTATAACCTTAATAATAACAGGCTGCAGTAGATCTTGTCAAAGAAGTATACTAAAAAGTTGCAATGAGTAGTATGGAGGGATCAACAATATGAACATAATGATCCCTACACCAACGACGGAAGAGCCTCCACTTTAGCCGCATAGAATAGCAAAGAAGAGGATCTCCTATAGTAAGAAATCGCGTCCAAAGCTCGTCCAGTACAATGCTTACAATGCAATACGGACCACACAACGGAATACGTGAAGGTTGCGACCTTGCGGGTTGTGATAAAGATGACACGATTTACCCAGCGAAAAAAGATCCTCTCATTGAGGAAGATTCACATTAAGTCCCACAGTAGACAACAGAGTAAATTACCCATGGTCTCTGTGAAGATAGAGATGCTATCAACAGAAATGTATTGTGGTTGTTTATCTTAGCAATACGTGCTGAAACAACAGCGCCGGAGGATACGCGTATCCTATCATTCCGTCCTATAGATCAATAGAGCGTTAACAACATTAGCTCAGAGATCCGGACAAGCCAACACATACGTCTGCAATTGATTAGCAAGCTGTGTCGTAAATAAATCATCATTGGGCGCTCCCATAGATAGCAAATCTGATTGAATACTTGTTTGTTGAGAGTCCATTCTGACAGCAACAAGCGACCCCTCAGTGAACGGGAGTCCGGTAAAACAATCAGACGACCCGGAATATGACGGACCGAAACAGAACTTGGTGTACTATAACCAACAGACGGATTCTTTCCATTAAATTGAATAACGGAAACGAATGAGTGCCTCCCTGGTTCCGGAGAGACGTCACTACTGTCGAATTAATGGACAGGATTTGGGCATGCGTTTCTGAATAATGTTCATGCAATGACATAAAGCAAGCCTAAAAAACATTATTCCGCGGAAGATAATTGGTTGCTAAGAGACTGCGGAACCCAAAGACCCTGGCACTTCGAATCCGTTGGGATCAATATTATATCCCAATCTGTTTGACTGGCAACCGTCATAACTGCAACACACGGGTCCGGCAACTGCGGTGGCACTCTCTGAGTCAACCACCGAATGTTTGCCCCAGTCTGAATCTCTTGTAACACTAGATAGACAAGAGAACGTGTAAATCGAGCAATTCATGGATTGCTGAAAAGTTGCCGTCGAAGAGAAGCTTCTCCGAGAACGAAGCGACTCTGAGAGAGTTCTTAACCTTACTATCCATGCACGTGGATGTAGCTAGGGCTGCGTCACGTCTAACCAACTCCAATCAGAAACTGAAGGGCGGAGTTATACGTGAACAAACTACTGCCCTCAAAAGAAATCAGATTGAGAATAAAATCCCGTAAATCTTTTCTTGAAGACGTAATGATAACGCCTCAGTAAGGTGGATTACGTATGATAAAGCGTCTAAGTTAAGTCTACTAGACATCATTGTCGTTTCCAACATTGAGGTTGGAAAAGACATAGACGGCGAAAAAGAATAATTCCAGTCTTTAACCACACCGTCTAGACGCATATGAACTCTCGGTATGCCCTGCTCTGCCAAAATAAACTATTCGTATAAATGATAAAACGGCAGAAATGAGCAACGCGGACAAGAAACTAAACTATCATGCTTGGTAGCAGGCTTGTATGCATATATAGCGTCGAAAAATAAAACACATGTTGTAATGAAATCATTGGACTGCGTCGGTAAGTCAGGGACAATGTCCCTGAACCGATCCAAAATTCCGAGTCCAATGACGCTATAAGTCTCTTATCCAACATCGCAGCAATGCAGTCCGAAATAACAATCACTGGAAGATAATGCCAGAAGATATAAATGGCAGCTTCCGATACTACAAAAGGGAAAACTCGAAATCTTTCGAATCCCTTTCGCCATCCTGTCGGACCCTATAAAGCGTTCGGTCGTCCGTACCTGATGCAACCGCGGACCGCACCGACCCAGCGCCGTCGGATAATTCCTGATTCGACCAAGAAATTGTCGATTGCTGGGATGCTGCGAAACAACTGTGCTAACTCGGATAGCACGTCCGTCACTGAGGCCTAAGGAGAAGCAGTCCAACAATGCATTGCCGCTGGAAGCTCCATGATCGTTACCCCGTGCATACTACCAATATGCGAGCGAACGGAGTGTATAGGCCTCGTGTCCCTTGGCTACCGGATGGTGTGACCTATTCGCCGTGGAATCACTGAATGACGAAACTGATCAGATACTCGAGGTCACGTAGCCAATGTGCGGTCATGTGCCCTGCTGTAAGGATGAGGAAGCATTATGGACAGTCTCTCGGACTGTCAATATAACGGAGCGTCCCGACCGACAGACGTATGCTCAGAATGAAAAATATCTGAACCACAACATGCGGTCCCCTATGTTGATGGACGAGAGAGGGACCTCTCTCGCTCACAGCCCGGACGGACCTGGACAAGCCAGGAACCGGACTAACAGGCTTCCTCTGATCTGTCCTCAATCTGCCGTCACTTGGTGAGTACTAAAGTAATTAAAGTGCTCGCATCACCCAAATCTCCTTCCTAGACCGCAACGGACGAACCCGGCAGCCGAACCATTCGATGAATGCACGCTACACCGGGTGAGCTAGCGAATGTCACTCCGTCGATCCTACAAGGGATCTCTTAGGCGATAGACATATTCCATGAGCACTTATTGCCGCTAGCTCTTCATTAACTATGACGACAGAGGCACACTTTTGAAAGACATCTCCGTAACTTTGTGAACAAGAAACCAGAAATGCTTGGTTATAGCAAGCATATAATAATAATATATATAGCGTCGTCAATAATTCGAAAGTTTGAGTGACATTATTGGACTATGTCGGAACTGAGGGACGATGTCCCTGAACCGAACCAAAAATTTCTAAGTCCACCGACGCTATCAGTTTCTTATCCGGCATCGCAGCATTCTGGTCCGACGAAAGAAGCTGTAGAAGACCAAGACAGATGACATACACAACAGCATATGTTGTTCCGAAAGGGAAAGCTCGAAATCCTCCAAATCCCTTTCGGTATCCCGTCGGACCGGATGAAATTTTCGGACGTCCGTACCCGCTTCCGCGGAGCGTCCCGACCCAGCATCGTCGGATAAAAAATATGCGACAGATTCAGTTGATGCTGGGATGCTGCGATAATCTGTGCTATTTAGGAAAGCACGTCCATTCCCGAGGCCTGTGCAGAAGCGGTCTTACGATGCATTGCCGCCGGAAGCTCCGTGTACGTTGACTCCCGCACACTTCCCATGCGAACGTCCGGAGTCTGCAGGCCTCGTATCCCTGGCTACTGGATGGAGTGACCTGGTCGCCGATGATTCTCTGACTGGCGAAGCTGACTGGATATCGGAGGTCACGTAGCCAAGAGCGGTCGTGTGCGCTACTATGAGAATGAGGAAGCCTTATTGACAGTCTACTCCGGACTGACTATATGTCGGAGCGTCCTGAGCAACGGACGTATGCTCCGAATACGAAACATTTGGTACCACAACATCTGGGGCCAGATGTTGTTGTACGAGAGAGGGGCCTCTCTCGCTCGCCGTCCGGATGGACCAGAACGAGCTATGAACCGGACTAAAAGGCTTCCTCCGTTCTCCCTTTAATCCGCCGTCACTGGGTGTGCATTTGGTTGATTTATAGTGCTCGCATCACCCCAAAATTCCTTCTAGACCGCAACGGACGAACCCGGCTGCCGAACCATTCGGTGAATGGACGCTACACCGGGCGAGCTAGCGGACGTCAAAGGCCGTCGAACCTACTAGGGTCCTCTTAGGCAATTGGCGTATTTACATGAGCACTTTTCCGCTAGCCCTTCATTAATTGTGACGACGGAGGCACACTGTTGGAAGACATCACAGATACATCACCCTAATCTTGATCGTCTGAAATAGAAATTGATAAAGTAGAGTGACCCTGCGGGGAAAGGACCGGAGTGTCCAATTCCCCCCTAACATACCGTGACATACGCTTCCCATATTGTCATCGAAATCATACGATACAGAACAGGAGTAAATGCGAGTACACTGACCACATATAGAATGATTATAAAAGTCAGAGGAAGACTTCCTCTTATTACAATTGATCAATATCCTTTCAATGTGAAAAGAAAACAAGTCCTGGTACTCGCACTAACCCCTGGCAATCAAAATACATAATAATAATATGATCCATTAATATAGAAAAAATAACTGAAATCAAAATATTTTGAAAAAATATTTTTTCAGAACAGCCCAAGTTTCTGAAAAGTAACGTTGAGCCCCAATGGATCCCAAGCCTAAGTGTGGACAAAAATTTTAAAAATATTTTAAACAATTTATTCAACACTTACGAACAATAATAATGTATCTAGTTATGATTAAAATAACATCAAGATATTATTTGTAAATGTAAACAATGAATGTAAAAACACTAAATAAGACTCCAGGCACCCAGGCCCGGAATCAGTTACCAAAAATACACTATCTGATGCAAAACAGAGACTTCCAGGGAAGAAACTGCAGAACATCAGATGGAAGATGCAGAACACAACGCCCAACCACCCGTAGGTGAAGACGTAAACATGGGGAAAAGA
The DNA here is from genome assembly GCA_031216915.1 of Pictodentalium vernedei. Classification (NCBI taxonomy): domain Eukaryota; kingdom Metazoa; phylum Mollusca; class Scaphopoda; order Dentaliida; family Dentaliidae; genus Pictodentalium; species Pictodentalium vernedei. The sequence continues at coordinate 25,241,990 of CM062291.1, read as the reverse complement.
ACAGAATTCATCTGTTATTCAGCTAAAACTCCCAAGAAAATTTAGTAATAATAATTACAAAAACTATGCCAAAAGCATGGGAGAATAGCAAGGGGGGACTTAAAGGACAGGGAGAGAGGAAAACACTGAAAAATCAGTGTAACTAAAAATCAGAATGACAACAAAATGGCTGCTGTCTCGAAAATAGGTAACTTAACATAATTTCATTAAAAAATTTTAAGTTACGGCCCTGATAATATTCTGTCACACATTTTTCCTCTCCTCCTTCTCTATCCTCCTTAGAATCCCCATTTCACTAATATTTATGTGTCTGGCATCATTTAAACTGAGATTTACAAGCACAAAGATCAGTCAGATGTTAACTGATGAAGGGCCAAACTAAGAAAGATTAATGGCGCCAATTTCGGAACGTCCTTGACACTGCGCATGCGCAGTAGAGGTGAAGTGTGGAGGGCCACTCAGGACATGTTTTCTTTGGTTTTAGATGCAAATTTTGGGGATTGGGGGGCAAAATTTGTGTTTGGCCCTATATTTTAAGAGTTAGCACCAGCAGCTATGTCTGGGTCATTGGTACAGTATAAAAATATCAACACTGTATGACAAATTCCCACGGGGAATGAACTATTTTGGAATGCAACAAATGCTATCTTCACCTTATGTACCTGCATTCCACGCATTTTTCTCACCAACCTTTACAGTGAAGCTTAAAAAATTTCATTCTGGTGTTCTTGATCCACTTTCAATATATTGCAGGCAAGCCAGAAAATAAGCAGACTATCATCTGCAAAATGAGGTCCCCAGAGGGTGGACCCCCAAAATATCAAAGTGGGAATAAATGAACCAGTGTTTGGGGTTTCAGGTATGAATACATGGTTGAAATTTGTCGTCCCGCATACTCCAACTTTCGTATACACCAACTCACAGTAATGAGATAGAGCACATACAAATCTTCGACGAGAAATCGTCCTTGCGAAGGCAAGATAATGTGCTAATACTCCCACGGCACACTTAAAAGCACTTGAAATATCAAAGTAATAATCTGAAACTTTGATCTTATCGATTTTTAACAGTATGGCTTCGTTTTTATACCATCCACTCCTGAATTCTTGGACTGAAACTTTTATATATCATGTTAGTGATGTGAATACCTCAGTTCGAGGCAAGATAGAAAATAAGCAGACTGTCATCTGCAAAATGAGGTCCCCCAGAGGGTGAATTTGGTGATGCTACCCTGCATAGCAGGGTAGCATCACTAAATTTACCCTCTATGAACCTCAATCTGAATCAAGGTCATAAACCTAAACAGAAAGAGGTACCCAGAGGATACATTGGCCCACTGTATGGGATAGCATCAGCAAATTCACCCTCTGGGGACCTCATTTGGCAAATGTCAGATTGCTTATTTTCAGGCTTGATTGCAGGATGAGTAGATTACTACTAAAAGGCATTATGGTCAGGGCTGCCGAGGGCGAGGACGGGCTCTGGGTCAGTGTATGGGCCTTGTGTGCACAAACGGCACAGAGGGATAAGCGGTGCAAGAAGCATTCTCCTGCATTTTCTTGACAATATCTGCTTAACCCTTTACCTAACATGAAAAGCAGACGACACTTGCAAAAAAAATTCTTGAATAACTAATTTTTTCATTTTTTGTGTCAAAAACACAGGTCATGACCCCTCGTTGGAACGAGCTCGTCGAGCTCGTTCCAACGAGGGGTCATAACCTATGTTTTTGAGACAAAAAATGAAAAAAATAATGAAAATTAATTGACGATTTTTGAAAATAGCGCTGGCCGTTTTTGGCCGTTACGTTGGGTAAAGGGTTAATTATTTCCTTACAATTTGAGTAATTTATTACCTCTATCTCTGTGTGTATGGTGCATTTTTTCGACAAAGATAATCGCGACCACTGCAATGCAGGAAAAACAGTAAAGCAACAATGTACCCTTGCCACTGGAAACAAGCAATGGAGGCCAATACCAAAAACCTTCTCATGACTTTCAGCTTTTAAAACACCAAAAATACCAGGGCAGTTGCCCCCTAACCCCACCCTTTTGGCATTAATGATTATGGTAGGTTTCCCTATCAAGTTATTTAAAATTTATAACAAGTCAGCTTATACAGCTTTGCTCAGAGTCATTCCAAAACTGTGATGCACAACAAACCACCTACTAAAAATCGCGACATCGACGCCGTAGCTGCGACGGGTGGTGCAATTTCACAAAATTCTAAGTTCATCAAGGGCCATAACTCCAAGAAAAATATTTGGAACAACACATGCATTGAACATTGGCTAGACATCAATAAGATACACTTACATGCCAAATATAAAGTCATTCCATCAAGTATTTCAAAAGTTATTGAGTTTTGAAACTCGTTGGTCACAGACAGACCGACCGACCGGCCGACAGACAGACCAACAGAAAGACCGACATTGCCACTTATAGAGCTGCTAGTCGCAGCTAAAAATATCTCTTCAAGAAGATTCATCAAGTTATGTCAAGTAGTAAATAAATTATGATCCAGACAAGATACATAACTGTAACCTTGGCCTCGGGTGTGAAAAGTAAATTTGGTGCGCTACACACCAACAACTAATAATATACATGGGAAAGAAGTGATCCATCATCAACAAGTTTACCATCGCTTCTTTTTCTTTCTTTTAAAATTTATCACAATAAACATTCAAATTGCTGGTGGCCCATTAGCAAAAAGGCTGCCAGCACCTGCTTCTTTTTTTCTTATTTAAAATATTTATAACAATAAACAACATGCACCACCAAACATTTAGCAGGTGGACCATAAGGTACAACTTGGAGGTCCATTCATAAAAAGATGACCAGTGCTTGCTTCTTTGGTTTTACATATTAAAATGGTAAACGCTGTTTACGTACGCAATAATATTCTGTACATATTAACCCTTTACCTATCATGAAAAGCAGATGACACATGCAAAAAAAATTCTCGAATAACTAATTTTTTTCATTTTTTGTCTCAAAAACATAGGTTATGACCCCTCATTGGAACGAGCTCAACAAGCTCGTTCCAATGAGGGCTCATAACCTATGTTTTTGAGACAAAAATGAAAAAAATAATGAAAATTAATTGGCGATTTTTGAGAATAGCGCTGGCCGGTTTTGGCTGTTAAGTTGGGTAAAGGGTTAAAGAAATTAAATTTATAAGGAATCAGTTTGGTTGTCTGTTTGATCATTGGGAATGAACAACACATTTGACATCAAGGGTCACATCGAGTTGGACACTCTTATGGATAAAAGACAGCCAGAGTACCCAAAGAGAACCACTTGCTTAGTACACAGTGTAACCGTGCTCCCACGTGGGCAATTGGAATTAGGTGTCTTGCCCAGGGACCACTGGTCAGGATCACTGCTGTTACCACTGGTCAGGATCAAACCATCGACCTTTTGGTTTCAAGTCCAATGCTCTAACCACTGACATCCCACACCCTGGTCGTTAGATTAGGGTTATGCTATTAACAATTTAAAAGAAAGATTTTGGACTTCATGAATAGATTGCACGAGCAGCAAAAATGCCCAAACCAGAGATACATAGACAAAACTACATGTATGTTTCAATGAGTCGTTTTGTATTCAATGAGTCAGATGTGCATAGGAAGAAAACGTCGAGACCGAAGGTCGAGACATTTTCTTTCTACGCACATCTGACGAATTGAATACAAAACGACTCATTGAAACATACATGTGGTTTTGTATTTATTACATGACCCAAGAACCTTCTGACCCAATTTTCTTTTCTATCAACGGTGGTAAACACCATGCACTTTATGCAGTCGCATTGCATAAAAAAATTCCCGGTTGGAACAGGTTGGTGTGCAATACGGAATTCCGTATTGCACAGCCGTATTGTATAAGAGAGACTGCATGGGCATGTAATAAAGAGCTTTATTTTGCTGAGCCTGTACAAATTTTTTTTCTTCTGTTCTATAAAGTAACACAGCATACAAATAAAAAATAATAAAATGTCTTTGTTTTTTATTTTATTCCTCTTACAGACACCTGATGACTTCTCACTAGGGTAAGCCTGCTATGCTCATTACAATATGGAAGTCATACGAACATTATATTTTGAAAACCAATTTAATTTTGGATTTAACCCTTTACCCAACAGAATGGGAAAAAACCGGCTGGTGCTATTCTAAAAAAATGCGGATTAACCCTTTACCCAACATAACGGCCAAAACCGGCAGGCGCTATTCTCAAAAATCTTCAAATAATTTTCATTATTTTTTCATTTTTCGTCTCAAAAACATAGGTTATGATCCCTCGTTGGAACGAAATGAATTAGTTATTCAAGAATTTCTTTTGCAAGTGTTGTCTGCCTTTCGTGTTAGGTAAAGGGTTAATTTTCATTTTTTGTCTCAAAAACATAGGTTGTGACCCCTCGTTGGAACGAGCTCACCGAGCTCGTTCCAATGAGGGGTCATAACCTATGTTTTTGAGACAAAAAATGAAAAAAAATAGGCCGATGAAATCGTCAGATGTGTACCCATACGCGCAACTAGTAGAAAGCTGTATGACGGAGGGCCACCACGGATGCCGACATTATGTACACCATACAAGGTATGGGTACATATAGAAATTGATTGGAGGAGTGCCTAATTTGATGGATAAAGGGTTAATATCTCCGGATCAAATTATCAGATTTACATAAAAAACTATACAGCACAGCACATCAGTAACCTGAATAAATATGTAAAGTAACATGACAATCGGATTGATATTTTTTGAGTTATCTCATGCCAAAGGGATTGGAGGAATTTTCAATTTGAAGGAGAAAGGGTTAATATCTCCGAATCAAATTATCAGATTAACACCAAAAACTATACAGCTCAGCACATCAGTAACCTGAACACAATTATAAAGTAACTTGACAATCCAAGCAATATTTTTCAAGTTATCAAATGCCAAAGGGATTGGAGGAATTTTCAATTTGAAGGATAAAGGGTTAATATCTAAGGATTAAAATAACAGATTTACACCAAAAACTATACAGCTCGGTACATCAGTAAACTGAACACAAATATAAAGTAACTTGACAATCCAAGCAATATTTTTCAAGTTATCGAATGCCAAAGGGATTGGAGGAGTTTTCAATTTGAAGGATAAATGGTTAATATCTCAGGTTTAAATTATCAGATTTTCACCAAAAACTATACAGCTCGGCACCTCAGTAACCTGAACACAAATATAAAGTAACTTGACAATCCAAGCAATATTTTTCAAGTTATCGAATGCCAAAGGGATTGGAGGAATTTTCAATTTGAAGGATAAAGGGTTAATATCTCAGGATCAAAATAACAGATTTACACCAAAAACTATACAGCTCGGCACATCAGTAACCTGAACAGAAATATAAAGTAACTTGACTATCCAAGTAATATTTTTCAAGTTATTGAATGCCAAAGGGATTGGAGGAATTTTCAATTTGAAGGATAAAGGGTTAATATCTCGGTATCAAATCATCAGATTTACACCAAAAACAATACAGCTTGGCACATCAGTAACCTGAACACAAATATAAAGTAACTAGACAATCCAAGCAATATTTTTCAAGTTATCGAATGCCAATGGGATTGGAGAAATTTTCAATTTGAAGGATAAAGGGTTAATATCTCAGGATCAAAATAACAGATTTACGCCAAAAACTATACAGCTCGGCACATCAGTAACCTGAACACTAATATAAAGTAACTTGAAAATCCAAATAATATTTTTCATGTTATTGAATGCCAAAGGGATTGGAGGAATTTTCAATTTGAAGGATAAAGGGTTAATATCTCGGGATTAAATTATCAGATTTACACCAAAAACTATACAGCTCGGCACATCAGTAACCTGAACACAAATATAAAGTAACTTGACAATCCAAATAATATTTTTCAAGTTATCGAATGCCAACGGGATTGGAGAAATTTTCAATTTGAAGGATAAAGGGTTAATATCTCGGGATCAAAATAACAGATTTACACCAAAAACTATACAGCTCGGCACATCAGTAACCTGAACACAAATATAAAGTAAATTGACAATCCAAGCAATATTTTTCAAGTAATTGAATGCCAAAGGGATTGGAGGAACTTGAACACAAATATAAAGTAACTTGACAATCCAAGCAATATTTTTCAAGTTATCGAATGCCAAAGGGATTGGAGGAACTGACGGACGGACGGACGGACAGACAGACAGATGGACGGACAAAGGATGGACGAACGACGGATGATCACCCCGGATGCCGGCATGATGTGTACCATTCATGTAAAGTAAAGGGTTAAATGATGGTACTGATATTGTGTTTGGTGGTTGTTTGAACAATTAAGTATATCGTTATGATCGAGTACATCATGTAAAAAATGTGGTTGATCTATATAATTTATCTGTATAAGTCCTACGTTTGTCGAGAAATTGTTGTACCTCCACAGCAGGGTCCGGCTCTCTCTCAACACTCCTCAGAGTTTTAATTTTTCGTTTAATCACTTTCTCCTCTGCCTCTTCCAATGATGTAATAGATGTTCGTGCAAACAGATTAATAGTCCTTTTCATAGCTTTATGATTTATGGATGGTAGGTAAGGCCTCTCCTGCTTGTCAGTCATATGGTCTTTACAAAAAGTGACAAAATTATTCAACATCTCATAGCGACCGGGTGCATGGAATTTCCTTCGAGCTATTTCGAAACAAGCATCTAGAAAACCTCTGAAACAAAGACCTGAAGAAAAGACAAAAATGTAGTTGCAACTTTATCCAAGCTGAACTGTTCCAAGAATTTTGAAAATTAAACCAACAAAACTAGAAAATACAAAATATTTTATTTAGCATAAAAAATGCTCAAAATATGTTGTCTTGTGGTTGTTTTTGGTCAATTGTTGTCTGTTTATCCGGGTTGACATCACTTGACCAGAAAATACTGATCAGGTACAAAGTTTTTTGCTCATCATCATTACCTGAACAATCATTGTTAAAGTACAATGGAGCCCACTTAATTGGATATCTCTTAACTGAATAACCCTGTTAAATGATTATAATTTCCCAACACAAAACCATTTACCATACCTCCAGTATAAATTTGACTTGTTAATTGATTATAGGTTACAGAGTAAATTCCAGTTAATTGAATAAAAAATCTTGCAACCTGTCGAGAAATTACCCTGTCTCTCCCCAGTTTTCCTTTGTTTATAGACCTATTTGGCCTCATTATATTCAATACAGGCATTTAATCTATTATATCTTGTTTAACAGAGCTCATGGAGCTCTGTCAAACAAGATATAATAGAATAAATGCGAAGTTTATCTCTAGAATACAGGAAAGTGACAAAATGCCTGGTAATTGAATATTCCTGTTAATTGAATAATTTTCATTGGTAAAGTGGCTACTCAATTAACAGGGTTCCACTGTATCTCTGTTATATCAGAATTGTGTGGAGTTGACATTCAGCTTCTAGGTATTAACTGGATAATGACTGTAAAAGTGGCAAGTTATTACTTTTTTATGTTTAGGGTCATTTTCAGATTCTATGGCTGTATTTTAACCACAGCAAAAGTATAAGTTCAGCCAGTAGCTTATTCCTGCCCATTTGCGACAACTTCCCCAAGAGTTAACTATCAGGTCTTATTTCACCATTAAAATACAATGGGTTTACCACAGTTAACAAGCACTGCTCCACTTCACAGGATTCCCACAAACAAACATTGACAAACTGATAACTTAACCCTTTTACCCAATGTAACGGCCAAAACCAGCCAGAATTTTTCTCAAAAATCGCGAATTAATTTTCATTATTTTTTTAATTTTTGTCCCAAAAACATAGGTTATGACTCCTCATTGGAACAAGCTCATAGAGCTTGTACCAATGAGGGGTCTAACCTATGTTTTTGAGACAAAAATGAAAAAAAATAGTTATTCAAGAATTTTGTTTGATAGTGTCGTACGATTTTCATGTTAGGTAAAGGGTTAATACAGAATATCTAGTAAAATGCTCTCTTCAGTGGAGCTATGCAGTTTTAAAATTTCAGCTTGGTTTTGGTGTTGCAAAAAAACTTGATTTTTCGGTTTTGTGTGTTTTTAAATGGTGGGCATGAATTCAATAAATGCAATGTACCATCTTTTTATTTTCTTTTAGTGGGATAAAATCAATGAGACATGTATTTACTTCTGATGGTGGGAGGAAGTTATCAGATTCACACATATTTAAACATATGATGCATGAGACATATACAAAAGATCCATTCCCTGAATTCATAGAATGCAAATATTATCAGCAATGCCATGGAAGCTGGCTCATTTATCAAAACTGTGATTTGGAGTTTTTTGGTGACCTCAATAATCTCAGACTTTTGTAAAAAAAACAGAAAGTGACTTACAAACACGATAAACTGCTCAGCCCAACTTTTCTGTCAAAATATAGGGTAACAGGACAGCTTTGAAATAAAGATAAGGACTTGGAAGAAATATTTGAAGATCTGTATGTGTTGTTATAAATATATAACTATCCAGTTCTTTTCCATTCCATTATGGGAGGATAGATAGAGAGAGTTCTCATGTAGTAATCTTACATTACATGCAACTCTGTCTGGAATGGTATGTTCCCATTATAGGAAGATAGAGAGAGTTCTCATGTAGTAATCTTACCTGCAACCCTGTCTGGAATGGTATGTTCCCATTATAGGAAGATAGAGAGAGTTCTCATGTAGTAATCTTACATTACATGCAACTCTGTCTGGAATGGTATGCTCTCATTATAGGAAGATAGAGAGAGTTCTCATGTAGTAATCTTACCTGCGACCCTGTCTGGAATGGTATGTTCCCATTATAGGAAGATAGAGAGAGTTCTCAAGTAGTAATTTTACCTGCAACCCTGTCTGGAATGGTATGTTCCCATTATAGGAAGATAGAGTTCTCGTGTAGTAATCTTACCTGCGACCCTGTCTGGAATGGTATGTTCCCATTTTCTGTTAAAATCAATGAACATGATATCTACTGATGCATTAGTCAATCCCTTCCTTGCTAAAGCACATTTCCTAAAATAAACACATTAAATTCAATTGTATTCTGGATAACAAAATATCACAGTTAATTCCATATTTTTTTCCAACAACAATTCATTAACAATATGCTTAACCATTTCCCTAACACCACTAGGGGATGACAAATAACTTTCTTGAATAACGAAAAAATTTAATATTTTCGCCCCCAAAAACAGCTTATAATCCCTCATTGGAACGAGCTCACAGAGCTTGTTCCAATGAGGAGGTTACAAGCTATCCCTTGGAAGCAATAATTGACGGGTGCCCAGAGAACTACCATGCAGTGGAAAGTAACTGTCAAACTTTCCAACCTATTAACTCCAGATAAACAGGGTTTCTATTGGTTGAAGGAATGAACAAGCATATTACCTTGATATGACATTAGAATTGGCCATATTGAGTTCATGTGTAGCTCTTGGAGGGGAGTGCATTATTTATTTATGGAGCTTCCTTGAAAATCCTTGAGTTTCTTATCTCTAGCCCCTGGAAAACCTTTGAAAATATGGGAAGGTACTGGTATCTCCTCAAATTGACTACTATTTCAAGTTTTGGAACCTTGAGTGAGAACACTTGCTTGCAGATGATTGGTCGAGGTGAATTTTTCATAACTTGAAGAACAGTTTTTCTATCGAATGAATGTTTTGGTTTCTCATGCCCAATTAATTATCAAATAAAAAATGTGGGTGTATCCAGCAGTGCGATTAAACTATATTTGCTGCAGGTGGCCTGTTAGTTAGTACTGGGTTATTCACACTAGTTTTCCTCTTGAGTACTAGCATATCGTCGGCTGAGTGCTAGAATGTTCTATGTCCCATAGGGGACATAGAACATTCTAGCACTCAGGCGACGATATGTTGAAAATAATAAAAATATCATGTGCCCGAAAGTAAATATGACTGCAGCGGTATAAATGGCAGCGACTTTGGCTGTGTAAGGGTACATTATTATGCAAGCAAATGCTAAATTAAACTATAACAATTGAGATGAATTATCTGTCACTAATGTGTGATTCTCATTCTGTTTGACAGACATTTTATTAGACAGTGATGATTCATTCTACCAATATTCAGCTAACTGTGAAGCAACATGAATATTACAGAAATGAATCTCCCTGATCGTCTAATAGAACATATTTAACCCTTTACCCAACGTAATGGCCAAAACCGGCCAGCGCTATTCTCCAAACTCACCAATTAATTTTCATTATTTTTTCATTTTTTTGTCTCAAAAACATAGGTTATGACCCCTCATTGGAACGAGCTCGTGGAGCTCGTTCCAATGAGGGGTCATAACCTATGTTTTTGAAACAAAAAATGAAAAAAATTAGTTATTCAAGAAATTCTTTTGCAAGTGTCATCTGCTTTTCATGTTAGGTAAAGGGTTAACACTTGGGGACCTAATTCCAACTTTGACAACGTTATGTCACAAGGACAGATGCCTCAATATGTTTTCTCTGACGAAACACTTAAGTTACAATCCAAGTGACTTGAGAGTTGTTTCATATAGCCAGCCAAGACTTGCTTATAAGCAGCTGCAAAGCCACAGGATGTAGACTGAAAAGTAGTGAAATGAAAGAGTCAATGACACTGTAGCTCAACTTGTGTTAGACATGTACATGTATTGTATGTGACACAGCAATGACACACATCTAGGTAATGACCTGATAACAAAGGTACATGTAAAGTGTTGTAAAGGTCGGTACATAAATACTGACCGTAGCCTGTAACAAATGTACAGGTAAAGTATGACTAAACTAAGTTCTAAGAACGCTGGCAGCGGCAACATTTTTTGACGGAAATTGAAGAAAATCGACAGCTCCCATCTAGAGGTCTTCCCAAACAAGCATACCAGGTTTCAAAGCAATCCAATCATAAATGTGCCCTGTAGGGTGTGCCAAAGGAAAATATTGAGGTCTGACAAGACTAAGTTCTAAGAACATCGGCCGTGGCAATATTTTTGACGGAAATGGAAGAAAATCGACAGCTCCCATCTAGAGGTCACCACAAACAAGCATACCAAATTTCAAAGTGATCTGATCATAAATGCGACCTGTGAAGTGTGCCAAAGGAAATTTCAAAGCAATCGATGATAAATGTGCCCTGTATGGTGTGCCAAAGGGAAATATTGAGGTCTTCTGACTAAACTAAGTTCTAAGAACGTTTGCCACGGCAACATTTTTTGACGGAAATTGAAGAAAATCGATAGCTCTCATCCAGAGGTCTCCCTTAACAAGCATACCAGGTTTCAAAGCAATCCGATCATAAATGTGCCCTGTAGGGTGTGCCAAAAGGAAATATTGAGGTCTGACTAAACTAAGTTCTAAGAACATTGGCCGTGGCAACATTTTTTGACGGAAATTGAAGAAAATCGATAGCTCCCATCTAGAGGTTACCCCAAACAAGCATACCAAATTTCAAAGTGATCTGATCATAAATGCGACCTGTGAAGTGTGCCAAAGGAAATTGTGGACATACGTACTAACGTACTAACATACTAACGTACGCCGACAGACGAGAAGTGATGGCAATAGCTCAGCTTGACTTTGTCAAGTTGAGTTAAAAATGTATAAAACTCTCTCAGGCCCTTAAGGGTTGAAGGGTTTTCAAGGAAGATTCAATGCTCAAGGACTTCCAAGGGATTTTTTATATTCCAGGATTTTCAAGGAAATCAAGGAGTTGCAGCAATCCTGTCATTACATTTCTTATTATTTGGAACTAACATATTTACATCCATGTTAATTTCAGTCATCCATAGCACATCTCTTGTTCACTGATAAATTTTTAACATTGAGATATGGAGGCAATTATTATGCAGTTGGAGAAGTTTGTAGTTTATCAACAGGTTTGCACAGTTATGCTTATAAAAATCAATGTTTATTGTTCGATTTCTGTACAATATTACAATTTTGATTTGTCTGGTTGGAAAAGTTACAAGGTATGTTTCGTGGACCAGAGACAAGTTTTACTTGCCCCGGACAACTAAACGTGTGACTGTCCCGGATGGGCCTGTCCATACCGCATACCCCCAGTCGGCATGATTATTCTAAGACAAAAAGGGGAATAACTATAATCACAGGTGCACAGGTTCCCATGGTGGTGAACAAGCATACCAAGTTTTGAGCAGATTGGTCCATAAATGTCTGAGAAAATCTTCGAAACAAAATTATGTCTGTGGACGGATGGACAGACAGATGGATGGATGGGAGGTCGGACATATAGATGATAGCTACATTGTGCAAGTTTTTTGTCCAAATCATTGTGGGTGTTATAGTTTTTCTGTATAGTGCTCCTTTATGGGGTTATTTACTTGTACAAAACTACATTGTGGGTTTTCTGTCCAATTATTTAGAAATTTTAGAAATAATCCAAAAATAGACATCTAACCTACTAGAGATGATTAAAATTGATAA